>JAPVLO010000423.1:0-600000 GCA_027257055.1 Cephalopachus bancanus
CAGCTACTTGAAAGGCTGAGGCAGAAGGATCGCCGGATCCCAGCAGGTCAAGGCTGCGGTGGCCAGGAGTGTGCCACTGCACTCCCGCCTAGGCAACAGAGTGAGACTCCAACTCAAAAGAGAAAAAAAAGAGATGAGACGGGCTCTGACACAACACACACACACACGTGGGGATGGGGGTCAGAGTACCTGACTTGGGTGTTGATGGTTCTCCAATTTTCAGTTCCACTGCCCCTAACGGTGTCCTTTGTTTCTTGGGTGATGCAAGATCCCAAATCCATTAAGTAAACTTCCCTGTGTGCTTTTGGCATCTCGACAGACTTCATTTTCTTGATCTCAATTTATCCCTGACTATGAACATTACTGGTATCATGACGTGGGCCTGCAGGAGATAAAAACATGTAGAACTAGCTGTGGCATCCAGACTTGTAGCGAGCCGTGAGAATTTGCCCACGTCAGCTACCAGAAGAGGTCCACCTCCTGAGATTGTGCCCGTGAGATTGAAGACAATGGTCTCCTAAATGTCAGTAAACTATTGGGTCTGGTTACTTTCTGGAGATATAATTAAATCCCAGTAGGAGGTGACATCTTCCCACCTGTAGTGGCCTCACTTTGCTGAAGCATAGGCATTTCCCGTCTGCTTGGAAAACACGGATTCTTGCAATGAAGATAAAGAAGGAGCTGAAGATTTTGTTGGGAACTGAGCCTCTTTTTGCTCCTCCAGAGACCTCCCTTTCTGAACATCCCACAACAGGGTTTTGGATTTCTCTGTGTAAAGTGAATTCTTTGAACAGGGTTGGATCGAGTCTGGGGACCGGCTAATCACATCCCTACCTCAGCCCACCGTCTCTCTAAGACCCTGAGGACATTTGGATGGACAATGGGGATGGGAAACACCAAACACCAGCAGCATTGACACACAGAGATCCGCAAAGAACTGGTTTATGACCGTAGAAGTTTATCACACAGAATATCTCCAGGAAAACATCTGAGGCAGAGCAGGAGTTCTAGTGTCAAAGAAAACCCAGCCTCAGTGAGCATGGATAAGGAATGCTTCACACCCATGGGGCCGAAAATTACAGTGAGTGCAGGTGTCACTGGACTGACTGACACATGATGATCTGGATACACTTTCACGTATTGTTTTCGTCTGGCCTAAGCAACCGTCTGCTATCCCTTGCTGTCAAAGACAAGAGGCGGAGACTGTGGGAAAAGGGGGTTTAGTTTCTGTCACCAGGTTCAGGGACACAGGTTGACATCATTACCAAAAAACCCACTCAAGGCAACACAAACTCATTCAAGTATTTATATCCAAAACTCATAGCCCTTCACCCACCCCGAGTTTGAAACCAAGGTGCGGTTTGAGCATGACAAAGGCTTTTCTGACGTTTCTAGATAACATTGTGAAATTTTCACCATGTTCTTTTACAGATTTCCAGAGGAAGGAGCAGATACTTGCAACATTTAAAATGACAGCCTGAAAGTAACAATGTTTCAGATGACAGCTTTAAGTTGTTTTAAACCACAATTGGGGCAGTCCCCAGTTTCCAGAGCCCTGGCCTGTAACAGCTCGTTGCCATTGCTCTCACGGATGGAGGGGAGGTGGCCATGTCCACACCAGGCATTCAGACCCACTCCTGCCGGCCTTGGACTGTTTTCCATGACTCCTAACTATCAGGGGTTCTGGCATAACTGGCTGTTTCTTCTCCAGCACCACCAGTGGCTAGCTAGATAAGACTGGCCCTTCAGACCAGCCGGGCAAGCCTGGGTCAAGGGAGAAGGGGATCAGCTATGTTCCAAAGGCAGTGTGGGGAAAGGAAAAATGTGCTCTCTTAAATTCAAGCAGCTTCTACAGGTAGCCCAACTCAGCTACCAAGGACAGGTTTTAAATATAAGTTTCCGAGTCTTTTCTACATGACTGCTTACTATAACCAAAATGGCCTCTTTTCAGCCAGCAAAAATCTTACTTACAGTCTTATTTGTACCACCTTACCTCACCACAAGTCTTTTTTCTTTTTTTTAATCTATTTTTTATTATGATATTGTGGGGTACAATTAAGGGTTAGGTATACAAATATGCTTCGTTCAGACACCCTTGTTGATAAGAGGTATCTCCCCATCCCCAGACAGATATTTACTACCATTAATCCCATTTCCCTTCCCCTCCCCACCCCATAGTTTCCCACCACTGTCAGTCATTTTCTTATGATATTATGTTGGATGTTCAAGGTCCGCTATATGAGTGAGACCATGTGATACTCAGATCTTTGTTTCTGTGAGAGATCACTCAGTATTATAGACTCTAGTTCCATCCAGGTTGCTGCGAAATTCATGATTTTGGTTGTTTTTTTTTTTTTATGGCTGCGTAGTATTCCATCGTGTATATGTACCACATTTTTTTAATCCAGTCCTCTTTTGATGGACAGCATGGTTGCTTCCAGGTTCTTGCTATTGTGAACAGTACTACGATAAACATACGTGTGCAGGTATCTTTTTTATAGAGTGATTTGAGTTCTTCAGGGTATAGTAGGGGGATTGCGGGGTCATATGAGAGGTCAATATTTAGAACTTTTAGTGATCACCACACTGCTTTCCACAAAGGTTGCACTAGTTTGCACTACCACCAACAGTGTAGAAGTGTTCCCTTTTCTCCACACCCTCTCCAGCAACTGTTATTTTTTGAATTATTGATAATTGCCATTCTGACTGGAGTTAGGTGGTATCTCAGTGTGGTTTTGATTTGCATCTCCCTGATGATTAGTGAGGCTGAACATTTCTTCATGTGTCTGTTGGCTGCTCGGATGTCTTCCTTTGTGAAGTGTCTGTTCATATCTTTTGCCCATTTTATAATGGGGTTGTTTGTTTGTTTCTTTTCAGCATGTTTGAGTTCCTTGTAGATCCAAGATGTTAAGCCTTTGTCGGACCTGGAGTTGGCTAATACTTTTTCCCAGTCTTTGGGTTGTCTGCCTGCTCTCTTGATGGTTTCTTTGGCTTTGCAGAAGCTTGTCAGTTTAATGAGGTCCCACCTGTCTATCTTATCTCTTATGGCCTGTGGGTTTCAGGTTTTGTTCAGGAATTGGATGCCAGTTCCAATTTCCATGAGGGTATGTCCTTCATTTTCTAAGGTTCTTGTGGTTTGAGGTTTTACATTTAGGTCCCTGATCCATTTGGAGTTAATTTTTGTGTATGGGGATAGATAGGGGTCCTGTTTCAATCTTCTGCATGTGGTCAGCCAGTTTTCCCAGCACCATTTACTTGAGAAATCATGTCTAAAGCAAAAACAGAATGGGAAAGTCTGAGCTACGGGCCAAATTGCTCCGGATTCAGCGCTTTTCCTCCCTGAGGAGCCAAGTCGATGCTCCTGGCCCAGCCCCACTCCCAGCTCAGCACCCTGGTCTGGCCCTCGTGCCCCCTCCCTCTCAGCTGTGCCCCCTACTCTGCTGGGAACAGTCTTTTGACCTCTTCTTGTGTTCTTCCCATCACATCTCCCCTGGAGCCCAGCAACCCCTAGGAAGTTTGCTCTGGGGGTCTGAGGGTCTCTGTGCCACCCTCTTCCTCCCCTCCCTGTGGCCAGGACTCGGGCTTCTGAGTTCTCTTCCTCCTGCTCCGCCTCCTCCGCCTCCATGCCCTCCCTTTCTCCTGGCATGGATGGAGCCAGATTTCCCATTGCAGTCTTCGCAACGTTTCAGATCAATAAGCAAACCAAAGTACACATGAACGGTGCCTGTTCGTGTGAACTTTGATTTGCTTATTGATCTGAAATGGTTTTTGTTGTTGTTTTTTTTTTTGAGTCAGCATCTCACTCAGTCACCCAGGCTGGAGTGCAGTGGCACGTTCACCTGCAGGGCTCAGTGATTCATTCGCCTCAGTCTTCCAAGTAGCTGGAACTACAGGCCGCGCCACCACGCCCAGGTAATATTTTTTTATTTATTGTAGAGACAAGGTCTTGCCAAGTTGTCTGGGCTGGTCTCGAACCCACAAGCTCAAGCAATCCACTCACCTCAGTCTCCCAAAGTGCTGGAATTACAGGCCGAGCACGGCCGATCTGAAATGTTTATTCTTTACTTTTTATTTGTTCTGAGTGTCATCATACTTTGAAATATCAGTTGGTATATTTTTCCATCTCGGCTGTTTGTCATTTCTTTCTTGGCATCCTCTTCTGTCGCCAGTGTTTAGCCTACTGCCTGGCCAAAAGAAGACAATCTGCGACTCCTTAAAAACATGGGTCAATAGATGGATGAACAAAGAGAGAGAGAGAACACCAGACATATTTCAGGGTTCCCTGAGGTTAATTTGGTAGAAACAGAGTTCATGAACACAGATGAGGGTGGGGCATGTGAAGGTGACAAACACGAAGGAGAGGTTGGAATCGGATTCAGGGAGCCCCACTCCAATGGGTATGTCAATGTCATCAAATGAATGGGAACATCCAAGAATGTGTCCATGAGTGCTCATAAAGGATTTTTTTTTCATCTCCAAAGAAGGGAAGGTGGGTGTTTTTGTAGATTAAGAAGTAATTTCTCAATTTGAATTTTAAATGGGAGGCAAAGCCTTCAACTTTGGGTTCCCAAGAAAGGTAAAATAGTTGACTCACAATTCAGACGGCTGGAGTGTATTCCTTTGGGAACTCAGGATTGGATAGGAAGGACCTTTTTGTCCCAAAGAAGAAAAGGTGTAAAAACAAGCAAGTGAGGTTTCATAGAAAGTTGACATGTTAGCCGGGCTCGGTGGCTCAGTCTGTAATCCCAGCGCTTTGGGAGGCTGAGATGAGTGGATTGCCTGAGCCCACGGGTTCGAGACCCGCCCGGGCAACTTGGCGAGACCTCATCTCTACAATAAATCAAAAACCAGCCGGGCGTGGTAGCGCGCGCCTGTAGTTCCAGCTACTCTGAAGGCTGAGGCAGAAGGATCGCCGGAGCCCAGCATGTCGAGGCTGCGGTTGCCGGGAGTGGCCACTGCACTCCAGTCTGGGCGACGGAGTGAAACTCCAACTCAAAAAAAAAAAAAAAAGAAAGAAAGTTGACATGTTAGACTCTGCTTTGCCTTTTGGGGTTGAAACCCACCATGGCAGTTGTTAACTCAGTAGAACAAACACACACAAGGAACTTGGAGGGAGTCGGAGAACCCCAGGGCCAATTCCTGCTTCCTTGAATTGTGCCCTGGAGAGATGAGGGCTCTCAAATGAGTTCTGGCTGTGTGTGTGTCCGCCCAAGGCCAATACAGTGTGGGAAACGTGGAACAGCTGGAGTGAGGTTGTGTCTCATATGAGCCAGGGAGTGCGGGGTACTGAACCAGAGAGGAGATTTGAGTTTGTGTTAACAAGGCTGCCGAGTTCCAGCACCTCACAACTGCGGGGGCCTTGTCTACATACATGATCAGCAGTGGCTGCTTGATCAATCCTCAAGCGAGCAGGGCATCCAGGCCTTTCTTGGAAGTGGCCAAGTCAAGGCGTCCAGGACACGTGGCTTCTAGTGGAAACCAAGAATTTCAGATGAATCACACGCTTGGGTGCAGAACCAAGGCCTAAACCAAGGCACATATTACCAGCATCTCACAGTTAAAAATTTCCTTTTTGTGTTGTGCCAGGCAAGGAGATGGCTGTTTATAGGCTCCACGGCTGAGACACTGAGGAGTGTTTCCAGGCGAGGGGGTGGTCAGTGACAGAGCGGTCAGTACCCGCATCCCAGTCTGTCTCCAAACCTCCCACCAGTCTGTCCCTGTGCGCTGCTCCCCAGGCTCGAAGATGTCATCAAGGGTGATCCATGAGATTCAGCTGTATCATCTCAGGCCGAAATGGGGGTCACCGGGGCTGCGAACCCAAGTGGCTTCCAGCCCATGCTTCCCCAGCGAGGCTTGGGAACCCAGGCTCAGAATTCTCCAGAGAAGCACAGTCAAAACCACACCCTGAACGAGCCCCGTAAACACACGACAGGTGCCAACAGGGAGCACCAGAGCCCGTGGTGTGGACCGAGGCACCAGGAGGGATGGTCCATGGTGCCTGCCTCTTTGATTCTGACAGTGTCTGGACGTCCATGACAGGAGCCATAGCTTGCTGAGGCCAGGCCCTGTGCACACCTGTTCATTTTATTGCAAGGGAGGCTGCAAACAGGGGATCTGGGCACTTCTGCTTCTCTGACATAAAGCCCCAGAAGTAAGAAGGGAGAGATATGAATGTCCTCTGGTGGGGTAGGGCGTGTGAGGTGATGGTCTCATCCCAGATGGAATCTACCTAGGCCCAGGCTCTGGACATGTTGAGGGCTTTTCCAGAAGGGAGGGATGAAGTGTGGTTTAACAATACCCAATCCACCTCCCTCCCCCTGCCACAGGCCACGGGTGGAGGTCATAGTAGATGGGAAGGGTGACACACATCCCAGGCGTCTGCCACCTACCACACACACTTCTAACCAACTGGCATCCTTCCACCCAGGTGTGCTCACAACCCCAGTTGAGACAAGATGACTCAGCCCTCTATGTGCAGACCCTGTATGCAGACTCACCTATCCGAACGTCTGCTCACAACCATGCATCCTTTTTGTCTCCTCCAGGGGAGGAACTCATCATGGCACTCTCATTGGTCTGTAGATTCTCTGCCCTCAGGGAGCACCCGGGATAAAACCCGAGTTTCCTGCCCAGAACCTTCCGAGCAGCCACAATGGTGAGAGTGGTGCCTGTCCTGCTGTTCCCGGCCCTCCTCCTGGGTCCCTCTGTCCCCCAGGAGACCGAGGCTGGTGAGCGGGGAATGCCAGGGATGGCCACTGCAGAGCACTGGAAGCAAGGTGGAGAGTGGAACAGATGGGCTGGGAGATGGGCCTTGATGCAGCTAGGATTCACAGGCCTACAGTGGTAATGGGTCCAGGGCTGTTGATTCACTCTGCTCACACACTTCTTCTTACTCTTTTTTCTTGTGGGAAAGCAGGGCTTATTGAGAGGACAGAAAAGCTCCCAGAGTAGGAGGGATCTAGAGGGTTGCTCAGCACTTCTAAGGGCATTCAAGGAGCCTCTGGACTCTGCTAAGTGAGACCTTCAAGAATGCTAATCTAAAGCTCTTAGTGTACAGAGGAAAACAGTCAGGCCCCTGGAGAAAGAATGACCTTCCTGGGGTGGATCAGACAGCCAGGACGGAGAGGGACTTTGGCGTGGAGCTGCCTTTGCTCTTGCCCGTTCCCTCCTTCCAATGTCTGGATCAACCTGGCTGATCTGAGGGAAGGAGAGACTGGGGGAGGTGGAAGGCAGCTGCATAGGAGGGATGTTGCTAGGAGGAAACCCGTGCTCTCGCCCCCAGGGGACAGGGCAGAAGTGGTCTGGGAGGCGAGTGGCCGGAGGAGAAGACACCGGGGTCACCTGAAGAGGCAGTCAATTCCTGGCTAGAAGGGGCATCTGTTTATGGCAAAGGGACGTTCATGGCGAATATATACAAGCTGATAATTTCTCAACTGTGCAAGTTTAAAACTTATGACGTCTACAAATGGTCAGAACCGATGTTTCATGTTAGTTTTACAACAGTCACATTCAGAGCGTTAATCACATTTTGCATCAAATCTGAGTTAGTCAAGTTTTTAAGAGAATCGGAACTAACGGGACATATATGTATACACTGTAGATGTACACATGTGTATAAGAGAGTCAGAAAGAGGAAATTTATTTTACATGTATTTTGGCTCACACAATCGTGTGTGCTAGCAAGTCCTAACTCGGTAGGTCAGGCTGTCAGGTTGGAGTTCCAGGGAAGAGCTGATGTTGCAGTCTTGAACAGAAAAGTAGTCTGGAGGCAGATTCCTCGTTACTAGGAGGACCTCAGCCTTTTCTCTTGAGACGTTCTACTGACTGGACGTGGACCACCACTATGGTGGTACTCTGCTTTACTCCAGGTCGACCAATGTAAATGTTTATCGCATTTAGAAACCCACAGACAATGGAAATTTCCATACTTGAGCGAGGATTGTGCCATAGGACCTTCAATGTTATTGGCACACAAGTGCGTTACAAATGGATTAATCTCCAGGCTGCCATGCAGTACCAAAATGCAAGGAACAGCCCTGGGAATTCTGCGCTGCATCCTACCCTGACCCTGTGCTGATGCGTCCTGAGTCATTTCTTGAGTTTACTGGTAAGTCCTTTTTCCTCCGCATTCTGACTATATATATTTGTCAGGTTAGACTACATGTCTTTATTTCTCCCTCAAGTTCAATGCAGATCAGGCAACTTTCCTCGCCTGCACGGGACGAATCAAGGGCTCAGCCAGTTTGCGTCTTGAGACTCTGCGGTTCTACCCCTTGGCCTCCGCAGTCCTTACCCAAAGGGAAGAGAGACAGAGGGGGCGAGCCAGCTCACAGTGCCCTGGACTGAACGAAAACATCCCTTCCACTCTCATTCCCTTCCGCCAGAACTGCATCCCATGGTCCCAACATGTTCTCAAGGAGGCTGAGGAATATCATCTTCCCACGTGTGCTGAGCAGAGAGACAAAAATCATCCCCAGCGTGAAAGTGCAGCCTGTTCATTGCATGAGCCCCCAAGAGCGTGAGGCTGACGACAGGGCAGCGAGAGCAGGGAGGGGGCGGTCGGTGGCCAGGTCTCCCTCCGGACCGCCTGCGGTCCCGCCATGGGACCCGCCTTCCCATCCCTCCTCATCTTCTCTGTTGCAGGTCGTGACATGCTGACCTATTTCTACACTGGGGTGTCCGAGCCCAGTAAAGGCCTCCCCGTGTTTCAGGCCAACGGCTTCCTCAATGAGCAGACCTTCCTCCAGTATGACAGCACCTATGGGAAGGCCGAGCCCGTGGGACCGTGGAGACACGCGGAAGGGATGGAGGACTGGGAGAAGGAAAGCCAGCTTCAGAAGGCCAGGCAGGACATCTTCCTGGAGACCCTGCAGGACGCCATGAACTATTACAGCAGCCACGGTCAGTGAACAACAGGCTGCTGGGTGGAGGGTCTCGCGCGAGAGGCAGCCTCGGGGGCGTGAGTGGAAAGGGGTCAGCGGGATGGAGACAGTCCTCGTCCCGAAGGGGAACAGGGGCACGAGGGGCACCCCACAGACGTCTCCGCCTTCCCCCAGGCCGTAGCACAGCTGCTTCCCCCTGCGTCCTTCTCCCCCGCGCTCACTTCTCGGCCTCAGCTCACCCAGGAAGCGAAGTCAGAGTCGCTTGTTAGCCAGGCACCTCTGACCCTCTGCTCCCCTCCTCCACCTGCCTCAGGCTGATCCCTCGAGAAGGTGTCAGACTCCCTCCTGTCCTGGGAGGTTGGTAGAGACAGAGCTCTGCCAGTCCCTAGCTGTTGACGGTGCGCACGTTCCTAAGTTACCTGGGCTGAATCTGCGAGTTGCAGCGAGACCTCACTCTGAGAGGCAAAACATCTGTGTGTATGTTCCATGAAGGATATCGCAGTCTGCCGTGGTCTCCCTCGTGGCCCCGTCACCTAGAATAGGGTTCAGTCGATTTCTGCTCCGTCGTAACGTGTTGAGTGAACGGAGAAAAGGCACCCAGTGCAAATCACGCCCACGCTGGGAGGTCCGTAGATGCAGGATTGAAAGAAACCCCACAGGTGAGAGAGTTCACGGAGCCCTAAAGATCCTCCAGTCCAAGGGAGCGGCTACCGGCAGGGACATCGGCTCTGTGGCATGAAAAGCAGGAGTCCGAGCTCACGCCGATACGGGCTCCTGTGTCCCAGCTCAGCTCTTTCTCCAAAACCACACGGGCTGCTTACAAGGCAGCCAGTCTCAGGCCTGGCGAACTGCTCGTGCCAAATGATGACAGAGTGGGTGTTAGCAGGTGAGCTTCTGAGTACAGAAATGCCCAAGAGGCTGCATGGATTCTGAGGTTTCTAAGAGGAGGCAAGAAAGGTGGAGACATCTGCCAGATGGGAATGGGGAGTCTTGGTAAGGAAAATGGCCTGGGCTGCCTGTCAGCAATAGGAATGGTGTCCTGAAGGACTCTGGGAAAATCTTTCACTGGCTGGAACATAAACGGCAAAGTGAATAGTTACGAGTAAAGATGAAGACGAGATGAACGCAGGGTATTAGAAAATGATGGTGGTCGTCATTTATTAAGCTCTGACTTTGTGCCAGGCCTAGCACTTAGCACGTCCAATGCTCACGAGAACCCTCCAACAGAGTGCCTACTTCCACGGCCATTTCAGAGATGAGAAAAGAGAAGCACAGGAGGGTATTGGCTCAAGTCCATGGAAGAAACCAGGTGTGGGGTGGAGATCATCTTGGATTGGAGCCCAGACAGTTTGAGGTCTATCAGAGCCCGAGCCAACAGCACAAGTGTTGCATCAACGTAAACACTCAGAATCACAAGGAATATGTCGTGCCCCTTTGGCCTGAGGAGGCCAATTTCAGAGAGTCATTGGTAACGGGCAAGGGGCTTCGGCTTTGGAGATTTGGAATATGGCTATCAGCCACGAGAACAGAATGCAGAGGTGACCCAACTACATTCACTCAGGTGAGGCTCTAAACTCCACTAGAACTGAGAGAAAAGGGTATGGTCCCATGTTACATAAGGTGTCACATAAGTGTGGGGAAAGGAAAAATGTGCTATTTTAAAATGAAGCAGCTTCTAAGCTGGGCTCGGTGGCTCAGCCCATAATCCCGGGCTTTGGGAGGCTGAGGTGAGTGGATTGCCTGAGCCCACGGGTTCATGGCTGGGCAACTTGGCGAGACCTCATCTCTACAATAAACCAAAAACTAGCCAGGTGTGGTAGTGCACACCTGTAGTTCCAGCTACTCGGAAGGCTGAGGCGGAAGGATCACCGGAGCCCAGCAGGTCGAGGCTGCGGTGGCTGGGAGCGGCCACTGCACTCCAGTCTGGGCGACAGAGTGAGACTCCAACTCAAAAATTAATTAATTAATTAATTATTTAATTTAATTTAATTTAATCAAGCAGCTTCTACATGTAACCCAACTCAGCTACCAAGGACAGTTTTAAATACAAGCTTCTGAGTCCAAAATGCTGTTGTGGGATGTTCAGAAAGGAAGGTCTCTGGAGGAGCAAAAAGAGGCTCAGTTCCCAACAAAATCTTCAGCTCCTTCTTTATCTTCATTGCAAGAATCCGTGTTTTCCAACCAGACGGGAAATGCCTATGCTTAAGCAAAGCGAGGCCACTACAGGTGGGAAGATGTCATCTCCTCCTGGGATTTAATTATATCTCCAGAAAGTAACCAGACCCAATAGTTTATTGACATTTAGGAGACCATTGTCTTCAATCTCATGGGCACAATCCCAGGAGGTGGACCTCTTCTGGTAGCTGACGTGTGCAAATTCTCACGGCTCGCTACAAGTCTGGATGCCACAGCTAGTTCTACATGTTTTTATCTCCTGCAGGCCCACCTCTTGATACCAGTGCTGTTCAGTCAGGGATTAATTGAGATCAAGAAAATGAAGCCTGTCGCGATGACAAAAGCACACAGGGAAGTTTATTTAATGGATTTGGGGATCTTGCATCACCCAAGAAACAAAGGACACGATTAGGGGCAGTGGAACTGAAAATTGGAGAACCATCAACACCAAGTCAGATACTCTAACCACCATCCCCACCTCTGTGTGTGTGTCTCTCTCTCTCAGAGCCTGTCTCATCTCTTGTCTCTAATTGCTTATTCTGTGATTTTTTTTTTTTTTTAGTTGGAGTCTCACTCTGTCGCCCAGACTGGAGTGCAGAGGCACACTCCCGGCCACCGCAGCCTCACCCTGCTGAGCTCAAGCAATCCTCCTGCCTCAGCCCTCCAAGTAGCTGGAACTAGCTACCGCGCCCAGCTAGTGTTTTATTAATTGTAGAGACGAGGTCTCGCCAAGTTGCCCGGGCAGGTCTCAAACCCCTTGACTTAGGCAATCAACTCACCTCAGCCTCCCAAAGTGCTGGAATGACAGGCTGAGCCACCGAGCCTGCCCCGTGATTTCTTTTTTCCTCCCTCCAGTCACACTGTCTGGGACCAGCCCTGACCAAAGAGGGAAGGGTTAGGACCGCAACGGAGAATCCAGATGGCGCGAGAAGAGACCACTCAGAGGCAGTTTCTTCTGGGAACAGTCTGATCAGGACTGAAGCCAAATTTTATTTGAACTCCTTCCAACTTATATACCTTTTTCCATACCCTCCATTAGTGTGTCAATCACTTTGGGGGCGTACACATTCCTATGCAAATTACGCATCACGAGACTTGCAAGTTCCAAGCCAACAATTACAATTCCATGATACATGACGTGTTTCACAAAACTTACATTAAATTTACAGGTATACAATTTTTAATACAGATTGTTCAAAGTGTTCTCCACAATGTTCAATAAATCATTCACATTATACTCTTTGTTCCAGACCCTGATTAATACAAAAACTTTTCTAAGTTAAATCCAAGTTTACTGACTCCTAATATTTTCAATGATTAATAGTATCAATTTAACACTATACTACAATCTGTAAGTTTACTCAAATGACTCAGTTATTCTATTAATCTATTATGGTTTAATGTAGTGTCCTGTAATTCTATAACGATCAAAACTTATTCTTAAATTATAAAACCTTACCATGACTTAAATGAATTTCCTATGTCTAAACGTTAATTTTTGTAATGATTGACCTTTAATACTATGCTTTATCATTAATTATTTTACAAATCATATAGTAACTATTATATTTGAATAATGTAGCCAAAAGAAACAAAACAGCAAGCATAAGTTTACTCAAATATACTCTAAAACGTAAGTGTATAAATTATATTTTATCCTAACTAACAAGTCTACTCTAGAAATCATATAGTAGCTTTCACACTCCTGAGTAAGGAAATGGATGGCCACATGGCCTCGGGCTGAGGTAAACAGAGGCAGACAGAGTTTCGGTATGAAACAAAGGCATAGTCGCCAAGTTAATGGCTTTGGGGTGTAGACAGTTTTTGGTATTTAATAAAACAAAGACAAGGAAATGCATAGCCTATAATGGGACAAAAGCAATAGTTTCTGCCTGACCCGAAACAGGCAATAATACTATGATGGTAATTTAGTCTCTAATCTTAGCTCTAGGGGAAACTGCTTAAGAGTTGACTCACCAGAGAATAGAAGTTTGAAAAATATCTAGAAAGAAGTAAGATTTAGAAAGGACAAGGTCATTCTGCTGTATAACCTTTCATCAGGCGTATAGAGATTTTTAAGTTTTACTGCCATGTATGCACGCTGGTCACCAATCACACGCCAATATTATAGGTATAACTGATATCCTATGTCAGAGGTGATCTTCCAGATGGGCCTTTACAGGCCTCAGCCATGTAGCTATAGATGTTGGCTCCCAACATCACACCAGACATTTCCTCTACTTGCCCAGAAGACAAATGTTCACCGATGCACTCAGCTATCTCCTCTTCTCTGCTCACGCCCCAGCCAGAGATGGCAGGCACTGTTGCCTCCAAATCGGGATTCCCAAGGGAGATCATGGGTTTGGCTTGGAGGGCAGCGAAACTCACCTCAAATACCCTTCAGCCTAAGTGGATTCTTTGGAGGAACCTAGAAACCAAATTGACACCAGGCTCATCCCAAAGAGAAAAGCACACACACTTTATTGTTCCATGCACCTGGGAATCTTCACAAGAAAATGAAGTCTGAAGGAGAGGCAAAAGGAAGACGCTTTTGTCATCTTTATGAAGAATGGCGAATTAGAGAAAAAGATGACGGGACGGAGGGCATCTGGCCTGAAAACACAGATTTCTGGGGAGTCGCCAGGAGATGACGGGCAGATGCAAAGGCAGGGGAAGGGAAGGGTTGCTCTGCTAAGTGCACTCGTGAAGGTCCGTCGCAGCCCCAGTTCCCTGGCGACAGGGCTACTTTCTCACCTTGGCACAGGGAGGACACCCTCCCAGTGGAACCTCTGTGGCCGGCTGCATGCCGGAGGAGACAGGTCAGCCACCCTTTCTGAAACCACAGCCCACCTGGCCACCGGCACTGGTGCGGGCGGCCAGGAAACATGATCCTTCCTCAACAGGACTGCGAGGTCAGCGTCTCCGGGCAGGAACGGATCTCTGGCCAGGCAGAACTTCAGTGTCTGCTGACTGTTGCTTGTGCTGCCCAGATCAAGGGCGTGACTGGGAGACGAGGTCCCACCTGGGAACTTCCTTCGGGCCTGGCGCCACCTTCCCAGACCCAGAAGCACAAGCTCCGAGAGAGTAAACAAGAGGCAGAGCCCGCTGACCCCAAACATGGCTTTGAGAAAGATGGTCTTCTCTGAGGGCCGGGAGAGGATGCAGGTCACCTCATGGGGGCAAGGCTCTGCGAGGCAGCCAAAGTGGCTGGGCATGTGGAACCCATAGAGGCGGCACTGCAGCCCCAGGGCCGCCCCCTCCAGCACCAGCCGCGTCCAGCTGGGCCACATAGGCCCAGAGTAGCCGGGGGCTTCCAGTCCCTGGGGCGGCCCCGCTGTGCTCCCCGTCCTTGATCAGGGCTTCCTTCTCCTCCGTCCCCTTTTCCACTTCTTCCCAGCGCCTGACCACGTGATGCAGGGTCACTCCCAGGTAGAGGGCACTGGGCACCGCCAGCAGGAGGACCTGGAAGGCCCAGAAGCGCAGCGGGGAGATGGGGTGGGAGGCATCGAAGCAGGTGGCCTTGCAGCCTGGCTGCTGGGTGTTGCATTCGAATTCACTCTGCTCGTCGCCAAACAGCCCAGGTCCACCGGCCACCAGCAGCGCCAGGCGGAATCCCAGGAGGGCAGGAAGCAGGAGGCGTCCCACGGGGCTGGAGTGCCGGCTCTCCTCTGCCAGCAGCCGCCGCAGGAACCGGCCGCCCATCCTGTCACGGGCGTTGGAGAAAGGTGGTCACCGGGGGTGGACTCTGAACTCGAGGAGGATCCCTGGCTACTGGGGGTGGTTTTGTGTGAGTCCTGTCACCAGCCCTGGTCCTCCCCCTGGCGTCCTATGGGGTGGGGCCTTCTGTGCCCTACGGGGGCCACGGAGGAAGTGCAAGATTGATCTTTGGATCTCTCTGGTGCAAGGAACCCAAGATCCTGTGCGAGGTGGATGCCTGTGAAGCACCCATGTGAGTCTAGCACTATGCAGATCACCTCCCCTCGAGGGCTACTATCCTCCCAGGAAGCAGTGGGAGGTGCCACCTTGCTGGGTGGCAACCTCCGGCCCTTGGCAGATGTGTCCTACGCACTGATGAGTTGAGAGGGAAAAAGTATGTTTTTTTGAAAATGTCACAGTGTCATTAAAAGTAACTGTTCACTCTCATGGAGTCTGAGAGAAAGGCTATCTCTAAAACTATTTCTTGTAACCTGAACAACAACAACAACAACAACAACAACAACATAAGATATAAAGTTTGGAAGACGTCCATGTAAGTCATATTTAAAAATGCAATAAGAGATAACCTGCATTTAACATGAATATGCGCCATAAAGAAATTCAGGCTCAGGGGCAGTAGTCTGGATGAAGTTATTTTAAAAGCAAGAATAGCCAGAATGCACAAACATCAGCGTCTTTTGTTTGGTTCTTTTTCTGTTTGTTTGTTTGGTTTTTTTGAGTTGAGGCTTCACTCTGTAGACCAGGTAGGATAGCAGTGGCACAATCACGGCTCATCAAAGCCGCTGCCTCCTGGACACAGGTGAGCCTTCTGCATCAGCCTCCAAAACGCTGGGGCTACAGGAACAGGCCATCATGCCAGTCTCATTTTGATTTTTTGTAGAAACGAAGTCTCATTGTGTTGCCTAGGCCAGTCTTGAACTCCTGGATCAAGTATCCTCCCACATCGGCCTCCCAAAGGAGATTACAGATATGTGTCACCACACCCAGCCCTAATTCTGTGAATTTTAAATTAACACATGGATGAACCTTAAAACCATTATGCTGAGTGAAATTAGCCAGAAGCAAAGATAACATATCAAATGGTGCCATTGACAGGAAAGATCCGAAAATACAAATCCATCAAGGCAGAAAGTAGATTACCAGTCAGCAGGAGCGAAGGGGAGGCGGAATTGGGGAGAAGTTGTTAACCGGACAGAGTTTCTTTCTCGAAGGAGGGAGTGGTGATGACTATGCAGCACCATAAATGTACTAAAAGGTTAACTTTATCCTATGCGAATTCTTCCTCAAGTTTTTAAAAACTGTGATTGTGGGATGAAAAGGACAGTGAGGCTGGTGATGGTGGCTCAACCTGTCATCTCAGCACTTTGGGAGGCCAAGGCAAGTGAATTGCCTGAGCCCACGGGTTCGAGACCAGCCCGGACAGCTTGGCACAACCTCGTCTCTACAATAAATCAAAAAATTAGCCAGGCGTGGTAGCGCACACCTGTAGTTCGGCTACATGGAAGGGCGAGGTCCAAGGATCACCTAAGCCCAGCAGGTCAAGGCTGCGGTGGCCGTGAGCGTGCCCCTGCTTTCCAGCCTGGATGACAGAGTGAGACTCCAACTCAAAAAGAAAAATTAATTCTAAGCTCCCTCCACTGTCCTGTGAGCCACAAATGATCACTATGGTGTCTCACTCGGTGGCCAGAAGAGGGCTCAGAGTAAGCACTGCCCTTGATTTCAAAGCTCCCGGTTTCCAAGAGTGAGTCTTTGTAGATGCAGCCCAAGCATCTGTTTCTCCTTCTACCTGTTCTCTCTGCCCGAACACCGTCTGGCGTCCCAAGGCCCCAGCCACGCCTGACCTCAGCCTTCCCCACCCCAGCCTCAGATCCGGGGCTTCTCCTCACGCTGGAACGGAATCCCGGCCATTTTTGCTGCCTTGGGGATGTGGGGTTTGGGAGGCCAGAAGAGCGTAAGCTTGCCCAAGGAGCCAAGCCCAGGCTTGTTGATCAGCAAGGTTTCCAGGCTCTGGCCTTGATTTTCTTTTTTTTTTTTGAGTTGGAGTCTCACTCTGTCGCCCAGACTGGAGTGCAGTGGCCGCTCCCGGCCACCGCAGCCTCGACCTGCTGGGCTCCGGCGATCCTTCCGCCTCAGCCTTCCAAGTAGTCGGAATTACAGGCATGCGCTACCACGCCCGGCTGATTTTTTGATTTATTGCAGAGATGAGGTCTCGCTGCCCAGGCGGGTCTCGAACCCGCGGGCTCAGGCAATCCACTCACCTCAGCCTCCCAAAGGCGCGGGATTACAGGCTGAGCCACCGAGCCCGGCTGACCTTGATTTTCAAAGCCCAGAGCAGGAACCTTTCAGGGTGGGGAGTGACAAAATCCAGAGCCTTCCCATTACGTCAGCCCTAGGTTGACAACATCTCCCAGGGAGATTATTCACCTTTGTAAACGTTTAAAAATCTTAGTGTGGCCTCACCAGAACATCCCACAGCCTCTTATCCCAACAGGAATAGGAAAGATTCAGAGGCCATGGGGGACGAGAGGAGGAAGGGTCCGGGAGGGGTGCCGGAGGGGCAGGGAAATGAGCCCCACTGCCTCCCTCTGGCCTGCTCGTCCTGGGCCGCCTCCTGCACGTGTCACTCACCTGGTCACTGAGCAGGGGCTTCCGTGCACAGGCAGAAGGGCAGAGGGAAAGGAGGCCTCACGCCGAGCCTCCTGACTGTTGGCTCTCCCCCAGGCCCTCCTCCTGCGGAAACAGCCTCCCTCCCCCCACCCCGTCCCTTCCCAGACGCCTCAGTCAGAAAGGAAGGCGGCTGGAGGCAGGCCAGCTGCCAGAGGAGGCAGGAGCATCTTGGCTTCCCGAGCTCGAACAAGCTGTGGAATGCTCCTGGGGCCAACAATGGTGCAGGGTGGGACGACTGGGAAGAACCCTTGGCTTTGACCCTGCTCTGGACAGTGTGGCTCACAGAACCCAGGACACCGAGGGGCCCAGGCAGCGGGAAGGAATGCGGCCTCCAGTCGCTTTACTCGACTGTCTCCAAGCTGCCTCTCTGAGCCCTCTGTCTCCTGTCTGCCACCGTTCTCTGCCAGTTCTCAGTAGAACTCCCAGAATAAAATGGTCACCCTCGCTCTCTCCAGTTCTTACCTCGAGCCGCCGCAGCCTGGCTGAATGTGGTGCCCGCTGTCCCTTCACCTACCCACCCACCCCTGGCAAAGCCTGGGTAGATGGAAGAACTCGAATCACTCTATAAAAGAGACACCTGCACACGTATGTTTATCGCAGCATTGTTCACAGTGGCGAGAACATGGAACCAACCCTGCTGCCCATCGAAAGAGGACTGGATTTTTAAAAATGATGCAGCCATAGAGAAAAACAAAATTATGAACTTTGCAGCAACTTGGGTGGACTTAGAGGCAATAATACTGAGTGATCTTTCACAGAAACAAAGGACTGAGTACCACATGCTCTCACTCATAAGTGGACCATGAACAACTATCACCATAGCTTAAGAAAAGGATTGGCAGGAGCGGGAAATGCCGAGGGAAGCAGGGGAGCAGGATTGGCAGGAGTGGGAATCTGCCTGGGGAAGTGGGGGTCGCACACATCAACAAGGGTCCCTGCATAATGAACGTGTGTACACCTAACCCTGAATTGTACCCCACATCTTTAAAGTAAAAAAAAATTAAAGAAAAAAATTAAATAATTTTTTAAAAAATTTTTGAATGCCTGGACAGGAACTGCCTTAGAGCTCTCAAGGGAAGTGGCAAACGGCTGACCCAAGGCCAAACGTGGGCAACTGATGGCAAAACAGTAATGTATGTAACACGGGGCGAGACCGCCTGATCAGCCTCGAAGAACATGTCCGTTCATTCATTCCTAGGTATTTTATTTCATCAGAAGTTACTATGGATGGGTTTGTTTTTTTCTTTAATATTCCCTGTTTGTTGCTGGGAGGCAGAAAACCTACTGCTTTTGTATACTTTTCTGCCATCCACATTTCTGTACTCTCTTGTTTATTTTGACGAACTGGCCATTGGTTTCCTTGAGTATTCTAAGTAGAAAAAACCCACCACCTGCTGATAAGTGTGGTGAATTTCACGATGTTTACTGTTTTAACTTCTCACTTTCTCTTTTCTTAACGAATTGACTAGAATGATCTAGTGTTACACAAAGTACAACCATTGCTTTGTAAAACGTTATATCTCGACTTTGTGAAGTGTAGCAGACACTGTGAGTTGCCCGCACCAAAGAATCTCCCTCCTTTCTCTGTGATAAGCGAAAGCGAGCCCTCCGGTTTGGACAAGAACTGCCAGAAGTAGAAAGCGGGGCTCAGCCTGTGGCATGGACAAGGGGCCTAACTTCGCTCGGGGAGACGTAAACAGAAACGAGGCAAGCCAAGGTCTCTTGGGGGTCTCTTCTGCCCTCCACTATCACAAGCCCCCCAAGCATGAAAATACAGAAAATCTTAAGTGCCTTCAGGGGAGATTCCAGGCGCTTAGGGAGCCTTCAGGAGTAAACAAGCTATTTGATGGACAAGAAAGCCATCGCCGCCAAAAACAGCCAAGGAAGTTAGACTCACGAGATGGCTAGTTCCTTACAGCCACTCAAAGTCAGGCTTTATATGTCTCTGAGTTGCTACAGAAACCCAGACCCCCACCAAATGGATCTGCCGGCGTGTCGATTTCAGGATGATCCACCTGGAACAGAGTGACTGCATGGGCTCCCAGCGTTGTCCGTCCCAGCAAGCCATCCCGTGCTGTTCCTACTCCACCTGTCCTAGCTCGCGTACGGAGCCCAGACCTCCGTCCTCTCACTCTCTATCCCGAGCTGCAAGCTAAGCTCCCAGTGACACTCCACTTTCAGCCTCCTCTCCTCAACAGGTCTGATCCTGCCTGCAATCCTCTGCAAGATCACCCTCAAAACCTGGCTGACAGTTGCCTGTTGCCTGTCCTCTCAGACGAGAGGTCATCCTCTCTTCCTCGGAATCTGTGAGCTACTCAAATTCTACCGATAAAGTCCTTTTGGGTGTAGGGGGAAGCCGGGCTTACATAGCCAACTGATATCTGTTGCTTGTCACATACAGACACATACACAATGTTACCTGACACAATTCTGCAAGACTGTAGGTGCTGCCATGACAGGTACTGTGTCTGTCTCCCTTACCATCGTATCCTGGGCCTTCTGCCTGGCACGTGGTAAGATCGAAGTGCCAAGAAAGCGTAGAAAATACAAAATAAACAATGAGGTAAAAGCAGAAAACCTAAGTCAGTATTAATCATGGTTCCTTCGTAGAGGCTAATTGACAATATCAAAATACAGATGATCAGGACTTGGTTCTTCATTCCCAGGGATCCCTAAGAAGGCTTTCACACTAAAAGGCCTTGACAGATCTGCTAAGCCACAGCCCAGAGCTGAGAAGGGTCGGTAGCCCATAGCTACTCTCAGCTCAGGAGAGGGGCTTGTGACCCAAGGGCATTGTTGGGGCTGAACGATGTGCCACCCCACTCCCTTGTCCCTGTGATGAAGTCCTAACCTAAAATGTTGTACCCAAATACTGAATCCGAGAGACCACCAAAGAGCCAGCTCCGAGGCAAATCACACGGGGGTCTTTATTCAGGCTCGAGTCTGGGCTCACATCCATAACCGGCGCAGCGGTACAGGAATGAGAACCCCGACCCAGGTCAGCAAGCAGCTTATATACCCAGTTACAAGGGAGGGGAAAGAACTTTAAACTTGTTCGCACACAATTGGGTAATTTCTCCTACTGGGTACGGGGCGTTTGGGATTGGTTGGTTTGTATGGTCGTGGGTCGCGGCTGACCGTGGTTGACCATCAACGGTCAGGAGGGCTGGGTGGAACCGGTTGGGACATCTGGAATGTGAGATTACTAGGGGAGTGGAGCAGGAAATGGGGCCAGAGGGTCTGCACCGTGACTCCGCGGTTTTCTTTTGGTATGTGAACTTGTTTACCAAAAGTACACTACTGGGCTTGGGCGGGAAAGCAAGCATACATCTGAGTTTTAAAAACAAGTTTCAATATACATTCAAAAAAGCTTCAACCTACACTTAAAACAAGTTTTATCACGCAATTATGAACTAGATGGCCCTTGAGCTCCTCACTAAAATGTGACTGTTTTTGGAGGCAGGGTCTTTGATCAAGTTAAAATGAAGCCAGAGAGGTCAATCCTCATTCACCCTGACCGGTATTCTTTCCAGAAGAGGGAACGCGGCCTCCCAGAGACACTGCGGGGTGTGAAGACCATGGGACGAGGCTTTCAGAGGAAGCTGCGTGGAGGCCAAAAAAGAGAGGTCTCAGGGGGAAATCCACCTGGCCAGTCCCTTGATCTTGAACCTTCAGCATCCAGAGTTGTGAGGAAATAAATTTTGGTAGCTCGAGCCCCCCCAGTCTGTGCTCTTTTGCTATGACAGCCTCAGCAAATGACCACAGGGGTACTTAGGAACAACAGGAGCTGAAAGGACACAACCAGGTCAAAGGCATGTGCTCTGGGACCACAGAAATCGCGTGAGCTTCTCTAGAGGGTTGCCGATTCCCCTCCATCCCCCAGGGTTTGAGAGTCACTGCTTAGACATTTGTCACTCACGGTGGAGATGGAGAGAGAAGGAGAGTGAGCAACGCCAGGCTGCTCACCCTAAACCACTTGCCCAGCAGGAAGAGAGCCAATTGGAAGGCAGTGCGTGGGGCACAGACTGATCTCTTCTTTTCTTTTATTTCCCTTCGGTTTTGACATCATCTAATGTCAATTCTAAGGAAGCTGAACTCCCATAAAAAGCCAAGAAAGGAAACATGAGGATGTGATTGAAGTGGGGAAATAATTACGTTCAAAAACATACAAAGAAAAGAAAAGTCAGTGTGGCTTTTTATCGTCTGAACCGATCACATTCTAGGGACTTCGAAGTTATGATGACTCAAGAGCTTCTATTCCTTAGGAGAGGAAATAAAACAAATGAAGTAAACTGAGAAAGGGAGTGGCAGCATGCTTGCAGGAGGAGGCTGTCTGGGGGGGGCTTCCCCCTTCGGCTTCTGGGACAGATGGGGCAGGAGGACTCGCGTGACTTCGGGGTTTCAGGGAAAAGTCCTGCCAGGTTTCTCAGATTGGACCACCTGGGGTTTCATCTCCCTGCTACTCTTAGTTTAAGTACGATCTATACGCCGGGCTTGGTGGCTCACCCTGTCATCCCAGCACTTTGGGAGGCCGAGGCGAATGGATTCCCTGCACCCGCAGGTTCAAGACCAGCCCAGGCCACTTGGCGAGACCTTGCCTCTACAATAAATATAAAAATGTGGCTAGCGCATACCTATAATTCTGGCTACTTGGAAGGCTAAAGCAGAAGGATCACCAGAGCCCAGCAGGTCGACACTGAGGTGGTCATGATTCTGCCACAGCACTCCAGCCTGGACAACAGAGTGAGACTCTGACCTCCCCCCAAAAAAGAATGATCCATGCCTGTTATTAACCTCCCAGGTAAAAAGCACTCCAGCTTCCTGGAGGTGAGGGGTAGGGTTTTCAACACACATTTGGCCTGTGGGCTGAAACCACTCAGCATCTTAGGGAGAAACACGGCTCCCTCCGAGTCCAGGGATGGGCCAAGATGCCTTGATTGAACCTCTCCCTGAGCCCAAATTCCTGACTGGAGAAAGAATGTAGCTGGCATCTCAGTCAGGATGAGTGGAAGGGCATTCACTGGGGAGATCACCTGCTATGGCAGACATGGGTCCGGCCGCCCGCAATATCCCTGTATGAGCCAAGCATTCAGTGTTTCAGAGGCACGCCAGCAGCAAAGTAGCTAAAGTCTGAAAAGCAGTGCTAGGAAGGGAGAAGCCACCTTGATTTCACCTCTGAGTTCCCAGGAGCCAAGGGATTTCTGGACAAGTTACCTGGAGAAGACCCCGCACAGGTGAGCTCAGCCAGCCTGCAGATTTGCTTTGGACCATGAGGGGGTGTCGTGGGCTGTGCTGAATGTGCGTCAGACTCGTTTGGAGGGCCAGGCTTTGAGGATGATCTTGCAGAGGATTGCAGGCAGGGACAGGCCGGTGAGGGGAGGAGGCTGAAAGGGGGGTGTGACTGGGAGCTTAGCTTGCAGCTGGGGATAGAGCGTGAGAAGACGGAGGTCTGGGCTCCATACGAGAGCTAGGAAGGGTGGAGTCGGAACAGCATGGGATGACAACACTGGGAGCCCACGCAGTGTCTGAGAGCACCAGAAATTCTATTCCATGTGGATCATCTTGAAAACTGGTCCTCAGGTGAGACGCAGGGAGTTGCTTTTTTGTATAGTAGAGTCAAGACTCAGAATGTCCCCATCGGGTGGGCTTGGTGACTCAGCCTGTCATCTCAGCAATTTTGGAGGCCAAGGCAAGTGGATTGCCTGAGCCTGCGGGTTCAAGACCAACCCTGGCAAGCTGACAAGACCTCGTCTCTGCAATAAATCAAGAATTAGCCTGGCATGGTATCGCACACCTGTAGTTCCAGCGACGTGGAAGGCTGAGGTGGAAGGATCGCCGGAGCCCAGCAGGTCGACGCTGGGGTGGCCATGAGCGTGCCACGACTCTCCAGCCTGGGTGATAGAGTGAGACTCTAACTCAAAAAAAAAAAAAAAAGAATGTCCCAGTCTCTGCGAAGCCGTGTGGATCCTGGGTTCCCAAGGGCACGGGCGGTGACCACGGAGGGGAGGTCAGGGAGGGACTGGGATGATCTGTGAAGGCAGGACAGAGAGATCTTCAGAGGGAGCCGGTGCTGTGGATCAGGACCAGGAGTGCCTGAGGAGGCGTTGGGAGTCCTGGTCCACAAGAGCAGTGTGAGCTGAAGACTCAACTTGGGGAGCGTTTGGCAGATTCATGGTTTTGAACTCCATGAGGAAGAGTGGAAATCCTAGGAGACGTCATACATAGAAAAAGTGCCACTCGCAGAGTCTCCTGCCGGCAAGACCAACGTCAAGAGAAATTAGAGGACCCCCATGCCAGGAGGGCTTCACTGATAATAAGTCCTGAGACCTTGCGACGATCTTCTCTCCTTGGAGGAATGCGCTGGAAATAGTTCGCCAAGTAGATGGAGGCAGGAGACCCAGGCATAGGACTTAACACCTTCCCGGTTAAGGTCCTCTCCAGTTCGGCTGAGCTCTGCTTGTTCAACCTTATTTTCCACTAGAATTTGCCATTCCCTATCCCAACCAAACAGACCTTACTGGTCATCAGACATATTGTAGTGTTTTCTCTCTCTGACCTTTTCTCATGTATTTACTGGTTCACCCAAACACTATGTATTATCTACTGCATGTTTCCTTCTCTAACAAGCACTGGAGACGCAATACAACAGGGGAGGTGTTAGGTAAGACCCTCCGGGGGGTGTCTGATGGGCAATCCATTACCATGGGAAAAATGCAAATTGCACAGAAGTTAGACTAGAAAATATAGTTTATTTAGAAAGTAAATTAGAGACAGAGAGAGGGAAGATTCACTTCCCCAAGAAGGGGAGGGGGCCAAGCTAGGAATCCTGGCCGCCGGAGCCCCCAGAGACGCATGACCAGACCATAGCTTAGAAAAGCCATGGCAACTGGCTGCTTGAAGTCAAATCCTTCTCAATCTTCCCTTTGATCGGGGCAGGTGATTAAGGTGATTGGGTATGGTCTTTCCCATGTCATCATGAAGGAGCAGGCACGCACAGGTTCTGACATCAGGTGGTGGACAGTGGGCAGATGGGTGGGTTAGTCGCATGCTGTTGCCATGCTGTCTGCCATGAAGGGCATGGAAGCTAACTTGTTTACAAAACAAACTGGGGAGAATCTGTAAAGCAGTGATCAATGGCTACCTCTGAGAAACCAGTTGGGTCCTTGGCAAGTGATGAGAGGGTAAGTTAAAGGGAACTGAGGGAAAAACAGGACAGACCTAGGCGATGTTAAAATGGCTGCTCATTGGCTATACTGAGCTCATCTTATGTCCCTCCAGTAGGTAAATCCTTTCCTGCCCGGAAATCTTTTCACTTTTGGCAAGCAGTCTTAGGTCTCATTGAGATCTTGCGATCTCCCCTGAAGTCTTTGGCCCTGCAGACTTTGCATCTGCCTGTCTGAGCGGTCCTGTGCCCCCCTCTCCTCCTCCACAGCTGGCCAGGACTTGGGGCTCCTGAGGCTTCTTCCCCCACCCCCACCCCCACTCCTCTCTCCTGTCACACATGAGACCAGATCTCACATCTCCATCCTCCTCAGCCCTGCCCTGCATGCGGAGACTTGGAGTTTCTTCATTATCTAAAATATCTATTACCGCCCTTGTATTTGTTCAGGATACCGACATATTCTGAAACAGCAGTGGCTATATTTTTCTCTCCTGACTATTTGAGTTTTCTTCCTTGGGGCATTCTACTGTTCGGATAGAGCTTCATACCAAGAGGAATGAAACGTGGATTTCAGAGAACAAAGAAGTGATTTCTCAGGTTTGATTTTTCAATCAGAGTCAGACTATCAGAAAAGAGAAACAGCCATAGTCATTGAATTTGAGCTTTCAAAAAAGCTAAGGTGGTTGACTTAGCCTTCTGAAAGATGGGAATAAATTTCTTCAAGTGCTCAGCTTGGAGAACGGATTGCAGAGTAATGTAGAGTGGGAAGTTGAGAACAGGATGCCAAGGACATTCTTGTCCAGAGAAAGGGAAAGCACAGCCCTGGGCAGGCGAGGCTTCGTAGAAAGGTGAAGTGTGAGAGTCTGCTCTGTCTCTTGGAGATGAAATCTGTGCTCGGTGGTTGGTGACTCGGTTGAACAAACATCCTCAAGGATTGGGAGGAAGTCCAAGAGCTGCAGGCTTCTTAGAACGAAGAACCCGAATTCCTGGATTCAGTAAAGCCAGTCCTGCCTCCTTGAGTTGCATCCTGGAGGGATGAGGCTTCGCAAAGATCGTGCTGTGTGTGCTCAAAGCCAACATGGCGTGGGAAATGTGGAGCAGCTGAAGCGAAGAGCAGTGTCTCACAGGAAATGAGGGCGTACGGGAGAAACTGAGGCACAGAGGAGGCTTGAGTGTGTGATGGAGCGTTTGCGGAGTTGTACCCCTTCACGGCTGGAGAGACCATGGCTACAGCTAAGGGACTTTTCTTTCCTCATCTTCAGCCACCCTTGTTTCATCACCTTGCTTTATTTTTCCACTGAACTATTTATTGGTTTACATACGAATGTTCAGCATCCCTTTGCTAAAATATAAATACGTGAAATCAGGAACAGGTCAGGCTCATTAACTGTATATCACTGGAACCCAGAACAGTCATGAGGCACATGGTAGGTGCTCACCAAATATACGTTGACTCCATGAAAGGAGAAGGAAGGGAGGGGCCCAACTGGGGCAGATGCTGCTGAGAGGTAGGGCAAGACTAGGGAAGAACCACATTCATGAGCTTTGGTCTGGGTACCATGGGATTTATGGGTGACCTCGGAAAGAGCAATTTCACCGGAGGTGGGAGCAGACGCTCCTGCGGGATGGCCATAGAGTGAGTGGGATGGGATGAAGCAGAGGCTGTGCATGTGCTTAACTCTCTTGATGAATTTTTCTGTGAAAACAGAAGAAATGCTCACGGGAGGAGGTGCTATTTAAGCTGTACCTTCAAAGGGGGTATTGCTATCATCAGAAGTGAGGGCAGACCCTATGCAGGAAAGAACTGGGCCTACATTTTCTTACTGAGTCTCTGGTGCTTATTAGAGTAGTAGGCATCCGCTAGAGAATCTTGGGTGAATCCGTAAATACATGACCAAGGGCCATAGAGAGAAAGTACCAAATATGTCTGAGGACCAGCGAGCACTACTTGGTTGAAACAGCGAGTTCTAGTGGAAAGTAAGTTTCCCAACGCCACGTTAAAGAGGAACTTAATAGGACAGGTGTTTAAGAATACATCTGGAGCCGGGCTCGGTGGCTCAGCCTGTCATCCCGCGCTTTGGGAGGCTGAGGTGAGTGGATTGCCTGAGCTCGCGAGTTCAAGACCCACCTGGGCAACTTGGCAAGACCTCATCTCTACAATAAAATTTAAAAATCAGTCGGGCATGGTAGCGCATGCCTGTTATTCCAGCTACTTGGAAGGCTGAGGCGGAAGGATCGCCAGAGCCCAGCAGGTAGAGGCTGCGGTGGCCGGGAGCGGCCACTGCACTCCAGTCTGGGCGACAGAGTGAGACTCCAACTCAAAAAAAAGAAGAAGAAGAAGACCTCTGGGCCGGGATCAGTGGCTCAGCCTACAATCCCAGCATTTTGGGAGGCCGAGGTGAGTGGATTGCCTGAGCCCGCAGGTTCAAGACTAGCCCGGGCAACTTGGCAAGACCTCATTTCTACAATAAAAAAATAAAAGATTAGCTGGGCATGATAGCACATGCCTGTAGTTCCAGCTACTTGGAAGGCTGAGGTGGAAGGATCACTGGAGCCCAGCAGGTCGATGCTTTGGTGACCTTGAGCATGCCACTGCGCTCCAGCCTGGGCGACAGAGTGAGACTCCAACTCAAAAAAAAAAACAGAATACATCTGGTTGGCGTCTTTTGCCTAATTCAGGGTGCTTCATCTCTCCGGTGTGCTTGGTGAACAACCCTCACAGGAACCCTTCACAGAGACACAAGTCATCTACAGGACTAAGGGGTCATTGAAGGAGGCCTGAGGAGGCCCAAGGTGGGGCCTTCTCAATTTGCACTTGCAGGTGGTCCTGCCCACAAGAGAATCTGCCCGTAGTTCTCTGTCGGGGGGTAGGAGGTAGGCATAGCAGGACCCACGGGGCTGTGGTTCTCGGAAGTCCTTGTCATCCCTGGTATGCCCAGGCTACGCCCAGGGCCCAGCCCCACTCCCCGGTCATCGCCTTGGTCGGGCTGTAGTGACCCTCCCTCGTTAGCTGCTTCGTGCCCACCTGGATAGGAACAGCCTTTTGACTTCCTCTTGACAAGCTGCCTTGGGTCTTCACGTCTCCTCTGAAATCTCGTAATCTCTGGGAAGTTTTTTCCGGTGTCTGAGCGGCTCCATGTCCCGCTTCTCCCCACCCCCACAACTGGCTAGATTTGGCTCTTCCGAGGTTTCCTCCCCTCCGGAGTTCCACCCCTCTCTCCTATCATAGACGAGAACGGATCTCACGTTCCAATCTTCCTTAGCTCTGATTTGCTCATGTGGACTTTCTGTCGCTTCACTGACTGAATGTTGGTCCCCTGCCTTTTAATTGTTCAAAATTTCATCAGATTTTGAAATATCATTAGCAAGCTTCTCTCTTTGCCCTCTACAGTTCAGACAGGAATTGTTTGCCCTACTAGAGAGGAATGCGGATTTCATGGGGACCGATAGAAGCAAATTCTCAGATTTGGTTACCAAAGTGAGTCAAAGCAGCAAAAATAAAAATATTGGCAGTCAATTTTGGCTTTTAGGAACGGTAAGGTGATTGACTCAGAAGTCAGAAGGCTGGGAAAGATCTCCTTCGGAAATTCAACGTCGAGGACTACTTTGGGGTAATGCAGAGTGGGAGACTGAGGATAGAATGTGAAGAACATTCTTGTCCTGAGGAAGGAAATCTCAGTCAACGGCAGGGGAAGCTTTATAGAAGGATAAGATGTGAGAACTCTGTGTTGCCTTTCGGGGTTAGTTGGCTGCTGGTGACTCGGGAGAACAGGCGCATTCATGGGATTTGGAGGGAGTCTAAAAACCTCAGGGCCAACCCACCACAACCACAATCTCTGCTTCCTTGAGTTGTGCCCTGGAAGGATGACAGTTCTCAAATGAGTTCTGTTGTGAGGATCCAAGAACTACATGGCGTGGGACATGTGGAGCACCTGAAGTGGAGGGCGCTGTGTCACAGAGAGTGAGGGACTATGGGGAAACTGAGGCACAGGACAGGCACGGGTGTGTGTTAAAGAGGTTGTGGTGTTCTAGCACCCCACGGTCAGAGGGGTCATGGACACACTGGTGAACATCAGCATTGGATGCCTGAATATATCCAAGGGACCAGGAGGTCCAAGTCTTACTTGGAATTGCCCGGGTCAACTTACCCAGAAAACTCCCAGTGGACACCAAGAATTCCAAACGAATCCACGCTTGGGAGCGGAACCATGCTGAACTCAAGTCACACCCTACCAGCAGTTCACAGTTAAATATACCTTACCCTGTTGTGCTAGGCAAGAAGATGACTGTTTATTAGATACCACAGGTGAGACTATGAGGGGGTTTTCCCAGTAAAGAGCTTTGTCGGTGAGTCAGCCCAGGGCCTGACGTCTCAGTCTTCTGTCTCCAAATCCAAGACCTGTCTTCTGCTGGAAACTGCTCCCCAGGCCTTGTGGTGACGTTGAGGACGACTCTTCAGTTCAGATCTCTCGTGCCAGGCAGAGAGGGTAGCCACTGGGGCTGAGACTCCAGGGCACCTCGAGCTCTTTCTTCTGGACTGTGTCCAGGGCACAGTGAGGGGCTTAACCAGGGCACGGTGCTCTATGCAGCAGGTGTAGGGGCTCTGTCTTCGGGGAGGGGACTTCCACCACCACCCACCACCACTAAGTACCATTTCTACTAGGAAGGAAATCTTCTCGTGACTGAGAGTCCAGCACCTCGCCAGCCAAAGTCCAGTACAGACGCATTTCCCGGGGGCAGAAGCCATAAGCCAAGCACTTGAGTGGTCTTTTTCTTCGTGTCTCGTAGCAGGTGACCTACCCAGGAGGTGTCTGTGGAGGGAGAGTGTGACTCTGAGGGCTTGAGGTCAACTTCTCATGGCCCACGTCTCTCCTCACCCCCTGGATGTCGGTGGTCAAAAGGGTCTAAGCTCATTCCCTGCCTCCCCCAGGAAACCTTCGCAAAGATCAGCTAACGCTGTCCCTGAGCCTTCCCTGCTGGATCGTGGACTGCCTGTGTCTCCTCCCCTTCCCCGCCCATCACGCTCTCATGGCAACAAGTTGCGAGCGCCCCACACCCTCCCCCACGTTCTTCCGCACCTCAGTGTCTTTGCAGATCCCCTCTCCCCAGTCTCAGCCCAGCACCCCATCCTGCCCAAGTCTCTGCCCAGCAGACTCTTTCCTGCTGCACTGCACACTTCTGCCTCTCATGCGTCTCACATCAAAGTCTGCGCTTGCGGACTTCAATTCTGCTCACACAGGCTCGTGTTCGCCCTTCCGGGGCAGACACTTACACACCTGTCTTCTCCCCACAATCAAGACCAGAGGGATCATTTAGAGAGAAATGACCGTGGGGTTTTGAATCTGAAATATGGACTAGCTCCGCCTCTTAGGACAATGATACCCTAACATCTCTGACCCCAAGCTTTCTCGTCTGTCAACGGGATATCACTTACAGAAGCTCACCATTGAATTGGAGACTTTCCTCACCCACAAGCTTTAAGCCGTAGTCACCCCCCACCCCCGCAAGGGAAGAAAGAATCCTAGGGGTTGAACGCTGAGGGGGGCAGGGGAGGACCCTCAAATCATGGCAGACACTGGCCTGAGATGTTCTTGGAGGCTCTAGCTTGTGCTCAACTTGGTCTCACTCGGCTCAGAGCTAAGGGTCAGGAAGAAGCGCCTACCTCACTGGTCCAGGATAGTCACGCTGAAGCTCAGGTATTTCCGTAGTGTCTGAGGGCACTCCTCCTCCAAGTAGGCCTTGGCCCGCTGCACAGATCCTGGATCTGCCTCCCACTTCTTCTTGATGTCATAGGCTGCCGGGTCCAAGGGAATCCAGGCTGGGATAGTTGCGTCAAATTCAATGAAGCCCCTTCCATCGTAGGTGTACTTCCAGAAGGCTCCATGGCTTTTGTTATTCTTCAGCTCACAGCCGAAAAGTCCCTGCAGCATGTGAAACCCTAAAGCCACCCCCAGCCCGACAGGGAGTTAGTCAGCCTGGTGCCAACCCCATCGTAATAAATCTTACTCGGCCGGGCGTGGTGGCTCACGCCTGCGATCCCAGCATTTTGGGAGGCCGAGGCAAGAGGACTGCCTAAGTCCACGGGTTTGAGACCAGCCTGGGCAACTTGGCAAGGCCTCGTCTCTACAACAAATCAAAAAATTAGCCTGGCCGGTGGTGCACGCCTGTGGTTCCAGTCACTTGGAAGGCTGAGGTGGAAGGATCGCCGGAACCCAGGAGATTGACACTGGTGTGGCCATGAGAGTATCAGTGTACTCCAGCCTAGGCGACAGAGGCTCCAACTCAAAAATAAAAATAAAATAAAAAAATAAATCTTACTACTACATGGTTAGTAACCCATGGGAAGAAAGGTTTTTGCAAAGTAAGCATCCAATTTCTTTATCATGGCAAGTATGTGACTCCACTGGCATACAGTCTGGTTTAGCTTGTTAAGCTTCTGTGAGATAAGATCGCTCTTTCCCAGTCTGAGAAATTGAGAAATACAGACTACGGACAGACTTTTAGCTCTTCTGCGGCATTCCTTTTTATTTATTTGAATCTATAGAAAATGCTTGGAAACTTGTCACAAGCACAGCAAAGCACATTATCATATTTGATAGAAATGATTTGTAGCGTCTTATATAATATGGGACCATAGCCTTTTCTCTCAGTTCTAGGTGGAGTTTATAGCGTCACCTCTGCCTTCTGTTCTGGCAGCTCACAACCAAAATCTTGATAGCCATATTCCAAATCTCCAAAGCCAAAGCCCCTTGCCCGTTACCAATGACTCTCTGAAATTGGCCTCCTCAGGCCAAAGGGGCACGACATATTCCTTGTGATTCTGAGTGTTTACATTGATGCAACACTTGTGCTGTTGGCACGGGCTCTGATAGACCTCAAACTGTCTGGGCTCCAATCCAAGATGATCTCCACCCCACACCTGGTTTCTTCCATGGACTTGAGCCAATACCCTCCTGTGCTTCTCTTTTCTCATCTCTGAAATGGCCGTGGAAGTAGGCACTCTGTTGGAGGGTTCTCGTGAGCATTGGACGTGCTAAGTGCTAGGCCTGGCACAAAGTCAGAGCTTAATAAATGACGACCACCATCATTTTCTAATACCCTGCGTTCATCTCGTCTTCGTCTTTACTCGTAACTATTCACTTTGCCATTTATGTTCCAGCCAGTGAAAGATTTTCCCAGAGTCCTTCAGGACACCATTCCTATTGCTGACAGGCAGCCCAGGCCATTTTCCTTACCAAGACTCCCCATTCCCATCTGGCAGATGTCTCCACCTTTCTTGCCTCCTCTTAGAAACCTCAGAATCCATGCAGCCTCTTGGGCATTTCTGTACTCAGAAGCTCACCTGCTAACACCCACTCTGTCATCATTTGGCACGAGCAGTTCGCCAGGCCTGAGACTGGCTGCCTTGTAAGCAGCCCGTGTGGTTTTGGAGAAAGAGCTGAGCTGGGACACAGGAGCCCGTTTCGGCGTGAGCTCGGACTCCTGCTTTTCATGCCACAGAGCCGATGTCCCTGCCGGTAGCCGCTCCCTTGGACTGGAGGATCTTTAGGGCTCCGTGAACTCCCTCACCTGTGGGGGTTTCTTTCAATCCTGCATCTACGGACCTCCCAGCGTGGGCGTGATTTGCACCGGGTGCCTTTTCTCCATTCACTCAACACATTACGACGGAGCAGAAATCGACTGAACCCTATTCTAGGTGACGGGGCCACGAGGGAGACCACGGCAGACTGCGATATCCTTCATGGAACAGACATACACATGTTTTGCCTCTCAGAGTGAGGTCTCGCTGCAACTCGCAGATTCAGCCCAGGTAACTTAGGAACGTGCGCACCGTCAACAGCTAGGGACTGGCAGAGCTCTGTCTCTACCAACCTCCCAGGACAGGAGGGAGTCTGACACCTTCTCGAGGGATCAGCCTGAGGCAGGTGGAGGAGGGGAGCAGAGGGTCAGAGGTGCCTGGCTAACAAGCGACTCTGACTTCGCTTCCTGGGTGAGCTGAGGCCGAGAAGTGAGCGCGGGGGAGAAGGACGCAGGGGGAAGCAGCTGTGCTACGGCCTGGGGGGAGGCGGAGACGTCTGTGGGGTGCCCCTCGTGCCCCTGTTCCCCTTCGGGACGAGGACTGTCTCCATCCCGCTGACCCCTTTCCACTCACGCCCCGAGGCTGCCTCTCGCGCGAGACCCTCCACCCAGCAGCCTGTTGTTCACTGACCGTGGCTGCTGTAATAGTTCATGGCGTCCTGCAGGGTCTCCAGGAAGATGTCCTGCCTGGCCTTCTGAAGCTGGCTTTCCTTCTCCCAGTCCTCCATCCCTTCCGCGTGTCTCCACGGTCCCACGGGCTCGGCCTTCCCATAGGTGCTGTCATACTGGAGGAAGGTCTGCTCATTGAGGAAGCCGTTGGCCTGAAACACGGGGAGGCCTTTACTGGGCTCGGACACCCCAGTGTAGAAATAGGTCAGAGTGTCACGACCTGCAACGGAGAAGAAGATGAGGAGGGATGGGACGTCGGTTCAGACGATGTGTAAGTGTCATACGTTTTAAACGTGCACAGCTGAGAAATATTAGCCCACCTATATTCACCCTGAGCATTCTTAGCCATCAACCGACTCCTCTCCTGTCCAGAATTGACTCTGGTTCCGCCCGTGACCTCGTGTCTTACAGCCTGGCCACTTGCTTCCAGACCCACTACTGCCATGTCTTTTGGGGGTGAGAGCCCAGCCAACCTGCCTTCCCACCCCCCTGGGGGGTGCTCTCTCTTCCTCATCATCAAATGTACCCGACCACTGGAAGGAGGGAGGGGCAAGAGAAGAAGCAGCCCCACGTTCGGTTCCCCTCTGTCCTGGCTGTCAGACTGACCCCAGGCTGGTCGTTTTGCTCCTCTGGGTCTCTTTTTTTTTCTCATCTGTACACAAAGAATTTTAGATTCAGATTCTTGAAGGTCTCATTTGGCATGAGTGCAAAGGCTCCTTGAATGCTCTTAGAATTGTGTGAGCTGGCTGGGCTCAGTGGCTCAGCCTATAATCCCAGCACTTTGGGAGGCCGAGGTGAGTGGATTGCCTGAGCCCAGGGGTTCGAGACCAGCCTGGGCAACTTGGCAGGACCTCATCTCTAAAATAAAGGGGAAAAAATGAGCCAGGTACGGTAGCGCACACCTGTAGTTCCGGCTACTTGGAAGGCTGAGGCCAAAGGATGGCCGGAGCCCAGCAGGTCAATGCTGGGGTGACCGTGAGCATGCCACTGCACTTCAGCCTGGGCGACATAGTGAGACACCAACTCAGAAAAAAAAAAGAAAGAAAGAAGCTTGTGAGCTGAGTGCGCTGACAGCCCTGGGCCCATGACCACTGTAGGCCTGTGAATCCCAGCTGCGTCAAGGCCCGTCTCCCGGCCCATCTATCCCATTCTCCACCTTCTTTCCAGTCCTCTGCACTGCTCATCCCTTGTATTCCCCACTCACCAGCCCTGGTCTCCTGGGGGACAGAGGGACCCACGAGGAGGGTCAGGAACAGCAGGACAGGCACCACTTTCACCATGGTGGCAGCTCGGGAGGTTCTGGACAGGAAACACGGGTTTTATCCCAGGTGCTCCCTGAGGGCGGAGAATCTACAGACCAATGAGCGTGCCACGATGGTTCCTCCCTGGAAGAGAAAAAAAACAATGCACAATTGTGGGCAATTGCTGGGATCAGTGAGTCAGCATACAGGTTCTGCAAATGGAGTGCTGAGTCATCCTGTCTCAAAACTGGGGCTGTGAGTATCCCTTAGGGGGAAAGATGCCCATTCGTTAGAAGCATGTGTGGTAGGTGGCAGACGCCCGAGATGTGTGTCACCCTTCCAGTCTACTACGACCTCCCCTGCAGCTGGTGGGGGGCGGGTGGATTTGGTATTGTTAAACCACACTTCATCCCTTCCTTCTGGAAAAGTTCTCAACATATCAGGGCCTGGGCCTAAGTAGACTGCTCTCGGATGGGACCGTCACCCCCCACGCCCTACCCCACCAGAGGACATTCGTATCTGTCCCTTCTTACCTTGGGTGCTTTCCAGCCTTCCGTCATGGAAGCAGAAGTGCCCAGATCCCCTGTTTGCAGCCTCCCTTGCAATAAAATGAACAGGTGTGCACACAGCCTGACCTCAGCAACCTACGGCTCCTGTCGTGGACGTCCAGACAGTGTCAGAATCAAAGTGGCAGGCACCATGGACCATCCCTCCTGGTGGTCTTGGCTGTAGCCTGGGTCCACCCTGTGGGCTCTGGTGCCCCCTGCCTGAAGCTGTTGTGTGATTACAGGGCTGGTTCGGGGTGTGGTTTTGGCTGTGCTTCTCCTGCAGAATTCTGAGCCTGGGTTCCCGAGCCTCGCTGGGGAAGCACGGGCTGGAGGCCACTTGGGTTCGCAGCCCCGGTGACCCCCATTTCGGCCTGAGATGATACAGCTGAATCTCATGGATCACCCTTGATGACATCTTCGAGCCTGGGGAGCAGCGCACAGGGACAGACTGGTGGGAGGTTTGGAGACAGACTGGGATGCGGGCACTGACCACTCTGTCACTGACCACCCCCTGGCCTGGAAACACTCCTCAGTGTCTCAGCCATGGAGCCTATAAACAGCCATCTCATTGCCTGGCACAACACAAAAAGGAAATTTTTAACTGTGAGATGCTGGTAAAATGTGCCTTGGTTTAGGCCTTGGTTCTGCACCCAAGCGTGTGATTCATCTGAAATTCTTGGTTTCCACTAGAAGCCACGTGTCCTGAATGCCTTGACTTGGCCACTTCCAAGAAAGGCCTGGATGCCCTGGTCACTTGAGTACTGATCAAGTAGCCACTGCTGATGTCACATGTGTAGCCAAGGCCCCCCCGGTTGTGAGGTGCTGGAACTTGGCAGCCTCGTTAACACAAACTCAAACCTCTTCTGTGGCTCAGTACCCCACGCTCCCTGGCTGACTCTGAGACACCACTCGTTCCAGCTCTTCCAGGTTTCCCACACCATTTTGACCTTGGGCGGACACACACAGCCAGAACTCATTTGAGAACCCTCATCGCTCCAGGGCACAGCTCAAGGAAGCAGGAATTGGCCCTGGGGTTCCCGACTCCCTCCAAGTTCCCCGAGGGTGTTTGTTCTACTGAGCCCTCAACTGCCATCCACAGGCTTCAATGCCAAGGACAAAGCTAGTCTCACACTTCGCCTTTCTATGAAGCCTCGCCTGCCTGGGCTGACTTTTTCCTTCTTGGGGATAAGAACGTCCTTGACATCATACCGAGTTTCTGAAGGAACTCACTCCCAGCCCTCAGAATCGTGAGTCCACAGTTTTGCCCTTCTAGAGACGCCAAATCTGAAGGCTATTCTTTTCTTTCTGATGCTTTGGCTCCAAGTTAAAATTAAACTTGAGAAATTACTTAGTCTACCAGAAAAACACCCACATTCCCTTCTTCTGGGATGAATAAATCTATCGGAGGACTCTTGGGCACACTCATAAGTTTGATGACATTGGATGACATTGGACAAATCCATTGGAGCGGGGATCTCCAGATTCTGATTCCAACCTCTCTTTGGTATCCATCATCTCCACATGCCCCACCCCTCGCCCGTCTTCATGAGCTCTGTTTCCACCAGATTGGCCTCAGGAATCCTCAGATACATTCGGTCCTCTCTGTGTGTCTTTGCTCATTCGTCCTTTGATGGATGTTTGTGTTTGGGGGAGTTGGGGTTTGTTTTGTTTTGTTTTAGAATTTTACTTAATTTCTGTGGCTTTGTGGTTGTTGTTTTGTTGTGTTTTGTTTTGTTTGATAGCTCTAGGAAGTATAAATGGTTTCTGGTCTGGGCTTTAAGTGAATCTACTACCCCCACCTGTGTACACTGTACCCAATAGGTGACCCTAGTTTCTCTGTCCCTCACGCCCTCCTCCTTCTGAGTTTCCAGTGTCCATTTACCATTCTCTATGCCTATCTTTAGTTTATTTTTTATTTCGGTCGCTTTGGAGGGACACAAATAGTTTTTTATCTGGTCTTTTAAGTGCTGCCACCCCTGCCTATGCGCAGTGGATCCAATAAGTGAGTTTCTTTCCCTCCACCTTTACCCCCTCCCCTGTCTGAATCTCCAGGGCGCAGAAATTCAGTTTTGCTCCCACATATAAGCGAGAACATGCGGTGTTTGGTTTTCTGTTCCTCAGTTCACTAAGGATGATGTTCTCCAATTCCATCCAAGTTGCTGCAAAAGACATTCTTTCTTTTTTTTTTTTGAGTTGGAGTCTCACTCTGTCACCCAGACTGGAGTGCAGTGGCCGCTCCCAGCCACCGCAGCCTCGACCCACTGGGCTCCGGCGATCCCTCCACCTCAGCCTTCCGAGTAGCCGGAATTACAGGCATGCGCTACCACGCCCCGCTGATTTTTTGATTTACTGTCGAGATGAGGTCTCGCTGCCCAGGCGGGTCTCAAACCCGCGGGCTCAGGCAATCCGCTCACCTCAGCCTCCCAAAGGCGCGGGATGACAGGCTGAGCCACCGAGCCCGGCTAAGACATTCTTTCATTCCTTCCGAGGGTGAATAGTATTCCACAGTGTATACGTGGCACATTTTCATTCTAACTGAATGGCTGCTGAGCATTTAGGCTGATCCCACATCTCTGCCGTTGTGAATTGCGCTGTGATGAACCTGCAGGGGCAGGTGTCTTTTTCATACAGCGAACCCTGTTCCTCTGGGTAGATACCTAGTAGTGGGATTGCTGGATCACATGGTAGATCAACTTTTAGTACTTTGAGAAATCTCCATACTGATGTCCATGGAGGCTGTACTAATTTACACTCCTGTCAACCGTGTGTACCCACTTCCTGTACTCCCCATTCACAACAGCATCTATGGTTTTTCTTTTTTTTAATAATGGTCGTACTGACTGGGGTAAGGTGTTCTCTTATTGTTGCTTTTATTGGCACTTTCCTGATGATTAGTGATGCTGAGCATTTTCTCATGTGCTTTTCGGTCCTTTGTATATCTTCTCTTGACAGAGGTCTGTCATTTCATTTGTCCACTTTTTAATAGGGTCGTTTGTTTTTTTCTGCTGACTTGTTTAAGTTCTGTGTAGATTCTGGATGTTAGTCCTTTGTCAGGTGTATAGTCTGAGAATATCTTCTTCCATCCTGTAGATTGTCTATATACTCTGTTGATTATTTCTTTTACCAGGCAGTATCTGTTTCGTTTAATTAAGTCCCAGTTATTTATTTTTGTTGTTGTTGTTGCACTTGCTTTGGGGGTTTTAGCCATAAATCCTTTGCATAGGTCAATGTCCAAAAGAGTTTTTCCTAGGATTTCTTCTAGTACTTTCAAGGTTTCAGGTCTGACATTTAAGTCTGTAATCCATCTTGAGTTAATTGTTTTTTATATGGATTTCACTTTTTTGCATGTAGCTATCCAATTTTCCCAGCTCCCTTTGCTGAATAGGGTGTGCTTTCCTCAATATATGTTGTTGTCTGCTTCCTCAAGGACCAGTTGGTTGTAGGTATTTGGGTTTATTTCTGGATTGCCTCTTCTGTTCCATAGGTCCATGTGGCTGCTCTTGTACCAGTGCCATGCTGCTTGGTTACCACAGCCTTGTAGTATAAGTTGAAGTCAGGCAACGTGATGCCACCAGCTTTGCTCTTTTGCTTAGTATTTCTTTGGTTATTCTGGCTCTATTTTGGTTTCACATGACTTTTGGGATTGATTTCTCTAACTCTGTGAAAAATGACAGTGGTCGTTTGATCGGGATTGCATTGACTCTGTAGACTACTTTGGGTCATAAGGTCATTTTAACAATGTTGAGTCTTCCAATCCATGAGCAGGGATGTTTCTCCATTTGTTTGTGACCCCTACAGTTTCCTTCACCAGAGTTTTGTAGCTCTTCTTGTGGAGATCTTTCACATACTTGGTTAAATATATTCCTAAGTCTTTTACCCTTGGGGTGCTACTGTAAACGGAATTGAGTCATTGATTTGATTCTCAGCTTGATTGCTCTTGGTATACAGCCGTGCTACAAATTTGTGTGTGTTGATTTTGTATACTGAAACTTTATCGAATTCATTTATCAAGTCCATGAGTCTTTTGGAGGAATTATTAGGATTCTCTAGGTATAAGAGCATATCATCGGCATACAGAGACTGTTTTGTTTCCTTTTTCTAACTTGGATACACTTTGTTTCTTTTTCTTGCCTGATTGCTCTGGCTAGGACTTTCGGTACTATGTTGAATAAGAGTGGTGAAAGTGGGCATTCTTGCCTTGATGCAGTTTTGAGGGGGGAAGGGTTCAACTTTTCTTAATTTGGGATAATATTGGCTGTGAGTTTGTTGTACATGGCTCTTATTATTTTGAGAAGTGTTCCCTTTATGCCTATTCTTATCCTGAAGGGACACTGGATTTTATCAAATGCTTTTTCTGTGTCTATTGAAGTGACCATGTGATTTTTGGTTTTAATTTTGTTTATGTAGTGGACCACATTTATTGACTTGTATATGTTAAGCCACCCCTGCAACCCTGGGATAAAACCCAATAGGTTGTAGTGTATTATTTTTTTATGTGCTGTGCAGTTCAGTTTGCTAAAATTTTTAAGGATTTTTGCATCTATGTTCATAAGGGATATTCATCTGTCATTTTCTTTTCTTGTTGTGTCTTTTCCTGGCTTTGGTATCAGAGTGATACTGGCCTCATCGGATGAGTTAGGGAGGACTTCCCTCCTCTTCAAACTTGTGAACTAGCTTCAGTAAAATTGACTGCAGCTCTTCTCTGAAGATGTGGCAGACTTCAGCTGTGAGTCCTTCAGGTCCTGGACTTTCTTGTTGTTAGGAGACTTCTAATTACTGTTTCAATTCTGCTACTCATCCTTGGTTTGTTCGAGGCTTCTGTTTCTTCCTGATTCCAGGTTGGGGGGTTGTGTGTTTCCAAGAATGCATCCGTTTCCTCTAGATTGTCTAGTTTGTTTGCATAGAGGTGTTCATAACAGTCTCAGATGATCTTTGGAATGTCTGTCTCATATCAGCTGTAATGACTTCATTTTCATTTCTGATTGTGCTAATTTGAATCTTCTCTCTTTATTTCTTAATTAATCTAGTTATTGGCCTATCAATTCTGTCTGTCTTTTCAAAGAACCAATTTTTTGTTTCATTGACGCTTTGTATTTTAATTTCATTTAGTTCTGCTCCGACTTTCATTATTTCTTTCTTCTACTAGCGGTAGGTTTGGTTTGTCCATGTTTTTCCAGTTCCTTGAGGTGTGATGTTAGGTTGTCGATATGTGATCTTTCAGTTTTATTAATGCAGGCCTTAAGCAATATAAAGTTTCCTCTGAGCACAGCTTTGGCTGTGTCCCAGAGGTTTTGATAACTTGTTTCATTGTTGTCATTCTTTTCTTTTTGTTTTTTTTTTTGAGTTGGAGTCTCACTCTGTCGCCCAGACTGGAGTGCAGTGGCCGCTCCCAGCCACCGCAGCCTCGACCCGCTGGGCTCCGGCGATCCTTCCGCCTCAGCCTTCCGAATAGCCGGAACTACAGGCGTGCGCTACCACGCCCAGCCTATTTTTTATTTATTGTGAAGATGAGTTCTCACCAAGTTGCCCGGGTGGATCTCGAACCCGCGGGCTCAAGCAATTCACTCACCTCGGCCTCCCAAAGTGCTGGGATTACAGGCTGAACCACTGAGCCCGGCCGAAAACATTTTCAGTAAGCTAGAGTAGAAGAAAACAGCCTTAATCATCTAGTGGGTAGGGGCCAGGGATGCTGCTAAACATTTTTTGATTTATTGTAGAGATGAGGTCTCGCCAAGTTGCCCAGGTGGGTCTTGAACCCACGGGCTCAGGCAATCCACTCGCCTCGGCCTCCCTTTGTTATTCTTTTTAAAGAATTTTTTTTAACTTCCATCTTGATTTCATTGTTGACCCAAGGATTATTCAGGAGCAGGTTGTTTAACTTGCATGTTTTTGTTTGGTTTTGTGAGTTCTTCTTAGAGTTAATTTCCAGTTTTAGTCTACTGTCATCTGAGAAGGGGGTCTAACGTTATTTCAATTTTTTAAATTTATTGAGTCTTGATTTGTGGCCTATCGTATGATCTATCTGGAAGAACGTTTCATGTGCTGGTTAGAAAATTGTATATTCTGTAGTTTTGGAGTGGAACGTCCTGTAGATGTCTGTTAGTTCCATTTGCTCAAAGGTCTGGTTTGACTCTAATATTTCTTTGTTGACTTTTTGTCTTGATGACCTATCCATTACTGTCAGTGGAGTGTTGAAGTCATCTATCTCATGGAAGTTTTAGGTTTGGTAGAATTGGTTTTATTAAACTGGAGCTCTGGCACTAGGTGCATATAAACTTAAAATTGCTAGCCGGGCTCGGTGGCTCAGCCTATAATCCCGCGCCTTAGGGAGGCTGAGGTGAGTGGATTGCCTGAGCCCGCGAGTTCGAGACCCGCCTGGGCAACTTGGCGAGACCTCATCTCTACAATAAATCAAAAATTAGCCAGGCGTGGTAGCGCGCGCCTGTAGTTCCAGCTACTCGGAGGGCTGAGGTGGAAGGATCGCCGGAGTCCAGCGGGTCAAGGCTGCGGTGGCCGGGAGCGGCCACTGCACTCCAGTCTGGGCAACAGAGTGAGACTCCAACTCAAAAAAAAAAAAGAATAACTGGCAGTGGACCAGATGGCACAAAAAGATTGAGAACTGCTGACCTAGAGGCATAGGGCAGCCTAGAACACAGGCTGGCAGGAAAGGACACACTCACGATGTTCCCGTGCATCGGCTGACATTGGGCACATCTGTTGGGCTGAGGCTCTCCGGAATCTGATTCCACCCTCCTTTTGTATGTATCACCCCCACCTGTTCCACCTCTCGATTGTCTTCATGAACTCTCTTCCCGCCAAATTGGCCTCAGTAACTCCCAAATGTGTCTGGTGGTCTCTCATCTTGGCCCACTCAGCCCTTGACCTCCTTTTGTAAGTGTTCGTTGATTGTCTTCTTTCTGCCAAGCACGGGGATAAGGACTAGAGACAGAGAAAGGAACATGATAGACACCATCCCTGTCCTTGTGAAATGTGGCCCCACCACCCAACAGAAATTCTGTCCCTGCCCAGCGTCCTGCTCACCCACAACCTCTCCCAGAAGCCCTCCCCGATGTCATCCCCAGTTTGCATTCCTTCCCCAAGGAGGTTCTTGCCAACACTGACCACCACTACCAGTGGTAGGAACGTCTGGATCACAGTTTATTATTTGATTTTTGGAGTTTGGGTAATTAGGCCACCAAAAGATCCATTTTTTGTTATTAGGTTTTTTAAATTAGGCATTATTCAGGGGTTTTCATTTTGGGATCTGTTTTGTGCTGACAACTGCAAAAGATAAAAGATTCTTTCTACGTTGTTATAGAAATTGCCTGATTCTCAGATTGTGCTTTAAGACAACAATTTCTGCAATTGAGTTTATTCTTCCTTTGGAAGCTTTCTCCCAAAAGGAAGCTTTTGGACGCCAGCTTCTAAGGCCTTGGTCCTGAACGCCTCGTGTTCTTCACACTGTCCTGTGCTCTCAGTCACCTGAGATGTCAGGTGCTGCCTTTGAGGACCAGAATAAAAGTCCCAAACCCTTTGGCACACAAAGGGACCCTCCTTTCGCTAAAAGACACCATAACTTTAAGTCCCAGCCATGGCAAGACGGGCTGCCGTTTGGGTCCCCTTCCCTTCCAGGTTTCCTCAGAAGCAAGCTTGAGAGAACAAAAGGCCGATGTCCCCTCCGGGGCTTCATCCACCCACCTGGCGCCCACCTCCTGTCTTTGGTTCCCATGGGACAGCTGTTCGGATCCACAGGAGTTTCTTCCTCATAAACCACTGCCAGCTGAGGACTGGTGGCGGCCGGCTACCAGAGGACGTGCAGAAAGTGGACTTGTGCCCCACGTGCCACCTTTTTCCACATAGAACCAATTATAATGCCCTTGAATCTTAAACCTCATCTCCACAGCGAGCATGGGTCCTGTTTCTAGGAGACGCATGCATGTAAACCTAATACACACGCGTGTGGGTCTCTTTCACGAACTTTCATAAACTCCCCCTTTGTCCTGTGGAATATGAGTACCCTTTGCTCCATTTAACGTATATACCTCCCTCTTCTCTCTCTCCCATGAAGCTGGGCTCGACTTTCTGGCGAGAGGCTCGCTTCCTGCCTGGAGGTGGTAACCCCTTAGAAATCACGTTCTCCTTTAAACTTACCCACTGTGTGACACTTCTTCAGTCTACACCTCCAATGAAGCATCTCATCCCAAGTCAGCCACAGAGGCTCCTCAGCCAGCCGTGTGATCCAGCACTGCACGCCCAGGCCTGCAAGAATCCCCGAGGCCTGCGTACTTTCACGGTCCTCAGCCCCAAGCTAGCCCCAAGACCCTGGGCATCTGTGGCCTGGAAACAATCCTTGTGCCAATTTTTGTATCAGGCAGGATCACTTGTCACTAGAAATAGAATTCAGATCTGACTCGAGGCAGAAGACACGCTTACTTGTGAGTTAATGCTCAGAGTCCACAGCAAAACAGAGGAACCCAGGCTCAGAATTCTGCAGAAGCACAGTCAAAATCACACCCCCAAACCAGCTTTGTAAGCACACTGAGCTGCCAACAGGGGGCACCAGAGGCTGCGGTGTAGACCAAGGACAAGCCCGTGAACTTGCACCCCGAGGCCCTCGAGGCTGTTGCTGTCCCACGGCCTCTGGGGCGAGGGGAGTTGCAGCCACTGCCAAGACCACCAGAAGCAGCGGTCCACGGTGCCTGCCTCTTTATTCCCCTGACACCTGCCCCGATTTCCGGGACAGGAGCCTTGGCTGGCTGAGGCCAGTCTGTTCATGCACACCTGCTCATTTTATTGCAAGGTAGGCCGCCGAAGGAGGATCTGGCTACTTCTGCTTCCATGATGGAAGATCAGGTGTCCCCAAGCGCAGAAGTTAGGGAGGGAGAGATGTGCGCATCCTCCAGACAGGGCTCTGGCGGGGTAGGGTGTGGGACAGTGGCAGGCCCCTCCCAGGTAGTTTCCCCAGGCCCAGGCCCTGGGCACTTTGAGAGCTTTTCCAGAAGGGAGGGACGAAATGTGGACTCACAACACCCAAATCTCCTCTGCTGTCCCGGGTGGCAGGTCATATTAGACTGAAGAATGACACTCATCTCAGGAGTCTGCCTCCCAAAACACACACCCCCAGCCCACTGGCATCCTCCAGCCCAAGGGATGCACAAAGCTCCAAGTCTGTAGACACTGTGTGTAGATTCACTCCCACGATCCCAACCTCCGCCCACAATTATGCATGCTTTTTTACTCCCTGTCAGGGGAGGAGCCCGTTCTGCCATTCCCACTGGCTGATAGACTCACCTCCCCTTGGACGGGGCCCAGAACCCAGGGAAACAACTTTGTTTCCTGCCAGAACCTTCTAACCAGCCACTATGGTGAGAAGGGCACCTGTCCTGCTGTCCCTTCTCCTCCTGCTGGGTCCTGCAGTCCCCCAGGAAACTCAAGCTGGTGAGTAGGGAACACAGAACATGGCCACCGTAGAGCACTGAAAGGAAGGTGGAGAATGGGACAGACAGGCTGGGTGAAAGGCCCTGATGCAGCTCAAACTCCTGGGTGTACAGAGTAAATGGGCGTCCGAGGCTGTCAACTCACTCAGCTCACACACTTTTAGGAGCCTTCAGGAAGCCTCTGCACTCAAGCCAAACAAAACCTTCAAGAGCCTGAATCTAAAACCGTAAGTTTGGAGATGAGAAAAAAGCCCAAGAGAGGCAAAATGACCTGCCTAGGGTCAGACAGCCAGGATGGAGCAGGAACCACACACTGGAGCTGCTTCTGCTCTTGAACCTTCCCCCTTTCCAATGGCTGGAGCTACCTGGTTGACATTGAGGGAACGCGAGAGAACCCATGGGGGGAAGTGGGAAGGCGGGTTCGCTGGAGGGATGGCACTAGAAAGAAACCCGTGCTTTCACCTCCAGTAGACATGACTAGGAGTCTGGGAGGCCAGTGGCCAGCTGAGCAGACACCGGGGTCACAAGAATGTCCCGGAGAAGAGTCTGTTTAGGGCATAAGAATGCTCAGGGCGAAGATATGTAATCGAATAATTTCTCAACTGTGCAAGTTTGAAATTCATGTCATTTACAAATCGTCAGAACAGATGTTCCACGTTAGGTTTATAACAGTCACATTTAGAACATTAATCAGGGTGTCCACCAAAATCTGAACTAGTCGGGGTTTCAAGAGGATCAGAATGAATCAGATACACACACACACACACACACACACACACACACACACACACACACTGCATAAATACATATGTCTAGAAAGAAATTTATTTATGTATACACATGAGAGAGAAAGAGGAGCTATATTTAATATTGGCTCACACAATTGTGTGAGCTAGCATGGCCTAAATCTGCAGGACAGGCCAGCAGGTTGGAGGTCCAGGGGAGAGTGGAGATTGCAGTCTGGAGTCATCTGAAGGCAGTCTGGAGACAGAATTCTTTCTTCTTTGAAGGACCTCAACCTCTTCTCTTGAGATCTTCAACTGATTGAATAAGGCCCACCCACATTATGGGTCTGTCAAAGTCTATCGATATAAAGGTTAATCACATTTAAAAATTCATGAGATAAGCCGGGCTTGGTGGCTCAGCCTGTATTCCCGTGCCTTTGGGAGGCTGAGGTGAGTGGATTGCCTGAGCCCGCGGGTTCGAGACCCGCTTGGGCAGCGAGACCTCATCTCTACAATAAAATCCAAAAATCAGCCGGGCGTCGTAGCGCATGTCTGTAATTCTGGCTACTCGGAAGGCTGAGGCGTAAGGATCGCCGGGGCCCAGCAGGCAAGGCTGCGGTGGCCGGGAGCAGCCACTGCACTCCAGTCTGGACGACCGAGTGAGACTCCAAATCAAAAAAAAAAAAAAAATTCATGAGATAGAATAATTTCAGTACTTGGACTAGAAATCCACCATATACCACCCAACGTTATAAACACTCGTGTGAGTTATATCACAAATTAATTATGAAACTACTTATGGAAATGTCCCCCCTTCTCGCAGATCCTACCTTGTGCCAAAATGCAAGGTACAGCCCTAGGAATTCTGAGACCCATCCTAGTTTGACCCTGTGCTGATGCATTCTGGGATACTTCCTGAGTTTTCCAGTAAACGCCCTTCCTCTACACTGGAACTATATGTATTAGTCAGGTGAGACAACAAATGTTTATTTCTTCCTCAAGTTCAGCACAGATTAGGCAACTTTCCTCTCCTCCACAGGGTGACTCAGGGATCCAGCCTGTCTGCATCCTGGACTCTTCTGTTTCCTCTGGTCGCCTCTGCAGCCATAGCCTAAAGAAAGAGAGCCAAAGGGGGAAAGTCAGCCGTAGGGCCTTCAACCAGAACAGAGACATTCCTTCCACTCACATTCCCTCTGCCAAAACTGTGTTTATGGTCCCAATATACCTACAAAGAGCCTGAGAAATATTGTATGAGCTGAGAGAGGAAACAGTGTAGTGAAGACACAGAACGGTCTCTGAAATATCATCCCCAGTATGGAAATAAATGCTTTTCCCTTGAATGAGCCTCCAGTGGGATGAGGCTGATAACAGGGCAAAGAGCTGGGGAGGAAGAGACCTGTGGCCATGTCTTTCCTGACCCTCAGCAGTCCCACAGTGGGACACCCCTGCCGGGCACCCACCCCTGCGTCTTCTCTTTTTCAGGTCATTACACTCTGACCTACCTCTACACTGGGATATCCAGGCCCAGTGAAGGCTTCTTCAAGCTGCAGGGCACCGTCTTCCTCAACGACCAGGCCTTCTTCCGCTACGACAGTGAAGTTGGGAAGGCTGAGCCCCTGGGACCATGGAGACATGTGGAAGGAATGAAGGACTGGGGGAAGGAAACCCAGCTTCAGAAGGTCAGGCAGAACATCTTCCTGGAGACCCTGCAAGACATCATGAGTTATTACAACCACAGTGACGGTCAGTGAACAACCAACTGCCGGGGTGGAGGGCCTTGCTCAAGGGACAGCCCTGCAGGTGTGAGTGCCAAGGGGTCGGCAAGATGGAAATAGTTCCTGTCCCAAAGGAGGGACACAGCGCACAGAGAGAAGCACACAGAGATCTCCGCATTCCCCCCAGCCCACAGCACAACTGCTTCCCCTCCCTCTCACTTCCTTCAAGCTCACTCCCGGGCTGGCTCACACAGGAAGCGATGTCAGAGCCCCTTCTTTTTTTTTTTTTTTTTGAGTTGGAGTCTCACTCTGTCGCCCAGACTGGAGTGCAGTGGCCACTCCCGGCCACCGCAGCCTCGACCTGCTGGGCTCCGGCGATCCCTCCGCCTCAGCCTTCCGAGTAACTGGAACTACAGGCGCGCGCTACCACACCTGGTTAATTTTTGATTTATTGTAGAGACGAGGTCTCGCCAAGTTGCCCAGGCGGGTCTCGAACCCGCGGGCTCAGGCAATCCACTCACCTCGGCCTCCCAAAGCGCGGGATTACAGGCTGAGCCACCGAGCCCGGCTCAGAGCCCCTTCTTGCCCAGGCACCACTGACCTCTCGGCTGCCTGAGACTGATTCCCACTGAGAAGGTGTCAGACTCACTCACGTCCCGGGAGGTTGGTAGAGAGTGAGCTGCCCTTGGAGTCATCAGACCTGGGTCCACGTAGTGGCTCTTCCAGGCACTAACTGTTGACAGTGAGAAAGTTCCTAAATTATCTGGTCTAAATCAGTAAAGCTGGAGCATGGAGCCCTACCTCCAAGAGACAAAATTCTTGTATGTCTATTCCATGAAGGATATAACGGTATGTCTTGGTCTCCCATGGAGCCCCATCACCTAGAACAGGGTTCAGCCAATATTTACTCAGTCGTAATGTGTCGAAAAAGTGGAGAAAAAGCACTCCGTCGCCCATGCTGGGAGTTCAGTAGGTGTTGGATTAAAAAACCACAGCCTAGCCGGGCTCGGTGGCTCAGCCTGTAATCCCACACCTTTGGGAGGCTGAGGTGAGTGGATTGCCTGAGCCCATGGGTTCGAGACCCGCCTGGGCAGCGAGACCTCATCTCTACAATAAATCAAAAAATCAGCCGGGCGTGGTAGTGCATGCCTGTAGTTCCAACTACTTGGAAGGCGGAGGCGGAAGGATCGCCAGAGCCCAGCAGGTCAAGGCTGCGGTGGCCGGGAGCAGCCACTGCACTCCAGTCTGGGCAACAGAGTGAGACTCCAACTCAAAAAAAAAACAAAAAACCCACAGCCTGATAGAGTTCATGGACCCCTCCAATTAAGATTAACCTTAAGATTTTTTACCCTTCCTGTCCACCAGGAGCAGACACTCCTTACGTGTCACCCCACAGGTGGTGGCACAGCTTGTGACAGAGCCCACACCAGAGAGCCCACACAGAGACACAGGGGGTTCCTGTGTCCCCTCCCCCAGCCTAGCTCTCTTTCTCCTAAACCACGCTGCCTGCCTACCAGGCAGCCAATCTCAGGCCTGATGAACGGTTCGTGTTGAATTATTATTGTGTGGGTGTGACAAGGTGAGCTTCTGAGTACAAAAATGCCCAAAAAGCTACATGGAATCTGAAAATTTCCAAGAGATATGGAGAAATCTGAAGGATGTCAAATCAGAAGTCTTGAAAAGGAAAATGGCCTGAGCTGTATGTCAGCAATAGGAGAGAGTTGGTGTCCAGAAAGACCCTGGGAAAACCTTTGACTGGAAGAGAAATGGCAAAGTGAATAATTAGATGCAAAGATAACGAAGCAATGAATACAGGGTGTCAGAAAATAATAGCAGCCAGCGTTTATTGGGCATTTCCTGTGTGCCAGGCTCATCTGCTAACATAGTTAATGCTCACGACAGCCCTCTAATATGGTGCTGTTGCCATGGCCATTTCAGAGATGAGAAAAGAAGATCACAGGAGTTTACTGGCTCAAGTTCTTTAACAGACTGTACCGGGTGGGGAGAAATCTTGACCTGGAGCCTCCAGATAGCTCGAGGTATACCTGCACCTGTGCCAACAGCACAAGTTGGGTAAACATCTGCTTTTACAATGAAAATGGAGAAATGAGGTTTCCTCTTGCCCTGAGGAGGTCAATTTCGGAGAGATGCTTCGAAGAAGCAAGACAGTTGTGGCCCCAGAGGTTTGGAACAAAGGTATCAATCCCCAGAGAAGAGGGCAGAAGTGATCGAATTAAGTTTACCCAAGTGATGATATGAGCTCCACTTAGAACTGAGAGATAAGGAGAGGGTATCATTATCTAGGTGAAACCGCAAGTAATTTCTACTGGATTCCAAAATGCACTTTGGTGAGCTTGTGACAGGTTCCAAAGCACTTGCCGTAAATCCAAGCAAAGAGCTTCGTTAGATAAGTGCTGCAAAAGAGAGAAAGGTATCCATAGTCTGAGCTCTCTTAAACTCCCTAGCTGAGAAGAGCATGCCTCGTCTCAGACAAGGCTGAAACGCCACACCCAACAGCGTCTGCCCCCTCTGTCTCCTGTGAGTTTAGAAGTAACCTATTTACCATGATAAAGGGATAGCATCCTTAGACTGCAGACACCTCTCTTCCTCTGGGGTTGCAAAGTGCCTAGGACCCAGAGCCAGTCAAGTGGGATCGGCACCAGGCTGACGTGGCTCCCTGTGGGTCTGGGGGGAGGTTTCAGGGTCTCACGCCTTGCAGGAAAGATTGGGTTGTTGGCTGCAGAATAACAGAAGCAGTGGAGCATTCTGGAAGTCCGCCTATGATGGAAAAGACTTCATTGAATTCAACAAAGAGATCCCAGCCTGGATCCCCTTGGACCCCGCAGCCCAGAACACCAAGAAGAAGTGGGAGGCAGAAGCAGTCTATCTGCAGCGGGCCAAGGGCTACCTGGAGGAGGAGTGTCCTGGAACTCTGCAGGGGTTCCTGAACTACAGCAGGAATCTCCTGGACCAGCAAGGTAGGCGTTGCTTTCTGCTCCCCAGCACTGAGCCAAGAAAGACCAAGACGGTCCTCAGGCCAGGGGCTCAGGGAGCATCTCCGGCTGCTCCTGTCCATCCCTGGGATTTCCTCAGACCCAGGTTTTCACCTCCTAGGAGTCAAGCCTTCCCTGGGAGGACAGGATGTGGGGTCCTCAAAGAATGTTCATCAAAGTTTCAGGCAGGGTAGGCCAGAAAAGCCATTGGCTCGATGGTGGGCTTCCCTAAATACCACAGTTTACAGATGAGGAAACATGGGGGTAACTGAGGGAAGCTGGGGTTAGGTTGACACTGTCCACAAAAGGCAGAGCTGGGACCCAAACTCTATATTTCAGATTCCAAATCCCACAGTCACTTCTCTCTGTGATGAGCCCTCCTATCCTGTTTGCTGAGAGGCGGCAGGTGTGTACGATGTCTGGCCCGGAAAGTCAAAAATGAGCTGGTGTGCACAGAATGGGTGTCCACAAACAGAGAATTTGGTCTGAGCCGTCATAACCAAGAGGATTCTGCAGTGGCACAGGGAAGAGTTTGCTGGACAGAGCCACAGGCAGAACCGAGGAGCTGGGCTGAGACAGGGAGGAGGGAGCTGCAAAGCCCCTGAGAGATGGGAAGACTTAGGGGAATGTGTGGGACACGCACAACTTGTGGCCAACGGAAGGCAAGACATGGCGGGGTGTTGAGGCTGGAAGGAGAGGAGCCATGGGCATTCCATGACCCAACAGGGAAGGCTCAGGGGACGCCTCAGCTTTCCCTGATCTTGGCTAAAGCTTCCTGGGGGAGGCAGGGAAGGAGCTTAGAGCCCTGCTGATCACCAGCATCCATGGGGCGGAAGAGAATGGGCCGGGAGAGGTGGCTCTCAAGCCCTCAGTCTCACACTCTTGCCCTCTGCGTCCTCACCAGATCCTCCCTCTGTGTCAGTCACCAGCCGTGAGGCCCCAGGAGGGAACAAAATGCTCAAGTGCATGGCCTATGACTTCTACCCCCAAGAAGTGCGTCTGTCCTGGACTTGGGCTGGCGGGGTGCTGGACCCTCGGTCGGGAGGAGACGTCCTTCCCAGCGGAAACGGCACTTACCAGTCGTGGGTGGTGGTGGAGGTCACCCCTGAGAACGGAGGTCCCTACGTCTGCCACCTGGAGCACAGCGCCCTGACCCAGCCCCTCACGGTGCCCTGGGATGACAGGCAGGAGACAAAGGCCTGAGGCACTCGGGGTCTCGGTCCTAGCCACCGCCCTTTCTGCCTTACAAGAGAGAGTCTGACCTCAGAAATCGCAGTAAATCCAAAGGGGCAGGTCAGGGGTGGATTTGGAAACAGAAGACTCAAATGGCAGAACTAAGCTGACTCTCACTGACAAATCGACTCACCTTGAAAACTCCCTACTTGTCTAATCTGTAGCACCTAATAAACAATCATCTCCTTGCCAAGAAAATTGAAAAAGGTATTTTTATCTGTAAAATGCTGTTAGTATGTGGCTTGATCTTGTCATCGGTGGTCTTCCAAGCACTGGAAGACAATGTTGGCCTTGGGCACACACCTAGCCAGAGCTCATTTGAAAACCTTCATTCCTCCAGGACACAACTGAAGGAAGCAGGGATTGGCCCTGAGATTCTTAGACTCTCTTTAAATTCCTTGAGTGTGTTTGTTCAACTGAGTCACCAACTGCTATGCACAGGTGTCAACTCCAAAAGACAGAACAGTCTCGCCTCTCGCTTTTCTATGAAGCTTCACCAGCCTATGACTCTGATTTCCCTTCCTGGGGACAAGACCATCCTTCACACCCTGTCTTCGGTCTCCCTCTCTGCTTTACTCCAAATCAGCGCTCCAAGCTGAGTTCCTGAAGGAAATCATTCCTAGTCTTCAGGTTTCTGAGTCAACCATTTGACCTCTCTTGAAAGCCCAAATTTGAATGCTCCACTCTTTTCACATTAATGCTCTGGCTCCAATTTGGAAATCAAAGCTGAGTTTTTAGTCTATGTGAAATCCACATCAGTCTACTGAATCCACTTTAGTCGACTAAATCCACTTTAGTTGACCTGAAATCCGCATTCCCCTCCTCTGGGGTAAAAATTCCTAACCGAACAGTAGAGTCCTCATAAAAGAAGAGAAAAATAATCAAGAGGGAGAAATATAGCAATTGATATTTCAAAATATGATGGCACCTTGAACAATTAAAAAGCTAAGGAAGCCAGGCTCGGTGGCTCAGCCTCTAATCCTGCGCTTTGGGAGGCTGAGGTGAGTGGATTGCCTGAGTTTGCGGGTTCGAGACCCGCCTGGGAAACTTGGCAAGACCTCATCTCTACAATAAATCAAATATTAGCCAGGCGTGGTAGCACACGCCTGTAGTTATGGCTACTTAGAAGGCTGAGGCGGAAGGATCGCCGGAGCCCAGCAGGTCAAGGCTGCAGTGGCAGGGAGAGGCCACTGCACTCCAGTCTGGGTGACAGAGTGAGACTCCAACTCAAAAAAAAGGTTAAGGATAGACATTTCTGATCAGTGAGGAAACCAAGAGTCCACGTAAGCAGCCCAGAGCTAAGGAAGACTGGAATGTGAGATCTGGTCTCACCTTATAGAGGATGGGAGCAGGTGAGCCAGGGGGAGGAAACCTCAGAAGACCCAAGTTCTCTGGGTCTTGGGTGGCACAGAGCCACTCAGACACCCAGAAAGAACTTTCTGGAGGGACTGAAATTCCAGAGGAGATGTGAAGGCATAAGACAGCTTGTCAAGAAGAGGTCAAAAGACTGTTGCTAGCCAGGTGGGTGTGAGACAGCTGAACGAGAGAGTCACAAGGGCCTGACCAGGCAGGTGGCCTGGGAATGGGGCTGGGCACGGGCATCAACTGGGAGTGCCAGGGATGACAAGGGGTCCATGTAAGTCTTTACACGGTCCCCTCCTGCTTTTCCAAGAGAGAACCACAGGCAGAGTATCCTGCAGGCAGGACCAGCCACAAGTACAGTTTGACGAGGCTCTACCTGGACTGCTTCCTTTTAATAACATTCAGCATCTTCTGTCTGTGGCCTTTGTTCACGGACGTGTTGATTCATCCAAGAATGACATATTGACTCTCTATTGAATGACTGACACTTTAATAAGCACTAAAGACGCAGCAGAAAAAATGTAGGCGCAATCCTTTCCTGCAGGGGGTCTCCCCTAATTTCTGAGCCAAACGAATACTCATTGTGAAGGTCCGGCTCAAATATCACCTCCTTCCAGGACCATTGATTTTGCCCTTCACGGAAAAATTCATCAGGAAAGATGAGCACACTCACAGCCCCCACCTCCCATTCACCTCCCATGCACTCTGATCATGCGAGCATCTTTTTCTACTGCCAGCGAAATTGTGCTTTCCAGCCAGGCATGGTGGCTTACGCCTGTAATCCCAGCACTTTGGGAGGCAGAGGAGAGAGGATTGCCTGAGCTAAGGGGTTCCAGACCAGCCTAGCAACATGGCAAGACCTCATCTCTAAAAAAAAAGAAACTCCTCTTTCCGCAGTCACGAGTAAGCTCCATCTCATCAAAGCCAAAGCCAGGGAACCCGTCTCAGCCCTCGTATTACTCTCCCTCTCAGCAGCATCTAGCACAATCTGACTCCTCCTTTCTTCCTTGTGTCATGGAGTCAACAAATATTTAGGGGAAATACCATGCGCCTCACCATTGTCCTGCGTACCAGTGAATGAGACTAAAAAAAGTCCCTGATTTCATGGAATTTATATTCTAGAATAGGGACACCAGCCATCAATATGTAAACCAATAAATGAAATGCTAATAAAAAATAATAAAGGCGGTAAGACCAAGAATGACTGGGAAAGGAAGAAAGAAAAGGTCTTTGTAAGGAGATGGTAGTCGAATTCTAACCTAAATGGCAAACAGGACACAGTTGTGGGGAAAACTGGGAATAGTGTCCTGGCTAGAAGACACATGCCAAGGCCCACAGAAGGAACACTCTTGGCGGGTGTGAAAAGCAGAATAAAGACCAGTGGCACTGGAGCATCATGAAGCAATGGAGAGTAATAAGAGATGATATTGAAAAGGCATCAAAGCTGAGCTCAGTGGCTCAGCCTGTCATCCCAGAACTTTGTGAGGCCGAGGTGAGTGGGTTGCCTGAGCCCGTGGGTTCAAGACCAGCTCGGGCAACTTAGCAAGACCTCATCTCTACGATAAATAAAAAATTAGCCGATGCGATAGCATGCTCCTGTAGTTCCAGCTACTTGGTAGGCTGAGGCAGAAGGATCGCTGGAGCCTAGCAAGTCAATGCTGGGGTGGCCATGAGTGTGCCACTGCACCCCAGCCTGGACGACGGAGTGAGACTCCAACTCACAAAAAGAAAGAAAGAAAGAAAAGGGCGTCAGAAGCCATATTATGTAGGGCCTCCAGGGTCTTGGCAAGGAACTTCGATTGAAAATGGCAACTACTTGTAGGTTTTAACCAAAATAGCAATATGATCCAAGTCTTTAAAAACATCTCCTATTGCTCACATGTGTCCCACAAAATGCTTGTGTTGGAAACGTAGCCCCCAGTGCAACAGTACTACCAAGTGGGCCTAATGGGAGGTACTTAGGTTTGAGGTCTCTGTGGTCATGAATGGATTAATACCACCGTAAAACGATCTGAAAGTGGGTTCCTCCCCTCCCCCTCTCTCTACTCCCTTCCCCATCTCTCTCTCTCTCTCTCTCTGTCTCACCAGCTCTCCCTCTACTCTTTCTTGCATTTCTGCTCTTCTCCTATGTGAAGACACAGCCTTCTTTCCCTCTAGAGGATGGAATGTTCATGGCACCATCTTATAAGCAGAGGACAGGCCCTCACTAGACACAGAACCTCCCAGTACCTCAACCTTGGACTTTGCAGCCTCCAGCACCTTCCAGTCTTTATAAGGCTTGTTCCTTATAAATTACCCAGTCCCAGATATTCTGTTCAAGGAGCACAAAACAGATGAAGAAAACATTCCCTCGGCTGCTGTGTGAAGACCTGACAATACAGGCAAAGGGGAAACAGGAACACTCAAAGGCCTTGCACAGGGTGGAAGCTGTGGAGAAGAAAGTAAGCAGTAACAGTCCCGATGTGTTCTAGAGATCAAGAGCACAGCGCTGAGTGGTGGAGGACTGCGTTTGCGGATGGACGTGCGCTGTGGGGGAAAGGGATGACTCAGGGCTGAATCCCAAGAGTTTGATCTGAGTCCCCTCTTGCAACACTCTCCTCCGTGGCTGCCAAACCGCTGTCGTGTTCCTCCTGGACACACAAGAAGGGTGCATTCCTCAAGCCACTGGTGGGGCCACGTGTCTAGGTCAGTCCCATGAAGTTAAAGGTGATTTATGTCAATTCCAGACACGGATCCTAAAACTTCCCCAGCAGCCTTCCACTCTCTTACCCTTTCTTCATCTTCCGTACAAGACTCTGAGGGCCCAGGAAGGGGAAGAACCCCTGGGCAGAAGGTTCTGGGGTCCTGGACTAGTCGCCTCCCTCCTTCATTTACCAGCCCTCGCTGACCTATGAAGTCAGTAAGAAACACATTTCTTTTGCTAAGAATTTGATATGCGGGGGTTTATTTTGGTAACAGGTTAGCCTTTCCCAGCTAATGCATGGATCTTCTCTCTTTTCTATGTCTGCCCTCTCAAGTGCATACAACAGACCAGGTGGGGGTGGGAAAAATCTGGGCTTGAGCCCAGGTAGCTTGAGATCGATCAGAGCCAGTGCCAACGGCATAAACTGTATGGGGTAAGCACCTACTTTCACAATCAAAATAAAGGACTGTGTCCCCCGCACTCAGGAGGTCAATTTAGGAGCGTTATTGCTAATAGGCAAAAAGATTGGGGTATAGGAGAGTTGGAATAAAGATATCAACTACCAGAAAGAGGGAAGAAGGGATCAAATTAGGTTTACTCAAGGGATAATATGAACTCCACCTGGAACTGAAGGAAAAGGAGACAGTTTCATGATCTAGATGAAATCACAAATAATTTATATTGAATGTGGGAATGCACTTCTAGGCGGTTGTGTCAGGGTCTTAAGCACCCACAGTATATTCAAACAAATAAAATGTATTAGATGAGATGCTACAGAAGGAATAGTCCAGTCTGTCTCTCTCTTAAGTTCCCTGGCCAAGAAGAACATTATCTCCTCTTAGAAAAGTCTGAAACATCAGCAGAGCTTGCCCCTCTCTGGCTACTGTATATCAAAGTAGCAACCTATTGCCAAAACAAAGGGATTGCATGCTTACGTTACAAAATTTTTTACCCATTGGGCTGCAAAATGTGTAGGACTAAGAGTTATTCTGGTGGCGTCAAACCAGCCTCACTGGCTTCCTTTGGGGCCGGGAGAGGCTTCAGGGTCTCACATCATGCAGGGAAAGTTCAGTCGTGAGCGCCAGGATAACATAAGCAGTGGAGCATTCTGGAGTTACACCTGTGGGGCCGTCATCCAATTCGGGAAATAAATCCTAGCCTAGATCCGCGTGGGCTCAGCACCCCCAAACACCACACAGAGTGGGAGACAGAAGACATTCACGGGCGGTGGGCTGAGGCCTACCTGAAGGAGGATACTGAACTACAGTAGGACTCTCCCGGCCTGGCCGAGTCACCTCACCTTGATAAGCCCCCGCCACTGTGAACCTGTAGAACCTCACAAACAACAACCCCCTTCCCTAACACGACAGAGAGAGATGTTGCTAACTGTGAAATGTGATAGAAATGCAACTTGGTTTTGTCACTCGTCTGCTTTCAAACATTTGGCTCACTTGAAATGCTTGGTTTCCACTGGGAGCCACATTTCCTGGGCACCTCGACCAGGGATATCCCGCGTGTGGTCCGGACCCCTGGCCCCTTGGGTACTGATGGAGCCACCACTGCCAACATGCACAGTTGTGGCCACGGCCGCAGCGGCAGTGAGGTGGCAGGACTTCACGACCTCCTTCACACAAGCCCAAGCCTCTTCTGTGCCTTAGTTTCCCCGTCCTCCCTCTCTGTCTCTGTGAGACCCCGCCCTCCCCTCTGGCTGCTACACATTTCCCGTAGCGTGTTGGCCTGGGACACACACAGCGGAGCTTACTTGAGAACCCTCATCTCTCCAGGGCACAACTCGAGGAAAGAGGGATTGGCCCAGAGAGGCTGGACTCCCTCCAGGTTCCTGTGACTGTGTTTGTCAGCTGTGTCACCAACCACCACGCACAGGTTTCGGCCCCAAAAGACAGGGCAGAGCACTCACGTCTCACCTTTCCATGAAGCCTCGCCTGCCGATCGCTGTGGTACAAGAATGTCCTTGGGACGAGGATGTCCTTGACATCCTGCCCTCAGCCTCCCACTCTACACGCCTCCAAAATCAGCCCTCCACGCCGAGTTCTTGAAGGAAGCCATTCCCAGCGTTCAAAATTCTGAGTCAATCGTCCTACCTTTCAAGAAAGACCAAATTCAAAGGCTATATTTTTTTTCTGATGCTTTGGCTCTGATTTGAAAACCAAAGCTCAGAAATTGCTTCTTTATTCCCCTAAGTTCACATTTCCTCTTCCGGGAGTAAAAAGTCCCGTCTGAACAGTACAGGGCCCCAAGGAAGAAAATCCAAACAGCCTAGAGGGAAGAACATAGCAGTTGGTATTTTGAAATATGATAATACCTTGGACAAATAAAAGATTAAGGATAAACTTGTCAGATCAATGAGGAAACAAAAAGTCCACATGAACAGCCCGGGGCTAAAAAGGATTTGAATGTGAGATCTGGTCTCATCTGTGACAGGCGTAGGACAAGGAGGAAGACGCCTCAGAAGACCCACGTCCCGGTCAGAGTTGAGGAGGCGGAAGGGCACAGGACCACTCAACACCCTGAAGAAAACTTCCGGCGGGGATCAGATTTCAGAGAAGTGAAGACCTGAGACCGTTTGCCAAGAAGAGGTCAAAAGATTTCCACGCAGAAAATATTGTGCCTCCCTTGTTCTGTTGAGTCTCCAGTGCTTATTAGAGAATGAAACACGCCATAGACGCTACATAATTTTAGGATGAACAAAGAAATACATGAACAAAAGCAATAGAAAGAAAACCCCAAAGACGTCAGACGGCCAATAAAGTCTACTCGGCTGGAACAGAAAGTTCTAGGGGGACAGAAGGTCAGGCAAGCAGAGTTCAGCCAAATTGAAAAGGACCTAAGCCAGGAAGGTGGGAAGCCCCAAACCTGGCCGGCATCTCCAGCCTCATTCAAGGTGCTTCGACCCTCCCATGCCTGGTGAGCTATTCCCAGGGGAATTCACAAGGCAGAGACAAGGCAGTCTTAGGGACTCAGAAGGTATTGAAGGAAGCCCTCTCATCATGGGAGTCCTCTAACTGCACTTGCAATCGGTCCTGCCTGCAGGTGAATCTGTCGGTGGCACTTTTTTCTGTGTGCCCTCTCATCAAACGTCTACTCTTTTCCCACGGATTTAAAAACCATCGATCTGCCAAAAGCTCCCAAAGTTACATCTTCAGTCCACACTTTTCTTGTAAGCGCTGCTCATTCTTACCCACAAGACCCAATCTATCTGAAGATCTGTCCGTCCTGCTTTCACTATACATCCCAGGCCTTCCCTGGCCTTCCCACTAGGATTACCACCCAGGTCCTTGGGGACCCAAGGTCCACAGCAGCTTCAGAGAGACTGGGACATTCCGAGTTGGGTTCTCTTATAAGAAGAAACAATGGCCAGGCTCGGTGGCTCAGCCTGTCATCCCAGCACTCTGGGAGGCCGAGGCGAGTGGATTCGAGACCAGCCTGGGTAACTTGGCGAGACCTCGTCTCTACCATAAATCAAAAATTAGCTGGGCATGGTAGTGCACACCCATAGTTCTGGCTACTTGGAAGGCTGAGGCAGAAGGATCACCGGAGCCCAGCTGGTTGAGGCTGCAGTGACCGTAAGCATGCCATTGCACTCCAGCCTGGGCGACAGAGTGAGACTCCAACTCAAAAAGAAAAGAAAAAACAACTCCCTGCGTCTCACCTAAGGATGAGTTTTCAAGATGATTCGCCTGGGATAGAACTTCTGGTGCTCTCAGCCACTGCCTGGGCTCCCAGAGCAGCCCGTCCCAGTGAGCCAATCCATGCTATTCCTTACTCCACCCTTCCTTGCTCTCTTATGGAGCCCAGATCTCCATCTTCTCTCTTTCTATCCTGAGCTGCAAGCCAAGATCCCAGCTACGCCCCCGTTTTCAGCATCCTCTCCTCGCCTGGCAAGACCACCCTCAACAGCTGGGTCCTCCGACTCCGATTCAGCACAGCCCATGATGCCCCTTGTGACTCGAAAGCACAGCTGCAGGCTGGCTGCACTCACCTGGCCTGGTCTCTTCCAGGACACTTGTCGGGAAATCCACTGACTCCCTCGGTATCCGAGGTGAAGTCAAGATGGCTTTTCCCCCTCCTAGTACCGCGTTTCAGACTTTAGCTACCTTGCAGCTGGTGTGCCTCTGAGTGCGGAGTGCTTTCCTCAGACTGGGACAGGGAGGGGGCCTGGACCAGCATCCCCCGTTGCAGGAGAGCCCGGCAGGCGGGCGCATCGACTGCCAAGTCACCAGCCAGATTATCCGGTCAGGGATTTGCACTCCCACAGAGCGGCTATGCAAGCCATCCTGGACTAGCCCTGGCCTAGCAGAAAGCCATGTTCCTTCCTGATGCTGAGGTGTTTCAGCCCACACGTCTCATGCATATTGACACCTCCGGGAAACAGAAATGTTTTCTACTTGGGAGGTCAATAACCACTATAGATCATTCTTAAACTAAGAGCAGCAGGAAGAAGACACCCCAGGTGGTCCCAACTGAAGACACCCGACAGAATTTTTCCCTGAAGGCCTGTCATCAGGCGGTTCTCCTGCCCCTACCTGTCCCAGAGGCAGAGGAGGGGAAGACCCCCAGACGGCCTCCTCCCACAAGTACGCTGCCCATTCCTCAGTTTCCTTTATTTATTTTATTTCCCTCTCCTCAGGGATGGAAATTGAGTTCATTATAGCTTCAACGTGCCTAGAATGTGACCAGTTCAGATGACTCACAGCCCTGCCGGTTTTCCTCTACACAATTATTTTCCCATGTCATTCAACATCCTCACACTGCAGCTCTTGGTTCTTTGCCAGAGGTCAACCTCTCTAGAACCGGTATTAGACCAAGTTAAAACCAAACAACCTTCTAGTAAGTTCTCTTCCTGCTGGCAAGCGAGTCAGGGTGCACAGTCTTGTATCACTTACTACCCTTCTCTCTGTCTCCACCATAAGTTATAAAATCTCTAAGCTGTGACTTTCAGACACTGGGGGATCATCGACACCTTTGGGAAGCTGGCCCCCAGAGCACATGCCTTTGATACCCGGCCAGTATCCTTTCAGCCTCTGCTGTTCCTATGCACACCTGTAGTCATTTGCTCAGACTGCCAAAACAAAACACCACAGACTGGGAGGCTTAAACAACAGAATTCATTTCCTCACAGTTCCAGAGGCTTGAAGTTCAAGGTCAAGGTGCCGCTCTCATCGGCTTAACTATGGCTTCCCTCTGGCTGCCTCTTCACAAGGTCGTCCCACTGCATGCACGCCCCTGGTGTCTCTTTTTGTGTCCAAATTTCCTCCTCTTCTTGGGAAGACACCAGTCAGGTTGGACTAGGGTCCACAGTACGGGCTTCATTTTGACTTAATCACCTCTTTAAAGTCCTGTCTCCAAATACCGTGATTTTTTTTAAGTACTGTGGTTTAGGACTTCAACATATGAGTTGGTGGAGGAGGACAATTCAGCCCATGACAACACCCTTGGACAGCAAGCTCCTGTGACTCTGCCTGAGAGCCTGCTCTGCTTTGGGTGGCTGCTTCTTTTGCATGTAGCAAAGCTGTAAAGGCCTTTCTGCGTGAGAATATGCCTTCTTAAGAATCCCAGTAAATGAAGAATTAAGTCCTGAGAATCTGTATTTTAATATTATAGACTAGCCTCTTTCAATGTAGCATGATTATTACTGACACATTTAATTGATTGCTTTTATCTCATTTTCTTTTTTTCTTTTTTTTTTTTTTTGTGTTGGAGTCTCACTCTGTCACCCAGACTGGAGTGCAGTGGCCGCTCCCGGCCACCGCAGCCTCGACCTGCTGGGCTCTGGCGATCCTTCCGCCTCCACCTTCCGAGTAGCTGGAACTACAGGCGCGCGCTACCACGCCGAGCTAATTTTTCGATTTTATTGTAGAGATGAGGTCTCACCAAGTTGCCCAGGCGGGTCTCGAACCCACGGGTTCAGGCAATCTACTCACCTCAGCCTCCCAAAGTGCTGGGATTACAGACTGAGCCACCGAGCCCGGCTGATCTCATTTTCTATCTTCTATTTATTGTGCTTTCTTGGTACTTCAAACTTACCATGTGCAAGCCCCAGGGCCAAGGATACAATGGTAAGGTGTCTCTGCAGACCTACAATCTTGCAGGGCTGTGTCCAGTAACATTCTGTGCTGCTCCTAAGCAGACCCTGAGCAATTATCATAATCCTACAAGAAAGGGATGGGCAGTAGCGGGAAACTGCCAGGGCATGGGGGGGTGGGATTGGCAGTAGTGGGAAACTGCCAGGGGAAGGGGGCACACCTCATCAACAAGGGTACCTGCACAATGAACATCTGTATACCCAACCCTGGATTGTACCCCACATCTTTAAAATAAAAAATTTCAGAAAAAAAAAAAAAACAGCTGGGCTCGGTGGCTCAGCCTGTAATCCCGTGCCTTTGGGAGGCTGAGGTGAGTGGATTGCCTGAGCCCGCAGGTTCGAGACCCGCCTGGGCAGCGAGACCTCATCTCTACAATAAATCAAAAATCAGCCAGGCGTGGTAGCATGCACCTGTAATTCCAGCTACTCAGAAGGCTGAGGTGGAAGGATCACCAGAGCCCAGTGGGTCACGGCTGTGGTGGCCGGGAGTGGCCACTGCACTCCAGTCTGGGCGACGGAGTGAAACTCCAACTCAAAAAAAAAAAACAAAAAAAAATTCTGTGCTGGCAAATATAAGCCCAGCCTCTCCCAAACCCAAAAAGGACTTTATTGGCAGAATTCTGAGTAGCTCACAGATTCAAGGGAGCAGTTGGTGAACCTGAGTCTGAGGGGACAGACACCAAGACAACGGTCAGCGTCCAGCCAGCAGGGTTGTCAGCAACCTCCTCACCACAGTGGTCCTCAGATAAATCGCCTCCAACCATGTTCGTGTGTTGCTCCTTCCAGTCTCAAGGATCAAGATTTAAAGCTCTGCCTTTTTCCCTCGTTGCACTCCTGAGGGTAGGATGGGTCACCAGCTGCTCTACTGGAGCCACCCGCGGAAATTCAGCCAGGATTCTCACTCTTGGCGCGTCTGTTCACACTGGCACATCTGACCCGGAAATACGGCCTGAATATGTGCCGCCAGTTTCCACCAGCACACAAAGGACATCGGCTTCGTTACGTTGAACTGAGTGATCTTCCTTGGATTGTCTAAGGCATCCACCCAATGAAAGCATGCTAGCTCTTTGTACATAAAATTAAAAATTCTAACAAACACTTTTTTTAAAAAATAGATTTAAGGCTCACACCTATAATCCCAGCACTTTGTAGGCTGAGACAAGAGGACTGCCTGAGCCCGGGGATTCAAGACCAGCCTGGGCAACTTGGTGAGCCCCCATCTCTACAATAAATCAAAGATTAGCTGGGCATGGTGGCATGTGCCTGTAGTTCCAGCTTCTTGGAAGGCTGAGGCAAAAGGATCTTTGGAGCCCAGCAGGTCAAGGCTGAGGTGGCCAGGAGTGTGCCACTGCGCTCCAGCCTGGGTGACAGTGAGACTCCTACTCAAAAAAATTTTTAAAATAGATTTAAAGTCCTGGATGAGAAACTGATCCATCAGCCTTGTTTGCAATATGTTCTCACTTCCTGGCTGGCAGAGAGCCCGAGAGTCCTACAAAAACCCCTCATGTTGATAGGTCATTGCACTGAAAACAAACAACAAAATCCCTCACAAAGAGGGAGCACAATTCACCAGGAAAAAAAAAGAGAAAGAGAGAGAAAAGTCCAGGGAGCAAGAAGAGTGCTAAGTGGTGACACAAACAAATAAAAAACCAATGGCCATAAAATGCTGTAAAACATGATAAGTCACTTGGTGAGAAAATAGGCGGCCATGAGAGCACAGGGCAGGGAGAGCTCGCATCCTCTAGGACTAGAGAAGAGAGGGGTGGAAGTGAGCTCACAGAGTGAACTTGGGCAGTTGAGGAATTAAAGGCTTTCCGTGGGGCCGGATCCCATGGTAAGGGCCAGGTGGTGGGAAAGGGTAAGCGGGAAGCTAGCCGAGTCAGGTTCAGACCAGGGGCCTCGGGAGGCTGAGTAGTCCATGCTTCACCCTGAGGAACAGGGGAAACTTTGAAGGTTTGGAGCAAGGAGGATCATAATTACATCTGTGAGACAGGGTAGTCAGTGTAAGTTAGACATGGCTGGATAAACTTCTTTTTTTTTTTTTGAGTCGGAGTCTCACTCAGTCGCCCAGACTGGAGTGCAGTGGCCGCTCCCGGCCACCGCAGCCTCGACCTGCTGGGCTCCGACGATCCTTCCGCCTCAGCCTTCCAAGGAGCTGGAATTACAGGAGCGCGCTTCCACGCCCGGCTAATTTTTTTATTTATTTATTGTAGAGATGAGGTCTCGCCAAGTTGCCCAGGCGGGTCTCGAACCCACGGGCTCAGGCAATCCACTCACCTCAGGCTCCCAAGGCACGGGATTACAGGCTGAGCCATGGAGCCCAGCTGGATAAACTTCTTGTAAACAGTTTTAGGATATGTGGAGCGTTCCGACATTTTTTCTTATCATGTCAGACATGAGCACCCTGTGGGTTGGAATGTAAACCTGCCAGGCCCACCCCACCCCTTCTCAGGTCATCAGAGAAAACCCCATCAAGGTGAAAGAAGGGTGCAGACCACCTTTTAGTTCCTGGATTAACAGAATAATCAGTCTATCAAGGCAAAATGCGTGTTCTGGGAGAAGGCCACCCCTACCTCAACAGAGGCAGAGAAATGATCATTTCTCTGGAGCAGATACCCGTACAAGAAGCTATATCAAGTCTCTTGTAAAAAAGCAAAAGTGAGATCTTTTTGCAAGATACCCACACCAAGGCAACATTTTTCTATCTCTCTCTCTCTCCAATAAATTGTTTTAAAACTTTGCTGGCCACTTTGAAATTCCTTTCAGGAGTGAGTCAAAGAACCCTCCAGCATTGCACCATACTCCATGCACGACGTTTGGCTCTGAAGCTGGGGAAAAGAGATTCTCAGCTGGGGTCAAGAACATGCACAGATTCCTGGCTGAACTTGGTGTCCCAGGTGGGGGAGGGGTCTAGAACAGAAGGTACTGATGGGCACTCGGCTCTCCTTGAGGGACACCTGAGAGAAGGTTAGCATCTTTGACAGGGGATTCCTGGGAAGACCCAGACATTTTGAAATGAGGCTATCTTCTTCACTGCAAATCTCCAGAAGGCGCTGGCCCACGATCCATACTGGATGAATAGCTACACCCATCTTGGGTACTGGCTGTCCCTTGCCCTAATGTAGTTGTTCAGTTCTGCGATTCGCAGGCAGTATCTCTAAACCTCGCGTGGTCTGGTTCAAGGGCTTGGTCTGGCCTTGAACCTCAACTCCCTCCTTCAGGAAAAAGGTCACAGTGATCTCGTGACAACAGGACGCCTCCTTAACAAAATGAATCACTGTTCTTCTCATCTCATCTGCAAGGAATGGCACACTTGACAAAACATGGCTTGAACAGTAAGACGTCTTGTTCTCAGGCAGCTGCCAACCGTTCTGGGCCAGCGTCTGTGTGGTTTTTGGCCTCCCCCTGCTGGTTGTGTAAAGGGTGCAGCAAGTGTTGGGCCCCGGTCCTCCCAAATTGTGCTCAAAGCCTGGAAGGCCCTGAGATAAGAGTTAAAGGATCTTCCTCTCACAATTTCTGCCTTTTATTATGGAGGGAAACCTCCACAGGATGACATCACCCCCAGCCGATACCTAGTGACCGTGCCGAACGTGGGTTGGCTGACCCAGTGCAGAAAGTCAAACAGTAACATCAGAATTGCAGCAAGAGTGGGAGGCATTTACTGCAGGTCGTCAAGCAAGAACCGGACAGCTGATGCTTGAAACCTGAACTCTGGGGCAGGACTGGCAGTTGAGGGAAACTGCTAGGGGAGGGAGGGGCACACCTCATCAACAAGGGCACCTGCATATTTAACGTTTGTATACCTAACCCTGAATTGACCCCACATCTTTATAATTAAAAAAAAAGCCGGGCTCCGTTGCTCAGCCTGACATCCCGCATCTTGGGAGGCTAAGGTGAGTGGATTGCCTGAGCCCACGGGTTTGAGACCCACCAGGGCAACTTGGCGAGACCTCCTCTCTACAATAAATCAAAAATGAGCCAGGCGTGGTATCGCGCACCTGTAATTCTGGCTACTGAGGCAGAAGGATCGCCAGAGCCCAGCAAGTGAGGCTGCAGTGGCCGGGAGCGGCCACTGCACTCCAGTCTGGGCGACGGAGTGAGACTCCAACTAAAAAAAAAAAAAAAGGCCTGAACTCCCCAATAGCTAAGAGCAAGGGGGAAAAGCGGAGGTGACAGGCCAAGTCATAAATCCATACACAGCATCTATACATTGGTTTGACCTAAAGGTAAAGTGGGACAACTCGAAGCAAAGGCCACAGGTCATAGGTGAATTCAAAGATTTTCTGATTTGTAATTGGTGAAGGAGGCAAAGCTTTGTCCAAAAACTTGGGGTCAGCAGAAAAGCATGCCGACTCTGACCCATAGGGACGACTTCCTCCCGGCCCCTCAGAAATAAATTTGGAACAGACAACCATGGACAAAGTTTAGCTCTCAGTTCCTCCTTATGACATCTTTATGCCAGCAGATTCATTTGGTGGGGGTCTGGGTTTCTGAAAAACAACTCAGGGACATCTAAGACATTATCTTTCAACAGTTTCTATAGGCTACTCAGCATCCTGTGACTCAGACATCCGTGGCTACTATTTAAAGCTATTATTACCTTTATGTTTGTCAAGTTGCTCATTCTCTTCTCAAGCTTAACCAGGTGCCTGGAATTTCCCTTGAAGGAACTCAAGATTTTTCTTAATTTCCATGTTGGGTGGGATGTGGTCAGGGGCTGCACGACAGGTCCCGAAGAAGGGGCCCGTCATTCATCTCACTTCTGCTTACATCTCACTGGCCAAAGCCAGGTTCCTTGTACAAATCACAGGAATGTTCCTTGTACATGCCTCTTTCTACTTCTGTCAGTTCTTGTCAAAGTTGGGGGGTTTTTTTTAGCACAAAGGAAACAAGAAAATCCTTTAGGGTAGCAGTCAACAGTGTCTCACAAATACAAATATACACCTTACAGTGTTTTTCTAAAAGCAAGTATTATACTTAATAGTAAAACATTAGGGTGACCCCCTCAGATCCCCTCCCACTGTGGGAGCTTTTCTGTCCTCTCAATAAATCCTGCTTTCTAAAAGAAAAAAAAAATAGTAAAACATGACTGCATTCTAGTTAATTCATTAAGACAAGAGAAAAATGAGAACTTAAGATATTAAAAGTTGTGGAATTAACAACACATTAGCAGATGGTATGTTTTCCTACTTAGAAAATCCAAGAACCAAGGGCCAAGTCACCGAAATAAACAAGAAAGTTCAGAAATGTTGATGCAGAGTTCCAAAATGTCCCAACGATAAAAAGTATTAAAGAAAAAGGAAACCCAGCCACAACACCTGGAAGAAAATACCTAGGAATGACTGGACGTGTTCTTCAAGGCTGATCGGGCGTTCTCGCCCCATGTTACATACTTGACTGTTCTGCAACCAAGGTGCCCACCTTTGTCCCTGAGTCAGCTGTTTGCCACTTCCCTTGAGAGCTCTAAGGTAGCTCCCCCTCTACCCAGGCTTTGTAAGGTGTGGGTGGGTAGGGGGAGGGACAGCAGGATGCAGCGGCTCAAGGTAAGAACTGGAGAGAGCGAGTGTGACCATTTTTTTCTAGAAGTTCTTGTGAGAACTGACAGAGAACCATGGCAGACAGGAGACAGAGGGCTCAGGAGGCAGCTTGGAGACAGTCGAGTAAAGCGACTGGAGGCCGCATTCCTTCCCGCTGCCTGGGCCCCTCGGTGTCCTGGGTTCTGTGAGCCACACTGTCCAGATCAGGGTCAAAGCCAAGAGTTCTTCCCAGTCGTCCCGCCCTGCACCCTGCTTGCCCCAGTGCTGGCTCCAGGAGCATTCCACAGCTTGTCCCTTGTTGGGCAAGCCGAGATGCTCCTGCCTCCTCTGGCCGCCGGCCTCCCTCCAGCCACCTTCCTTTCTGACTGAGGCGTCCGGGAAGGGACGGGGTTGGGGGAAGGAGGCTGTTTCCGCAGGAGGCATGCCTGGGGGAGAGCCAACAGTCAGGAGGCTCGGCCGTGAGGCCTCCTTTCCCTCTGCCCTTCTGCCTGTAGACGGAAGCCCCTGCTCAGTGCCCGGGTGGTGACACGTGCCGGAGGCGGCCCGGGATGGACCAGCAGGCCAGAGGGAGGCGGTGGGGCTCATTCCCTGCCCCTCCGCGTCCCTCCCGGGCCCTTCCTCCTCATGACCCGTCTCCCCCATGGTTTCTGAATCTTCCTCTGCCCCTTATTTGGATTCGAGACTGTAAATTGTTCCAGTGAAGCCATACTATGATTTTTAAACATTTACACACTTTTAAAACCTAACCTGAGAGATTTTGTCAACCTACAGCTGACGTCATTGGCAGGTTCTTGATTTGGCCATTCCCTGCCCTGAAAGGGCCCCTCTCTGCTTCGAAAAACAAGATCAGAGCCTCGAAATCTTGCTTTATCAACAATTCCGAACCTGGTTCCTTGGCAAGATTACACTCTTCGGGCCGGCTCACACCCTGCATCCCCAAGTCAGCCACGAATGACATGGATTCAGTTCAAATGTGAGGCGAAGCCCTGCATCTGTGACTGGCATGGTGGAGACTGAGCTCAGGCATGGCTGGGGGCCTTGGGACACCATGCCGCATTCCCAGCAGAGAGCAGACAGGAGTAACAGATGCTTGAGCTGCTTCCTTGCAGACTCAGACTCAAAAACCGGGAGCTTTGAGATCAGGCACAGTGTTTACTCTGAGCCCAGGTGTGGCCACCAGAAGAGGCAAAATAGTGATCATCTGTGGCTCACAGGACAGTAGAAGGAACTCAGAATTTAAGAGAGAAGCTCAGGCCAGACTGTTCTTGGGATTCTGCTGTCCTGCTCTGGCCTTCCCTCCTGCCAAATACCCAAATCTCTGAAGTCAGCTCTGAGCACGTCAAAACTCTGTTCTGAAGAAATTCCAACAGAGCTGGGGGGATCTGGCCGGGGGTCTGGGTGGACACAGCACTTTTCCAAATGCGGAACACGAGTGGGAGCCTGAGCTCCCGAAAGAAGAGGCCAGGCCTGCTCCCCATTGAATTGCGGGCTTCCTCGTAATGTGCTGGAGACGCGATCGGGAAGGCTGGGCCACTTCCTGGCAAAAGCTGAGGCCAAGGGAGGGGTGGGCGGAAAATGACTGAATCAGACACTAGGCGTGGCTGCCCTCCAGGGACTGCGGAGATGAAGGAGCCGTCCGCGCCCCCCGCCCCCGGTCTTCTTCCTGTGTTTATGGGGTTGCTTGTAGGTGGTGCTTTTAAAACAACAGCAGCAAGGTTTATAGCAAAATCATCAGTCTCCTCTAAGTTGGGCGTTGACCTGCCTGGACGGTCTTCCAATCTGTTTATCTTTTGTCTTCTCCAGCACTTTTCCTGTTGTTCTACTTTCAGGATGATTTCCTTGACTTAATCCTCTGACACTTTCACTGTACTTTTCATTCAGAACCAGTCTATGATCAATGACCAGTCACGGCTATTTTTTTTTAATTGAGGTAGAATTCACATAAGATAAAGTTCAACCTTTTAACCATTCTAAAGTATACAGTTCACAGGCTTTTAGTACATTCACAATGTTGCACAACCATCGCCACGCCCTCATTCCAGGTTTCATCACCACAGAAACTCTGTACCCGTTAACAGTCTCTCCCCAATCCCCGTCTCTCCTCTGCCCCCGGCAACTGGTAATCTACTTTCTGCCACTATGGATTTGCTTTCTAAATATTTCATACAAAATGTGACCTTTGGCATCTAGCTTATTTCACTCAGCATGTTTTCAAGGTTCATCCATGTGTTAACCTAAAAATTACAGAATAGGCTGGGCATGGTGCCTCAAGCCTGTAATTCCAGCATATTGGGAGGCCGAGGCAAGAGGATTGCCTGAGCTCAGAGGTCAAGAGGATTGCCTGGGCAACTTGGTGAGACCTCGTCTCTACAATAAATCAAAAACTAAGCTGAGTGTGGTAGCACGCACCTGTGGTTCCAGCTATTTGGAAGGCTGAGGCAGAGAGATCACCTGAGCCCAGCAGGCCGAGGCTGCAGTGGCCATGAGCGTGCCACTGCACTCCAGTCTGGGCAACAGAGACTCTGACTCAAAGCAAAAAAAATCCCAGAATAATAAGTTTGGAAAAAAGACTTTATTCTGTAAAGAATTCTAGCCCACAAGGTGCCCAACCTGCAGGCTGGGTAGCTCAGCATCCGGCAGAGAAGCAGAACCACGTAAAAGGTGGAAGGGTTGGAGGAGTGATACAGCTTTTTCTGGTTCAGCAGTATCAGGGTTCCTGCGTTTCAGTTACCAGAGCTGCACTGCCAACCAGAGATCCGTGAGGTGGCTGAGGACACAATGGCATCCAGAGAGGGGTTGCAGTGGCACCCAAGAACTCGAGGAGGCCGATGGCTGTGAAGCTCCAAGGAGGGTTACCGCTCTCTCCACTCAGTGGGCCGGCGAATGAGTCCCCAAGGAGTGTTTTCTGCTCTGTCAGTTCAGTGGGCCAGCGAGCTGAGCCCCTGAGAAGTGCCACAACTTGCTGGTTCAGTGGGCCAGGGAGCCAAGTCCCTGAGAAGTGTTTGCAGCTATTCCAATTCTGCAGGGTTCAGGTTCTTGTCTCACACCTGAGAAGAATAAGGAACACAGACACCAGAGAGAGAGCAAGCTGGAGTTTATTAGAAGATAGGAAAGCTCTCAGCAGTGAGAGGGGACCCAAAAGTGGGTTGCCAGCAATCCAGCTGAGGTCAGGGGTTTATATGAGCTTGAGCATGCTGATTGGGTTGATGGGGCAGGCTTGAAAAATGCACCAATCAGAAAGAAGCATGTGAGAGGGGAAGGCCACAGTCCAGGGAACAGGTAGGTGTTCTCACTCCAGTCCGTGGGGCTTGTAAGTGGAAGATTTTACGGGGAACCTTCCCACATCTGCCTGCCTATCATGTTTCTTCCTTCGCTCCTCTCAGTAGGAGTTTTATGCTGAACTGGTTTGCGTGTCACATACAATGTTCACCTTGGGGTGGACACTTAACATTTAAATGAATTACAAGCCACATGACTGCTGCCATGTTGACGGGCTCTGTGTCATGAAGGTCAGGTAGAGCTGATTAGGTTAATGTGTTTACAAAACAAGCTGGGGAGGGGGTTGTAAAGCAACTATCAATAGCTACCTCTGAGAAACCTGTTCTGTCCTTGGCTAGTGATTAGAGGGTAAATTGAGGTGAATTGCTAGAAAAACATGATAAAGCCAAGCAATGTCAAAAATGGATGCTCACTGGGCATACTGAGTCCATCTTATGTCCTTTCATTTCCCCCTCTTGTCATTTTAAAATATTCTTATTTGTACCTGGGAACAGGGATGAAGGTCAAGCTTCTGTAGCTGCTTCCTGCTGGGTGGGGCACAGAGCGTCCCTACCTATCTAGAGTAAGAGGAGCAGATGAGAAGACAGAGACCAATGGAGTTACTAAGGACCTTCAGTATCTATATACAAAACACTGTGTAAAAGTGTTTATTAGTAGAATTAATACTACTATGATAAAGGCCCTTAAATAAATAAATGTATTATGCTTAGGCTCTGTAAGTGAAAAGGTCTTCTCAGGACACAGTGGTATTCAAGTTGCAGCCCCTGTAAACCAGCCAGAACCAGTCTATGGTGAGTGGTCTTCTTAACAGGGAATACTTACTGTAAGCAGTCTCTTGTCCAGTTAAAGCTGTAGTTGTGGCTGGTGGAGCAGGAGGTCAGTTTGTCATCCTCTGATGGTCAGCAAACTGTAATTGTTTCAGTGCTGCTTATCTGGACTCCAGTGCTTGTTTGGCTGCTAGAGAAACAGAAAAATCTTGTGGCACTTAGAATATGGTTTATTCTTTAAGCACAGGGGTAAATAAAACCTTGCCTGGCCACGACCTTAGGACTCATTTATAATCTGGTATCTTACTGCCACAAAGCGTCTGTTCTGCCGGTCTCATGGTCTCTCTTTTAACAATTGCATTGCTCAGTTATCATGTCCAGAGCACAAAAGGGAGGGATCACAATGAGGCATGTCTGACTTTCCAGCCTGACAAGGCCAGGAACTCCGTTTTAAGTTTTTCTGTGGTCCCGCTGGCCAAGAGGGGGTCTGTTTAGTTGGTAGGGGGCCTAGGATTTTATGCTTAGTTTATACATGGGATACAGCCTGTGTTGGTACTTCATTCTTTTCTAGGTCTGAATAATTTTCCTTTGTACAGTTAACCGCACGTGATCTATCCATTCATCAGTTGACGGCATTTGAGTAGTTTCTACTTTCTGGCTATTGTAAATAATGAAGCTATGACATTCTTAACTTAAAAGGCTTTTGCTAGTTCTCAGGTTATACCTTTTGTGCAGATTCTCTTCTTATGCCATGGAATAATCACCTTCTTTCTATCATTACATGGGTATGAACTCGAAGTTATCTTCTACTCCCATATTTTCTCTCTTTCCTGTGAATTCCTTTTTTACAAATGTTCTTTTTAAATAGGTTTTTCTTAATTTTATTTTAGACTCAAGGGTACATACATATGCCAATTTGTTACACGGATATATTGTGCGATGGTGAGGTTTAGGCTTTTGTTCAGCCATCACCCAAGTGGTGAGCACGGCACCAATGGGTGGTTTTTCAACCCTTCCCCACTCCCTCCAGCTTTAGGAGTCTCGTCTGTTGTTCTCATCCTTATTTATGCCTTTGTGTACCCAGTGTTTAGCTCCATTTTTAAGTGAGAACACACAGTATTCAGTTTTCTGTCTCTGTGTTAATTAACTTAGAATAATGGCCTCCAGCTGCATCCACATTTTTTTTTTTTTTTTTTAGCTGTAGTCTCCCTCTGTTGCCCAGGCTGGAATGCAGTGCCACGCTCATGGCCACCACAGCTTCAACCTGCTGGGCTCAGGGGATCCATCCACCTCAGATTTCCAAGTAGCTGGAACTACAGGCACGCACTACCATGCCCAGCTAATATTTTGATTTATTGTAGAGATGAGGTCTCACCAAGTTCCCAGGCTGGTCTCAAAACTGTGAGCTCAGGCAATCCTCTCACCTCAGCTTCCCAAAGTGCTGGGATTATAGGCATGACATGATTAGGCCATGATTTCATTTCTTTTCACAGCTGCATAGTATTCCACGGTATATGTGCACATTTTCTTTATCCAGTACACTGTTAATGGGCATCCAGGTTGGTCCCGTGTTTTTGCGATTGTGAATAGTGTTGCAAAAAACATAGGAGTGCAAGTGTCTTTTTGGTAGAATGATTTATGCTTCTTTAGGTATAAATTGTATAGTGGAAATCTATTTCTAGTTCTTTGAGAAATCTCTAAACTGCTTTCTACAGAGGCTGAATTAGCTTACATTTTCACCAACAGTGTATGGGTGTTCTCTTTTCTCTGCAACCTCACCAACATGTTGTTTCTTGACTTATTAATAATAACCATTCTGACTGGTGTGAGACAGTATTGCATTGTGATTTTTATTTACATTTCTCTGATGACTAGGAATGTTGAGCATTTTTTTCATATTTTTGTTAGCTGCTTGTGTGTCTTCTGAGAAGTGTCTGCTTATGTTCTTTGCTCATTTTTTAATGGGGCTTTCTGGTTTTTTTCTAGTTAACACGTTTAAGCTCCTTATAGATTCTGAATATTAGTCCTCTGTCACATGCATAGCTTAAAAATATTCTCTTCTATCTGTAGGTCATCTATTTCCTTTGTTGATAGTTTCTTTTTCTGTGCAGAAGCTCTTATTTAAGTCCTATTTGCAAATCTTTTACGACTTTTCAAAACAAATTTCTAAAAGTTTTTTTTAGATTCAAGGGCACATGTGCAGATTTGCTACATGTACCCTTTGAGTTTTGTTGCATTTGCTTTTGAGGAATTGATCATGAAATTCATTGCTTAGGCCAATGTGGAGAAGAGTGCTTCCTAGCACTTCCTCCAGGATTTTTCTAGTTTGTGGTCTTACACTTAAGTCATTAATTCATCTTGTTAAGTTTTTTATATGATGAGAAGAAGGGATACAGCTTCATTCTTCTGCCTATGGCTAGCCAGTTTTCACCATTTATTGAAGAGGGGGTCCTTTCCCCAATGCTTAATTGTTGTTGACTTTGTCAAATATCAGTTGGTTATAGGCCAGCAGCTTTATTTCTGGATTTTCTATTCTGTTCCATTGGTCTATGTGTCTGATCCTGGTAGTCTGATAGAGATTGTACTGAATCTGTAGATTGCATTGGGCAGTATGGGCATTTTAATGATATTGATGATTCCAATCCACGATTAGTCCAATTCCTTTCCATTTGTTCTTGTCATCTTTGATTTCTTTTATCTTGTTTTGTAGTTCTCATTGTAGAGATCTTTCACCTCTTTGGTTAGATTTTAAGGTATTTTATGTTGTGTGTGGATATTATACATGGGATTGTGTTCTTGACTTGGTTCTCAGCTTGAACATCGCTGGCATATAGAAATCCTACTTTAGGGGGGTTTTGTTTGTTGTTTTTGTTTTTAAGACAGGATCTCACCCTGTTATGCACTCCAGAGAATAGTGGCACAATCCTAGCTCACTGCAGACTCTACCCTCTGGACTTGGGCTATCCTTCTGCCTCAGTCTCCCAAGTAACTGGGACTACAGGTACACGCCACCATGCCCAGCTAATTTTTGTTTGTCTTGTTTTTGTAAAACTGAGGTCTCATGATGTTGCCCAGACTGGTCTCGAACTCCTGGGCTCAGGCAATTTTTCCACCTTGGCCTCCCAAAGTGCTGGAATTACAGATGTGAATCACCTTGCCCAGCAAGAAATGCTATCGTTTTTTGAATGTTGATTTTGGTAGCTTGAGACCTTACTGAAGTTGCTCATCAGGTCTAGGAGTCTTCCAGGGGAATCTTTAGCATTTTCTAGATATAGAATCATATTATCTATGGAGAGAGACGATTTGACTTCTTTTCCTATTTGGATATCTTTTTTCTTTCTCTTGACTGATTGCTCTGGCTAGGACTTCTAGGACTATGTTAAATAGGAGCAGTTTTTACTATTGTTTTGATCCCTCTTTCGTGTTGGAAAGGTTTTCCAAAAAGTCTTTGCTCCTAGATTGTCTGACCCTGTTCAACAAAAACAACTGAGAAAGGATAAAGCTGAATCCGGTGGTTTGTCAATGGCTGGGCTTCACAGTAGTCTTTTTCATGGGTGAAGTTTTGTCTTGGTCAGCTTAGGTTGCTCCAACAGAATACCATAGATAGGGTGGCTTATGAACAACAGTGAGTTATTTCTCGCAATTCTGGAGGCTGGGAAGTCCAAGACCAAGGTGCTAGAAGATTCCACGTCTGGTGAGGGCCCACTTCCCGGTTTATAGGGAGCCGCCTTCTTGCCTTATTCTTCATGGTGGAAGGGGCAAGCCAGTTTTCATGGGTCTCTTTTATAAAGGCACTGACCCCATTCATGAGGCCTCCACCTGATTCACCTTCCAAAAGTCCCACCTCCTCATACTAGCACTTTGGGTTAGGATCTCAGTAGATTAATCTCTTTATCTGACTGTGTATTCATGTCCTCCAAAATAGTCTCTGTAATAAACCAGTAAACATAAGTAAGTTTTTCCCTAAAGTCCATGAGCCGCTCCAGCAAATTCTTCAAACTCAAGAAGGAAGTTATGGGAACCAAAATTCATGGCTAGCTGGTCAGAAGCACAGATAAAATAATCTGAGGCTTGTTGCTGGCATCTAAAGTAGGTGAACTGAGCCCTCAACCTATGTGATCTGACACTATCTTCAGGCAGATAGTGGCAGAATTAAAATGAATTAGAGGACACCCAGTTGATGCCCAGAATTGATTGCTGGTGATCGACTTGTTGGTAGGGAGAAATCCCTAACATTTGCTGTCAAAAGACTTTTCAGTTTCTTGACTGATGAACATAAACCTGGATTTTTTATTCTTCAGCTGAAGACAAAGAAGGGGCTGGTGTATCTCCCTATTCAGTAGTTAAACATTTTTTTTTTTTTTTAGTTGGAGTCTCACTCTGTCACCCAGGCTGGAGTGCAGTGGTACACTCACAGCCACTCTAGCATCGACCTGCTGGACTCAGGTGATCCTTCCTCCTCAGCCTTCCAAGTAACCAGAACTACAGACACACACTACCATACCTGGCTAATTTTTTTTATTTATTGCAGAGACAAGGTCTCGCCAAGTTGCCCAGGCTGTTCTCGAACCCATGGGCTCAGGCAATCCCCTCACCTCGGTCTCCCAAAGTGCTGGATTACAGGCTTGAGGTACCATGCCCAGCCTAGAACTTTCATTTTCTCTCCATTTTCCATCTGGCACTTCTCCAGCTGGCATCTACACCCATGCTTCCTAATCCTGAATTTCAAGCAGGGCCCCTGTACAGATCTTTCCAGAAAATACACCTTTCATCCCTTGGGAGGGAGAGATCTAACTAGCCCTTATACAGACTGTCAAACACCACCTTGCCTGTTTTCAGTCCCTTGCCTACTGCTGCATCCTGCAGTAACTGGCATCACCAACTCCAGAGTCTTCCAGTGTTCCAACAGCCAACCTGGCTGCCTCATCAAAGGGCTTTTCTTCCTCCGGCCTGCAGACAACTCTTCATACTCATCATTCTTCCATTTCTGTAGACTGTATCTCAGGGTTACAGGTCTCTTCACAGTTGAGTCTCCATCTCTTTATTTATTTTGAGTTGGAGTCTCACTCTGTCGCCCAGACTGGAGTGCAGTGGCCGCTCCCGGCCACCGCAGCCTCACCTGCCGGGCTCTGGCGATCCTTCTGCCTCAGCCTTCCGAGTAGCCAGAATTACAGGCATGCGCTACCAAGCCTGGCTGATTTTTTGATGTATTGTAGAGATGAGGTCTCGCTGCCCGGGCGGGTCTCAAACCCGCGGATTCAGGCAATCCACTCACCTCAGCCTCCCAAAGGTGCGGGATGACAGGCTGAGCCACTGAGCCCGGCTGAGTCTCTATCTCTTTATACTCATTGTTGTTTAAGGAGCGTTTTTTTGTTTGTTTTTTTATTTTAAGGATGAAAATATCCACATACTACTATCTTAAAACCAAAAGTATATTTACCTTGAAATTAGAAAACAGTCATTGCCCTCATTGAAGATGTGAGTGTGAGTTGTTTCCAGATATTCGTAGCCCTCCATCCTTAGAAAGCTCCTCAATTGGTCTTTCGTTCTGTTGACCTTTTTACCTTCTTCAGTGTCCTTTCAGTTTTTTTCTGTCTTCAAGACGGTTTTAAATTCTGTTTCTGCATTCTGGCTATCCTTGCTTTTTGAAATTTTAAAACAGACTACCTGTTCCTATCTTCCTGCACCTGACCCTAAAATTCTTTTATGGTCCCCATAAGGTTATATCCTACTGCATTTTTAGAGCACTTAAGCAGATGTCTTCCAAACTTTTTGCCATTTTTTGTTGCTGTTGTGATAAAAATGTTTTCAGGAATTGACTTTCTCTGAGACTCTATGCAAATAAACCCTCTCTGTGATGATACCGTGACATTTTCAAAAACTGTATCTTCTTCCTCTGGACTCACCAGTGCATGGGGTCACATCTGTCAAGGCCCAGAGATCCAGCAAGGTGGGCTGCCTCCCACTGTCTGTCCCGGTAGCCCTCGAGGGGAGGTGATCTGCACAGTGCCAGACTCACGTGGGTGCTTCACGGGCATCCACCTCGCACAGGATCTTGGGGACCTTGCACCAGAGAGAGGCAAAGACCAATCCGGCGCTTCCTCCGTGTCCATCCAAGGGCAAGGAGGCCCCACCCCAGAGGACACCAGGGGCAGGACCAGGGCTGGTGACAGGACTCACGCAAACCCACTCCGGCAGCCCAGGGATCCTCCTCGAGTTCAGCGTCCACCCCCGGTGACCACCTTTCTCCAACACCCGTGACAGGATGGGCGGCCGGTTCCTGCAGCGGCTGCCGGCAGAGGAGAGCCGGCACTCCAGCCCCGACGGCGCCTCCCGCTCCCCGCGCACCTGGGGCTCCGCCCGGCGCTGCAGGCAGCCAGCGGACCCGGCTGTTTGGCGACGAGCAGCCTGAGTTCGAGTGCAGCACCCAGCGGCCAGGCTGCAAGGCCGCCTGTTTCGATGCCGCCCACGCCGCCTCGCCGCTGCGCTTCTGGGCCTTCCAGTCCTCTTGCAGGCGGGCCCAGCGCCCTCTACCTGGGAGTCACCTGCATCACGTGGCGGCACGCTGGGAGGACGCGGGAAAGGGGAAGGAGAAGGAAGCCCTGATCAAGGACGGGGAGCACGGCAGGGCGCCCCAGGGCTGGGGCTACTCTGGGCCTCCGTGGCCCAGCTGGGGGCGCGGCTGGTGCTGGAGGGGCGGCCCTGGGGCTGCAGCGCCGCCTCTGTGGGTTCCGCATGCCCAGCCTCTTCGGATGCCACGCAGAGCCTTGCCCCCATGAGGTGACCTGCGTCCTCTCCCGGACCTCAGAGAAGACCGCCTTTCTCAAGGCCACGCTGGGGGTCAGCAGGCTGTCTCGTTTACTCCCTTGGAGCTTGTGCTTTTGGGTGCTGGAAGGTGGGACCTCGTCTTCCAGCCAAACCCTGGGCAGCATAAGAAATCTTCAGCAGACGCTAGGAGAGATCTGTCTGGCCATCCTTGCTTCTTTCCAGCCCAGTAGACCCTACAATCCCAGTGAATAGAAGTAACATCTCCTAACCTCCGCCAGTGGATCTGGTCAAGCGGATGGACCTGTTAACCAAATGAGCTGAAAAAGTGAAAAATATGCCATCCCAAAACATGCTGGATTGGTAAATTGATCATTTCGGTCTAAAGACATTGGACAGATTGTAGTTTCAGAAAGGGGTAGCTGACTCATCTCTGCCGGAATGCAGCAAGCTTCAAGATTCCACCGGGAGGGGTATCTTCCCTCACCAGGATGAGAAAGCAGCCCTTATCATCAGAGACTGGGAATCGGGGGCTGCAGTGGACCTTAATGAATATACTTACTGAAGCAACACTTAACTTTCCACGAGTTTTGCACACCCCATATGTCTCCTAATAACTCCCCTAGAAATTTACTGCTTCTAGGCAGATCCCCTTAGTCTTGTTACTTCTCAAATTCACCGTTCTTTATCTAAAACTATAAAAGGATCTTCCTTTCGCCACTTTTTCAGACTTCACTGTCTTGTGAAAATCTCTTGTTAATCTGCCTCATGTCAATTTGGTTTCTAGATCCATCCAGAGAGTCCACATAAGAGCTGGAGCTGAGCTCTGGCCTCCTCCCAAGCCAAACCAAGTCTCTTCCTTGTGAATCTAGATTTGAAGGCCATAATGCCTGCCACCTCTGCCTGGGGCATGAGCAGAGAAGAGAAGAAATCTGAGTGCGGTGGGCGAACAGTTCCCCGTGGACAAGTGGAGAAAAGAGGAAGAAAAACAAAATCAGTCCATTAGAAATTAGAGCCAGGAGATCAGGCAGGTTGGGGAGAGAGAGACAGAGAGAGAGAGGTGGGGACAGTGGCAGGGGTGTCTGTCTTGTGCTGATGGCTTTCCAGTTTCTGGCCCACTGTCTCCAAGGGTACTCTCCTCGCTTGGGTGATGTAAGAGCCCATGTATCCATTAAATAAATTCCCTATTTGCTTTCACTACCATCTCGACTGGCTTGCTTCTTGATATTATTAAGGCCTGGCTGTAAACGTCACTGGTATCACAATGTGGGGCTGCAAGAAAAAAAAGAAAACATGGATGCAGATGTGGCATCTACATTTGCAGAGCCCTGAGAACTCTTACACATTGGCCAAGGAAAGCCAAGGAATTCTGCTATTTTCTGCTGTCTTGTGGAGGCTAGACAATGTGGCCATGAGATGAAAGGCTGCAGTCCTCTAAATGTAAAGAAACTATTGGGTTCTGGTTAGATGCTGGGGATTTAACTAAATCCCAGTAAGAGAAAGACATCCATCTACAGCTGCCTCACTTTGCCTAAACACAGGCGTTTCCCACCTGCTTGGAAAACACCAGTAAGTGTGATGAGGATAAAGAGGTCGCAGAAGACTTTGGGGAAAGCTGAGCCTCTCCTTGCTCCTCAGAGAGCCTCCCTTTCCGACCTTCCTAGAAAAAAATGTGTTGGCTATCTCTGCATAGAGAGAATTCTTTGAACAGGGCTGGAATGGAGTCAGAGGAAACAGGCCGACAGTGTCCCTGTCCCAGCCCACTGTCTTCCCAAGACTGCGGGGACATTTGGGTTAAAACAACAGGGATGGGGATGGGCAGCACCCAGGCCCATGTGCGGCTGAATGAGGAAAACGAAGGCAGGAGAGAGGGTGACCCCCAAATGTTCTCCATATACACGCCGGGCCCACTCGCACCGCCCCATTGCCCTTGCGGCTCACCGTCTCCGGGCTGAACACGAACCTCCCCCTTTCCAGACCCACTCTCCACATGTGCCCGGGGAGTTCGGGTTACCTGCGTCGGACTTCTCCTTCCAACGATGCGCTCCTTACTCGCCCCCGCCCTGCACTGCAGTCACCTTGGCGCCACATGGTGGTTGCTGATGAGCCTTGCTGGAGAGAAATCACTCAGGTGTTCAGTCAGGGCACTGGATGCTTCGGTTATCTAATTTAGCCTGTGGATTCTGAAACTGGATGGCCTGGGTTTGAATCATGGCTCAACCACGCCCAGTTTTGACTTCAAACAAGTGAGTTAAGATCTCCCTGCATGTGGGGCATGGTGGCTCACGCCTATAGGACTTTGGGAGGCCAAGGCGAGAAGACTGCCTGAGCTCATGGGTTCAAGACCATCCTGGGCAACTTGGCAAGACCTCGTCTCTACAATAAATCAAAAAATTAGCTGGGCGTGGTGGTGCGTGCCTATAGTTCCAGCTCCTTGGAAGGCTGAGGCGGGAGGGATCGCCTGAGCCCAGCAGGTCAAGGCTGCAGTGGCCATGAGTGTGCCACTGTTCTCCAGCCTGGGCAACAAGAGTGAGAGTTCAACTCAAAAAACAGAAAAAGATCTCCCTGCCTCAGACTCATCTGTAATACCACCTGCTTTATAGTACTGTTGTGAGATTAAATGAGTTGATATATGTTAGGTGCTTAGAACAGTGTCTGGCATATGGTAAATGCCCAGTCAGTGTTTGCTGATACTTCTGATTCTGTGCCACATGTTTTCACACATGCTTAGCCCCAGCTTGGTTCCTTTCGCCACTGCCTCGCCGCACGTAAAGGTGCTTGCCACTCCCATCTTGAGAAACCAACTCCCTTGCCTCTGCTCTCCTTCCTCTCCCAGCCAAGCCTTTGGAAAGCAAGGTCCTCCCTCCCTCTCATCCAGCCTCTTCTCTCCTTCCATTCACTTCTCAGTCCCCTGAACTAGCTTTCTCTCCGGCCCACCACTCAAACTGCTCTCACCAAAGGGCACTTCGCAGTCCTCACCTTATCTGCCCTCTCCTGGCATTTGCTACTCCTGACCACACCACCCTAAAATCCACTGTCTTGAGTTTCAGGACACCTGGTGTTCCTCCCCTGGTCTGCTCCTTCCTCTCCACGATCACGTTATTTTCCTGTAGTCACTCCTTAAGTGCTGGCGTCCTTGAGACTGAGTGGCCGGCCCTCTCTCCCCCCATCTCGCACCCTCAGTCTTTCTGGGAGACCCCCCGCCCCCATGTCAGAAGCTTCAGCTACCACATCCCTGTGGATGACTCCTCGAGGCAGAGCCCCATCCTGGGCTGTCTACTAAGCTCAGGCTTAAATATTTATCTCTCTGAGGGCCATTTCTCCTGGGCTGTCTGTCAGGTGCCTCCCAGGCTCACAGCACCTGCTCTGGGAGCAGTGGACTTCTCTGGACCCTTGAGCACCAAGTCTTTACGTGCAGGATCTTAAGACACATTGTGCAGGTCAGTAGCACATTTCCTTCTGAGGCTGACAGAACAGAACTGCAGCTTTCAGGATTCAGGAGAGACACTTCTGCTGTAGGGTTTTGCAGTTGCACGTTACTGCCACGAGAGGACTCTATGTACGCTGCTATCGGATGCTGAGAGGCTCTCCCAGCAGCTGTAAGAACCTGTGGGGAGAATGTTTCAGATCTACTTGCTTAGCAATTTTCAAGTATACAAGACATTATCATTAACGATAGTCATCATGCTGTACAATAGATCTCCAGAATTTACTCATCCCGTCTAACTGAAACTTTGTGGCCTTTGACCAACATCTTCCTGTGCTAAAGAACTAACAACGAATGAATGTGACTTGGGAGAAGTCATGACATGCAGATTGTTTGTCCGTTTTGTGGGTTCAAAGTCAAAGTTATTGTGCATGCCTGGTGTGGCCACCAATTTGGGTTAGAGATGCAGTCCACGAAGAATCCTCATCTGTTCTTCCTGAATATTACATAGCATCTGATGCTAGGACAGGGACCCTGGTCCATTTGCCAAAAGAACACATCTTTGAAAGCTCTTCCAATGTTTTTAAGCCTTACATAGAAACCCCCTTTGTGCACCTACTCTAATCAGGGTTCAATGTCTCAGGTGCTTCCTGGGGGCATCTTTCTCAATTCCTTTTTTTGGAATGGCTAAAGGAATAAGAGTAGAATGTTCTGCCCATTTATACTAGTGTTGTAGGGCTGCCATAACAAAGTAAAACAGAACGGGGGCTTTAACAACAGAAATTTACTTTCTCACAATTCTGGAAGCTAGGAGTACAAGATCAAGGTGTCAGCAGCGTTGGTTTCTTCTGTGGGCTCTCTTCTTGGCCTGTAGATGGCTGTTTCTTCCAGTGTTTTCTCATGGTGTCTGTGTCCTATTCCACTTTTCTTTTGAGAACAACAGTCATATTGGACGAGGGTCCAACCCAGTGACCTTGTTTTGCCTCTTTAAAGGCCTTACCTCCAAATACAGTCACATTCTGTTCTACTGGGGACTTAGGATTTCCACATATGAATTTGGGGAGACGCAATTGAGCCCATAATATCACTTTATCTCATTCTCTAATGTGACTATATGGTCATATGTCTAAGTAATTGTTTCTTCTCGTTGGCTTTTTGAGTTAGATTAGAAAGCTCTAAACAATTTTCCCATATTTACTCACCCTCGAGTAGAGTCTCAACTGCAAAAGCTGAGCCAAGAGAGCTGAAAGCACAAGTAGAAGAAGAATGAAGCTAAAGATCAAAAAGGTAACAGAGAAAGAAGAATGAAGGGAAGCCCTGAATCCAACCAGATCCCATCAAAACAAGGTCTATTCCACGGAGATTGCAGAAAAGAAATTAGGGATGTGATTTTGGGGGGGTGAGGAGGAGGAAGGGAGAAAGCTGAGGAGATTATAAGAATGGGGGAAGTTAAAGGTGTACTGTCACATTGTATTAAAATGAATTGAGGAATGAAGGTGAGCCTGTGGCAGCTATGGGAGTGGACTGCTCAGCTCTCTCCTCAAAAAGGGGTCTGACAGGCCAGGCACAGTGCCTCATGCTTATAATGCCACCATTTTGAGAGGCTAAGAAGGGAGGATCGCTTGAGCCCAGGAGTTTGAGACCAACCTGGGCACCAAAGTGAGACCTCATTTCAATTTTTTAAAATGTGTTGAAAGTGCTCAGCGGCCATGTGTGGCCAATGGCTTTCCTAGGGGAGAAACCAGGACTAGAATCTTAAGCCAAAGGACTTCTTGGGGCACAGCATTGCGAAATCAAGTCCTGGTCCTTTGATGACACCGGCACATCATACCACACAACTGTTTGTGATAGTCATCGTTGCCTTATAACGATTCAGGCTGTGTTTACCAAGTCAAGGAGTCACATCCAGAGCCTTCTTCCCAGAAGGTTCACAGCCTTGACCGTGAACATATGTTTCCTTTCTCCCACAATGCTTTCTTTCTCTCTTTCCTTTTACATCTCCTTTGTAGGGACAACTTTTTTGCTTTCATTCTTTTTTGGCATTTTTTAATGAGATGAAATTCACATAACACTAATCACTTTAAAGTGTATAACTCAGTGACTTTTAGTATTTTCACAAGGTTGTACACCATCACCACTATCTTAAGTGTAGAATATTTTCATCACCCCAAAAAGAAAGCCCTGTACCCATTAGCAGTCACCCCTCATCCTCCACCCTAGGCTCTGACAACTACGAGTATACTTTTTATCTCTATGGTTCTGCCTATTCTAGTCATTCCATCTAAGTGAAATCATATAATATGTGGCATTTGTCCAAGGACAATCTGTTCTGTGTTTAGTCCCACCAGATGGTAGATGTCAACCAAAACTTATTGATCAACTGGGGACCTCGCCATCAAGGAGACCTTTGGTGATTGTTTTCCTTCAAAAGCATCTCAGCTTTGTCACTGAGCTTTGAGTTGCGTGGTTTTTTCCCAAGCCAGATTTTATGTTGTTCCCTGACACACTCATCAAACCTTGGCAGATCAAAGGAAAAACAAGATTAATCTTTAAATGTCGTTCCTCCACCCGCCCCAAAAAATAAGCACTATAACTCCTGCTATTCACCTCTGGCCCAGCTGGTCTTCTGTTTCCTTTGAGTCTTTGGGAAATGAAAGCATTGATCGTCTAGCAGTAAAACACATGCAAAATCCCCCTCCATGTTAATAAGACTTTCTGATTTCAAATAAAGCACAATCCTCATGGCCTCTTGGATTTTTTCCTCTTTGTCCACAAAATATTATAGAGAGGTCTCCCTCACAACACATCTTTTGGCTGTGTTTTCTTTCTCATTTCCTGGTTACTTGTCTTCAAAGAGCTTCCTCTAACAGAAGCTTTGTATATGAAGGCAATTTGGGGGTTACAACCAGGACTAGTCCCACAACTTAGAAGTCGTCCACAAGCTTCCTTGCCTCTATTTTCTGCAAATCTATGAACTTTTGGACTATTCAATTTCGCTCCTTGACTTTCAGACTTCTAAAAGCTAAAATATTTAAACAATTCAGACTTAAGAAAGGGTTGTTGCAGGGTTTGTTTTGTCAGTGTGTATTTTTGTATGCAAGCGCACACTTTCCCTGGCTTATAAAACATCCCTTTAAATATTATGCAGCCATAAAGAAGGACAAATATATGAACTTCACAGCAACTTGGATGGATTTGGAGTCAATCATATTCAGTGGTCAATCACAGAAACAAAGACCAGAGTACCATATGTTCTCACTCATAAGAGGACCTTGAACAATTACAATACTATAAGAAAGCGTTTGGCAGTAATGAAAAACTGTGGGGGGGTGGGATTGGCAGTTGAGGGAAACTGCCAGGGGAGGGAGGGGCATACCTCATCAACAAGGGTACCTGCATAATCAATGTTTGTATACCTAACCCTGAATTGCACCTCACATCTTTATAACTTAAAAAATAAATAAATAATAATTCTTTAAAAGTCCCTTTATGTAGCCTGTGAAGTTTTTAAGAGTGTAATATGGTCTACAGTCAACGTTTGGGGAACTACAGAGCCTATAAAAGAAACTTAAATAGAAGTTCTAAATGAAGTTCTAAAATCTCCTTTGAAACACAAAAATTTAAATGCAGCTTAGAGACGGCCTAGTCCCAGACTCTCGCCTGCACCGCCACAGTCTCCAGATGCAGTGGGGAAGGTGAGTGGGGGGAATTCAGGAGTTCTGGGCTTCTTCCAGGAATCTGAAGGGCAACGCTGAGCCTTGTGGGACTCCGTCCCTTGTGGCAGGAGTTTCCAACCCCCAGGCCACAGACCATACCAGTCCACAGCCTGTTAAGAACAGACCACACAGCAGGAGGTGAGCAACAGGCTGGCATCATCTGTGTTTCCAGCCACTCCTCATCGCGCACATTCCTGCCTGAGCTCTGCCTCCGTCAGATCAGTGGTGGCATTCGATTCTCATAGAAGTGCAAACCCGGCTCTGAGCTGTGCATCAGAGGGAGCTAGGCTGCACACTCCTTATGAGAGTCCAATGCCTGATTACCAGAGATGGCGCTGAGACGGGAGTGCCAGCACTGGGGAGTAGCTGCAAACACGATTGACATTAGCAGCGAGGCTTGACTGGAGATGTCCCCTGGCCCCATCTGTGGAGAACTGTCTTTCACGAAACCAGTCCCGATGCCAAAACGGTTGAGGACTGCTGCTCATGGGAAACTACCTTCCCCACGGCGGTCAAGGAACGGTGCAGGAAAAAAGCCTTGAGCCACTCCAGCCACCAGTTCTGGGGAACTCAACCCTGGGGGGCAGTGCAGCTGCTGTCCAGCCTGTCTGGGAGGGCACCAGCCCCAAGGGCACACTCCAGAGAAGCAGACACTCCTGGCTGGGCCGGTTGCCCAGGAACGCCTGAGGGCCGGGGCCAGCTGTACTCTGACACTCAGATGGAAGACCGCCTGAGGCCAAGGCAGGAGCCCCATGGGACTTGTTGCCATAGCAATCTCATTGCTCATGTAAACTCTTCCGTGCCCCCCTGCACAACAGCATTACTCCAGCGGCCCGGGACTCCCTCCTGACCCCCGCTGCAGCAGGCAAGAGTGCACGCTTGAGGAGCGCTCAAGGTCCTTCCCCCCCGCACTCCCCTCCAAGGCTCAAAACAGAAAGAGAACTTGGGGAATCCCTAGAGCTCTGCCTGTGGTCTAGGCTGGCTGGGCATGTCCTCGGAGCAACAACCATCAAGAAGAAGCCCTACAGCCACCATCCACAGCTGGCTTCCTCCCGCAAGCACCACTTCCGGGCCAGGAGTCAACAGCACAGCCCATGACCTCAGATACAGCACCTCAGCTTTGGGGAAGCCCCGATCCCAAACCCCAGCCGACTCCGCTTTCCAAGACGCTCCGGCCGCTCAGGCGGCTGGGAACCCGTGCAGCTGCCCAGCACAGGAAGGCCACAGCCGGCAACTGAGAAACTCATCACACCAACGCTGTAAATAACAAGGGAACCCTGCAGTGCCTACTCCAGGCCCCTGCCAGCCTCGAATAAGAAGAAACTGTCTACCCAAATGAGAAGGAGCCATAAAAATAATTCTGACAACACGAAAAAAGCTCTCCAATGCCCCCAAATGACCACATCAACTCTTCAGCAGCAAACTCTAACCACAATGAAATTTTTGAAATTCCAGATACAGAATTCAAAAGGCTGATTATAAAATCAATTGATGAGCCTCAAGAGAACATTGAAAACCAACATAAAGAAATCTTAAAAGCTATTCAGGCCAGGCATGGTGGCTAACACCTGTAATCCCAGCACTTTGGGAGGCAGAGACAACAGGACAGCCTGATCCCCATGGGTTCAGGATCAGTCTGGGCAACTTGATGAGACATCGTCTCTACAAAAACCAAAATATTAGCTAGATGTGGTGGTACATGCCTGTAGTTCAGGCTACTTGGAAGGCAGAGGTGGAAGGATCACCTAAGCCCAGCAAGTCGAGGTTGTGAGGTTGTGGTGGCCATGAGAGTGCCACTATACTCCAGCCTGGGTAACAGAGTGAGACTCTGACAGGAAAGAAGGAAGGAAGGAAGAAAGGAAAGGAGGGAGGGAAGGAGGAAAAAAACTATTCAGGACATGAATGAAAAATCCTCCAAAGAGATAGACACCTTAAAAAAAACAAAAGCTTAAATTCTAGAAATGAAAGAAGCATTTAGGGAAATATAAAATGCAGTGAAAAGTTTTAACAGTGGATTAGAATAAGCAGAAGAAAGGATCTCAGAACTTGAAAACAAGGCTTTTGAATTAGCCCAGTCACACAACAATAAAGAAAAAAGAATCCAGAGAACAGAACTAAGACTCCAAGAAATGTGGGGTTATGTAAAACATCCAAACCTAATAGCCCTAGATGTTCCTGAAGAAGAGAAAGCAACAGGTTTGGAAAACCAATTTGAGGGAATAATGGAGAGAAGCTTTCCTGGCCTTGCCAGAGATCTAAACATTCAGATACAAGAAGCCAGAGAACCCCCAAAGATTCCTTGCAAAAAAAAAAATATTCCCAAGGCATATAATCATCTGGTTATGCAAAGTTAATGTGAAGGAAAAAATTTTAAGAAAGATGAGGCAAGCCGGGCTTGGTGGCTCAGCCTGTAATCCCGCGCTTTGGGAGGCTGAGGTGAGTGGCTTGCCTGAGCCCACGAGTTCGAGACCCGCTTGGACAACTTGGCGAGACCTCATCTCTACAATAAATCAAAAAGTAGCCGGACGTGGTAGCACACGTCTGTAGTTCCAGCTACTTGGAAGGTTGAGGAAGAAGGATCGCCGGAGCCCAGCAGGTTGAGGCTGCGGTGGCCGGGAGCGGCCACTGCACTCCAGTCTGGGCGACAGAGTGAGACTCCAACTTAAAAAAAAAAAAAGAAAGATGAGGCGAAAGCATCAAAAAATTTACGAAGGGAAACCTATCAGACTAAGAGCAGACTTCTCAGAAGAAACCTACACGCCAGAAAGGATTGGGGTCCAATCTTCAATCTCCTCAAACAGAGTAGCAGTGAGCCAAGGATTTTTTGTTTTTCTTTTTTGTTTGTTCTGTCTTGTTTTATTTTGGTTTTTTGAGTAGGAGTCTCACTCTGTCACCCAGGCTGGAGGGCAGTGGCACGCTCATGGCCACCGCAGCCTCAACCTGTTGGACTCAGGCGATTCTTTGACTCAGCCTTCCAAGTAGTTGGAACTACAGGCACACACCACCACACCAGGCTCATTTTTTGATTTATTGTAGAGATGGGGTCTCACCAAGCTGTCCAGGCTGGTCTTGAACCCATGGGCTCAGACAATCCTCTCACCTAGGTCTCCCAAAGTGCTGGAACTATAGGCATGAGCCACTGTACCCAGCCTGAGTCAAGGATTTTGTATCCCACAAAATTAAATTTCATAAATGAAGGAAAAATTAAATCCTTCACAGACAAGTAAATGCTAAGGGAATTTGTCATGACTAGACCAGCTCTACAAGAAATTCTCGAAGGAGTTCTAAATCCTAGGAGGAAAAAAGGTTAAAAAACACCAGTGAAGGGCTGGCTGTGTGCATGCCACTGCACTCCAGCCTGGGCAACAGAATAAGACTCTGACTCAAAAAAAAAAACCAGTAGAAAAACCCTGGAAATCAAAAAGTTTATAGGCATTATGGAACACCAACACAATAGAGAAAAATAAATAAAGTAATAATCAGATAACAATCAACATGATAAATGGAATAGTGCCTTATATATCACTATTAACTCTGCACTTAAGTGGTCTCAATGCCCCACTAAAAAGATATAGTCTGGCAGAATGAATGAAAAAAAATCTGTTTCCTTCAAGAGAACCATGCAATTCAGAAAGACTCCTATAGACTCAAGGTAAAGGGAACCAAAAACAAGCAAAAGTAGCCGTTCTTTTATCAGGTAAAACAAAAAACAGACTTTAACAACAGTAAAAAAAACCAGGCCAGGTTCAGTGGCTCAGCCTGTAATCCCAGCACTTTGGGAGGCCAAGGTGAGTGGACTGCCTGAGCCCGCATGTTTGAGACCAGCCCAGGCAAACTGGCGAGACCTCGTCTCCACAATAAATCAAAAAAATTAGCCAGGTATGGTAGCATGCACCTGTAGATCTGGCTACTTGAAAGACTGAGGCGGAAGAATCGCCGGAGCCCAGCAGGTCGACACTGGGGTGGCCGTGATGTGCCACTCCAGCCTGGGCAACAGAGTAAGACTCCAACTTAGAAAAAAAAGATAAATATAATCATTATGTAAAAATAAAGGGATCAATCCAACAAAAAGATATGCACCTAATGCCAGAGCTCCCAGCTTTATAAAACAAATGCTACCAGACCTTAATAAAGAGAGAGAGAGACAACAATACGATAATAGTGGGCGACCTCAACACTCCATTGACAACAATAGACAGATCATCAAGGCAGAAAGCTGACAAAGAAACACTGGAGTTAAACCAAACTCTAGAGCAATTAATGAATGATAACTACAGAACATTCCATCCCAAAACTACAGAATACACATTTTTCTCATCAGCACATGGAGCATTCTCCAAGACACACCATATGAAAGCCACAAATCAAGTCTGAATAAATTTTAAAAAATCAAAATAATATCAAGCACATTCATAGACCACAGTGGACTAAAACAAGAAATTAACTCCAAGAAGAACTCATAAAACCAAACAAAAACATGTAAGTTAAACGATCTGCTCCTGAATGATCCTTGGGTCACAATAAAATCAAGATGGAAGCTGGGCTCGGTGGCTCAGCCTGTAATCCCACGCTTTGGAAGGCTGAGGTGAGTGAACTGCCTGAGCCCGCGGGTTCAAGACCCGCCTGCACAGGGTCTTCTAGTTCCTTGAGGTATGATGTTAGGTTGCTGATATGTGATCTTTCAGTCTTATTAGACGTAGGCCTTAAGTGATATAAAGTTTCCTCTGAATATGGCTTTGGCTGTGTCCCAGAGGTTTTGATGACTTGTTTCATAGTTGTCATTCATTTCAAGGAATTTTTTAGATGTCCATCTTGATTTTTTTTTTTTTTGAGTTGTTGGAGTATTGCTCTGTCGCCCAGACTGGAGTGCAGTGGCATGCTCCCGGCCACCGCAGCCTCAACCTGCTGGGCTCCAGCGATCCTTCCGCCTCAGCCTTCCAAGTAGCTGGAACTACAGGTGCGCACTACTGGGCCCGGCTAATTTTTTATTTATTTTGGAGATGAGGTCTCACCAAACTCAAAGCTAGCTGAAGAAAAGAAATAATGAAAATCAAAACAGAACTCAATGAAATTCAAAAAAAGAAAACAATACAAAAGATCAATGAAACAAAAAGTTGGTTCTTTGAAAAGATAAACAAAATTGATAGACCACTAGCTAGATTCACTAAGAAATGAAGAGAAAGATTCAAATTAGCTCAATCAGAAGTGAAGATGGAGACACTACAACTGATATGACAGAAATTCCAAAGATCATCTGAGACTGTTACAAACACCTCTATGCAAACTAGACGATCTAAAGGAAATGGATATATTCTTGGAACCATACAAAACCCCCTCCAACCTTGAATCAGGAAGAAATGGAACTCCTGAAGAGACCAATAATGAGTAGCAGATGGAAACAGTAATTAGAAGCCTTCTAACAACAAAAAAGTCCAGAATCTGTTGGAATCACAGCTGAATTCTACCAGACCTTCAAAGAAGAACTGCAACCAATTTTACTGAAGCCATTCCACAACACTGAAGAGAAAGGAATCCACCCAGACACATTCTAGGCCAGTATCACTCTGATACCAAAGCCAGGAAAGGATACAACAACAACAAAAAGAAAACTGCAGACAAATATCCCTTAAGAACATAGATGCAAAAAATCCTCAACAAAACATTAGCAAACTGAATTCAACAGCATGTAAAGAAAAAAATATCCCATGACCAAGTGGGTTTCATCCAAGGGATGCAAGGACGGTTTGATGTATGCAAATCAATAAACATGATCAACTACATAAATAGAATTAAAAACAAAAACCATATGATCATTTCAATAGATGAAGAAAAACCATCGGATAAAATTCAGCACCCCCTCATGATAAAAACCCTCAGCAAAATAGGCACAGAGGGAACATTCCTCAAAATATTAAAAGCTGTATATGACAACCCCACAGCCAACGTCATCCTGAACAGAGAAAAGTTGAACACATTCCTCCTCAGAACTGGAACAAGGCAAGGATGTCCACTGTCAACAGCACTATTCAACATAGTACTGGAGTTCCTTGCCAAACAAATCAGACAAGGAAAAGAAATAAAAGGCATCCAAAGTGGAAAAAAAGAAGTCAAATGACTTCTGTATGCTGACAATATAATCTTATACCTAGAGAATCCTAATGACTCCTCCAAAAGACTCATAGACTTGATAAACGAATTCAGTAAAGTTTCAAGATACAAAATCAGTATAAACTATCAGTTATACTGATTGTTATGTACCAATAGCAATCAACAGCAACCAAGCTGAGAATCAAATAAAGAATTCAATGCCATTTACAATAGCAGCCACAAAGCAAAAATACATAGGAACATATTTAACCAAAGAGGTAACAGGTCTCTACAGGAAGAAATACAAAACTCTGATGAAAGAAATTGTAGAGGATACAAACAAATGGATAAACATCCCATGCTCACGGATTAGAAGAATCAACATTGTCAAAATGACCATATTACCCAAAGTAATCTATAGGTTTAACACAATCTTTATCAAACTGCCAACATCATTTTTCACAGAATTAGAAAAAACAATTCTAAAATCCATATGGACACCAAAAAGAGCCAGACTATACATCTGACAAAGGACTAATATCCAGACTCTACAAACAACTCAAATCAGCAAGAAAAAAGCAAATAACCCCACTAAAATGTCGGCAAATGACATGAACAGACATCTCTTAGAAGAAGATATACAAGCCAGGCTTGGTGGTTCAGCCTGTAATTCCGCGCTTTGGGAGGCTGAGGTGAGTGGATTGCCTGAGCCCACGGGTTTGAGATCTGCCTGGGCAACTTGGCGAGACCTCATCTCTACAATAAATCAAAAAATTAGCCGGGCGTGGTAGTACCTACCTGTAGTTCCAGCTACTTGGAAAGCTGAGACAGAAGGATCGCTGGAGCCCAGCAGGTCAAGGCTGCGGTGGCCGGGAGCGGCCACTGCACTCCAGTATGGGCAACAGAGTAAGACTCCAACTCAAAAAAAAAAAGAAGATATACAAATGACCAACAAGCTTATGAAAAAATGCTCATCATCAGAGAAATTCGAATCAAAACCACAATAAGATACCACCTCACACCAGTCATAATGCCATTACTTAAAAATCAAAAAACAGGCCGGGCTCAGTGGCTCAGCCTGTAATCCCAGCACTTCGGGAGGCCAAGGCGAATGGATTGCCTGACACTGCGGGTTCGAGACCCATCTGGGCAACTTGGCGAGACTTCATCTCTACAATAAATCAAAAAAATTAGCTGGGCGTGGTAGTGCGCACCTATAGTTCCAGCTACTTGGAAGGCTGAAGCAGGAGGACTGCCTGAGCCCAGCAGGTCAATGCTGGGGTGGCTGTGAGTGTGCCACGGCACTCCAGCCTGGGCAACGGAGTGAGACTCCAATTTGAAAAAAAATCAAAAAACAATAGATGCTGGTGCAGATGCAAAGAAAAGGAAATGCTTACATAAAAAAGAAAAGCCACTGTTGGTAGGAGTATAAATCAGTACAACCTCTACGGATATCGATTCAGAGATTTCTCAAAGAACTGAAAGGCAATCTACCACTTGATCCAGCAATCCCATTACTAGGTATCTACCCTAAGCAACAGAGGTCGCTATATAAAAAAGACACCTGCATCCACATGTTCATTACAGCATAATTCACAATTACAAAGATGTGGAATCAACCTAAATGCTCATCATCCAATCAGTAGATAATGAAAATGTGGTGTACATATACACTATGGAAAACGATTCAGTTTATCAAAAATAATGAAATAATGTCTTTTGCAGCAATTTGGATGGAACTGAAGAACATCACCCTAAGTGAACTAACTGACGAACAGAAAACCAAACATCACATGTTCTCACTTACACGTGGGCGCTAAACTAAGGATATGCAAAGACATAGAGATCGATGTAACGGGCACTGGAGACCCAGAAGGTGGTGCGGGTAAGGGATAGAGGAACAAAAAATTACCTATCATATTCAATGTTCACAGGTAGGGGTGGTGGGTACGCTTAAAGACCAGACCAAAAATAATGTATATCCCCCAAAGCTACTGAAATTTTTTTAAAAAAGAAAAGCTACTACACATTATTTTTAAATGAGATCACCTGGTCCCAAGCCTCTTATTTTAAAGATGAGGACACTGAAGCTCAGAGAAGTAGAACTGCTGAATGACAGGCACCTTTAATGATGAGGCAAAGACTAATATCCCAGCTCTCCTGATTTTTTATCTACTGATGCTTTCTAAATTAGGCGATTTTACTAGGGAGAAGGAAGTAACCAACTTTGGAAAATAATGCATTCCATAGGATCTTCAAACATTCCTACCATGTCCTTCACAGCTAAGCGGTTATGATGCTTAGGGCTTAGGGCATCTGAGGGAGAGTGCTGCAGGAGGGGGCCAGGGCACAGAAAGGGAGGTATGAGCAGGAAGACCTGGTTTTACCGGGGGTCAGCCCTGGCCTAAAAAGAGGCTTTTAAGGTTACAAACCAGCAAACCAGACCCTGGACAGGCTATGACCTCCGGACAGTGCATCTTGTGGATATTCCCTAGAAATTGGTGCTGCTTTCTGTCCACTCATTATCTTGCTAATTCATACCTCTGATGTTGCCTTTTTCTAGGTCCCAAAGTTAAATGAAATGCAGGACATTGGGAATTATACGTACAGGGGAAAATATCCATCATTTTTCTTCTGACAGTGAGAACTTTTCTAATGCTCTCCCTAGTACTGTTTTTCATAAATATAAGTAATTTGCCCAAAGCCATACTAGTAAAGCTTTTTTTTTTTTTTTTGAGTTGGAGTCTCACTCTGTCACCCAGCCTGGAGTGCAGTAGCCGCTCCCGGCCACCGCAGCCTCCACCTGCTGGGCTCCAGCGATCCTTCCGCCTCAGCCTTCCGAGTAGCCAGAATTACAGGCGTGCACTACCACACCCGGCTAATTTTTTTGATTTCATTGTAGAGATGAGGTCTCACCTCCCAGGCGGGTCTCGAACCCACGGGCTCAGGCAATCCACTCACCTCAGCCTCCCAAAAGGCGCGGGATTACAGGCTGAGCCACCGAGCCCGGCTAGTAAAGTTTTTTTGAAAGGCCTCCAGAACCTTCCTGGTACCTGACATAGAGTTTCAGGAGTTTTTGTTCCAGTCTCTTGAAACCCTGATATCGGTGTGATATTGTCCAATCTATCCCTAAAGTATCAGTGAACATCATTATCTACAGATATTTATTTACATTCCACTGCCGGTCCTGCTTCCTGTTTTAGAAATCCCACCCTGTTTTTTGTAGCATAGGTCTGATGTTTTTTACATAGGACTATGTTTTCTTCAATTTCTTTTTTCTTAATTGTAAAATACACGTAACATAAAGTTCACTATCTCAATTATTTAAGCTTCAGTGGCACTAAGTACATTCACATTGTTGCAAACCATCGTTACCATCTATCTTCAGAACTCTTTTTCCTTTCAAAACTAAGACTCTGTACCCATTAAACAATAATTCCTCACCCCCTTCAGTTCCTAGTATCCATCATTCTTTTTGTCTTTGAATACGACTATTCTAGGCACACATGTAGGTGGAATCAGGCAGTCTTTGGCCTTTTATGACTGGCTTTTTCAGTTTGCAATAATGACCTTAAGGTTCATCCATGTTGTACTATACATCAGAATTTCCTTCCTTTTTAAGCCTAAACGTATATATCATATTTTGCGTATTTGTTCATCTGTTGGTGGGCACTTGGGTTCCTTCTACCTTTTGGCTATTGTGAATAATGCCAATAATATTGTGTGCAAGTCCCTGCTTTCAATTATTTGGGGCATACACCCAAAAGTGGAATTGGTGGACCATATGATAACTCTATTTTTAATTTTTAAAGTTAGTGCCGTACTGTTTTCCACAGGAACTACACCACTTTATGTTCCCACCAGCAATGCAAAAGGGTGCCAACTGCCACAATCCCAGCAACACCTGTTTCACACATTCAGCACAGGTTAAGTATCCCAAACCTAACTATCATTCAAAACGCTCCAAAATCCAACACTTTGGGGCGTGGACACGACACTAAAAGGAAACGTTTCTCGGAGCATTTTGGATTTGGGATTAGGAGTGCTCGATGACGAATGCAGATACTCAAAATGCGAAAAAACCCCAAACCCGAAGGGTCCCGAGCATCTCAGAAAAGGTTACTTAGCCTGTGGTCGACCTACTGGATGTGACGAGGCCTCTCTGAAGTCTTCTTGCACACCCCGTTGTGTCCGCTGTGAACTGCCACGCGTTTCCAGCCGTTCTGCAACGTCGTTCAATTGTACTCGCGCTCATCTCCGCGGAGTCTGGGCAGGGAAAAGAGCACAGGCGGTGAATGCACAAGTCACCTTGAGGCCCTGAGCAAGAGAGAATTGTCTCCAGGCCTCGGTTTGCTCGTCCTTCGAGGGAGCCGACACGACCATCAGCCACGCTCCAACCACTTGGCCTGACACGTTTTAAGTGGAGTTCTTCCCCCCGTGAGCCACTGAATTATTATTTTTTTTCTTTTCAGGCGTTTTCTCTTTGTTACACTGGGAATTACCTGCGAGCCGCTGGATTCTACTTCTGTGTTTGTTTTTATTTTCTTTGCACTCATGGAGTTGCCCCTGTTGTGGGGTCCACGCCCCCGGAGTCCGGGATCTTCCAATCTAGGGAACCACCGAGATGCGGCGCCTCCTGGATCCTAGAGAGGGCGTCTCGGCCGCGGATGCCAGCCGCACTTCCGGCCTTTGTGTGTGGGTGGCGACGGCGGCCTGCGGGGGTCAGTGCCCGTCGGTGCGGCCGGCCGCAGCCGCGTTCGCCGCGAGCACGCAGCGCCGGTCTGGGCCCGCGGGGCCGCGCGCGCGGCCTCTCTCCTCTCCCCGCGTCTTTTGTCTCGCCGCCCCGCTCTTGTTCCTCCAGCCCGCGGGGGCACGTCCGCGGTTTGCCCCCACCCAGACGTCCTCGGAGCGACCCGGCTGCAGGGTTCAGGCCCACCCCCCTCCCTGGGTGCGGCTTTCGAATATGGCCCCGTGGAAAGGCCGGGTTGCGGGGTTCTTGCCTCTCCCGGGATGGGACCCGAGGGGGGGCGGGGGGGAGGAGGAGGGAGGGAGGGAGGATGGGGAGGGAGGGAGGGAGGATGGGGAGACTCCCGCAGAGTGGGGCTGGGGAGGGGGGAGGGGAGGGGAGTGGTCGGTAGAATTGCTCTCCTGGCCAAGAAGAACATTCCAGGTAGAGCGCGAGCAAAAGCACAAAGGTAAAGTGAGAGGAACTACAGAGGGGATGGTAAATGTTTTTTTTTCGAAGTAGCGGCGTATTTTTATCTCCCTCCCTTTTTTTGGTATTTATTTATATTTTAAAGAGGTGAGGTACTATTCAGGATTAGGTATACAAGGTAAGTATTTCAATAACATCCCGGTTCCCGGTTCAGTGTTTATTCTGTGCTGGGTAGTGAAGACTGAAGAATGTCTGGGATTCCCTATCAAGAATAAAAATAAAAAATTAAGAACATGAGACCGCAGATCCCTTCTGCTAAAAATAGCCACGCCCCCTTAAAAAATAATAATAATAAAATACAATTTAAACCTCTGGTTTAGTTGAGCAGAATGAAAACTGACTGCCGTTTGTTGGCCCATTTCTGACTCTCAAATTCCTTGTTTCTAAAGGAGGAGGAGTCATACCCATGTAATAGGGAGGAATGAATGAGGTTAATTCAGGATAAAGCACCCAACCCAGGGTGTGTGGCAGGTAATTACTAATGAGTTGTAGGTTTAGCATTTTTGCTGCTAGTAAACATTGAGGGCGTGACAGTCAGTATCCCTGCCCATTGTGGAGCCTCCTTTTCTGTACAGTGTGCAATGTGGGAAAAAGAAGAGAGCGAATAGCCAGGCTCGGTGGCTTAGCCTGTAATCCCACACTAGGGAGGCTGAGGTGAGTAAATTGCCTGAGGCTGCGGGTTGGAGACCCGCCTGGGCAACTTGGTGAGACCTCATCTCTACAATAAATTAAAAAAAAAAAAAATTAGCTGGGCGTGGTATCGCGCGCCTGTAGTTCCAGCTACTTGGAAGGCTGAGGCGGAAGGATCGCCAGAGCCCAGCAGGTCGAGGCTGCGGTGGCCGGGAGCGGCCACTGCACTCCAGTCTGGGCGACAGAGTGAGACTCCAACTCAAAAAAAAAAAAAGAAGAGATGGAGCAAATTCCAGAAGGTGATGGGGAGGATGTGTGTGGGAACTTGATATGAACCTATCCAGTCCTCTCAAAATTTGGATGGGACATCATCTACTCACACTCTTATTATCCCATAAGACCTTGTAGCATTTTTATCTGGGTGGAAGCAAGCATGATAATGTATGCTTTTTTTTTTTCTCTTTTCTTTTTTTTGTTTGAGTCGAAGCCTCACCTGACTCTCAGTTCACCACAGCCTCAACCTCCTGGGCTGAGATGATCCTTCTACCTCAGCCTCCCTGTAGCTGGGACTACAGGCACACACCACCGTGCCTGGCTAATTTTTTAAATTTTTTGTAGAGGAGATGTCTCGCTATGTTGCCTGAGCTCAAGCAGTCTTCCCATCTCAGCCTCCCAAAGTGCTAGGATTACAAGCTGAGCCACTATGCCTAGCCAATAATGTATACTTTTTTTAAAAGAGTATACTTTGTAATTCTCTATGCAAAATCACTTTTTAATTACATATTTTCATGTGATTTGAAATCTGAACCCATCCATAGATCCTTCCCAGGCCCTCAAGCTCAAGGTGTGCCTAAAACATCTGAGAATCACTGAGAGAACCAAAATTGTCTCCATTTGTAGAATCTCTGCCTTGTTTTCCTGTCTTAGGAATTGAAGGAGAGTGTTTTCTCTTCCTCCCATTCTTCTTCATCTCCAGATTTTTCTTTGCTCTTTTTTTCCAATGAGCATTATTAAACCCATTTTCCTTATGTGTTTCTCTGTCTGGAAACCCCTGTGCCAGCACTCAAAATAAGACCAAAGCTAATAGTATTGGGGTAAGCCACTCAACCCTAAGTATATTTGTAATCAGAACTTCAAGGAAAACAATAGCAATCCTAACTAAAGATGTTGGCATGGTTAAAAAAGACCCAGAGTTCCTCATGCATAAATGAGTACTACAACATCCACTGGCCTTAAAAAATACGTGGTTGTTTGATGGAAGGGCTTCTCGGAAGGGTTGAGGCTATTGAGTTAGACACAAATGCGAAAGATTGAGGCAACTGTGCAATAAGCCTCTTCAAAATAAAGCATTTGGCCGCCTGAGTAAACAGGATGGGAGGTGTACAGTGCTGGAGTACCCCAAAGCTTGCTGAATTCAACTTTGTTGGTGTGTTTTGCTTTCAGGTGCGGTTGCTCAGTGGCACAAAGCATTAACATGCTGAGAAAACTTGTATATGAAACAGCAGGGGTAGGCAGTATGCTAATATCACTCTGTTTACCAAGGGTACACTCCAAAAACATGTTTTCTAGCTAAACAGACTGCATCTGGTCTGTGTTTTCTTTGGGTTCTTTTATAGCCCCTCAAGCTTCATTTTTTTTTAATTTCTCAAGAGGGAAGGCCATGGGTAAGTTTTGCTTCTGTAGCTAAGATTTTTGTTTGGTTTTGTTTTTGAGTCAGAGTCTCACTCTGTCGCCCAGGCTGGAGTGCAGCGGCACCCTCACGGCCACCCCAGTGTTGACCTGCTGGGCTCTGGCGATCCTTCTGCCTCAGCCTTCCAAGTGGCCAGAACTACAGGCGCCTACTACCCCGCCCAGCTAATTTTTGATTTATTGTAGAGATGAGGTCTCACCAAGTTGCCTGGGCTGTTCTTGAACTTGTGGGCTCAGACAGTTCACTCACCTTGGCCTCCCAAAGTGTTGGGATGAAAGGCTGAACCACCGAGCCGGGCCAGAGATGTACATTTATCACAAACTGGGAAATGGGATGGGTGGGATTGAAATACATACAGTGCAGGCAGTCCTCAAGTTACAAGTGCCAGCCAGGCTCGGTGGCTCAGCCTGTAATCCCGCGCCTTGGGAGGCTGAGGTGAGTGGACTGCCTGAGCCCGCGGGGTCGAGACCCGACTGGGCAACTTGGCGAGACCTCACCTCTACAATAAATCAAAAAATTAGCCAGGCGTGGTAGCGCGCGCCTGTAGTTCCAGCTACTTGGAAGGCTGAGGCAGAAGGATCGCCGGGGCCCAGCAGGTCGAGGCTGCGGTGGGCCGGGAGCGGAGTGAGACTCTAACTCAAAAAAAAAAAAGTCCACTGTCTGAGACGGGAGAGAAGTTGGGGGGCAGTTGCACCCTGCCACCTCCTCTTCCTACCCTGCACCTGAAATCCACCTCCCTCATCCCAAGGCTCTAACCAGCAACCAAAAGTTAAGACTTGAGGATATGTCAATGATCTGGCCTCTCTTCCTTACCACCTTCTTCCATGACCTGGAGGGAACCATGGCCCCCTCCCCTTCATCACTTTGCCTTTTTACCGTAGAAAACTGACCATCCTTTTTTCTCTCGCCACTGTCATTCCATTTGAACTTTACAATTACCATTATCATGGCTGATGGGATCAACAAGAAAATCCAGAGAAGTAACTGTCAAGAAGAGAGAAGGCCGCAAAGTATCGGAGTAAATTTGCCTAACTGCTCTTGAGGCAGATTAATTTAGACATGGTTGGGAGGGTAGGGGATATGGGGGAGGAGAGAGAAGGAAGAATTACTGAGCCAGAGGTTAACAGGTTAAACGGTTCCTGCAGGCCGGCTGGCTCAGTGGCTCAGCCTGTCATCCCGCACTTTGGGAGGCCGAGGCGAGTGGGTTGCCTGAGCCTGCAGGTGCCAGGCCTCATCTCTACAATAAATCAAAAATTAGCCAAGCGTGGTAGCACACGCCTGTAGTTCTGGCTACTTGGAAGGCTGAGACAGAAGGCTTGCCGGAGCCCAGCAGGTCGACGTCGGGGTGGCCGTGAGCATGCCACTGCACTCCAGCCTGGGCGACAGGGAGACTGACTCAAAAAGTTCCTGTGATTTCCAGCTAGTATGAAACAAACACACACTTCCTATGGCTTGTAACCAACATGAAACTGACACACAAAAACTAGATAAAAGCCTGCACTCCTTTCCATAGAGTGCATTTCCCTTTTGGAGATCACCCATACTCTACTCCTTTCTCTCAAGTGTGTACTTTTTGTTTCGAGTTAAAGCTTCTCCCTTGATTCTCTGTGATTCATCCTTGAATTCTGTCCTGCCACGGAGTCAAGAGCGTGGTCCTGGGTACGGGTCAAGGATTACACCTCTTGGGAAACAATTTCCACCTCTCCAAAGAGTCAACCACTGCAGCATGCTGGGCGTAACCGGGGTATGCTCTCTCTCGCTGAAGCAATCTTTCAAAGTCACTGCCATCACTATCAGCATCTTAATCAAGTGAAACCTCAGATACGTTACTTGGTACCTCCACTGACCTAATCTCTTTCTTCAGTAATCCTCGACACTTCGAATACTAGCATCCATAAGGGAATAAAAGTGTTTCTAGCCCAAGTTTACTGTTTTCCTCTTGTACTTAGATGCTAGAATTGCAATAATGTTTTCTACTATTTTTCACTGCTTGTACAGAGAGCATTTCAATGTTATGTGTTAACTGAGCTTTTGTGAGAGCGTAATTAATGTCTATAACACCATCTCATTGGGGAAATGAGCTCCAAATTCTCAACAGCCCATCTATAAATGGACTCTTGGACTATAATACTCTTGTATGTTAGATAAAACCATTTATGTGTTAGGATTTTTGTCTTCTAATAGTTTACTCTTGTAGAATAATTTTTCTTCATTCAACCTATATTTATTGGCTTCTTGCTAAAGTTTTAAGAGATAACACTTTTAATTATTCTGTATGGAAATCTTTCTGGAATGCATGGCACCCTCCTGAGTATATATGATTTAACTGATTTTTACGGACTCAGTCAACATTGTAAACATCCTTTACACATTAAGGTCCTGAGAGTTCCTTGACCTACATTAGATGGTCCAACCTATATAACTTTTCATTTCGTTGTACCTTTCTTCTAAAAAAAGGAGACAGAATTCTCAGTCTCAGATAATTTGCCCAATTAAGCGTGCATCCTGTTTCATGTTAGTTTTTATTATAGGCTCTGAAATGTTCAATTCTGGATAACTCAAGAAGTCTGAGTTTGTATAAAATGCCATCCATGGCAAAACCCTTTCCATAAGCCATTTTTAAAACATGGTTTGAAACAAATGTCTACTTGGTAATGTTCAAAGAGGAACCAGATGACTGTTTAAAAAATGAAACTGAGCCGGGCTCAGTGGCTCAGCCTGTCATCCCGCGCCTTTGGGAGGCTGAGGTGAGTGGATTGCCTGAGCCCGCAGGTTCGAGACCCGCCTGGGCAACTTGGCGAGACCTCGTCTCTACAATAAATCAAAAAATCAGCCGGGCGTGGTAGTGTGCGCCTGTAGTTCCAGCTACTTGGAAGGCTGAGGCGGAAGGATTGCCGGAGCCCAGCAGGTTGAGGCTGCGGTGGCCAGGAGTGGCCACTGCACTCCAGTCTGGGTGACAGAGTGAGACTCTGACTCAAAAAATAAATAAATAAAAATGATCGCTATCCTTTGTTTGGGCCTTAGTCCTTATTTTTCAAACCTCGTCAGCTGCCCTGATATTTCTTATCCCGTTTATGTAGTGAATGCATTTACAAAAATGAAGTGATTCATACACACTTGTTTTCCAGTTTCCTTTTGGGCAATGGTTATAAAACATTCAGTTCATGGGTCTACTCTCTCTGTCATCACTTATCCCTCCCGGCCTCACTGGAAGCAGAGAAACTCCTTGTTTCTGGGAGCAGGTCTGTAATTACAGTCTGTTCCGAACACATGGTTCTGCTGCAGGAAAGTGGGGGGATACATGGAGTTAGAACTCTTCAAGAACAACTGATCTTTTGAGAAAGTTCACTTCCCAGGTGCTCCATCTGTGACAGAACATCGCAGAGTAATCAGAAACGTTATGGCCAAAAGGATCCCTTCCATTGTACTAGCCCATTGCTGAGCCTTGGTTTCATCTGTTTTTTTGTTTGTTTTAGTCGGAATCTCACTCTGTTCCGAGACTGGAGCGCGTAGAACACTCACAGCCACTGCAGCCTTGACGTGCTGTGCTCAGGTGACACTCCCATCTCAGCCTTCCAAGTAGCTGGAACCACAGGCATGCACCACAATGCCTGACTAATTTTTTTGATTTATTGTAGCGTTGAAGTCTTGCCAATTTACCCAGGCTGGTCTCGAACCCCTGGACTCCGGCAATCCTCTCGCCTCCGCCTCCCAAAGTGCTGGGATCACAGTTGTGAGCCACCGTGCCCAGCCTTATCTGTTTTTATTTTTGGTTTTACTTTTTTTTTTTTTTGGAGTCAGGGTCTTACTCTGTCCCCTAGACTGGAGTACAGTGGCACAATCATTGCTCACAGCAACCTTGACTCCTGGGCTTAGGCGTTCCTTCCTTCTCAACTTCCCAAGTAGCTGGAACTACAGGCATGTACCACCACACCTGGATAATTTTTTAAAATTTTTTGTAGAGACAAGCTCTTGCTATGTTGCCCAGTTTAGTCTCGAACTTCTGGGCTCAATAATCCTCCTACCTTGATCTCCCAAAGTACTGGAATTGGAGGAGAAAGCCACTACACCAGCCCTCAACTGTTTTTAAATGGGGACATAAAACTTGTCCTTTTGCCTCACTGAAGATTCAGTAAGAAAGAATATATGAGAGCAGTATGTAAACTCTAAAACATTAACCTATATAATAATAACCACAAACTATGAAGCAGCTACTAGAAGCCAGACTTAAAACAGCCCTGCAAGGTTGGAAGTATCATACCCAGTACCTCCATGAGAAAACTAACATTAAGGTGTTTAAGAGAAGGGGGTAGTATGATATTGTATTCAAGAAATAGCCAGAAATGATGGAATATTCCTCATGGAAAGTTCTATCCTCCTCATATGATCCAATAGATATATAAATGACAAATGACATGGAAATAGAGAAGAACTTGATTGCTTTTTTGAAAATAGCTAATGCAACAACAAAACAAAACACAATTTTAAGGAATACAGAAGACCAGGTATGGTGGCTCAAGTCTGTAATCCCAGCACCTTGGGAGGCCAAGGCCAGATGATTGAGCCCAGGGTTCGACCAGCCTGGGCAACTTGGCGAGACCTCGTGAAAGGACTTCGGCACCAATAATGACTCCACACCTGGCCAGAACCAAGAGATTTATTAAAGGGGCAGTTACAGGAAGGGACTAAAACTGAGAAAAAGTGAGAGAGAGAGAGAGGGAGTGAGAGAGAGGGGGGAGAGAGGGCGAGAGAGAGAACGAGAGAGAGAGAGAGAGAGAGAGAGAGAGAGAGAGAGAGAGAGAGAGAGAGAGAGAGAGAGACGAGCTATGCAGGGAGAGGGGGTGTATTTATGGGCCTGGCAGGGGCTGGCCAGTGCCGTGTTTGGGCTTTATTGGAGGAGACTATGAGGTAGTATTCCTATAGGGAGAAGTTACTCGCCGCAGGTTTAAATTTCGTGCACGCGGGAAAAGCCGGAGCTTAGGGCCTTTGTTGTCTTTGTTTGGTTCTATATAGTGTTTAGTGCCATCTCAGGAGACGCCCTTCTGACTGTTCCCTGCGCCCTTCACCTCGTCTCTACAATAATTTAAAAAATTAACCCGACGTGGTAGCGCACACCTATAGTTCCAGCTACGTGGAAGGCTGAGGCAGAAGGATCTCATGAGCCCAGCAGGTCGAGGCTGCGGCGGCTGTGAGCATGCCACTGTACTCCATCCAGCCTGGGCAACAGGGTGAGACTCTAACTGAAAAAACAACAACAAAAAACAAAATAGTCGGGCTCGGTGGCTCAGCCTGTCATCCCGCGCCTTTGGGAGGCTGAGGTGAGTGGATTGCCTGAGCCCGCGGGTTCGAGACCCTCCTGGGCAGTGAGACCTCATCTCTACAATAAATCAAAACATCAGCCGGGCATGGTAGCACATGCCTGTAGTTCCAGCTACTCGGAAGGCTGAGGCGGAAGGTTCGCGGAGCCCAGCAGGTCGAGGCTGCGGTGGCCGGGAGCGGCCACTACACTCCAATCTGGGCGACAGAGTGAGACTCCAACTCAAAAAAAAAAATACAGAAAGTCCTTTTCCATAAAGGCTAAAATATCTTCTTTAGGTCTTGAGAACAGTTTGATTTGTAACCTGGAGGCAGCCATATCTTTTATTCTTTTTTTAAAAAAGATATTTCTCACTCTAATGCCCAGGCTGGAATATAGTGGTGTAATCATGGTTCACTGCAACCTCAAACTCCTGGGCTCAAGCAATCCTCACGCCTTGGCCTCCTAAAGCGCCCAGCCCATGTTTTTTATTCTTTAGAGAAATCTTGAAGCTCTTTCCTTCTGCTCCAAAATGACCTGGCTGCTCTTTCTGGAATTCCCTTCAGCAGGATCCCGGGAAGCTCCACGACCCCTCTCCCCTGGTGAATCTCCTGCTTCTGATCCCATCTCGGCCTCTTTCTTGAGTACCACTCGTTTGGGTGAAGCATGTTCTTAATAAACTTCCTGAGAGAGAGTGCCTATGAGGTAAATATTTTGAAGACCATATATCTGAAAATATCTTTTTTGCTCTCCTCACAACTGTTTTTAGATTGGATATAAAAGTCCAGCTTGGAAATTATTCTCCTGGAATTTTGCCTGCTAACTTCCAGGGTTGCCATTAAAAAGTCCAAAAGCATTCCAACTCAATCCCTCAGGTGAAACCTCACTTTTATTTCTGGAAATCTTTGTATCCTAAAAGTTCACACTGATGAGTCTGTTTTGTTTGTTTCTTTCCGATTTGTTTTGCTGAATGATCAGCGGGCTATACATGAGAGCAAAATGAAAACTTCAGTAGAGGAGAGACTTAAGGAAATATCCCAGCAAATAATTCAAATGTCAACCTCCAGGGTTGATTCTCTAACTTTCATATGTCTTTCACTTATATTGTTAATCTCTGTCTTTTTCTTTTGTTTGCTGGGATATTTCTTTAACTCTCTCCTCTACTGAATTTTTCTTTTTCTTTTTTCTTTTTTTTTTTTTTTTGAGTTGGAGTCTCACTCTGTCGCCCAGACTGGAGTGCAGTGGCCGCTCCCGGCCACCGCAGCCTCGAACTGCTGGGCTCCAGCGATCCTTCCGCCTCAGCCTTCCAAGTAGCTGGAACTACAGGCGCGCGCTACCACTCCCGGCGAATTGTTTGATTTGTTGTAGAGATGAGGTCTTGCCAAGTTGCCCAGGCGGGTCTCGAACCCATGGGCTCAGACAATCCACTCGCCTCGGCCTCCCAAAGCGCAGGATTCCAGGCTGAGCCACCAAGCCTGGCTTGCGGTGGCTTTTGTTAAATGTTTCCTTGTGCTCCCGGCGTCCTCATGGTTTCCTGGTTTTTCTCTTATTGTGGCCTACTGTTATAGAAATGGCCCCAAGAAGGTCCTATGTTGTTTTCTTCACAGCAGCCTGGGACCCTTAGTTCAAATGTTACCAGCCAGCACTCAACTCAAATTCTTACACATCCAGTTGCTTTAAATATAGCCCAGATAAGCCGGGCTCGGTGGCTCAGCCTGTAATCCTGCGCCTTTGGGTGCCTGAGGTGAATGGATTGCCGGAGCCCACGGGTTCGAGACCTGCCTGGGCAACTTGGTGAGACCTCATCTCTACAGTAAATCAAAAACTAGCCGGGCGTGGTAGTGTATGCCTGTAGTTCCAGCTACTTGGAAGGCTGAGGCGGAAGGATCGTGAGAGCCCAGCAGGTCGAGGCTGCGGGGGCCGGGAGCAGCCACCGCACTCCAGTCTGGGCGACGGAGTGAGACTCCAACTCAAAAAAAAAAAAAAAAAAAAAAAAATATATATATATATATATATATATATATATATAGCCTAGATAAGCACATGTTCTTAGCTATTTCAAGCGTGCCACTTTGCACACCCTGCAGAAATGCACCCAGTGTCTTCTGGCTGTGGAGGAGACAAGCCCTGGGGCTGTAAAAGCCCCCAAACGGCTGCTGCATTCCCAAGTCCTCTGACCCAGAGACTCTCCACCTTGCTGCGGAGTGACATCCCCCAGACACACGAGCCGCCTGTCTGATTCTCCCTTCCTCTGAGAGTTCACTTCCCTCCTCGCCTTCCAGGTGGTGGCCAGTAGCCAGTACCGCAGCTGTCTCTAAGGTCTGTTGCTGAGAGGGACTTCCCTTTTCATGAACTCTTGTCCAAACTCTGCCCAGTGAAGCTTGCTGTGTAGCTCTGCCATATGGGGTCCAGTCTCTTCCTCCATCAGTCCCAAATCCTCAAATTCACACCTCTCCTTTTTTTGTTTGTTTGGTTTTTTTGAGAAAGTAGGATTTATTGAGAAAATAGGAACGCTTCCATAGTGAGAGGGGACCCACAGGGGTTGCCCCACACCCCTCCTTAACAAGGGGTCTTTCTCCAGATGTCTTGGATGTCCACTAACGTGTCCACGTGGGGCTCTCAGAAACTGACCAGGAGGCTCTGAGTGTGGGCAGGTTTTGTCTACTCTGAGCGTCTCTTAGAAGAGCTGGTGGGAACCGGACTCCCATGTATCACTGTCCGTAGATCTTGTCCCCTGGCCAGTTTCTCCACAGAAAAGTGCTCCAGTCTCCTTCTTGAGGAATCCAAGCCCAGATCCAGGGCTGCCCATCCGTGGCTGGTCTGAGATCCCACACACCTCAGGCCACCCACCAGGCCCAGGTGGACTGGGATACACCAGGTCCAGTGGAAGGTGTGGGTGCTACACATACCACAAAGGGATTTCATAAATATTTACCTTCTGGGCGGGGCTTGGTGGCTCAGCCTGTAATCCCAGCACTTTGGGAGGCCGAGGTGAGTGGATTGCCTGAGCCCTGCCTGGACAACTTGGTGAGACCTCATCTCCACTATAAATCAAAAATAGCCAGGCGTGGTAGAGCGCCTGTAGTTCCAGCTACTGGGAAGGCTGAGGCGGAAGGATCGCCGGAGCTCAGTAGGTCGAGGCTGCAGTGGCCGGGAGCAGCCATTGCACTCCAGTCTGGGTGACAGAGTGAGATTCCAACTCAAAAAAAAAAAAAAAAAAGTTTACCTTCTGAATGAGGAAACCACCCCCCATCCCAGCTGAGGAGGTTGCTTTAATATGAAACAAGAGATGACAAACATTTTTCTGAAAAGGGCTGGCTAGTGCCTATCATAGGTCTTTCAGGTCATGTGGTCGATGTCGCAACTCCACAACTGTCTTTGCATCGTAAAAGCAACCATAGCCCATATGTACGTGAAGGAGCGTGGCCAAGACCCCAAAAACTTTATTTATGGACGCTGACATTTGACTATCATAGAACTTTCGCATGTTGTGAACGATTATTCTTCTTTTAATTTTTTTCCCAACTATTTAAAGATGTAAAATTCTTAGAGCACTGTCTGTACAAAAACAGAGGGCAGCTGCATGTGGCCCAGAGGCAACAGTTTGCAGACAATGACATCATTGTGAAGAGTTTATTGTCAAAGGCCCTGCACTTTCTTAACCTTCTCAGGGGCACCTCCCAGCACTAATTTTTGTCTGTCGGTATAAAGACTCCTGGTGCTTCCTCCCTCTTGCAGCCTCCAAGATGTGCCATGGAAATTTAGACATTGATGAATTGCCTTGGCATGGAAAAGGTGGCAACAGAAGTTCTAAGAGTTGCTGCCAGGTTCCACCCCGAGTGGAACAAGATGTTGATTGTCTGTTCCCTTTCCCTGGATTTAACCAAGGTGATCAATGAATGCAGTGGGCAGGGTCATCTAGAAAAGGCTCTGAGTCCAGGCCTTGAACTTATGATTGAAGTCAGAATCTCTAACCCCGATGATAAAAATGGTTTTAAATATACCCTATCTAGTTTAAGCTTTCAAATTATCAAGGAAACCTATCCTGACTGGACGCGGTAGCTCACGCCTATAATCCCAGCACTTTGGGAGGCTGAGGTGAGAGGACTGCCTGCACCCACGGGTTCGGGACCAGCCTGTTCAACTTGGTGAGACCTCATCTCTACAAATAAATCAAAAATTAGCCTGGTGTGGTAGCATGGGCCTGTAGTTCCAGCTACTTGGAAGACTGAGGTGGAAGGATCACAGGCACCCAGCGGGTCGAGGATGCAGTGGCTGTGAGTGTGCCACTGCACTCCAGCCTGGGCAACAGAGTGAAACACCAATTCAAAAAGACCAAAACAAAAACAAGGAAAGAGATTCCACCTTTCTTAGTTACAGGGGCAGAGAGAGGTCTGAAATTGAAAAGAGCTGTTTCTGCTACCTACAAATGTGTGTTTTGGGGCAAGTTTAGCTAGGCCTTAATGATTTTATCTCTAAAATGGGGATAATTCCAACCTCATTGGGTATTCATGTGGATTAATTTTTAAAAAACAGATAAATAGTTCCTGTCACATTAAGAGTGCTCAAAAAGCCGGGTTCGGTGGCTCAGCCTGTAATCCCGTGCCTTTGGGAGGCTGAGGTGAGTGGATTGCCTGAGCCTGCGGGTTCAAGACCCGACTGGGCAACTTGGCGAGACCTCATCTCTACAATAAATCAAAAAAATCAGCCGGGCGTGGTAGCGCACACCTGTAATTCCGGCTACTTGGAAGGCTGAGGCGGAAGGATCGCCGGCGCCCAGCAGTTCGAGGCTGCGGTAGCCGGCAGCGGCCACTCCGGTCTGGGCGACGGAGTGAGACTCCAACTCAAAAAAAAAAAAAAGAGTGCTCAAAAAATGACGGATATTAGCATTCTAATTTATCTAGACAAGGAAACTCCGGAAAGTAAAGACACCATCTGAAGAGCACACAGTTCATTCGGGGTGGGAACAGGGACACAATTTGTTTTCTTGTCTCTCCGGCTAATATTCTTACTAGAAGAGACGACCTTAGTTTTTTTTACCGCATTTGAAATGCTAAGATAGAGAAGGTGTCAGTGCTGTGGGATATTTGAGATTACCTTCTTCCCTTTTCTATACCCCCCCCCCACCCACACCCACTTTGGTCTCTGCTGTCTCCTCTCAGGGTCAGACACTGGGCAAAGCCAACTTCCCCTCTGCACCACATGTACAAGAGAGATTGTCAGGCACCACTCCTGTCCCAACTCTACCCCTCCTCCCCCGTCCACCGGTCCTCACCCTCAACCCCTCTCCTCTGGCAGGCCCTCCTCCCCTGGGCAGAGCCTCTAGGCTTGGAGGGTCACAAAGATTCTTTGTCATGTGTTTGCAGGAGGAGAGGGTAAGAGCAGGGCCTAGCGGCGTTCAGGAGCCCACCAGTCCTGTTGACATAAAGAGAGAAGAGGCCAAGACAGATGACCCGGTTGCTCAGGGGCCTGGATTAGAAACACAAGCAGAGTCCACGCCCTGAGCCTCAGTCCCCTCGTTTCTGGGCTACGCCACACAGACGCAGCGCGGAGGGGCCTCTTGACCTGGGGAGGCCTGTTGACTCGGCTGGAAGAGAGATGTTTGCACAGGAAGGGAGGGCCTGCGCGGGGCTGTCTGGCTGTGGTCCCGCTGAGCAGTGGGGCGTTTGCAGGTCAGGCACCCTGGAGGCTCCAGGGCCCCGGGCGAGGCAGTCCAGGACAGCACTGTTCCTCCTCTGACGGCTTAGGGGAATTTTTGAACACATTATTATTTTTACATTTTTCCCACTAATTCATACCCAAGGCAAATAAATTGTGAAATTTCGTTTTGCAGGGCAGTGAGAAATGCAATTTTTTGCATTTCAAGAATGGTGATTGTTAGCACCTAAAAGTATTCTAAAATGCAGTTTACAAAGCAGTGCCCTCTCCACAATTTCATGCAGCCCTCGGGACAGCTGGGTGGGTAGCTATTGCCAAAATTATCTATCCCTCTTTTATAGATGAGGAGTTAAGACTTTGAGAGGTCAAAACCACATGCCCAACAAGAGGCAGATGCTGGGAGGACTCGAGATTTTATACTTTTTCCACTCTGATGTCCTTTCTCCCCATTTGGCTATAGAACGAGGTGAGTGGAGAGTTGGTTTCAACATAACCATCTCGCAAGGAGCGCCTAGGACAGAGCCTCGAGTCTCAAGAACACGCGGGAAGCAAAAGCGGTAAGCCACAAGGGCACCATCCAGGGCCCTGGGGTCCATCCGTGGGCACCACCAGCAGGGCATCCCCTGTGCACCAGTTGAAGCCTTATGTGAAGAGACTGACACCCAACCGTGTGAAACCACACGAAACATACCCAGACATCATGGAGACAGGGGAGGGAGCATGTTGTGGAGTCACAGAGACTTCCCTCCAAGGTCCTTGGCACCCGTCTCCTCTTGGGCTTTGTTTCCCTGCAGTGAAACCTGCTCAATCTACCCGAAGCCATTACCTGAGTTCCAGTTACTGTTCTAGCTACTTCTTCCTCGTTCTTTAACCTCCCTTGTCATGTGGTAGGGGCCTTCCCAGAACAAAAAGAAAGTGACGTGACGCAGTCCATGTCTAAGTGTGCTTACGGAACCCTGTTGCATTCCTGTTGCATTTCAACCCTGTTGAAATACCCAACCAAAATGTATACTGCCACATAAGGGAGACAAAGGGGCTAAAATATAAAGGGACATTACCAAAAAGTATATAAGGCAATGCCCCGCTGCATTCAGGGCTCAGCCTTCAGATGTGAATCCGCTGGGCCAGCGCCGGCACAAATAAACACTGCTACCTGGCAGAGAAGCCTTAGTGTCCCATCTCTCCGTAAGGAATCCTGCCACATCTCAACCTAAAGCACCAAACCCACCCAAAAGGCGTCGTTCCATATTCCTCCCCTTTCTCTCTCTGCCTCTGTCCCTTAAGTTCAGCTCTGCTACTCAGTCCAAATTGCTTTGGCCAGTGTGACCAGATAGAACTTCTCTGCCACCCGTAGGTCTCAGCCTCTGCTCCAACCACCTTTGGCCCAGCCCCAGCACCCAGCTCAGCCACCAGCTCCTCCTGGGCTTTTTTTTCTTGTTGCTGTCAAATCCTGGTTCTCCTCTCTTCTCACCAATTTATTCATTAGTGATCAGCTTTCTGTAACAACTAATGTACTACTGTGTTTTACAGCTTTCAAAATACTTTCACATGCAGGCGTATAAGACATGCATTCATACAGTCTCATTTAGAAGTTAACTCTTCTCCTCACTGGATCGCTATTCATCTCCTGCCTAAACTATTAAACCTGGCTTGTTTTTTCTGTCTTCAGCTTAGGTGTGCCAGAATTTCTTCCTGCCATCATCCTTTTTTTTTTTTTTTTTTTTTTTTTTTGAGTTGGAGTCTCACTCAGTCGCCAAGACTGGAGTGCAATGGCCGCTCCCGGCCACCGCAGCCTCGACCTGCTGGGCTCCAGTGATCCTTCAACCTCAGCCTTCCGTGCAGCCAGAATTACAGGCACGCGCTACCATGCCTGGCTGATTTTTTGATTTATTGTAGAGATGAGGTCTCGCCTGCCCAGGTGGGTCTCAAACCCGCGGGCTCAGGCCATCCACTCCCTCAGCCTCCCAAAGGCGCGGGACGACAGGCTGAGCCACCGAGCCCGGCTCTGCCATCATCCTTTTAACCAGCCTACATTCAGATCTTTCATTACCTTCCTAATAACATGCTACTTTTAAGCTTTCAAGTGCTCCTCCATTCTCGAAGGCCTCATTTCCCTTCCCCCAAATTTTAATTAGCCCTCTCCTTTATCTTTCTTTCTTTTTTATTTTATTTTTAATTGGAGTCTCACTCTGTCGACCAGGCTGGAGTACAGTGGCACACTCACGGCCACCCCAGAGTCAACCTGCTGGGCTCAGGCAATCCTTCCTCCTCAGCCTTCCAAGTCACCAGAACTGCAGGTACCTACTACCATGCCCGGCTAATTTTTTACTTATTTATTGTAGAGATGAGATCTAGCTATGTTGCCCTGGCTGGTCTTGAACCCTCGGGCTCCAGCAATCCCCTTACCTCAGCCTCCCGAAGTGCTGGGATTACAGGCTTGAGCCACCGTGCCCAGCCTATCCTTATTATTATTATTATTATTATTATTATTTTGGAGATAGAGTCTTGCTCTATCACCCAGGCAGGAGTGCAGTGGCTCAATCATAACTGACTGCAGCCTCCAACTCCTAGGCTCAAGCAATCCTTACTCCTCAGCCTCTCTAATACCTAGGACTACAGGCATGTGTCGCTATGCTCAGCTATTTTATTTTTTATAGAGACAAGGTCCTGCTATGTGGCCCAGGCTGGTCTCGAATTCCTGGCCTCAAGCCATCCTCCCACCTTGACCTCCCAAAGTACTGGGATTACAGGCATGAGCCCCTACACCCAGCCTATCTTTTTTTTATTCTTTCTCTACTTTCAGTATCTCTCATAGATTGCTAAAATCAGACTGTGACTCCTGGAACTAGATGCTTTAGGGATCATGTTGCCGGTGAATGATAGCTCATCCCAGGGCCAGCTACCCTGAGTTGCCTGAATGTCTGCACACACATCCTGGGCTACCTTATGCCTTAAGCTCCTGGGAGTGGCAATGGTCCTCTTTCTTTGTAAACTATTCACATGTTTAGAGGAAGTTTTGGCTTGATCCAGCTGCTGTCTAGATTCCAACCCAGCTCTGAGATGTGCTCCCACACTTGTGTGTTCTCTGGCCCTTGGCCTGTACCAAAGGCAAAATTGAGGAGGCATTGCTGTAAATCCCTCCCAGGTGGCCGGTGATGGAAGCTCTAAGGATCAGAGAAGTATCAGTCTTGCATCCCAAGGTCAAATCAGAGAATTTTAAAGGGTCCTGCAAAAGTTATATACAGTGTGGACATCAGGAACACAGACTAATGCTAGCATTGACTTCATCTTCTTCTCCTCCTCCTTCTTTTTTTCTTTTTGAGTCAAGATCTCACTGTCACCCAGGCTGGAGTGCAGTGGCACAGTCACGGCTCACTGCAACCTCAACCTCCTGGGCTCAGGCGACTCTTCTGCCTCAGCTTCCTGAGTAGCTGGGACTACAGGCACGCACCACCACACCTGGCTAATTTCTTTTTTTTTCTTTTGTAGAGGTGGAGTCTCACTATGTTGCCCAGGGTGCTCAAACTCCTGGGCTCAAGTAATGCTCCCACCTCAGCCTTTCAAAGAGCTGGGATTACAGGCATGAGTCACTGTGCCTGTCCAGCTTCTTTACTTTAGTTCTAAAAGAGTAAGGAAGCCCCATCTTGTCCCAGTTGGATGTCTGTCAGAGCCACTAGGGTTGCACTGAGCTCTGCCACCTTTGTGTATTGTAGACAGAGGATGTCCTATCATTGGCACCAGCAGAGAGAGCTGCAGGATGAACCCACACATGCTGCTAAAACCTAAGCATTGGTCAAAAGCCCAGTGCTCTAAAATCTAATATCCAATCCCAGTGACGCAAAAAATATATTAATGATAACAAAAGTGCAACTAGCCAACAACAACAATTCACAATGTGCTAGGCCCTGTGCAAGTGGCTTTGCATGAATCAACTCCATTAGAGCTTCATGATAACTCGATGGGGTGGGGGTTGTTTCAGTGTCTGTCTTACAGCTGAGGCTCTAAAATGTTAAGTAACTAGTTCAAAAGTACGTGGTACAGACAAGGCCATGTGAGTCCAGCACCCATACACTACCCACCACAAATATGAAGGATATGGCTTGGGTTTGTTTGGAAATGAAGTCATAAGTCTTGAGGGTTTTTTCAGTTTGTTTTGCTTTTGTTTGATTAGGCACCCATGTCCTCAAATGCATCCTCATTCACACCCAGGTGCCTTTGCAGCAGGGTGACTGGACGTGGGTTAGGACTCTTGCCGATGGCTGGCATTCAAAGCTGGGGACCAAGCAGCCCAAATTTCCTGAGAGTCTGGAGGACACGCCCAGCACACAGCACAGCACATCAAAGATCCCAGATGCCACCTACATGACAGGCGGAAGAGCTTAGGTACTTTGCTTGCTGGGCCAGCTTTGCTGCTCACCAAGTCTATGAAACCAGCAAGAAAGAGAGAAGGGACTTGGTAGAAGCCAGATGCCTTCTGCCTATTGGAGGCGGCTTCCCTCTTCTCTGCAAGTGGGTTCCCTCACCTACTCACCGTGAAGCCACGTGAGGACATCTCCAAAACCTGGAGGCAGGGTAAGGAAGAGTGTCAGTCACAGGGGAGGCTGGCATCTTACTCTCTGGTTGGGCATTCATGTAGACAGGAGACTTTCTCCTGCCCGGGCAGGTGGAGGGTATTCAACAAGTCCAAGCTGGGCTCGGTGGCTCAGCCTGTAATCCTGCGCTTTGGGAGGCTGAGGTGAGTGGATTGCCTGAGCCCGCGGGTTCGAGACCCGCCTGGGCAACTTGGCGAGCCCTCATCTCTACAATAAATCAAAAAAACTAGCTGGGCGTGGTAGCACGCACCTGTAGTTCCAGCTACTTGGAAGGCTGAGGCGGAAGGATCGCCGGAGCCCAGCAGGTCGAGGCTGTGGTGGCCGGGAGTGGAGTGAGACTCCAACTCAAAAAAACAAAAACAAAAACAAGTCCACTGTCTGAGACAGGAGAGAAGTTGGGGGTCAGTGCAACGGCCCATGTTCTGACTATGTGAGGGGCCAAAGATGCCTGAGTCTCCCACAGATCAAGCGGCCCCAAAAGAGGCTAGCTGGGCTTGTGCTGTCCTACCGATGTCCCACCCAAGAGTCCCCGAAAAAAGAGGCTGCATCCTGGGGACAAGACATAGATCTGCCAGGATGGGGAGCTAGGTAGTAAGCAGGACCCGAAGGTCCCCTGAGGACTTCAGACCTGTGCTCTAGGAGCCAGTGTTTGGATGCCTGACACACAGACAGACAGTAGTGGTAGACTGTGATTTCCAAAAGTGGCCACAGCAGTATTTCTGGTCCCACATACAGTTCCAGAACCTTGCCACCACCCATGAAGAGATGGGATCTATTTCCCCCTCTCCTGGAAACTGGGTGTGACTTTACCATTGCCTGTAGGAATTGAAGGCAGTGAAAGTGATGCTGTGTGCTTCTGAGGCCGGGTCACAAAGGCAATGTGGCCTCCATGCACTTGGCATCTCGGTCTCTCTCTCTTTCTCTGTGTCTGTCTCTGTCTCCCCCTTCTCCCTCCACCTCCCTTCCCCTTTACTCTCTTGGTCTCTCCCTCTCCCTCTCCCCTCTCTCTCTGCTTGTCCTTGGATCCCAGCCACCATCTTGTGAGAAAGCCCAGGCCATGTGAAGAGACTGCCTGCAGACGTTCTGACCGACAGCCCCATCTAAGATCTCAGCTGACAGCCCAACCAATCTCCCGACAGGAGTAAGTGAGCAAGCCTTCAGGTCATCCAAACCCCTAGCCTTTGAGCCTCCGCCACTGAGCCTGATGGAGCAGAGATGAGCCATCCATGCAGATCCCTGCCCAACACTGAAGGGTTAGGAGCAAAATAAACTGTGTTGTCATCATCTTTGCCCACGAAGTTGTGGAGTAATTTGATTCACAGCCTAAGTAGCTGGAACAGTGTGTTACCTAGAAAAGCATCCTACTGAAAGCTGGGGAAAAAAACCATGGATTTTGCATACTCAAGGCAACCAAGATGCCAGGAGAGGTATTTCTTGATGCAAGAGGAAGATTCCACCACACACTAGTTCCAAGGTCAGTAGTCACCCAATGTGGGGTGAAGCCGTGGCTACCTTCACAATTTATCAGGGAAGTGCTTCTCCAGTGAATTGTTATGGTCTATGGAAGTCAGGATGGGGAGAGATCATTAATGGCATTGCTTTAAGTAAACCTGGTCACAGTTCACTTTCCCGTGCAAAAAAGTACTCTCTCAAGGTCCTTCATGCCTGGTGCCGACAACACAGGTGGGGACACTTCTCTTCAGTGTTGACTCCATCAGCTTTCACAACGAGGAAGTGAAATCTGGGAGCCCCAGATTCTAGGGTGCCCTTCAGGAGCTTTTATTTGTCCAGGGCATCCTGCCAGTCTTTAAATATAGTGTCTCTTTGTGATCGTAAATCATTACGCGTCATGATTCTTTCAACACTTTTACCTTTGAGTTCTTTCAGAACGCTTGGGTGGATGCCACCTGATCGCATTAGCTGAGCTTGCTTGCCAACAGGTCTAGAACCTTGGGGTTATCAACACTATTTCCTATAGTCCCTCTTACTAGTTGTGGGACCGGCAATCTCATTTTCTAGAATCTGTTCTTAGGAAATAACCAGAGACATCTTTCATGATGATGCACAAAGATGTGTTGCTTTACTCACAGCACCACTATGAACTTGTCTTATTGTATTATTTTTAGGTTCATCGTCCCTTTGCCCCATACGGATATAAGTAGCCTCTGCTAATTAAGGTTATGATAAGAATAACAGTAATGTGCTTGGAAGGCTGAGGCAGAAGAATCGCCGGAGCCCAGCAGGTCGAGGCTGCAGTGGCCGGGAGTGTGCCACTGCACTCCGGTCTGGGCGACAGAGTGAGACTCCAACTCAAAAAAAACGAATTTAACAGTAATGATCATGATAGGTCACACGAGCATTTACTGTGTGTCAAGCACTTTATAAACATTATGTCACTTAACTCTCACAAAGACCTTTTGAGGTTAGTGCAATTATCAAAATTACCAATAAGTCAGGTAATGCCTGTAATCCCAATACTTTGGGAGGCTGAGGTAGGAGGGTTATTTGAGCCCAGGAGTTGGAGATCGGTCTGGGTAACAGTGAGACCGTGTCCCTACCAAAAAAAAAATTAGCCGGGCATGGTGGCATGTATCTATAGTCTCTGCTACCCAGGAGGCTGAAGCGGGAGGATCCCTTGAACCCATGAGGTCAAGGCCATGGTGAGCCATGTTCGTGCCACTGCACTCCAGTCTAGACAACAGAGTAAGACCCCTAACTCAAAAAAAAAAAAAAAAAAGAATTGAAAAAAGTCTCCTAGGCCAGGCTAGGTGGCCCAGCCTGTAATCCCAGTACTTTGGGAGACCAAGGCGAGTATTGCCTGAGCTCACGGGTTCGAAACCAGCCTGAGCAACTTGATAAGACCTCGTCTCTACAATAAATCAAAAATTAGCCTGGTGTGGTAGTGCGCACCTGTAGTTCCGGCTACTTGGAAGGCTGAGGTAGAAGGATCACAGGCGCCCAGCAGGTCAATGCTGGGATGGTGGTGAGCATGCCACTACACCCCAGCCTGGGCAACGGAGTGAGTCTCTAACTCAAAAAAAAAAAAAAAGTCTACCTGGAATGGTGGTAATGAGGGGACAGGCTTATATCTCCTTATCAAGGGATATAGCTTGATAAGAAGATGACTAGAGCTATGGCAAGACCACGAGGGGAAATAGCCAAAAGCATCTGTCGTGTGTGTTGCAAATTTTTCTCACTTGGTTTTTAATTTTGTGATTAATTTTGTAATGTAATTATTGTACATAGTATTTTTCCTCTTTAAAAACTGGTTTTGAGCTGGGCTCGGTGGCTCAGCCTGTAATGCCGCGCTACTGGGAGGCTAAGGTGAGTGGATTGCCTGAGCCCGCGGGTTCGAGACCCGCCTGGGCAGCGAGACCTCATCTCTACAATAAATCAAAAAAAATCAGCTGGGTGTGGTAGCGCATGCCTGTAATTCCAGCTACTTGGAAGGCTGAGGCGGAAGGATCACCGGAGCCCAGCAGGTCGAGGCTGCAGTGGCTGGGAGCGGCCACTGCACTCCAGTCTGGACGACAGAGTGAGACTCCAACTCAAAAAAAAAAACAAAACTGGTTTTGAATGAATTTTAGACTGAGCGTGGTGGCTCATGCCCGCAATCCCAAGTTTGGAAGGCCAAGGTGGGATGATTCTTGAGTCCAGGAGTTCAAGACCAGCCTGTGCAACATAGCAAGACCCCATCTCTAAAATATAAAAATAAAAAATAGGCTGGGCATGATGGCATGTGCCTGTACTCCCAGCTACTCAGGAGGTTGAGGTGAGAGGATCACTTGAGCATAGGAGATTAAGGCTGCAACAAGCCATGATCATACCACTGCACTCCAGCCTGGTTGACAGAGCAAGACTCCGTCTCAAAAAAAAATTTATTTTAGGCCGGTGTGGTGGCTTAAGCCTGTAATCCCAGCACCTTGGGAGGCTGAGGTGAAGGGATTGCCTGAGCCCACAGGTTTCAAGACCAACCTGGGCAACTTGGTGAGACCTCGTCTCTACAATAACTCAAAAAATTAGCCTGGTGTGGTAGCGCGTGCCTGTAGTTCCAACTACTTGGAAGGCTGAGGAGGAAGGATTGCTGGAGCCCAGCAGGTCAAGGTTGCAGTGGTCAGGAGCCTGCCGCTGCACTCCAGCCTGGGCGACAGAGTGAGACTCCAACTCAAATATATATATATATATATATTTTTTTTTAAATCTACCATTTTTTAATAGTTTCTGCTTCTGGTGTTGTTTGAATTGGAACTTTGTGTTGTGAGTGACAGAAATTGAGCTAAAATAAGCTTAGGCAAAAAATGAACATTGATGAGCTTTCATAACCAGAAAGGACAGGGGTGTGATGTAGCATGACAAAGAAACAGGGACAAGCACCTTTGCTTTCCAACTCGCTTTTGTCTCCTCGTCAGCTTTGCTTTCTCTCTGTAACTATATCCAGAAGGCTGGAATCATCTCCAGAACACACATCTCCTCGCTTTCATGAACAGACAGGGCTTCAGAGAATCTCAAGGCAACGTAGACTGGGGGCCAGATGAGTGATGCTCCCAGCTTGGAAGAGAAGCTCATCTAACCAGCCACTACAGACAGGAATGGGGAGTCACATGAAGAACGACACTTCCTGTTCCAACTGCACGTCCATGGCAGGGATGAGGGGCGATTCCTCACAAAATGAGGATTTTTATTTTAAAATCGAACTAGTTGGCCAGGTGGTGGTGACTTACACCGGTAATCCTAGTACTTTGGGAGGCTAAAGTAGAAGGATTGCTTGAGCCCAGGAGTTCCAGACTAGCCTACCAATATAGCAAGACCTTGTCTCGACAAAAAAGTCAAAAAATTAGCCAGGCATGGTGGCGTGCACCTGTAGTCCCTGCTACTTGGGAAGCTGAAGTGGAAGGATCATCTGAGCCCAGGATGTTGACGCTGGAGTAAGCCATGATCGTACCATTGCACTCCAGTGTGGGTGACAGAGTGAGACCCCGACTCTTAAAAAAACATCTGATCAGGCTCAGTGGCTCAACCTGTAATCCCAGCACTTTGGGAGGCCGAGGCGAGTGAATTGCCTGAGCTCATGGGTTCAAGACCAGCCCAGGCAACTTGGCGAGACCTTGTCTCTACAGTAAAAAAAAAAAAAAAAAAAAATTAGCCAGGTGTGGTAGCACGTCCCTGTAGTTCCAGCTACTTGGGAGGCTGAGGAGGAAAAATCGCCTGAGCCCAGCAGGTCGACGCTGGGGTGGCTGTGAGCGTGCCACTGCACTCCAGCCTGGGCAACAGAGTAAGATTCCAACTAAAAAAAAAAAAAATCCGGCCAGGTTCGGTGGCTCAGCCTGTAATCCCACGCTTTGGGAGGCCGACGTGAGTGAATTGCCTGAGTCCGCAGGTTCAAGACCCACCTGGGCAACTTGGCGAGACCTCATCTCTACAATAACTCAATAAAATTAGCCGGGCGTGGTAGCCGGGCGTGGTAGCGTGTAGTTCCAGCTACTTGGAAGGCTGGGGCGGAAGGATCACTGGAGCCCAGCAGGTTGAGTCTGGGGTGATCATGATCATGCCCCTGCACTCCAGCCTGGGCGACAGAGTGAGACTCCAACTCAAAAAAAAAAAAATCTACTTTGTCTTCTGGGTAGACAAGTCATGAAACACCCCCTTCCAGTGGCATGCTTAGTAATTTTCACCAGTCCCCAATGTGTATAAATGGTCATGACTTTCTCCTGTGACTCATACAGTTTTATATTTTACACTTAAATTTTTAATCCATCAGGAATTTTTTTTTTTTTTTGAGTCAAGAGTCTCATTCTGTCACCCAGGCTAGAGTGCAGTGGCATGCTCATGACCACTACAGCCTCAACCTGCTGGGGTCAGGAGATCCTTCTGCCTCAGCCTTCCAAGTAGCTGGAACCACAGGCAAGCACCACCACACCTGACTAATTTTTTTTTTTTTTTTTGAGTTGAAGTCTCACTCTGTCACCCAGACTGGAGTACAGTGGCCGCTGCCAGCCACCACAGCCTCCACCTGCTGCGCTCCGGCGATCCTTCCGCCTCAGCCTTCCAAGTAGCTGGAATTACAGGTGCGCGCTACCACGCCCAGCTAATTTTTGATTTATTGCAGAGATGAGGTCTCACCAAGTTGCCCAGGCGGGTCTCGAACCCGCGGGCTCAGGCAATCCACTCACCTCGCCTCCCAAGGCGTGGGATCACAGGCTGAGCCACCGAGCCCGGCCACCTGACCAATTTTTAAAAAATTTTTATTTTAGAGATAAGATCTCACCAAGTTGCCCTGGTTGCTCTCGAACCTCTGGACTCAGGCAATCCTCTCACCTCTGCCTCCCAAAGTGTGGAATTTATTTTAATATAAATATAAAGCATGCATTTAATGTTTTATGTTTTCCAGGTTAATTGCCAACTGCGCCAACACAACCTAGTAATGAGTTATAGAAAAAAAACCTATAGCTATCAGGCATGTTTTCTTCCTTACTTGCACTATATTTAATATTTGTATACATATTTATATATTTCTGTGTATTCAGTAATTGTTATTGTTTCTCTTTCTGGTTCCCTTATTATTATTATTATTTTTTTTTTTTGAGTTGGAGTCTCACTCTGTCGCCCAGACTGGAGTGCAGTGGCTCCCGGCCACCGCAGCCTTGACCTGCTGGGCTCCGGGGATCCTTCTGCCTCAGCCTTCCGAGTAGCTGGAATTACAGGCATGCACTACCACGCCCGGCTGATTTTTTGATTTATTGTACAGATGAGGTCTCGCTGCCCAGGCGGGTCTCGAACCCGTGGGCTCAGGCAATCCACTCACCTCAGCCTCCCAAAGGCGCGGGATTACAGGCTGAGCCACCGAGCCCGGCTTCTCTTATAATTTTAAGGAAAGAATGTTGATAGTTTTCCATCAGGAGTGGTTAACTTACAATTCAGATTACACACTATACAGGTACGTTACACTGCTTATGTTACACACCAAACAGATGAGATTGGAACTGTACTTGAAGAGAAATTAATATTACCCGATGGTGGATACAGTGGCTGATGGGACACTGTGGAAAAGGGCCAGAGTATTTCATTTGTATGAGGAATACACACAAATATCCTGTAATATATCCAGCATCCTAAGGAAAAGCATAATGTTGTTGTTGTTATTGTTGTGTGGAAGTTCCATCTGAATGAAACGGTGAGGCCAGAGTGATGGGCTCTGCTGAACACCCGTCCACCAGCTATCGGCGCTCGGCTGGACTCCCTGTCTGTGTTGAAGAAGTCTGAGACCTTGCAAGTTACACTTTCCAGCCTCTTTTGCCAATGGGAGGTTCTGGTGTAATTTCTTGTGGGAGTAGTAGCAGCAGCAACAACGTTGGTGATGACAGCGAGCCAGCAAGGGTGACAGCCAGTGGCAAAGCAGTGGCTGTGGCTACAGCAGCTGTAGCCGTGGCCTGGGGGTCGAAGTTCATAGGTGTCCAGGACCCGGGAGTCGAACATACAACCTTCAGGCAGGGTTTGAAGCTCTGATAGCAGAATAATGCCTCTTCCCAAAGACATCCACTTCCTAATCTTGAAACCTGTGATTATGTTACCTTTCCTGTAAAAAAGACTGTGCAGATTCAGTCAAGAACCTTGAGATGAGGAGACTATCCAGACTGGAGTGCAGTGGCCGCTCCCGGCCCCCGCAGCTTCGGCCCGCTGGGCTCTGGCGATCCTTCCGCCTCAGCCTTCCAAGTAGCCAGAATTACAGGCGCGCGCTACCACGCCCGGCTGATTTTCTGATTTATGGTAGAGATGAGGTCTCACTGCCCAGGCGGGTCTCGAACCCGCGGGCTCAGGCCATCCACTCACCTCAGCCTCCCAAAGGCGCGGGAGGACAGGCTGAGCCACCGAGCCTGGCCTGTTACTGGCTTTTGAAGACGGGGAGATGCCTCAAGCCCAGGGATGCAGGGCTTGCATACAGAAGACAGACGACAGAAAGGGAGAGAGAGGCCAGGCATGGTGGCTCACACCTGCAATCCCAGGTGGAAGGATCGCTTGAGGCCAGGAGTCGAGACCAGCCCAGGCAACCTAACAAGACCCCCTCTCAAAAGGAAAAAGGAAAAGAAAGAAGGAGGAGTGGGAAGGAAGGCGGAAGGAAGGAAAGAGAAAGAAAGGAGGGAGACGGAATTCTCCTCTAGAGCCTCCAGAAGGAATGCAGTCCTGCAAGACCCAATCGACCTCCAGAACTGTAAGAGAATAAATATCTATTGTTTAAGCCACCAAAGTTGCAGTAAGTTTGTTACAGCAGCAATAGGAAAGTCATACTGAAGATAATTAGCCCCAGAGAAAAGATTTCAGAAACTAACCTTTGGGGAACCTCCAGAGGGAAGAGTTGGCTGACAGGCCAGTCAGGCGGAGGTGACAACCATCTACAAGCCAAGAAGAGGGCGAGCTGACCATACCCATGCTGTGATTTCCAACTTCTGGCTTCCAACTTCTGACTTCAGACAATGCATGTCTACAGTTGAAGCCACCCAGCCCGTGGTGTTTTGTAAGGGCAGCCCTAGCAAAACTCTGTTGTTTCTCAGTTACAAAATGGGGTCGGTGACCCTTGCCACGCAGTTATTGTGAAGATGCTTGGGTATAAATGGCTAGGAGGGGCCACTTGGGATCTAACTTTGGGGGTTCCACAAAGCTGCTTTATCTAGTTTTCTTTTTGTTTGTTTGTTTTTGAGTCGGAGTCTCACTCCGTCGCCCAGACTGGAGTGCAGTGGCCACTCCCGGCCACCACAGCCTCAACCTGCCGGGCTCCGGCGATCCTTCTGCCTCAGCCTTCCGAGTAGCCGGAATTACAGGCATGCGCTACCACGCCCGGCTGATTTTTTATTTTTATTGTAGAGATGAGGTCTTGCCAAGTTGCCCAGACGGGTCTCGAACCCGCGGGCTCAGGCAATTCACTCACCTCTGCCTCCCAAAGGCATGGGATTAAGCCTGAGCCACACCGTACCCGGCTTATCTAGTTTTCTTTATACATGTATGCCCTACGGGCTGTGAGATTGAAACAGGAGACCCCAGGGAGCCCAGTCAAGAAGTCAGCCAGAGCAGTGTCACCTACTGCGTGGAAGTGCTTTCTCTGTGGCAAGTGAAGCTTTGCTCCTGAGCAAGACTTGTCTGCCAGTCTCTCCATGGGGGTGCAGTGTCACAGGAGATGCCTTAGACCTCTGTGCAAATGAACCCAATGAAGACACTCTCCTCCTATTCAAAAGGCCCAGACTTACAGGAACCCCCAAAGTGGGTTATTTTAACTTGATTACCTCTTTAAAGACCACATTTCCAGACAAGGCCACAGTCTCAGATACTGAGGTTTATATCTTCAATATATCTTTTTAGGCGACACAATTCAACTCAAAACAGAAACAAAGACTCAGAGAAGACTAACTTGCCCAAACTCAAACAGCAAGTTAGTACTTCAGCAAAGATTTAAACCCCAATCTGACACTAAGGACCAAGCAGATCCTGTACTCTGCTTCCTTCTGTGTGAAGTCACAAGACATAAGCAGGGGAGGGAAATCATGCCTGGAGGACAAGAATCTTCTGCATGACAGTTACCTGAAAACTGAAGGAAAATACTTTTTTAAATAAAATCATGAGTGGAAGGCCAAGGGGAGTGGATTGCCTGAGCCTGCTGTTTTGAGACCCATCCAGGCAACTTGGCGAAAAGGAGACAGGTGTGGTAGCGCGCACCTATAGTTCAGCTTCTCGGAAGGCTGAGGTGGAAGGATAGCTGGAGCCCAGCAGGTCGAAGCTGGGGTGGCCGTGAGGGTGCCCCAACACTCCAGCCTGGGTGATGGAGTGAGACTCCAACTCAAAAGAAAAAGAAAAAAATCACGAGTGCAAACGCACAAGCAAGCAACAAGCTAATTTTCTCTTTTTCACCATATTCTTAATTAAGTGCACTTGTTCTTTCCTTGACTTTTCCAATAAATAATAATAATTACGTTTCATGATCCTTCATATTAGAGAACTAGTTGTACAAAAATCATTGTATTTAACTCTCACAGTCATCATAATATCGATTTTACAGATTAAATAACCTGCCTGTGACCATTCAGCTAGAAAGGCCCTGGCCAGGTCACAGCCTTCTAAGTCCATCTCTCACTCTCTCTGCTGTGCACCACACTGCTTTGCTCAGAAACCATAGATGTGGAAAAGAATAAATAACCTACAAACACACTCACATGAGAAATTAAGAAAAGCAATCAGAAATCACTGTTTTGTTTTGCTTTAGCACTGCTACAGGAAACAAAGAACAACGGCTGCTTCTTTGATTTTTTGTTTTTTGAGTTGGAGTCTTACTCTGTCGCCCAGGTTGGAATGCAGTGGCACACTCATGGCCACCGCAGCCTTGACCTACTGGGCTCAGGCGATCCCCCCCCAGCCTTCCTCATAGCTGGAACTACCAGTGCGCGCCACCACACCTGGCTAAGACTGCTTCATAAATATTAGATATGTCCTAAGTTTTTTTATAGTTTTTGGAAATGCACCTAAAAAAAAAAGTATCCTTAACTATTGTGTGTTTGATTTATACCAGTGCACTCGTAAATCATCATAATCACACTAGCCATTTTTTATAACTTTTGCAATTATTTATACAATTTTCTATAAACTTTAAAGCTGACTCATTCTAAGAGTCTTCAATATGTATTAAATAAATAGGGAAAATCCAACTCATTCTTTAGTCCTAGGGGGGTTTTATCTTTTTTCTTTTTAGGGTTGGAAATTTTTTTTTTTTTTTTTTGGGAGTTGGAGTCTCACTCTGTTGCCCAGACTAGAGTGCAGTGGCCGCTCCCAGCCACCACAGCCTTGACCTGCTGGGCTCGGCGATCCTTTTGCCTCAGCCTTCCGCGTAGCCGGAATTACAGGTGCGCGCTACCACGCCCGGCTGATTTTTTGATTTATTGTAGAGAGGAGGTCTCGCTGCCCAGGCGGGTCTCGAACCCGCGAGCTCAGGCAATTCCCTCACCTCAGCCTCACAAAGGCGCGGGGTGACAGGCTGAGCCACCGAGCCCGGCTGTAAATTGTTTTTAAATGCCACTACAGGAATGATATGAACAACAGAAAGTTACACTGAGATTGTCTCCACTTCGTCCAGCCATTAAAGAATTTCACTAAGACTGTGGTCCTCAAACTTCAGCATGACTCAGGATCACCTGAAGATCTGTTAAAACAAAGATTGCTGGGCTCCAGCCTCAAAGTTTCCGATTTGGTAGGTCTGGAGTGGGTCCCAAAATGTGCATTTCTGACTGGTTCCTAGGTACTGCTGCTGCAGATGGACCAGGGACCACATTTTGAGAACCACTGTCCCCCTAAGCCCAATCAAGCATATCCATTCCCCCTTATTAAAGTGAGACTGATATTTCTGACTTTATAGTTGCTTTCCAAAGAAAGGCTTCCAGCCTGGACAACTTGGTGAGACCTCATCTCTACAGTAAATAAAAAAATTAGCCTGGTGTGGTGGCGCATGCCTGTAGTTCCAGCTACTTGGAAGGCTGGGGAGGAAGGATCGCTTGAGCCCAGCAGACCAAGGCTGTGGTGGCCGTGAGCGTGCCATTGCACTCCGGCCTGGGTGACAGAGTGAGACTCTGACTCAAAAAAAAAAAAAAGAGAGAGAGAGAGAGGCTTATGTAATTTTTTTCTTTCGATCTTGTCTTCTTAGTTCCTTATGGTTTCTGAGGACTGTGTTCCCTGACTTTTGGAAAGAAAAAGAATAATGGAAACATTATTCACCAAAACCATCCAGCCACCCCAACACACACAGCTGACAGGAGCTTTACGAAGCTTCCTGCAGCAAAAGCCACATTTCTAAAGTACCAATTGATATCTTTAGCACGTATCAGAGGCTTCCATGGGTGTTAGGTCATCTTGTCCTGGATGGTGGAAAGAGGACTGCGATATTGTTCTGCTCATATTTTCAGGGACCTACTGCAGCTGGGAGAGATGAAGTGACTGGGGAAAGATACAGAGTCAGACAGTGGCAGACCACAACCTGGCGGAGGTCTCCTCACCCAGACCCCGGGTTTTCTCTCTGTCTGGATCGCTCACATGTTAGAGCCTTCTGTGGCCTCGCCTTGTCCCACCGCAGGCATCCACCTAGCCTGAGAACCGGGCTTCCTGCAAGCACGGCCAGTGGGCAGCAGGCAGACACTGAGCGGGTTTGGTCAAGTTCATCACCAGCCCTGTGCTGCTGAGGGCCACACAAATTGTTTGTTTGTTTTTGAGTTGGAGTCTTGTCCAGGCTGGAGTGCGGTGGCATGCTCCCAGCCACCGCAGCCTCGACCTGCTTGGGCTCTGGTGATCCTTCCACCTCAGCCTTCCGAGTAGCCGGAACTACAGGCGCACGCCACCATGCCCGGCTAATTTTTAAAAATTTATTGTAGAGACGAGGTCTCGCCATGTTGCCCAGGCTGGTCTCAAACCCGTGGGCTCAGGCAATCCTCTCGCCTTGGTGTCCCAAAGCGCTGGGATTATAGGCTTGAGCCACTGCGCCGGCCCACACAAATTGTTGAGAAGTTTGATTCTAGTCTGAGGCCATGATGTCAAGAATTAATAACGACCAACTGCATCTGTCAATATATAAGGCCTAGTGAAGGCCTAGTGAGATCACCTCCATGACGCACAGAGAATTCTCCATATAACATGAACAAATGGACTCTACTATCTGAAAGAGAAGGACTAGTAACTATACTTCCATATTTTAAGAGGGTCAGCATACACCTCACAGATAGGTAGCTTTTTGTCTGGGGAAACTCTTTGTTTAATAAAGGAGAGGCCCCTTAGCCATGGAGCTCTGGAGACAAGAGATGAACCATCCGCCTGCAAGCCTATCTGCACTCAACTTAGAGGGGATGTACATGTGTACGTGTTTACGTTCCCTGTGAGAGCGTGCTCTTATTTGTTTGCTTGGTATAATTTTAAAAGTGAGAAATTTCATCTAAAGTTTCAACTTGCTTTTTTCTTGGAAAAACAAGACTATCTGCTGATTCTGAGTCCACATCCTGCTTGGCAACAAAAGCTTTAAAAGTGACTGCCTATGGCCGGGCGTGATGGCTCACGCCTATAATCCCAGCACTTTGGGAGGCCAAGGTGGGAGAATCTTTTAAGTGCTGGAGTTCAGGACCAGTCTAGGTAATCTAGTGAGACCTCATCTTTACAAAATAAAGAAATAAATTGGCCAGGCATGGTGGTTCACGCCTACAGTCCTAGCTACTTGGGCAGGTGAGGCAGAAGGATCACCTGAGCCAAGGAGGTCGAGGTTGCAGTGAGCGGTGATCGTGCCACTACACTCCAGCATAGGCAACACAGTAAGATCCTGACTCAAAAAAAAAGTTTAGCCGGGCGTGGTAGCGCGCGTCTGTAGTTCCAGCTACTTGGAAGGCTGAGGCGGAAGGATCGCCGGAGCCCAGCAGGTCAAGGCTGCGGTGGCCGGGAGCGGCCGCCGCACTCCAGTCTGGGCGACAGAGTGAGACTCCAACTCAAAAAAAAAAAAAAAAAAGTGACTGGCTTTCTCAGCCAGGGTGTGTGCTCAACAGATGGGCAGCTCCCTGCAGTCCAATCTCACCCCTAGGTAACCATTAAACTTATCCCAGTCTTTGGTTGCCTGGCTCCTGTGGACATCTGGGGGTAGAGGGAATCAATATACATTTAGAGAAATCAACATGCAGTAAGTAAAGTCTCTAGGAGACAGTGAGGACCCCAGAGGAAAGGATATGTGAGGAAGGTTCAGGAGGAAACAGAGGGCTCAAGGGGGCTAAACATCAAAGAGCTGGCCAGGGATACTGTCCTCGCTGAGATGCGTGACAAACGTCAAGTTGTTGACTATTCACCTGGATTCCAGTTCTCTACTGTTATAATCCTCCTCATGTATCCAAAAACCGAGGACAAATTATGTTTTGTGCTACAGCCTTGTGTTAGTGGACCTTTGAGGAGACAAAAGAAGAGAGTCTGTTCCAAGCCAGAAAACACACAGGAGACTGGTGGGTTGCAGGTGGAAGGGCAGTTTCAACCCAGTTGACCAGGGAACAGGCTTGAGACAACACCCTTCTGCTACCCAAAGTCACCCACAGAAGAGAGGCCCCACAGAACCCCTGATTCTGCCCTGGAAACCTTGTAACCAGGCCAGAGAGCTGCTTTTATATGGTTCCAGGTATGTGATCTATGCATTTGTCTAAAGTCTCCTACCAGACTGTAAACTTCTTGAAAGCCAGTGCAATGTCACATTTCTATCCTCCAAAATCAAATAAGATCCTAATGTATAAAGGTGATAAGAGGATATGAGATAAATGCATAAATTTTGGTGCAATTATGGCTTGATCCAATAAATCAAGCAAGATCACTGTAAGGACATTTGTCACACTCCTGGCAAAAGTAAGTTTGCTGCAGGACAAAGATAAGAATCATACCTCTCTGGGGAAGAAACATGATGATATGTTTTTTAAAAGTTCACACCTATTAACATCAGTAAACCTATGTGTCAGAACCTATCCTAACTAAATAATCCAGAAGACATCTGCACCAAAATCTCCACTGAATTATTACTTTTTTTTTTTGAGTCAGAGTCTCACTCTGTTACCCAGGCTGGAGGGCAGTGGCGCACTCACGGCCACTGCAGCCTCAACCTGCTGGGCTCAGGTGATCCTTCTGCCTCAGACTTCCAAGTAGCTGGTACCACAGGCACACGCCACCACACCCGGCTAATTTTTTTATTTATTGTAGAGATGAGGCCTCGCCAAGTTGGCCCAGGCTGGTCTCGAACCTGCAGGCTCAGGCAATCCTCTCACCTCGACCTCCCAAAGTGCTGGGCTGAATTATTTCTTAAACTAGAAAAATGGTGGCAATATAGTTGTGTACTGCATGATGTTTCCATGAATGACAGGCCAAACCTATGATGGTAGTCCCTTCAGATTATAAGACCAGATTTTTTGCTGTCCCTTTTCTATGTTTAGATATGTTTAGGTGTACAAATACTTGCCATTGTGTTACAATTGCCCACAGTATTCAGTGCAGGAACGTGCTGCTCAGATTTACAGTCTAAGAGGAAGGGGCTGTATTATGTAGCCTAGTATGTCGTAAGCTCTACCATCTAGGTTTGTGTAAGCACACTCTGTGTTGTTCCCACAGTGACAAAATTGCCCAGTGATACATTTCTCAGACTTTACCCCCGTTGTGAAGCAATGCGTAAGTGTACTCTATATGCCTAGAAATAAAGGGACTGTTAAATGATTAATGGTATGGCTGCTCAAAGGAATGTTATATAGGTATTAAAATGATAATTATTCATTATATGGAGCAAATTTAAAAATATTAATAATTTAATACTGAACATTTTAAGTATTACACATTATTTCACACCAATCATTACACTGGGCTTTTCCAGGGGGCAAGGAACAAAGTTAGATTCCTTTGATGGCAAAGAATTTATCATAAGGGCAAGTGGGAGGAGGACGACAGGGCACATTGACTGGCATTTGCAGCTAAGTCAAGCAATGCAGAGAATAAAACACTGTTTGGGACTTGGAGGTTATTCAGGCTGTCACCTCATTAAGCTGTGTGCCCTCAGTTCTCGGAGGCTGGGCTCCCTTCTGTGTGCTTTGCCATTGTGCTGTGCCAGCCCCTGGCTGTCTTTGTTTTTTACAGCTATTTGTTTTTCTCTGTACCTCAAGTAAGCCTCCGCTTACTCGTTACTTCCACTGCCTCCTGGTTTCTGTCACTCGATGGCTTCTGCTGACTGATTTCTGCTTGCCCCCCGTCTTCTGTGTGTCTCACATTTAAGCTTCCCAAGAAAGAGGACCTCGTTGCTTCAATTAGTTGAAACAGTTCTGGTCTTGCCTGAGCCCGCGGGTTCGAGACCCACCCAGGCAACTTGGCAAGACCTCATCTCTACAATAAATCAAAAACTAGCCGGGCGTGGTAGCGCGCGCTTGTAGTTCCAGCTACTTGGAAGGTAGAGGCGGAAGGATCGCCGGAGCCCAACAGGTCGAGGCTGCGGTGGCCGGGAGTGTGCCCTCCAGTCTGGGTGACGGAGTGAGACTCCAACTCAAAAAAAAAAACAAAAAAAGAAACAGTTCTGGTCATCGGAACTCTCAGGACAGGCCACTTCCTAGTTCCACTGGTCAGTATATGTATTAGCTGTGTGGCCATCAGGTGCCCACACCTGATCCAATCAGTTCAGGTCCAAAAAGTGTTCACCAGTATGAATACGGCAGATATCAACATATCAGCCACTTCTTCAAAAACGACTATGGCTTTGAATGTTTACAGTATGCATATTTATATACAAAACAGATAGGAAAAGTGATAAAGCTGTCACTTGAAACCAAGAATTTGAGACCAGCCTGGGCAACATACCAAGACTCTGACTCTAACATTTTTTAAAAATTAAAAACTAAATTAAATTAAACTAAGCCATCAGAGTTGCGTTAATGTGACGGGATTACAGGTAATTATTTTTCTCCATTTTGCAAATTTCCTTTAATGATACTGTAATTGTTTTCAAGCATGTTTTTCAAAGTACATCCCCCAAGCAGTAGGACTCATGCAACCGTGCTCCTCAGTTCAGTTCCTCCCACGAACTTGTCTTGGAACACAGAGGAAAGTCACAACCGTTAAAGTCTGTGATCACCCTTGCACAAGGTGGAGGCTTATTTCTACCATACCTGGCAAGATAAAGGTGAAGGCTGTAATTGTACGTCCTGAAAGCACCTTGAAGGCAAAAGTCTGTTACTCTGAAAACTCTTTTTAGACTGCTGTAATAGCATACGCCACATAAGCAGACCACAGGACCTGATAGCTAGTTTGTGGAAAGAGGGCCCTTGTCCACAGGCCCAGTATTTGAAAATACCACCCATTTAGTGGACATCCAGGGCCCAAGAGAAAGTACCCGTGGCAGCTTCGGGAAACCAGCCATCCCTGGCTTCACTTTGATCTGCGTCTGTCCACACCCTTGTTTCAGTTCCTCTGCCACAGACATACAATTACAAATATGATTATCGCCGGGGAATGACTATAATTACTGCAAGGACGGCCTGAGATGGAAAAGGCAGGTGCAATCTAATTCTCACGCGGACGGGCGTCTGAGCTAGAGTATCTGTTTGTGTCGGGGAAGCCCGAACACCGCCACCCGCATCCCCACTCCCTCGATGCCTACGTTAACGAGGCGGATAAGGACAGGAACCGACGGGCTGGACGGAGGCTCGGCCGCCCGAGGGCAGAGGGCAGAGGCGCAGAGCCGCAGAGCCGCGGCTCGGGAACCGAGATGCAAAGTCCTCCCGCGCTCCTAGAGAGGCCCGGAAGTGCCGTGCAGTCCCGGAAGGCGAGGTGCTGACACACTTCCGGCCTTTGTGACTCATTGTGTCTGTGTCGAGGCGTCGGGAGGGCCTAGGTCCGTGTGCGCTGCCCTTCGGCTGGCCTGAGCCCCAGAGTCAGCTCCCCTGTCTCGCCCAGCGCCCCCAGGCCGCTCCCGGGGCTCACGGTGAGACTTGGGGCCGGCCTCTGGGGTGGGCGGGCGGGGCCGTAGTGGTGCGTGCGTGAGGGTGGGCTCTGCGGACGCGGCCCCGGGACCCCCCTCCAGCGGCCCCGGCGGAGCGCGGAGAGAGTCCCGGCCCTGCTCCGCCCCAGGCCCGGCTGTCGGAAGCGCTGTCCCCCGGGCAGACGTGCCCACCCGCCCCCGGGCCCGGGCGGGGTGGGGGCGAGGGTTTCCGGGGCCGGGGTGCGCAGAGACCCGGGGAGAAGCCGTCCCCGGGCGCCTCCCGGGGCCCTCGCCCGCAGTGTCGTCATCGTCCCTTGACGTTTCTGAGGACCGGGTCGCGAGCGAGCCGACCCCCGTCCGATTTTTCCGCCCCCCCGTCGTCGCCATTTGCTTTGATTCCGGTGAGAGGTTTTTTATCTCCCTGGGTCCTTCAGGACCTCGAGACGAAAAATGCGGAAGGCCGAGAGATGGACACGTTTTCAGGTGCAACATACGTTTCCAGACCATCTGCTTTTCCCGGTCCCACCCCCACCCCGAGCGGCGATTAAAGAGTATTTTTGAAGCCTAGTCATAGTGGATAAAAAAAAGCGATTCGGGTCTAGTAGAGATTATATGCGCACCCCACTCTCTCACGGCTTGGCGGAATGTTTTGAAGGCCTTTTAAGACGCGCTGTCCTGGAGATTCGGTGAATTTCTCAGTTCTGGGTAGCTGCTCTGCTTGACCCGGAGTGGGTGAGCAGTGAAGGGAATTTGTGGAAACTGAGCTGGGCCGTCAGGAGACCGATTAGCCGAGTGACCTTGGGTAAGACAGGACGCTCACCGACTCTCAGTTTTGTCATCAATAAAGCTAACGATTTTCTCAAAAGGCCCTTCCGACTTTGGAATGATTTGATTTGGTCGATATAACTGAAGAATTCAACTGCAGCTTAGTCTGACACTGTCCCCTCCCTCCCTCCCTCCCTCTCCTGCTGTGCCTCCATACACAATAAGACACTTTCATTATAGAGAGTGGCTGTTACATGGCCTGGGACCAAAGAAAGCATTTATTGTGCGGGCCAGTGCTAGGCGGATTGGAGGCGGTCAATAAATACTTGTTGAGTTGAATTGTGGAGAATTCATTGTAACCACATCCACAGAGCACTGTTATTGTATGTGCTGGCCAAGTGTGGAGAAACAGCTTTATTACATAGGGAACCATAATGAAGGTTTGCCCAAGAATGTTTCTCCAGGTGTGTTATCCTTTTTAAATTGCCGTGCAAGGTTCTTGTTCATTATTTCACGCAGGTTTCACCAATCTTAAGATACAGGCAGGGAAAGTAACCTCTTCATATTGAAGTCTTTATCTATTTTATCTAAGATTCTGCTTTAAGCATTTAAAGTTTTTCTAATGTTTATATATTCCATCAAAATGCAAATTAGTGGTATATTAAATCTTACCTTTTCGTCCTGTGGTAGTATCAATATTCTTTGGGTAGTTAACTGTCTTTTAAGGTAGCTGCTTCATATTAAAACATTATAGCTCTGCTTTAAAAAGATGGGGGTAGCCGGCTCGGTGGCTCAGCCTGTAATCCCGCGCCTTTGGGAGGCTGAGGTGAGTGGATTGCCTGAGCCCGCGGGTTCGAGACCCGCCTGGGCAGCGAGACCTCATCTCTACAATAAATCAAAAAATCAGCCAGGAGTGGTAGCGCATGCCCGTAATTCCGGCTACATGGAAGCTGAGGTGGAAGGATCGCCGGAGCCCAGCAGGTCAAGGCTGCGGTGGCCGAAAGCAGCCACTGCACTCCAGTGTGGGTGACAGAGTGAGACTCCAACTCGAAAAAAAAAAAAAGGGGGTAGAGGAGCAGTTTATTTACACTTTCAAAACTATGTCCTGGAAAAAGATATACTGGGCTGTTTAGAAAACAGCTTTTGAAATAAACTGAGCTTGTAACTTCAAACCCTTTTTGTAAGAAAATCGTTTGTATTTATCCTTGGTGAAAACTGAGGGTCTCCTTGGCTGCTGGGGGTAATCTTATCTACAGCAGATGGTGTGTCAGAATGTTTTTCAGTGTAGTGTGACCCAGAGGTAGTTTCCTACTATTTAGAAAGCTCCCTCTCGCCCCCAATTTGACTGACAGGGATGCTGAATGCTAAAGAAGTTAAATAACTCACTTAGGGATGTATAGCTTACTTGTGGGAGACTAGGATTCAGTTGTTCCAGCCCGTACCACTTTCACTGTTACAGGATTTCTCCCACCGTTTAATCTTTTGAGCAGACTGAAAATTGGAACGTGCAGTTACATCTCTTTACGTTTGTTGAAAAAAATTTAAAGATCATTTTTTAGGCAGACACTGCTTAAGTACTTTATGTATGTTAACTCATTTAGTCTTCACAACAACTCAGGCAAATACTGCTTTTCATTCCCGTTATACAGTTGAGGAACCTGATGGACAGAGAGGTTAATTTGTTCGCTTCTCTGATGTCATCAACTGGTGAGTGGTTGGATGCTTTAACGTTCACATGAAGCTCTTCCAAGTAGCCTGTGGAACAAATTTGAAGGCAAAACTGAATGCAGAATGAATGGGCAAAAAAGAGTAGCACTAAATTCAGTCAAGTCTTTTTAAACTAATACTTGCAAGGAATCATGCTAAGGAGTCTAAGAAGGACAGAGAAGCATACCTTTAACAAGAGTCTAGTGAGGAACAAGACAAGAAAAACTAGATTGTAGAGAAAGACGCATCATAAGAAATTACATAGCAGATGCTTGGTGAAGCCCATTTAGGACCTCTAGAGGCAGAAGAGAAGATTGTGCTCAAATCATCTGAGAAACCCCAAATATTTCCGCCCTTCTGCTGCTGTTGTAGGTTTTCTCTGGCCCAGAGGAGGAGCTGAGAAGTACTGAGGGTGGGAAAGAGGACCTATTCCGATCAGGGCAGCAGGAGTTTGTCCACACCCTTGTCTCTGTCCCTTCGGGCCCACTTTCTCCTCAAAGTGCCGCCTTGTTGATTCCACTGACCTAAGGAGTGTCGTGCTCTGTAGCTGAGACAGGATAAAACGTTCACAAAGGTAGAGATTTCTGATGGCTGGACTAGCTCCCACACTCAGTTCTGCTCAGTTATCCTGCTTGAAGGCCCCAACTGGTTAGAGTATAAACAGTCCTACTTGTACCTCCTGCTGCATCTCCTCTTCCCAGGAATGGCTTCAGTCACATAGTGACCCTCTGGTAAAAATGGTGGTAGATGGGGCCATTTCCTGAAGTCATTCTTCGCGGTCACCTTCAAAGGCTTTCATTTTAGAAAGACTACACAGAAGCCCTTTCTTAGCCCACATGTTGGGTACAGGATAAATTTGGTTTGATGGTTAAAGAGCTTGAACTGAAGAGTCACAGACTTAATCATGGCTCTAGCATTTATTTGCTTGGTGACCTTGCATAAGTTATTTAATGGCAGTAGACCTTGGTCCTTTCATTATTAAATATAAGTACCTCCCACGATTGTTACGTAGTCAAGAGAAATGCTTCATACCTGGTACCTAGAAAGCACACGATAAATGTTGGCTGTTACTATTATACCTACTAAAGCAGGGGTTTAGTCATTTAACTTCTCTGGCATTTAGTATACTTATCCATCAAATAAGGGAAAGGGAGGGGGGCATTCCAAATAATAGGAAGCTATCTGGGTAGTTGGCAGGGAACCAGGCTGCACGGCAGGAGATGAGCAGTGGTGGCAAGCAAGGCCTCACCTGTATGTACAGCCACTCCCCATCCTCACATGCTGCCTGAGCTCTGTCTGCTATCAGATCAGCAGCGGCATTAGATTCTCATAGCACGAACTCTATTGTGAACTGCATGTGCGAGGTATCTAGGTTGTTTGCACCTTAAGAGAATCTCATGCCCGATGACCTGAGGTGGAGCTGAGCCCGTGGTGCCAGCACTGGGGAGCAGCTGCAAATACAGATTGACGGTAGCTGTGGGGTTTGGCTGCACATGTCCCCGTTCTCCCTCCCCTGCCTTCCATGGAAAAGCTGTCTTCCACCAAATGGGTCCCTGATGCCAAAAAGGTTGGGGACCACTGTACCAGAGGGTTCTTGCACAGCAGCTAGAGACGAGTAGCATTTTAGCTTAGCCTGTGAAGGATAAGTAGTATTTGAAAAGGCAGATTGGGGAGGAAATCCCAGGCACTGAGAATGGCGTGAGGAAGGGATGGCAGTCGAAACACAGGGCGTATGTAGAAAATACTGATGAGAGATGGAGAGGGTTCCTAGGGGGTTGGATGGAAATGAGGCTTGAGGGGAATTGGGACCAGGGCCTGGGGGATATTGACTGCGAGGCTGTAGGGTTTCAGGAAGGACGATCGAAGAGTAAGGTGGGTTGTGGGAGGGTAGGGAGAAGCTGAAGGCAGGAAACCCAAGAGGAAGCTGGACTCTCAGGGTTAGATGGAAAAATAGGTGTCATCAAAGAATTAATTATTCGTGCTTGGAGACGTATTAAGAAGGGAGAAATCAGCCGGGCTCGGTGGCTCAGCCTGTAATCCCCCGCCTTTGGGAGGCTGAGGTGAGTGGATGGCCTGAGCCCGCAGGTTCGAGACCCGCCTGGGCAGCGAGACCTCATCTCTACAATAAATCAAAAAATCAGCCGGGCGTGGTAGCGCATGCCTGTAATTCCGGCTACTTGGAAGGCTGAGGTGGAAGGATTGCTGGAGCCCAGCAGGTGGAGGCTGCGGTGGCCGGGAGCGGCCACTACACTCCAATCTGGGTGACAGAGTGAGACTCCAACTCAAAAATAAAAATAAAAATAAAGAAGATTCACTTTCCTGAATAATAAAAAAAAAAGAAGGGAGAAATCAAAGAGGGTAAGGTTTTGAGCCTAAGTGACAGGTTAGTGGAATATCTTAATCGCTAATTGCCACTAAGGGCTACAAGAAACTATCAAGGGAAGCTGGAATAGTTTGAATAGTTAACATCTGTTCAGTTTGACAGTTAATTGCCAGGTTCTCTAAGATAATACAAAGAAGACAAGAGCCGGGCTCCGTGGCTCAGCCTGTAATCCCTTGCCTTAGGGAGGCTGAGGTGAGTGGATTGCCTGAGTCCGCGGGTTCAAGACCCGCCTGGGCAGCGAGACCTCATCTCTACAATAAATAAAAAAATGAGCCGGGGGTGGTAGCGCATGCCTGTAATTCCAGCTACTCGGAAGACTGAGGCAGAAGAATCGCCAGAGCCCAGCAGGCGAGGCTGCGGTGGCCGGGAGCAGCCACAGCACTCCAGTCTGGGTGACAGTGAGACTCCAACTCAAAAAAAAAAACCAAAGAAGGCAAGAGTCTCTGTCCTTGCGGGTGGTGGTTAAATTTAGTTGAGAGGTAGAAACAAACTGCAACCTAAATAATGATACTATAAGGAGACTGTAAGTGCCATGAAATGGCAACAGAAGTGCCAAGGATATTCAAAGGAGGAAGATACTTTATTTTATTGGGGATTTGAGGACAAATTTATGCCTCTAGAAAAGTGAGTTTAAAAAACTGACCAATAGAGTTGATATAATGGGAGGTTGTTAATAGTAGAAGAGTGAAGATTAAAAACCATGACCCACGCTTGGGGACGTGAATGGGCTAGATTGGCTGAAATATGGAGGATCGCTACTAACAGAAGCGGTGGGAGGTTAAGATGGGCAAGTGGAGTGTGTGGTAAAGGCTTTGGAATGCCAGCGGGATTCACTGGCAGCGAGCAGCAAGAAGGAATGACCAGAAGCCTGCCTTAACAAGACTGTGTTGACCTTGTCGTGTTGTGTACACTGGAGCAGAGAGAAACTGGAACTAGAGAAACTGTGGGGCCATGGTGCTGGTCTCAGCAGGAGCTAGAGAACCCGCATTAGGTCGGTGGAATGTAATGGTGGGAAGCAAAGCAGGAAGAGACACCGCCTTCCTGCGTTTTGGGGGGAAACGGAAAAGAAACTTAGGCTTGTCGGAACGACTTCACCTCCAGTTGGGAAAAGGCAGGTCAAAGGAATGGTTTCTTGGTTCCCCTAGGCCCTGCCTCTTCCTGGAGAGAGCATGTCTATACTTGACGCCCAGCTCCAGGAGTGCCTCTTCCAGGAAACTCCCTTCTTGTGGACCCATCGATTGCCTCCCCGGGCTGGCTCCTTTCGCACTTGTGTTGAGATCTGAGAACTTTCTGCTTTGTGCTGTGTTTGTGTAAAAGTTGGAATCGTGCTGCCCATCTTTTCATCCCCCTCGCTCTTACAGGACGTCTTGCACATTATAGGTATAGATATGCACCAGATGTTGAAATGGAATCATGGTGGCTGTAATGGCTTAAGAGGTGAAGCCGACCTGATGTTGAAAAGCCAAGTATACTTACCCCAGCAGAGAGGGTGGGGTGCAAAACAGGAACAAATATGGTTGGTGGTGGGACATTTACCAGTTTAAAATCACTGGAAAAATTTCTTAATCTCCAAGCCTGGGGAATTGGTTCCAGGATACACACACCACCACTACCATCACCACCACCACCACCCCTCCCTCATGCCCCCATACAAAATCCACAGATGCTCAAGTCCCTCATATAAAATGGTGTCATATTTGCATATAACCTATGCATATCCTCCAAGATACTTTTTTTTTCCTCTCAAGCTCTGCAGACTCAAAATTTTTTTTCTTTTTTCTTTTTTTTTTTTTGAGAGAGAGGATCTCTGTCACCCAGAGCCTGGAGTGCAGTGGTGCAATCATAGCTTGCTGCAGCCTTGAGCTCCTGGACTCTAGCAGTCTTCCTGCCTCAGCCTCCCGCGTAGCTAGGTCTGGCACGTGCTGCCATGCCCAAGTAATTTTTTTTTTTGAGTTGGAGTCTCACTCTGTCGCCTAGGCTGGGGTGCAGTGGTACGCTCACAGCCACCCTAGCATCAACCTGCTGGGCTCTGGCTATCCTTCCGCCTCAGCCTTCCCAGTAGCCAGAACTACAGGCATGCACTACCGCACCCGGCTAACTTATTTATTGTAGAGACAAGGTCTCTCCAAGTTGCCTGGGCTAGTCTTGAACCCACGGGCTCAGGCAATCCACTAGCCTTGGCCTTCCAAAGTACTGGGATTACAGGCTGAGCCACTGAACCCGGCTAATTTTTAAAAAATTTTTGTAGAAATGAGGGCTTGGTCTTGAACTGGTCTTGAACTCCTGGCTCAAGTAGTCCTCCCTTAGCCTCACAAAGTGCTGAGATTATAGGCATGAGTCACTAGTGGCACCTGGTCCTCCCATATACTTTAAATAATCTCTAGGTTACTTATAAAAGCTAATACAGCATAAATGTTATACAAACAGTTAGTGCACTATATTGTGTGTGTGTGTGTGTGTGTGTGTGTGTTTTACTTTCTCAAATATTTCTGATCCACAGTTGATTGAGTCTGCTGATGGGAAAACCTGTGGCTATGGAGGGATAACTGTAGTTTCTTTTTTTTTTTTTTTTTTTATTGGAGTCTCACTCCGTTGCCCAGGCTGAAGTGCAGTGGCACACTCACAGCCACCCCAGCGTCGACCTGCTGGGCTCCGGGAATCCTTCTGCCTCTACCTTCCAAGTAGCTGGAACTACAGACGCACTCTATCACACCCGGCCAATTTTTTACTTTATTGAGAGACGAGGTCTCACCATGTTGCCCAGACGGGTCTAGAACCGTGGGCTCAGGCAGTCCTCTCACTTTGGCTTCCCAAAGTGCTGGGATTACAGGCTTGAGCCACCGCACCTGGCCTATATACTGTTATTTTAGTAAGGATTTATATTTTTCATTAAGGACAAAAAGATGAGGTAGAAAACATTAATCCTGTAAATAAATCTCAGATTAAAATTATAATCTTTGTGATTCAAACAGTTTTTTAAAAAGCAGTTAGCTGGACATGGTGGTATGCGCCTGTAGTTCCAGCTACTTGGAAGGCTGAGGCAGAAGGATCATCTCAGCTCAACAGGTCTAGGATATGGTAGCCACGAGCATGTCACTGCACTCCCTCCAGCCTGGGCAACAGAGTGAGATTTTGACTCAAAAGAAAAGGAAAAATACTTCAATTTGATTCTTAGTTATGATGGCTGTAGAGGTGAAAAAAAATACCTCACAAAGATTTATAGCTTCAGATGGAAGAATTGCAGGTCAGTTATGCTTAGTAACTCCATAATTAGTCGTTTCCGTCAACCATGCTAAATTTTTGCTGTTAGACTTCAAAGAGTATATTTCTATTTTCCATAATCTTATTCTTACAAACTAATCAGAAGGTAGTGTTTTATATTTTTAACAAACAGTCTTAAGACCCTCTAAAATCCCTTATTTGAAAGATTTTTAAACAAGTTAGAAAATATTTTTAAAGTTTTTTTATTTGGGTGTGTGTATGTTTGAGTTGGAGTCTCATTCTGTTGCCCAGCCTAGGGTGCAGTGGCATGCTCACAGCCACCACAGCCTCGACTTGCTGGACTCAGGTGCTCCTTCCGAGTAGCTGTAACCGCGGGCCTGCCCCACTGCACCCGACTGCTGTTTTTATTATAGAGACAAGGTCTCACCGAGTTCCCCAGGCTGGTCATGAACCTGTAGGCTTAGGCACTTCTCTGGCCTCTGCCTCCCAGAATGCTGGGATTACAGATGTGAGCTATGGCGCCTGGCCCAAAGTTTTTTAAATAGAAGAGTTTTCCCAAGATACTCGGTATCATTTTTGACAGCTAAAATTGCATAATAGTAGAAATGTTGCATACATCTGTTCTTGTAATTATTCTTTCTTCACTCTTTTTTAAAAAGCAGATACTTTCTTACTCGTTGATAACTTTGATTTAGATTGACATTGGTTTTTGCCTCCTAGTGTAGCTAAGACTTTGCTCTAGATAGAAGCTTCAGCTGTGCCATTTTCTTGTTGCTCACTTATGTTTGTATCATTAGCATGTCCTCTAATTGTAGTCTCTCCACAATAATCTTTAAAGCTGCTTGACGGGTGGGTACGGTGGCTCAGTCTGTAATCCCAGCACTTTGGGAGGCCGAGGCGAGAGGATTGCCTGAGCTCAGAGGTTCAAGACCAGCCTGGGCAACTTGCTGAGACCTCATCTCTACAATAAATAAAAAAATAAACCAGGTGTAGTAGAATGTGCCTGTAGTTCCAGCTACTTGGAAGGCTGAGACTAAAGGATCACCTGAGCCCTGCAGGTTGAGACTGTGGTGGCCATGAGCATGCCATTGTACTCCAGCATGGACAACAGAGTGAGATTCCAACTCAAAAAAAAAAAAAACAAAAAAACTTCTTGTCTTGTTTATCAAAGTGAGATTAGTTAAAGCTAGATTTTTAAAAATTCATTATTTCACATTACTGGTCTCAGATAAACCAGAATATATCACAATATCTAAAAGTGAGCAATGATACTTTGGCAGCCCTGGGAGGGGAGGGGTTAAGGGAAGGCCTTTCTTTTTCTTTTCTTTTCTTTTCTTTTTTTTTTTTTTGAGAAAGCAGGGTTTATTGAGAGGACAGAAAAGCTCCCAAGGTGGGAGGGGACCCGAGGGGGTTGCCCAAGGGAAGGCCTTTTATCCTTCCCTCAGGTTGTAACTCATACTATGTATAAGGTGTGACGTGTCAACATTTGGATTAAGTGAGGGTGTTAGTGTCAAATTGTGTTTAATTATGGCTTCATTTCTCTCACTTAATTTTTTTCTGTAGCCCTAGTGGATCATCTTGTACTTTGGAAACTAAAGCTTTAGACTTATCAAGGCATCCCATAAAATTAGTAAAAATAGCTAGATGGTAGATTGGCATGTACCAGGGCTTCAGATTGGCTTGAATGCTGACCCCACCAGGTAGCCACCTGCCACTGAGCAAACCGAAGCTTCGGTTGTGTCAACTGTAAAATGGTACTAACAGTTCTCCCAGCCTGCTAAGGTTGTTGTGCAGGCAAAAGAAGATTGTGCATGCTCTGCATTAAACCTGGCACCCGACTAACATTCAGCTCTCACTGGGCTAAGCATTAGAAATGCTCCATTTCATAACCTGATGTCCACCTGCAGGTAAGTTACTCTGACTCCAGGCAAACATCCTGAGGGTGGAGTTCTCCTGTTTGAGGTTTCTGTTTGCAAGCCTCAAGCTGACATTGGAGAGAGTGCAGCTCTGCGGTTGTTTTTTCTGCTATTATTCAGAAGCATTCTTAGTGCCTTGTGCGACCTTGTATGAAGCATTGGCCACACAGGTCACTTTTTGTAAAGTACATACTAATAACTTTTTTTTAATACTCCAGGAATAGTACAGAAACATATTTTAAAACATCCCCTGGGACAGAAAGGCAAGCACAGACCCTATTTGGATCAAGTTGGTTCCCTGAGCGTGAATGATGACTGCTGAATCAAGGGAAGCCACAGGTCTGTCCCCGCAGGCTGCACAGGAGAAGGATGGTATCGTAATCGTGAAGGTGGAAGAGGAAGATGAGGAAGAGCACGTGTGGGGGCAGGATTCCAGCCTGCAGGAGACGCCTCCTCCTGACCCAGAGATATTCCGCCAACGTTTTAGGCGTTTCTGTTACCAGAACACTTTTGGGCCTCGAGAGGCTCTGAGTCGGCTGAAGGAACTTTGTCATCAGTGGCTGCGACCAGAAGTAAACACCAAGGAGCAGATCCTGGAGCTGCTGGTGCTGGAGCAGTTCCTTTCCATCCTGCCCAAGGAGCTGCAGGTCTGGCTTCAGGAATATCGCCCTGATAGTGGAGAGGAGGCTGTGACTCTTCTAGAAGACTTGGAGCTTGACTTATCAGGACAGCAGGTAAAAAGAGGTGAAACTGTGTGTGAGCCGGTCATGGACATAAATGGGCACTAGGAGAAAGTTACTGATTTAAAGCAAGTAGTGGTGGTCATTGTGGTGGTTCTTCTGTCTACTCTCCTTGGATATTAGAGTGTTCTGGCCAACTCTCTGCATCCACAGGGATATTCTTGGTCTTTTCTTTAATATTTTAATTCTTATTTACAAAGTGATTTACCCACAAGCCCAACCTGTTTGTCTTTAGGTCCCTGGTCAAGTTCATGGACCTGAGATGCTCGCAAGGGGGATGGTGCCTCTGGATCCAGTTCAGGAGTCCTCGAGCTTTGAGCTTCATCACGAGGCCACCCAGTCCCATTTCAAACATTCCTCTCGGAAACCCCGCCTCTTACAATCACGAGGTAAGAAGCAAGGCTTCAATTTTGGGGAAAAGAAATTATTCGGGGCCGGGCTTGGTGGCTCAGCCTGTAATCCTGCGCCTTGGGAGGCCGAGGTGAGTGGATTGCCTGACCCCAAAGGTTCAAGACCCGCCTGGGTAACTTGGCAAGACCTCATGTCCACAATAAATCAAAAATTAGTCGGGCGTGGAGGCCTGCGCCTGTAGCTCCAGCTGCTTGGAAGGCTGAGGCGGAAGGATCGCCGGAGCCCAGGAGGTCGAGGCTGCGGTGGCCGGGAGCGGCCACTGCACTCCAGTCTGGGCAACAGAGTGAGACTCCAACTCAAAAAGAAATTATTCAGGATGAGAGTGCCCTCTCTGTGTTGCTGAGTGCCTGTGATACAGAAGCATGCTTTCTTTTGTTATACGTTGTTGTCATTATTACTAAATACAAGGGGAAACACACCTTAAAGCTGAGTGTGGTGACTCACGCCTATAATCTTAGCACTTTGGGAATCCAGGGTGAGAGGTTTGCTTGAGCTCAGGATTTTAAGACCATCCTAGCAGCATAGTGAGACCCTGTCTCTACAAAAAAATTTAAAAATTAACCAGGCATGATAATGCATGCTTGTAGTCTCAGCTACGCAGGAGGCTGGGATAGCAGGATTGCCCGAGCCCGGAAAGTCGAGGCTGCAGTGAGCCATGTCATGCCAGTGCCGTCCAGCCTGGGTGACAGAGACCCAGACTCATAATAATAATAATAATAATAATAATAATAATAATAATACAATTTACAGACCAATCTAAGGAAGTAAATAAACTGTGCATAACAAATGTGATGGACATTCTATTTGATTCTTAATATTCCAAATGTCTAGCACATTTTTAATAGGAAAGTACTTGGAACAGATGATATATTATTTCCAGCCAAGGTTTTGAAACGTTGTAGTAGTATTTCACAATTTATCTTTGTAAGGATCATAAATCTTTTTTTTTTTTTTTGAGTTGAATTCTCACTCTGTCGCCCAGACTGGAGTGCAGTGGCCGCTCCCAGCCACCGCAGCCTCGACCTGTTGGGCTCCGGCAGTCCTTCCGCCTCAGCCTTCCAAGTAGCTGGAACTACAGGCGCACGCTACCACGCCCAGCTAATTTTTTTGATTTATTGTAGAGATGAGTCTCGCCAAGTTACCCAGGCGGGTCTTAACTTGTGGGCTCAGATAATTCACTCATCTCGGCCTCCCAAAGCAGGATTACAAGCTGAGCCACCGAGCCTGGCCCAGGATCATAAACCTTAAATAAAGATTTAAAATACATAAAAATATTGTATTGCATCACTCTCTTCTATGTTATTTTCAAAATTTTCAAACTGGAAAAAATGGAAAAACTTTTGGGAGCGTTGAAGAACATGAGAAAAAAATTGGATCAAGGTCATATAATAAAAATGAGGATTACAGCCGGGCTCAGTGGCTCAGCCTGTAATCCCGCGCCTTTGGGAGGCTGAGGTGGGTGGATTGCCTGAGCCCATGGGTTCGAGACCCGCCTGGGCAGGCGAGACCTCATCTCTACAATAAGTCAAAAATTAGCCGGGTGGTGGTAGCGTGCGCCTGTAATTCCGGCTACTTGGAAGGCTGAGACGGAAGGATCGCCGGAGCCCAGCAGGTCGAGGCTGCGGGGGCCGGGAGTGGCCACTGCACTCCAGTCTGGGCAACAGAGTGAGACTCCAACTCAAAAAAAAAAAAAAAAATGAGGGTTATTTGTTTTTTCTCTTTGTGGAAAATGTGTCTTTATCCAATTTTAAAATCAAAGTAAGTACATAAAGTGTCAGTAAAAACAATGAAATGCTAAAAGCACAGTCATGAGTCACTTAACAACAGGATACATTCTGAGAAATGCATTGCTAGATAATTTATCATGCAAACACCGTAGAGTGTACTTACACAAACCTAGGTGGTCAGCTTACACAGCTAGGTTATATGGCCTAGCCTATTGCTCCGAGGATACAAACCTGTACAGCATGTTACTATATTAAGCACAGTAGGCAATTGTAACACAGTGGTATTTGTGTATCTAAACATATCCAAACACAGGAAAGGTAAATACAGTCAAAGCATAAAAGACTTTTTAAAGATACACATGTCAGCCGGGCTCAGGGGTTCAGCCTGTAATCCCAGCACTTTGGGAGGCTAAGGTGAGTGGATTGCCTGAGCCTGAGGGTTCGAGACCCGCCTGGGCAACTTGGCAAGACCTCATCTCTACAATAAATCAAAAATTAGCTGGGCGTGGTAGCACACGCCTGTAGTTCCAGCTACTTGGAAGGCTGAGGTGGAAGGATTGCCGGAGCCCAGCAGGTCGAGGCTGCGGTGGCCGGGAGCGGCCACTGCACTCCAGTCCGGGTGACAGAGTGAGACTCTGACTCAAAAATAAATAAATAAATAAAATAAATACAGATACACATGTCTAGGGCACTTACCCTGAATGGGGCTTGCAGGACTGGAAGCTGCCCTGGGGAGTGGTAAGTGAATGTGAAGGCGAAGCCTAGAACATCACTGTGCACTACGTAGACTTTATAAACACGGTACCTGTAAGCTACACTAAATGTATTTTTAAAATTTTTCTTCAGTAATAAATTAACCTTAACTGTGAAGTTTTTACTTTATAAACTGATTGATTTAATTTTTTGACTCTTGTAATAATACAACTTACAGCACAAACACATTGTACAGCTGTACAAAAAAAACTGTAAGATTTTTTTCTTCTTAAAAAGATTTTATACTTTTATTTTTATTTTTTGGTGACAGGGTCTTAACTGTGTGCCCAGGCTGGAGTCCAGTGGCTCACCGCAGCCTCCAACTCCTGAGCTCAAGTGATCTCCTGCATTTTCTCTCCACAGTAGCTGTGACTTCAGGCACATGCCACTGTACCTGGCTACGTTTTTCATTTTTCATAGAGATGAGGTCTCACTGGGTTGCCCAGGCTGGTCTCTAACTCCTGGCCTCAAGCAATCCTCCTGCCTCTGCCTCCCAAGGAGCTGGGATTGTAAGTGTGAGCACTGCACCTGGCCACGATTTTATACTTTTTTAAAAACTTTTTTGTTGGAAGGTAAGACACAAATACCCACATCAGCCCAGGCCTCTACAGGGTCAGGGACCATCAATATCACTGTCTTCCCCCTCTGCATTCTGTCCTCCTGGAAGATCTTCAAGAGCAGTAGCACTCTTGGGGCTGAAGTCACCTATGACAACAATGTCTCTTCCTGGAATACCTTGGAAGGACCTGCCTGAGGCTGTTTTTGCCATTAACTTTTTGTTGTGTTTTTTTTTTTTGAGTTGGAGTGTCACTCTATCTCCCAGGCAGCTGGAGTGCGGTGGCACACTCAGCCACCCTAGCATCGACCTGCTGGGCTCTGGCGATCCTTCCTCCTCAGTCTTCCAAGTAGCTGGAACTACAGGTGTGCACTACCATACCTGGCTGATTTTTTATTTATTTTAGCGATGAGGTCTCACCAAGTTGCCCAGACTGATCTCAAACCTGTGGGGTCAGGCAATCCACTCATGTCGGCCTCCCAAAGTGTTGGGATTTTTTTTTTTTTGAGTTGGAGTCTCACTCCGTCACCCAGACTGGAGTGCAGGGGCCGCTCCCGGCCACCACAGCCTCTACCTGCTGGGCTCCAGCGATCCTTCCGCCTCAGCCTTCCAAGTAGCCGGAATTACAGGCATGTGCTACCACGCCCGGCTGATAGTGTTGGGATTATAGGCTGAGCCACTGAGCCCAGCCAGTTTTTTTTTTTTACAAGTAGAAGAAGCACTTTAAGATAATGATAGAAAGTATAGCATAGTAAATACCTAAACCAATAACATCGTCATTTATTATCATTGTCAAGTATGTACTGTGCATAATTGTTTGTGCTAGACTTTTATAGCACTGGCAGTTCAGTGGGTTTGTTTACACCAGCATCACCACAAATGTGAATAGTGTGTTGATCTACAATGTTATGACAGCTACAGCAATACTAGGCAATAGGTAATTTCAGCTCCATTATCCTCTTAGGGGGCCTCCATTGTTGACTGAAATGTCATTGTGTAGCACGTGACTGTTCAGTTCTTTAAGAAGATTGTTCCTTAACCAGTGGGTGGCAGGTGCCTACAGTTCCAACTACTTGGAAGGCTGAGGCAGAAGGATTGCCTGAGCCTAGATGGTCAAGGCTGCAATAGCCATGAGTGTGTGACTGCACTCCAACCTGGACGACAGAGTGAGACTCTGATTCAAAAAGTAAAGATAAAGCAAGGTCAAATGGTTGGACCAGGTGATTTTAAGCTACTTTTATGATTCCTCGTGACTCCTGCTTAAGACTAGAGGTCTTGGGAAAACCGAGGCCCTGCTTTCTCTCATTTATGTTGTCTGGGGTTCTCTTTTTGGTAGTTAAACGTTGAACAGTGAGCATGCTGGGACAGGAAAAGAGTGCCCTGACCCCTTCTCTGAGGAGGCTCAGAGCAGAGCCAATTTACTCACTGCTCCTTTCTCTCCCTCAGCTCTCCCTGCCACCCACGTTCCTGCGCCTCCTCACGAGGGGAGTCCCAGAGACCAGGCGGTGGCATCTGCGCTGTTCACAGCAGATTCCCAGGTGAGCTGCAGGCCCCTCTGCCCTCCAGAGTCTCTTGTGTCTGCCTTTGTCCCTGAGCTTTCTTAGTGCTCTCCTCACTCTGAATGTCCCTGCTCACAGAAAAGAAAAGCTCTACCTCCCTCCCCTCCATGCATTGTCTTCCACAAACTTCCTCCCTACCCCCAGCTCCAGAGGCTCTGGTAACCTTTTCTTTCCCAGCGTCCTGTAGCCTTGCAGTCACCTCTGTTCCTGACTCCAGGCTTGGGCAATGGGATTTTCCCTAAGTTTGGGGGAAACTGAGTGTGGGGGTCTCCTGTTATTTCAGGCGATGGTGAAGATTGAGGACATGGCCGTGTCCCTCATCCTGGAGGAATGGGGATGTCAGAACCTGGCTCGGAGGAATCTCAGTAGGGACAACAGACAGGAGAACTATGGGAACGTGTTTTCCCAGGGTAAGACTGATGCAGGCTTATTGTCTGATAAGATTGTTTTGCCTCTTTATGTTGTGGGATCTCAACTGAGTGTTGACAAGAATGTAGAGACTACCCCTTCAGATAGAGAGCGAGAGCATTTATGTTCATTTAACTCCGAAAGCATGGTACTGTGACCCCAATTCCAGGTGGGATTTTTATCGCTAAGTAGATTTTGCTCTTTGAAATCAGAAATAAGTATGCTCAGAGGCCTCACTTCTTCATCCACCCAGGTCCCTGGGAGGATTCTGTTTTACTTACTTCCTGTGGATGTCAATTTAGGTGCCTCTGTCAGGGGAATGTCTGTTTCTCAGTAGACATGGCCAGGTGAACCGATCATCATCGAATCCCAACTTACTGTCCTGGCACTGTGTTCCTGGAACTACCAAGCATCCTTCCATGGCTTTCTGTCCTCTTCCGTCCTGTGTGAGCTCTGCTTTCTGAACTGGCACTGAACCTCCCTTATGATCAGGATTCCCAGTTTCCAGACCTAACGGTGATCTGTGAAGCACTCTGGGTTCTGGGGTTGCATAAGAACCAAGACGCTCAAGAGACATCAGCCAGATGATACAAGGTGACACAGTGGGCAGACATTTACATCTGCTAGATCTTAGCCCCTAGGAGACAGTGCCACAAAGGAGCCCTCACATAAGCACAGTGATAGAGAGGTCTACAGTGAGACTTCTACCTGGGGAGGGCAAAGGAAGTGTGAATGAAGGATGAACGTAAATAAAGGGTTGTCACTAAAGAAACCTCAGGTTTTCTTTTTTAATCATAGGTGCAAATGGGGTTTATAATTTCTCTCGGTACTTGCTCTTCGTACTAGATGAATATTAAGCCAGAGGACTCATCCATGTTGATGAGCTGAGTATTACCTATTCTGATAACAACAAATAAATATAAAACTAAAAATGGAGGCCCGGTACGGTGGCTGAAGCCTATAATCCCAGCACTTTGGGAGGCCAAGGCGAGAGGATTGCCTGAGCCCACAGGTCTGAGACCAGCCTGGGCAACTTGGCGAGACCTCATCCCTACAATAAATTAAAAATTAGCCAGGTGTGGTAGCACACACCTCTAGTTTCAGCTACTTGGAAGGCTGAGGCCGAAGGATTGCCTGAGCCCAGCAGGTAGAGGCTGCAGTGGCCATGAGTGTGCCACTGCACTCCAGCCTGGTTGACAGAGTGAGACTCCAACTAAAAAACAGATATATATATAAATGGGAACTGTCTAGATAGTCAAAGACCTTGGCTTGGAATTCAAAAGGGTAGACCAATTTCCTTTTTCTTTCAATTGTCTCAGTATTTGTGGTGATTTATCGCTATAGGCAGGGGTTAGATACTGTTTAACTCCCTGGGTGACTGCGTTCTGGAGCCTGTTTGGGGTAGTGTAGACCCTCTTGAAAAGGTCTTGAAGCCAAGAAAGTAAAGAATAGATGTAGGCTATTTCGGTTTTTTCTCCTCAACAAATATAAACATATATAAAATAGTGTGCAACTGTTAAAACAATTTTCAGTTTTCACTTAAAAGCAAAATATGCACATAAGATAGCAGTGAATGATAAACATTACATTCCAGTGCTTTAATATACCGATTATTAAAATGAGGGCATCACTTCTACATTTGTAAAATTTTGTTTTTTATTATCACCTTCATGGGCTCTCTCCAACACTGCTTTCAGTTTCTTGTCTGTTCTCAGTTATTCTCAGTGTCAGTCAGTGAAGGGTTTAATTATGTTAATTCATGCCCCAGTCAACTTCTTCATTCTCATCTCTGTTACCTGAGCACTAACAGTTCTGTGCTGCTCTCTCTGCTGGAGGGAAACTATTTCCTGTGTCTGAAGAACTTTGTACCCTGTTGGGTTCCAAACAGGATATTTGTTTTTGCTTGTTAGCCATCAGTTTATTGATAGAATACTCACAGAATTAGAGGAGTATTTGTTTCTCCAATTTAAACTACATTCCTTTCTTTCTGCTAATACCACTAACCATTTTTATCAAAGACTTGTCCTTTTTAAACTTTTTAACTTTTAACTTTTTAAACAAATACAAATATTTATTAGTAGTGGAACATGATTTTGTTGTTTTTTTTGAGTTGGAGTCTCACTCTGTTGCCCAGGCTGGAGTACAGTAGCACACTTTCAGCCACCGCATCCTTGACCTGCTGGGTTCAGGTGATCCTTCCACCTCAGCTTTCCAAGTAGCTGGAACTACAGGCGTGTGCCACCACGCCTGGCTAATTTTTTGGTTTATTGTAGAGACAGGGTCTTGCCATATTGCCTAGGCTGGTCTTGAACCTGTGGCTCAAGCAGTCCTCTCGCCTTCACCTCCCAAAGTGCTGGGATTACAGGCATGAGCCACCACTCCCAGCGAAACATTTTTAAAATTGTATTTGTTCCATCAAATTAATTATCTGGTGATCGAATAATGGGATTGTGACCTGACATCCCTTAATTCCTTATCCCTTCCCTCCTTCCTTGACTGGTTCTTTTTCCTCTGCTCAACCTTAGTATGTCTGTTTATTCCCGTCCTCTCTCCATGCTCACTTTGCTGTTACTTCCCCTTTCTTTCCACAGTCTTCCTGCCCTCTCATTTTCCAACTCTACTCCCTAGTGTCCCAATTTTTTCTCTTTTTTTCCTCCTAGTTGATCTCTGATTACTACTGTGAAATCACTTTGCAGGCGTGTAGGGGCTTCCTGGAAAATAATGTCACTTGCTTACCCTGTATATTTAAAAAAAAAAGTGCTATTTGAATTTTTTATTTATTGTATCAGGTGAAAACAAGAATGATAACGAGGAGTCAACCTCAAAGGCTGAAATCGTCGAAGACTCGGCATCACATGGGAAGACAGCAGGAAGATTCCAGAAAGAGTTTGGAGAGAAACGTGAACAGCAGGGCAAAACAGTAGAAAGGCAGCAGAAAAACCCTGAGGAGAAAACTGGAAAAGAGAAGAAAGATTCAGGGCCAGCTACAGTTAAGGACAAGAAAACCACCGCAGGAGAGAGAGGTCCAAGGGAGAAGGGTAAAGGATTGGGAAGAAGCTTCAGTCTGAGTTCCAACTTTACTACCCCCGAAGAAGTTCCAACAGGAACAAAGTCTCACAGATGTGATGAATGTGGTAAATGCTTCACAAGAAGCTCAAGCCTTATTCGCCATAAAATAATCCACACTGGAGAAAAGCCCTATGAATGTAGTGAGTGTGGGAAAGCCTTCAGTCTTAACTCAAACCTCGTCCTGCATCAGAGAATCCACACAGGAGAGAAACCTCATGAATGTAATGAGTGTGGCAAAGCCTTCAGTCATAGTTCAAATCTTATCCTGCATCAGCGCATCCATTCTGGAGAGAAACCTTATGAATGTAATGAGTGTGGGAAGGCTTTCAGCCAGAGCTCAGACCTCACTAAACATCAGAGAATTCACACGGGGGAGAAACCCTATGAATGTAGCGAATGTGGAAAAGCTTTCAACCGAAACTCATACCTTATTTTGCATCGGAGAATTCACACTCGAGAAAAGCCCTATAAGTGCACTAAATGTGGCAAGGCCTTCACTCGGAGCTCAACCCTCACTCTGCACCACAGAATCCATGCTAGAGAGAGAGCCTCTGAGTACAGTCCAGCCTCCTTGGATGCATTTGGTGCATTCCTGAAAAGTTGTGTTTAAAGCAAGAATTTGTCATCAAGCCATTTCCCCCTTTGTTTCTAAAATTATTTCAGAGATGTGTGCTCATGGAGGGAAAGAAAAACAGCTTCAACAGATTTTTTTTTTTTTTAATCACACTCAAGGATCCTTATAGTTATATCAGCGGTGTTCTGCCTTTGTGTAATCTGGGCATGTAATTCATCTACACAGCCCCTGCAGGGAAAAGCTAGTCATGGAAAATCCACATGATATTTCCACACAAGATAAAAGCACATGTGTAGTAAAATATCAGGCTTTTCAGTAATGAGGATACCTTTAAGATGCTATTGGACTCTCAGCAATCACAGCATATAATTGAAAGACCAAGATTAGCTCCATGAACATGATGCCAAGGTTAAGAAACGACTTGCTGCAAACAAGCCCTACTTGGCCAACATCTTACCTATTTCTCAAAAAAAGAGGACTGTGAAAACAAAAACTGCATTGGGACATGCTGCTCTTGCTAGTTATATATACAGTAAGTTATATATATGATCACTGGTAGCCTACCAAAGCTATAGAAATCTAGGACTGTGTTGATCAGTATCAAACCAAAGATTTCTATCTCTTCCCGAAAGAGAGGGTATGTGCACCAGTCTACAGTTCCAAAGGACTGCAACAAACGTAGATGGTTCTATCCTCATCAATGAGATCAACTCTACTGAAATGGCAACAACAATTCAATGACACTTCTCTCCCTTCTTGAAATCCCTAAAGCACTATAGCACTCCTGAATGCATTTCTCCACAAATTAGCACTTGATTGTATACTGTGTTTTAATCCTTCATTGTTTCACATATGAAGTTTTATTGCCCCCAAAAACAATATGCTTCGATTGTCAAGGGATATACTTCTATTCCTGCCAACACAGCATTGGACATAGTGCTGAACAAATAAAACGTACTCGTTGTGACTGGCTTCTAATAGGACTTCTGCATTCATGAGGAAGGCCTGTGAATCATAAGTACCTGAAATATGGGAGCCTGGCCCACTTTTACAGAGGACCTTCAGAGCCAAAATGCATGTTAAACCTCTAGGGTCTAATGCTATTTTTGTCCCAAACATAAATGAGAGGCACTGGTTAGCTGCCTGCATAGACTTTCTAAATACAGATCGATGAGGAAATACCATGGAATGTCAGAAATAACTCCGTTGTCATGTTAAAGAAGAAAAATATGAACACTGACTAAGGTCATTTTTTTGACATTGTTCTGTGGCAAAGATCTTAGCCAGAATTTTCTTGTCAGCTGCTGAACAATATGATTATTTGGGCACTTTCTGAATTGTTTGTAGCTTAGATACTGGAGTTCAGAAGATGTGATTTTTGTTACTTTTCACAAAAAAGGAAAGTTGTAGGGAGCATTTTTTCCACACTTTTCCAGAAACTTTACAGAAGCATTAATCATCACTAGCTGGCAATTATTAAATGTATTTTGTTCTGAGAAGTTCACAGCTTACTTACTAAGATGTGGTTGGCTGTATCGTAGTCATAGTGCCCGTGTCTTTTCTGTTTTTCATCACTAAAAACTGAGATGAAGTTATGAAACTTTCGTCCTTCCCATCATCTGTGCAGGAGGATGCCATTGACTAGTGACATAAGCTAATGACAGAGACTGTTTGACACAACCAAGAGATCTAAGTATTGTGGGCTATATATGGACAGTCATCAGGAACTTGGGTAGAGATGGCTTTGCTCATGAGTGTTCAGATGATTGTGGACAGCCCTGCAGACACTAGAAACAAAGACTAAGGACAAATCTGAAGACTCAGTATGACCACCCCATAATGGGAGATTGAGATTAAGTAGTTTGAGATTTTCCCATAAGAAACAGTACTAAAACTACGGCTCCTTGGTCATTCATTGACCAACAGCTAAAGTCCACGAGACAATTTTATGTGGAGCCGATGAGGTGGGGGTAAATGTGGCCTCAACTCCAGACCAAACAAATTCTGCACACCAGTCATTCTTTGGCCTCTCTCTGGTTTTATTACTTAGCCCGACCACAACTTCACTGTAGCTTCTAAACAGTTTCATCAGTGTTGCCTGGGAAAACTTACCAAGTAGTAAGCAAGCCAGTCACCAGAATGTTTCTACCTGTTCAACTGAAGAAAAACTGCAGAGATACTCCAGAGGAGTATAGCTAGGTAACTTTTTATAGTGAAGTGGAGGTAGAAATGCTTTAAGGATTGTCTTCAAAGAATGAGCCACAGTACTGGTTGCTTAGAAAATTTCTGGCACTTTTGAGCAAGGACTTTTGCCCACTAGAAAGCAACTGAGAGTGAAGTGCGCAATTCCAGGCACCAACCTAAGCACTGACTTCGTTCTTAAGAGGGAAAGGACTTTGGTCAGTTCCACGTTGGCCTTTTTTTTAGCCACAGCTACATGCTGTGGTGTAGTTCAGCCATCACGTTGGGGTTTTGTTTTTAAATGAAAGTTAAATGTGACCTGCGCCCTCACTTTTAATTCCCACTTTATTGGGCTGTCTCACTGACTTTGTCGGATACCCACTTTGGATCTGCAGCAGATGCACTCCTTGAAGCAGCTGTTTGAAGATGTGTTTTTCTGAGAAAAGCAGGCTACAACTGTTTATTAAAACCATTTGCATTACATTTATTTATCAGATGTGAAGTGGAAAGGGTAGTTGGGTCATGGTCAAAAATGCTTGCAACATCTAGTTAGCGCTCAGGATAGTCATTCAAAAGTTCTTGACTGATGGAAGTCTGTTAACAATGTAAGTGCTCCATCAGCAAGCTATTTGTCCTAATGGAAGTTTTTGAAGAGTCTTTAAATACCTTTCCCTTGCCAGGAAGAGAGGTAAAATTCTTCAAGTTGTGGGGTATTTGTTTCCACTCCAGCCTGGCAGGCAAGGCTAAAAACTGAGACTATAGATGTATGAGACATGTTGGCACTTAATATTAAAGGCTAAAAGTGAAACTGTGCTAAATATGTGTAGAGAGAGTGACATGTTTGATATGTGTGGCGGTTCAACATCTTACATACATCAGAGAATTTATTTCAGAAAGGAACCTCCTGAATGTGATAAATATGGCAAAGCCTTTAATCACATCTCAGCCCTTAGCATCAGAAATCTTACACTGTAAATAAACTTTGCTAATATTATATGTGAGGAAAACTTTCATGTATAGCTTTGGACAGAGAATTCTGTCAGTATGTTCCAATCATGTAATGAATTTGAGAAACACTGCAGAGGGAGCTCAATCTTAACTCCAGAGGATCTACAGAAGAAGAAAATGTGGGGAGATGATAAAGAAATAGCAAAATGTGCAACTTTTTACAAAAATTGTTAATGTTGGCTACTTCTGTATATTTTGTATGACCATAGTGTCGGTGTCTGTTTTGTACCTCCAGCCCGTTACTGTTCTGTATATTACCTGTAAGCAGATGATGTCTTTTATTTTAATCTATTTGACAGAACACATCACTCCAAAAGAGCAAAATTTTGGAGCAAGTAGTGAAGAAATGGATATGGTTATAGATATAAAGTTCACAGAACTGGGGGGGGGACTTCATAGTTTGGTGCTTATCAAATCAAGAGAAGAGATTGCAAATGTGTGAGGAGAGATAAGTTAATGGGGCACTTCCTGTAAACACAGGAATCCTCCTCAGTTTTTCTTCAGAACCGGGAAGTTGAGCTCTGATGGGTCAGGTCACTGTTGCAAGCAAAGGGAATGGATTCTCTTGTCAGTGGGGGAAGAGGGTCTTCTCCATGAATTGAGTGTAGGAAGTGTATGGGAATGGCCTGTGGGACCACTTCAGCTGGCCATAGTCATGCTTCCTCACTAACTCTTAAATCTTTATGCTTGGAAAATCTGGGACAGGAAAATGCTAAAGTGTTCTTTCTGGGGGAAATGGGCATAGACACATCCAGTTGTGGCATTGCAGAAAGCTTATCTGATAAGGCTTAAGAAGCATTTTGCAGTATTCCCTTTGGCTGTGCTCCCGCGTCCCTTCCCTACTCCCGCTTTCTTCCCCTGGTTTATGGTTATTAGGAGAAAGGGTTTGAAGACTCATAGCTGCAAAAGAAATTTTTTTATTCTAGAGTAGGTCAGTCACCTTTATTCCAGGTAGTCATGCTGATCTAATTATCCAAAGTCAGCTAGCCAGGTTCATCCCACCGTCCTCGTGGAAGACTTTGTTATGAATTGGAGTAGCAGTATTGAAATGTAGTCAAACAGTGACAGCAATACTTGTCAGAGGGGCCATATTTTTGTGGGTCCCACTGAGCAACTTCTCAGAAATACTTACGAAGAGGCTGAGGTTTCCCATCTGGGAAATTAAATGAAGGTCTGCAGATTGCTAAGTGAAATATAGAATCAGAGAAAAGAAAATGAAATGGTATAAATAGATCATTTCATAGAAGTTAGAGTAGATTTTTATTTCAACTACTACTGGAGAATTTAATAAAAAGCATTATTTGAAAACCTAACAGATTTAGGTTTCGTTTTTAGAATGGACACACTACTGTACATTTAAAAACAGTTATTTTGCTAGTCAGATTAATTTTTTTATTATATCTGAAATGAAATTATCTGTTTTACTTTTCAAAGCTTTGTGAAGCAAACTTGAAGTTATAGGGAGGTAAGCCATCTCCAGTTTTGCAGGTCAAACAAAAAATATTTGACGTCCCATAGTACAGAACGTCTTCATATGAGAACTTTCATTTTAACTGGTTCTGTTTAATAGTGGACACCACCAATCTCATGTTTTTCTGTACCCTAAAACAAGTAGAAGAGAAACAGTGGGCGTTGGGTAGACTTCTAAACCTTGCTCTGCTGTGATTGTAATCTTTGAGATTCTCACCTCCATTTACTTAAGAATCATGACTCACTTCAAATTAACAGTAATCATCAAAGTTAATTGGTTTTCAAATTTTAATTTTCTCCCTTCAGCAAACACTCATTAAGCAGTGAGCCTGAGTGTTTTAAGATGTAAAGAATGAGATCTGTGAGTGATTGAAAGATGGTATTAAAACTTGGCTTTCATTCCAGTTTGGGGTTTGGACTTTATGTTCCTTTGGTCCAGGGAAGACAGCTGCAGTTGCCCTGAATCGCTATCATTTAGTCTCCCGAAAAGGTCAGGTGCATTAAGAAGGAAAAGGAGAAAGAGTATTTCCACTTAGCAGGCCAGGGGAGGGAGGGAGGAGAGACCATTGGGAGTGTGTTGGGGTTAGTGCTCGCTTGCCTTCTCACCTCAACCTCAACCAGGGAACAGCATCCAGCTGCTTTTTGAAGTGTTTAGTCTGCCCTAGTAGGTACAAAGCATGTTAGACTTAGAGAAGCTTCTGCTGATAGCAGGGGTTCTTCTTTGAAAACATATATGAGGGGGTGGGTGGGAGGAAGCAAATTGCGAACATGGAGGAAAATCCTGTCCTAAAGATATATGAGTTTGGGGGTAAGGGGTGGGTTATGCAAGCGAAATCAGTAATTATTTTAAAATTAGCATATGTATTTTTATTAACTTTTAGTTAAATATAGATTATTACAACGAGGTCAACATAAGCCTAAATCTATAGAGAGAGCTAACTCAGGCATTGTCTTGTTTATTTGTAGACTGGATAAAGCGACCTGTTTTGTCATTTCCCAGCTTCTTTGTTTAGAATAAGTTAGACCAAAAGAAAAAACGTGCTTGTCTTTGTATATCCGTGAAATTAAGTTATTGCTGTTAAAAACTGGATTTTTCACTTTACTAGGCTCTGAAGAGTCCAGGTGCTTGGTAGATGGTCAGTAAATGATTTTTAAGTCTAATTTGTTCGTTTCAAATCCTCATGAACACTTCTAGAAAGGCTTGTTTTGATAAGTAATGGAATCATAGAGGAAAAATAGTTTTTCTAAAAAGAAACTCCTCCACTAACAATAATCATTTGAAACCTTGATTGAAGTCTAAAGTTTTAATCACAAGAGAAATGGCAACAGAAAAATGTATATGCATTTATAGTCAATCGTCCATTTTAGGAGGCCTTGGTGTCTGACAAATGTTAAAGTAGTGAGGTTGGGGAAGGAAACTGGGGATTTGTAATATTCTCTTTATGTTGTTTCTTTTCTGGGTCGTGGTAAAACAATAAATCATCATCTCTAGGTGGCAGTACTTGCGTTCGTTTTTTGCCATCCTTGGTTGCATAAATGCACGTTGGGATTTTTCTGGAAAGTAGAATTTCAAAGTTAAAAACTAGAACTGTGATCCACAAACAGAATGCTGTGCACAAAATGATTTTTTTTCCTTGTCTCAATAATTGACTTATTATCCTATTTAAGAACCAGAATAGAGGTGCAGAGGGCTCTGATTTCCTCTGTGCTTCAGTTTCAGGACCCTTAAGATCGGAATACTCATCCTGCCCTGCTTGCTTTCCAGGCTATTGTGGAATAAACAACAAAAAAAAATTTTTTTAAGGCAAAAGAGGTAAATAAAGGTGGCACTTGTAAAAGAAAAAAAAATGTCTTTTTACCCAGGTATCTTCACAACCAGATCTTGGTTCAGGGGAACTTCTCCCTATCCTGTCTGTCTCTCTCAGCCTGGGTTCCCAAGAGCAGCTGCACCTGAGTTAAGGGCTCGTGTACAGGTGATTTATAATAGAAAATGATTCCAGAGAGCAGAAGCGAGGAACAGGGTAGACAGAGACAGGAAGAAGTCACATTATTGAACTTGGTCACTGTTACGGGGCCCAGTCCCCAAATGACAGTGGGCTGCTCCCGGAGCAGCTGCCCCCGGAGCTGGAGGGAGCCTTTATTTAAGAGCTGTTCCGTGGAGTTGAAACTCCCTTGAAATTCCAGGTTTGTACACATCAGAGCAGCCGTGGAGCAAGTGCTGCTGGTGACTACATTGATAAGTAAAAAGCAAGTTGAGTGGACGTGAAGTCGGGCCCAGAAGGTGTCCAAAAACATGCAGGAAGCCGGGCTCAGTGGCTCAGCCTGTAATCCCGCACCTTTGGGAGGCTGAAGTGAGTGAATTGCCTGAGCCCGCGGGTTCGAGACCCGCCTGGGCAGCGAGACCTCATCTCTACAATAAATCAAAAAATCAGCCGGGCGTGGTAGCGCATGCCTGTAATTCCAGCTACTTGGAAGGCTGAGGCGGAAGGATCAACGGAGCCCAGCGGGTCGAGGCTGCGGTGGCCGGGAGCGGCCGAGTGAGACTCCAACTCAAAAAAAAAAAAACATGCAGGAATGTTTTTACTCAACACTTCTGACAGAATGTGCGGGGATTTTTTCCCCACACCAACCAATTTTTGAGCTCTGGACATGAACTGAGTGTCCTGTGATTCAGTTGTGACGCTATGTGGAGCAGGCCAGACCCCACAGGGTACCCACATTTCAGGCGCCAATCCTAGGTCCCAGGTTTTCATTTGTACTCCTGACCAGCTATAAGTCAGGTTCTACAACCCTCTCCTTGGATTCGATAATGTGCTGAAAAGTGCTTCTTATTACTGGTTTATTACAAAGAATATAAACGAACAGCCAGACGAGGAGGTACATAGGGCACGGTGTGAGATAGGAACAGGGAGGTGGATGGAGCGTTCACGTCCTCTGGTTGCCACCTTCCCAGCACCTCACTGTTTCACCAGCCTGGAAACCACAAACCACATGGTTTGGGGGTTTTATGCAGGTTTCATTAGGTAGGCCTGATTATGTGAGTTACTGGCCATTGGCAGCAACTCAACCTTCAGCCTCCCCACCATACCCCCAGACCCTGGGGATTGAGGCTGTAAATCTCAACTCTCTAGTCATGCCTTGGTCTCTGGCAGCTAGCACCCATTCTGAAGTGATCTTGGGACCCCAACCACCAGTCATCTCATTAGCATGCAAAAGACAGCGGGCTCGGTGGCTCAGCCTGTAATCCCGTGCCTTTGGGAGGCTGAGGTGAGTGGATTGCCTGAGCCGGCGGGTTTGAGACCCACCTGGGCAGGCGAAACCTCATCTCTACAATAAATCAAAAAATTAGCCAGGCGTGGTAGTGCACGCCTGTAGTTCCGACTACGCGGAAGGCTGAGGCGGAAGGATCACCGGAGCCCCGCAGTTCGAGGCTGCGGTGGCCGGAAGCGGCCACTGCACTCCAGTCTGGGCGACACAGTGAGACTCCAACTCAAAAAAAAAACACAAAAAACAAAGCATGCAAAAGACACTTACCATCTTGGAGATTACAAGGGTTTTAGGAATTATGTGCTAACTAGGGACAAAGACCAAATATTTTCTTTTTTATTATCACAGTATCATATCTTCAAAAGTCTTCTGAAACTTGCCTGCCCCAATCTGAGGTAGCTGGACCATATAGTTTTCTTTCTATTTTTTTAAGAGACGAGGTCTGGCTCTGTTGCTCAGGCTGGTCTTGAACTGGGCTCAAGCAGTCCTCCCACCTCAACCTCTCAAAGCTCTGGGATTCGACGCATGAGCCACCACGCCCAGCCAGGACCATACACTTTGTAGGTGAGTTGTCTGTCTAGTCATGTTATGGCTCTGCAGATGTAGAACCTTCCAGATCTGTTGATGATGAGGGGCTCCCATTGGAGATTCTGCTCTTGAGTTAACAGAGCCTGGGCCCAGAGGGATCCAGAGGCTTACGGTCTCCCCACTGCAGCAAGCGCCTCTTGGGTCATAGAATTAGGGTTTACCTCCCAAGAGCCTCTTTCCTCAATCTTTCACTCTGTCCCATCCAGTTCAAACCCTGGTGACTTCCTCTGCTTCTTCCATTCCTGTGCCTTTGTTACAGAGAGCTGCAGGAGGAAAAGAAGCAGACTCCTACAGTTTTAGGCCACCTTCATCTTACCCTTGCCTCTGCTAGACAGCCCTATTCTCTGCTGTGTTCCTGGGTTCGGAACCTCACAACAGCACAGTATCTCCTGCTCCCATGCCAGTCATGGCCTCTCCTCACTGTTCCTCAGCAGGTGTACTGCAATATTCTTTCCCAAGGATCTCAGGCCATCTGATGTGCTTCCCTGTCTTCTCCTTCCCCTTGGATTCCCTTCCCCTGCTGCTGACTGCCATGGGTTGTGGTCCCTTCTCTTGTGCCTCCAGGCTCCTCCTCACCCCAAAGTATTGTTCCAAGTAAGCACAAGCCTAAATAAGCTTAAGGAGCAAAAGCGAAGTTTTGGAATCTGTTGACCTGCCCCTTTTGGTTAACAAACTCCTCTACCAAGGGACTACCAAGTAGTCCCAGACCACTGTTGTCATCTCTTCACAACAGATCTTCCTACTTCTAAAGCCCCTGTAACTCACCTCCTATCTCAGCCACTTGAGTGGCACTGTTGTGGGTCACCAATGCGCTTGGCAAAAGCATTTTATCTCATCTTCATTCTTCCTTACTTTAACATTTGACCATTTTATTGAAACCCTGTCAGTTGTTCACCTTACACCATCCTGCGGCTTGTCTCTCTCCCTTCTTCACTCTTCGGTAACAACCATGAACTGTCTCTAATCCACAGATCCACTTTACAAATATAGGCAGTAGCCCCATCATACGGATACAGAAACTGAGGCCCTGGGAAGTGAAGAGGCTTCCCAATAAGTGGCAGAACTGGGTTTTAAAACCAAATCTAGGCCGGGCTCGGTGGCTCAGCCTGTAATCCCAGAGCTTTGGGAGGCTGAAGTGAGCTGATTGCCTGAGCCCGCGGGTTCGAGACCCGCCTGGGCAACTTGGCGAGACCTCATCTCTACAATAAATCAAAAATGAGCCAGGTGTGGTAGCGCACGCCTGTAGTTCCAACTACTTGGAAGGCTGAGGCAGAAGGATCACTGGAGCCCAGAGGGTCCAGGCTGCAGTGGCCAGGAGCGGCCAGTGCACTCCAGTCTGGGCAACAGAATGAGACTCCAACTCAGAAAAAAATAAATAAATAAAACCAAATCTGTCTGATTCCAGCAACCAGCTTCTCTCCACTGCTTCATCATCCCACATCCTCCTTTATGAGACAATTATTCTCCTCCATTACTAACATGACTAACATTATCTTCCTCCATTACTAACATGACCGCACTCTTCTGTTCAGGGAGAAGCCTAGCATAACAGCGAAGCACACAGGCACTGGAGCCAGTTAGTTCATGTAGGGTCACATCCTTCATCTACCATGTACTTGCTATATGACCTTGGGTTCGTTTCTTAAAATGTCTTTGTTTCTTCATCTATAAAATAGGCATAGTGTTACTAAATGAGCTAATACGTGTAAAGTAGCCACAACAGTGCCTGAATAAGTGTTCAGAAAATGTTTGCTATCATTAGCTATTATAATCTCCTCCATGGGCCTCTGGCCTCTCTTCTTCTCTCTCTCTCTCTCTCTCTCTATATATATATACATATATATGTATATATATAAAATTTACTTTGATGTGAGTCGGGGCCTCACCCTGTCTCCCAGGCTGGAGTGCAATGGTATGATCATGGCTCACTGCAGCCTCGACCTCCTGGACTCAGGCAATCCTCCCTCCTTCACCTCCTGAGCAGCTGCGACTACAGATGCACGCCACCATGCCAGACTAATTTTTTAATTTTTTGTAGAGATGAGGTCTCGCTATGTTGCCCAGACTGATCTCAAACTCCTGGGCTCAAGCAGTCTTCTCTCCTTGGCTGCCATTCCCGGCCCACTTTTCTCTCGAATATTCACTTGCTCCTCACAAAAGTCTTCCTTGGTTAGGCTGGTGAGCTAAGTGGGGGCCGCTGGTATACAAAGAATTGCACGGAAAGAAAATTAGGAAAAAGGAAGTTGGCTGAGGCGGAAGGATCGCCGGAGTCCAGCAGGTCAAGGCTGCGGTGGCCGGAAGTGGCCACTGCACTCCAGTCTGGGCGACAGAGTGAGACTCCAACTCAAAAAAAAAAAAAAGAAAGAAAGAAAGTAGATCAAAGAAAGGGTGGATCCACTTCCCCAGGAGTGGAGAAGGAGCCAGACAGTTAAAGGAAATGCCAGCCCTAAATGCTTAGGACTGGGGGTTTATAAGATCTTCTTCATGGATCAGGCAAGCATCCTTGGGTGAGACAACAAGGAGAGCTGGCTCCATGGTGACAGTCTCTTTTCTTTTCTTTTTTTTTTTGAGTCTCACTGTGTCGCCCAGACTGGAGTGCAGTGGCCGCTCCCAGCCACCGCAGCCTTGACCTGCTGGGCTCCGGCGATCCTTCCGCCTCAGCCTTCCAAGTAGCTGGAACTACAGGTGCACGCTACCACGCCTGGCTAATTTTTTGATTTATTGTAGAGATGAGGTCTCGCCAAGTTGCCCAGGTGGGTCTCGAACCCGTGGGCTCAGGCAATCCACTCACCTCAGCCTCCTAAGGCGCGGGATGACAGCTGAGCCACTGAGCCTGGCTAGTCTTCTTTTCTTGTATCTCTTATGAATGTATAGATGGGCATGGTCAGTCACAGATAGTCACGGAGACAAAAACGCTTGGGCCAGTCACTGGAAGACAAGTTCTTTAATGTATTTTATTTTAAAGCTGTGGGGTACAATTCAGGATTAGGTATATAAGTGGATATCATACAGGTGAAGTTTGGACCTCAGTTTGGTCCCCACTTTGCCTGGCTTGAGATCAGGTATCCTTATTGATGTTGCCCCCCCCAAAGATGAGATGTTGACGTCTTGTGACCAAGTAGAATGAAGCCCACCCGGGGGCCAGAAAACTGGTTGATCTTCCAGTTAATGATTATTACTGTGCATGCAGCATTGGCCTAAGTACATGACTGGCTCTGTGCAAGGTGACCAGAGAAACTCCATTTTGGGCTCTGTCCTTTCACCCTTTTTCTTTTTCTTTTCTTCTTTTTTTTTTTTTTGAGTTGGAATTTCACTTTGTCACCCAGACTGGAGTGCAGTGGCAGGCTCCCAGCCACCGTAGCCTCGACCTGCTGGGCTCCAGCATCCTTCCGCCTCGGCCTTCCAAGTAGTCGGAACTACAGGCGCACACTACCATGCCCAGCTGATTTTTGATTTATTGTAGAGGCAAGGCCTCACCAAGTTGCCCGGGTGGGTCTCAAACCCGCCGGCTCAGGCAATCCGCTCACCTCAGCCTCACAGGCTGCGCCACCAAGCCCGACCTCGGCTAATCTTTTAATTTATTGTAGAGACGAGGTCTCACCAAGTTGCCCAGGCTGGTCTTGAACCCTTAGGCTCAGGCAGTCCTCTCGCCTCCACCTCCCAAAGTGCTGGGATTACAGGCTGAGCCACTGAGCCTTGCCCCTTTCACCCCTTTTAAGTAAAACATGCTGGCTGTGTCCTCCATCCATGAGTCCCTCAAACACATAACCTTGAAACCAGGTCTTTGCGAAAATTGGGGTCCCATTTCAATCCCAGATGTTAGAGCATTTCACACTGCCTTTGTGATTCTGACGGCCCCAGTCCCTCTGCTCAATTCTTTCCTCCGCCCCTATCCTCCTACAGTGGGTTTGCAATCCCAAATCCTCCAAGGAGCAAATGTCCCCCGACTAAGTGGAGCTTGCTGAACAGGTTTTTAAGAGGCTTTTCTCGTCCCAAACTACCTTTGCCTCTTTGCAACAGTTACCGCCCCTGCCTCCAGATCTCAAGTCTTCAGTCCAGCTCCACTCCAGATGCTTGAACGTGGGAAGTGGGAGGCTGACTCCACCCTACCTGGGTTAGCGGTCACTATGTGCCCTGCATTTGATTCTGTATTCCATGTTTTAAAAGAGAGACCAAACTGCAGCATGGTAAAAGGATATAATCTTGTTGGCAGGAGATTTTAAAACCACTTCACATGTGCAATAAAGTGTTTAGCTTGGAACAGAAAAAACTCACTGGGAACATGATCTTTTCCCTCAAATATCCAGGTCTACCATGATAGAAGAGAGATTTTATTTGTTCTGTATAACTCCAAGAAATAGAACAAAATTTCTTTCAACAAGCATCATCATCAGGCCATGTTCTGGGTCTTAGGAATAATACAAGAGGGGACACCCCCCACCCGGAAAAAACAAGATTGAATTATATTTTGGAGGGCAGACCCCTTGTAGTACACTCAGCATTTGTTTCTCCAGATCAAATGTCAACCCAAGTTTTTAACTTGAAGTTTTGAGAAGGTTGTGTCACGATTTGTGAACAATGTTCCAAGTTGTGGCAAAAAGATGACTGGTTCTTCCACCATGACAACGCACCTGCCCACACCACACTGTGTGTTTAGCAGTTTTTGACCAAGAACAGCATGACCTCCATGCTTGTACATCTGATTGCGCCCCCAAGCAACTTTTTGTTTGTTTCCCCGATGAAAAAAATCCTTAAAGGGAAATGTTTGCCAATGTAGAAGAGATGAAACAAAAAAATAGCAGAAGCACTAAAAGACATCAAAATTGATGAGTTCAAAACTGTTTTGAGCAGCAGAAAAAGCAGATGTATTGCAACAAATGGAGAGTACTTTGAAGGTAACTGAAGGTTAAACATAGAAGAGTAAATACACGTTTTTTTTTTTAGTTGGAGTCTCACTCTGTCGCCCAGGCTAGAGTGCAGTGGCCCACTCATGGCCACTCCACCTCAGCCTTGCTGGGTATCAAGCTGCTGGGCTCTGGCAATCCTTTCGCCTCAACCTTCCAAGTAACAGGAACTACAGGCACGCGCTACCACACCGGCTAATTTTTGATTTATTGTAGAGATGAGGTCTTCAAGTTGCCCAGGCTGGTCTTGAACCTGTGGGCTCAGGCAATCCACCTGCCTTGGCCTCCCAAAGTGCTGGGATTGCAGGCTGAGCCACCGAGCCCAGCCTAATACACAATTTTTTACAAATAAATTTTGGCTTTTTTAGGGTCCCCCCTCATAAAAGGAAAGATGAAATGATAAATAAGGCAAGTGAGTCAAGCCAGCTCTGCCCCACTGCTACCAGGCCTTTGGGAAAACCACCCCTTCTCGAAACACTTGATTGCCTTCTGCTGGAAAGCTGTGGTAACTATACAGCTCCCTGATAACTGTAAGATGAACGGTGCCTGGTGTTGTGCAGGCCACAAGTCACACAGCCAGAGGCACTGGCCCTTGTGGAAGTACCGGGGAGAAGGAAAAACCAGGCACTGGGCTGCTGGGAGCCACTTGGGAGTCTTGGGGAGGAAGGGGTTTTGCAAGAGGGAGGGCTGGGTCAGTGGCCCTTTGGGATCTCTTTCCACTCTGAGATGACGCAAATATTTCCTGGGTTCTTTCACATGCAAGAGGGAACAAGCCAGCAACCTATTATAGAAGGACAAGGTCTCAGCAGCACACCCTACCCTCCCTTATCAAGGAGAAGGCAGGTGGCAACCAGGTGTCTTGACTGGCGGCAGTGATGCAGAGCTGGTCTGACTCACTTGACTTACCAGTGAGTAGATCAGAAATAATATTGTAGCCGAGGGTTTTGACAATTAAAATTCCTCACTACAAGCCGGGCTCGGTGGCTCAGCCTGTAATCCTGCGCCTTTGGGAGGCTGAGGCAGGTGGATTGCCTGAGCCCGCGCGTTCAAGACCTGCCTGGGCAGGCGAGACCTCATCTCTACAATAAAATTTTTAAAAAATCAGCCGGGCGTGGTAGCGCGCGCCTGTAATTCTGGCTACTCAGAAGGCTGAGGCGGAAGGATCGCCGGAGCCCAGCAGGTCGAGGCTGCGGTGGCCGGGAGCAGCCATTGCACTCCAGTCTGGGTGACAGAGTGAGACTCCAACTCAAAAAAAAAAAAAAATTCCTCACTATGTGTGAGCTTTTTTTTCATCAAGCTGCTTCACAAAGCTAGTTTACTCTCACATGCGTATTATAACTTAATCTTTTTACCAGTGCTTTAAAGTTGTCAGGACATGTGTTATTATGCCCATTTTCCAGATACCCAAGTCTCCAAAGGTTCATAAGCAGCAGACCTCTGACACTAAGCCATAAAGTTGCGACAAGGATTCTTTTCTTGGCCAGACTAGAGTCAGGCTTCTGAACCTTCTCCTAGAGCCGTCTGTGGGCTCCTTTATAAGATCTAGTTTTAGCAAAGGTCCCTGCTAAGTTAGTTTAGCAGGAACTTCCAGCCCTCAATACCTAATTACCTTCGACATCTGATTAGGGTCCTCATCCTCTACCTACCCCCGGTGACATCTGATCCCCCCCCATCTTCAGCAAGAATCCTGCCTGTTAGGTTGGCTCAGCCAGAATCCCCCCTTGACCCTGATGTCTCTTCTTGGTAATTTTTCATCCACTGACGCCACCCTTCTCCTTGACTAGACATTCCCACTTGCCCATGCTGTCTTCAGGGTTGAGCCCAGTCTCTCCCCACTGCAAGACCCCATTGCAGTGGCCCCTGTACCTATTGCAGTGGTCCTGAACAAAGTCCTCCTTACTGTGCTTTTAACAAGCTTCACTGAACAATTTTTTTCTTAACACTTGTCTAACTACACCACTCACCGTGATTCCTTTTCCCTTTTGCTTTCTTTAGCAAATGTCTTTGCAGTTTTCCAACCTGCTGCTCGTGTGAACTCCTTACAAGACGAAAAGAGGAAAGTGCTCAGAGTTATAGTATGTAGAGGCTTGCCCAGTTGTGCTCTAAGAGAAGTCAAGGTTGATCACCCTCTCCTGGCCAAGCCTGCTGATGGCAGCAAAAATAAGTGATGGCGAGAATGAGCGAAGACGATCTAGAAAAATCACCTTTTTAGAACAAACTGTGACACCCCCCCACCACACACACACACTGGAAACGGAAGGATCCAGGGACGACAGTAAACACTAGAAGATTTTCCCCTTCTGGATTTCTGCTACAAAGGGCACAGGGATCCTTTTTTTTTAAATTTTTTAATTTGAGTTGGAGTCTCAACCTGTCACCCAGACTGGAGTGCAGTGGCCGCTCCCGGCGTGCGCTACCACGCCCGGCGTGCGCTACCACGCCCGGCTGATTTTTTGATTTATTGTAGAGATGAGGTCTCGCCAAGCTGCCCAGGTGGGTCTCGAACCCGCAGGCTCAGGCAATCCACTCACCTCAGCCTCCCAAAGGCACGGGATTACAGGCTGAGCCACCGAGCCTGGCTGGATTCTTTTTTTTTTGATCAAGCCAAATAATCTCCCAAGACAAAAGAGTGTGGAGTGATGTTGAGAAAGTAAGTGAGAGAGTCCAGAGGGCTTTAAATGAGTTCAAGGAGTTCAGGTCTCCAGGCCCACATATTTTATATTCCAAGATTCAGAAGCAGCTTCAGACATGATCACAGAACTGCTGTAGGTGACCTTTAGGACAATCATATGTGATCATTTTCAAACCTTATGAAGGGCTGACCAGAGCAACAACTAGATGTGTTTTGTGGAGAAAAGGACTAGGATCAGTGGGTTAAAATTATAGAAAAGCATATTTTTGCATTAATGTGAAGAAATTTTAGAAATAATTATCTCCCAAAGTAGAGAACTCTAAAGTGGTAGGCTCGGCCGGATGTGGTGGCTCAAGCCTATAAACCCAGCACTCTGGAAAGCTGAGGTGGGAGGATAGCCTGAGCCCAGGGGCTCAAGACCAGGCCAGGCAACATGGAGAGACCTTGTCGCCACAAAAAATCAGAAAAATTAGCTGGGCGAGGTGGCACGTGCCTGTGGTTCCAGATACTTGGAAGGCTGAGGTGGAAGGATTGCCTGAGCCCAGCAGGTGGAGGCTGTGGTGGCCGTGAGCGTGCCACTGCCCTCCAGCCTGGGCGACAGAGTGCGACTCTGACTCAAAATAAATAAATAAAGATAAAATAATAAAGTGGTAGGCTCTGTGCTGTGGAAGTGATTAGCAGCAGAGGGCCATTATAGAAATGATGTGTGCGTGTTGAGAGGTTACACTATGAATATCCAAGATGACACATTCACTTATCATTTATTGGGCTCATCTCAATCATCATTGACCATATCTGTAATTGTTTGTTTACATCTCTGCCAAGAACTGTGTTTTTCATTTAAATTTTTTTTTAATTTTATTTTTTAGAGATAGAGTCTCTGTCGCCTGGGCTCAAGCAATCCTTCCACCTCAGTCTCCTGAGTAGCTGGGACAATGGGCTTGCACCACCATGCTTGGCTAATTTGTTTTATTTTATTTCATTTTTTGTTGAGATGGGGTCTTGCTATGTCGCCCAAGCTCGTCTCGAACCCCAGGCCTCAAGTGATCTTCCTGCCTCGGCCTCCCAAAGTGCTGGGATCACAGGCATGAGCCACTGCATCCAGCCCATTTTAAGATTTTTGTGTCTTCACACAATGCCTGACACATTGTAGGTAGCAGGAATTTGTTGAATGACTTAGCACTAGTCAAAAGCAGAAAAGAAAATACATGTGACGCATCACAGAGAGCCACTAGTCTCATGACCTGACTTTTGTCGACTCTCTGGGGGACTGTCATATGGCCATGGTTATAATAACAGAATAAAACAGCGGGTCGTCCTACATTAACTTGTTTTAATACAGTGTGATTTTGATGGACAGCATATTGATCTTTCTAGTGATATTGTTAAAAAATATCTTAGCCAGGCTCGGTGGCTCAGCCTGTAATTCCGCGCCTTGGGAGGTTCGAGACCTGCCTGGGCAACTTGGCGAGACCTCATCTCTACAATAAATCAAAAAATTAGCGGGCGCGGTAGCGCGCGCCCGTAGTTCCAGCTACTCGGAAGGCTGAGGCGGAAGGATCGCCGGAGCCCGGCGGGTCGAGGCTGCGGTGGCCGGGAGCGGCCACTGCACCACGGTCTGGGGGACCGAGGGAGACTCCGACTCAAAAAAAAAAAAAAAATCTTGAGGCATAGTAGGCACAGAGGATTGAATCAGAGAATCTGGCTTATACTCTCAGCTCTGGTACGAATTCACTAACCGGTGTGCCTCGAGTCTGACTTCTCCAAGCACCGGCTTCTTCCTCTGAACACAAGAGCGTAACCAGGTCGTCCTCAAGACGTCTTCTGGCGTTAACATTTCACACCTCTAGGCTCCTTTGCTGTAGGAGCACCCCAGCCCTGGAAAGCGCCATCGCTGTGTGAGCGGCATGACCGCTCCTGGCTTCCGCGCTCGGCAAAGGCCGTCTGCCCAGGAGGGCGAATGGGGCGCGGCCGGAGTCCGCACCGGCACAGCTCCCGGGCCGTGTGCGCGTTTCGCATCTCTCCTTTCCGCGGTCTAACCTGGAGGCAGTGCGGTGCCCACGAGCACAGGCCCCGGAGGGCTGGGATTCGCGGGAACGCGCGGCCGCTTCCGATGAACCGCGCCGCGACCCAGGCTGCCAGTCCCGACTGACTCCCTGGCTCCGCGGGCCGAGCGTGCGCGCCACGTCCACGACCGTCGGCCAATGCTCACGAGGCGATGGGCCCGAGGGTGCCGGGGCGAACGGGCTCCGAAGCCCACGAGGGGCCCCACGGGGGCCGCCCTGCCTGTGTCCCCGCTGCGCGGGCGTCGAGACGGAGCGGGAGAGCCGTCGGTGCCGTCTGTCCCTGGTGGAAACGGGGTCGAGCTCCCGGGTGGACCCGGCTCCCCCGCGAAGCGCTTCGATGGCCGGCGGAAGCCCGAGGCAGCGAGGCGCCGACAGGACCTCCCGAACTCCTAGAGGGGCCGCGGCGGCCCCGGCCGGCTCTCCGGGGCGGGGCTCTGACGCACTTCCGGCTGCGTCGCCCGCGGTGCGTCGTGCGGCCCCGGCGCTCGGAGCGGCTCGGACTCGCGGTGAGCCTGCAGTCCCGGCCGGGGCGGGGAGCCTCGGCGGGGGGCTTGGGGCGGGAGCAGCGGGCCTGGGAGCTGCGGCCTCCGGGCGCGCGCCCCGAACCAGTCCTAGGCGGGCTGTGGGCGGAGCCTCCGGCCCTGCCCAGCCCCGGCGGGCGGTGGCACCGGCTCCCTGGAAAGCCTTCCCTCCGCCCAGGGCTTTGACGAGAAAAGCCTTTGTCTCTCGCATCCCCTGGTCTCGGCGCCCTAGGCCGAGCGGTCTGTCGCCGGACCGCGGCCGCCTTTTTCCCTTCTGTGAGCTGGAGATCCGCCTCCAAGGCTAGTGGCTGGGAACGCGCCCGAGGCGTCGGGGCCTCCCGAGGGAAACCGAACCGCGCTCGAAGTCTTGGGTTGGGCCCAGTCCCAGGGAGGGAATAGGCCCCTCGGGGTCGTTCGGGCTGGGAAGCCTGCAGAGGACGGGAACCAGCTCGAGTTCGGACACGCGTTTGTAGAGGCCTGTGGATAAGCGAGTGTCGAGAGGAAGGTGACCGGGTGGTCGTGGGTCTTGGAAACCCGTGCAGTCCAAGGGGCAGCCGAGCTGTGAGGAGGAAGAGTCACGAGGCAAGGCGGCTGTTTTCGAGCGCGCGAAGGCTGCGGTGGCGAGAGTAAGTGTCGGTCTAGGACCGAACTGGGATCTTTGAAATGATGCCGAATCGGGTTCCGCCGAAAGAAGACCGTGTGGCAGAGCCGTCTAACGGTAAAACCCCCTCGCCTCGGTGCTCTCAGTGGCACGGCCAGGAGTGTTCGGACACAGACGGTGTGTTCAAGGCATCCAGCACGAGTTAGCAAGTGCTTCAGTTGTTAGAGTCTGTGATCATTTGATTTTATTTGTGCCTCATTTGCTCCAGAATGGGTTTTGGGCACTTTTACAGGAGCATATAAGCTTTGGGAAATTGGCATAAAGGAGGGGGGGAAAACCGGGAGCAGAACAAAGGCCTTCTGCTTACAATAGACCGTGAATTTTTGCTTTGCTTGATGGGCCTCTTGAGCTAAACGTTCTTTTGACAGTTTTTTAGAAGTACTTCACTGTGGTCGAAAACAGTGTGAGCTGGTAATCGAGCCTCTTTTCTACACAAATGCTTTTTTATTTTATGAACGTTTCAGAAAAACAGAAGCCAAGACCTGGAGAGTATCCCTAAATGAACCTTTAGACAAACTCAACATAACCAAATGTGAAATTACTGCTTTCTTCAGGGAGGGAATAAAAAGTGCCAAGACGTGCATTACCAGGTTTGTTTTTAAAATCTTGCCAATCTGATAGGTGGAAGGTGGAAGCATTTCATTGTCGCTTTAACTTTGCATCTCTTTTCTTTAATTAAGGTTGAACCTCTTTTCATGGATTAATTACTAAGCTGTGTTTAAGAGATAAATACAAGCTTGCCACAAGTATTGGGCATTGATGAAGCATAGATAATGTCAAGGAGAATGATGAGACGTGAATGGGGGAGACAGAGGCCAGATTGTGACTTTGCTGTGCAGAGATGTTATTGAAGGTTTTTAAGCAGCTGAGTAACGTAGCATATTTGTCTTTTAAACCTCTGCTTGTAGCCTTTACGCCTGTGTGACAAATTGCCAAACTCTGTAGCCTGTGTGATATCAAAGGAAGACAGGATATTGTCATAATTTTGCTATCTAGTTAAAAGCTGAAAGTATTTGATAAAATTTTAAAATAGGCTTTGTTTCACCTTTAAAATAGATCTACTAGAAACTTGACTTCATTAAGCCAATGTTCTGACAATTGTTGCAGAAGAATCAGAAATTACCTATTGTCCTAGAAATAAAGCAGCACCTTTGTTTTCTTAATAATCATTAAGGGGGGAATGGGGCCTCACACCTTTTTTTTTTTTGGAGTGGGAGTCTCACTCTTGGCACTCAGGCCAGGAGTGCAGTGGCACGCTCATGGCCACCACGGCCTCAACCTGCTGAGCTCAGGTGATCTCTGTCCTCCTCAGCTTTCCGAGTAGCTGGAACCACAGGCGTAGCCTTCACAACTTTTTTTTTTTTTTGAGTTGGAGTCTCACTCTGTCGCCCAGGCTGGAGCACAGTAGCATGCTCATGGCCACGCCAGCATTGTCTTGCTGGGCTCCAGCAGTCCTTCCGCCTCAGCCTTCCAAGTAACCGGAACTATAGGCGCGCGCTGCCACGCTTCACTAAGTTTTGATTTATTGTAGAGACGAGGTCTTGCCAAGTTGCCCAGGCTGGTCTCAAACCTGCAGGCTCAGGCAGTCCACTCGCCTCGGCCTCCCAACGTGCTGGGATTATAGGCTGAGCCACCAAGCCCGGCCATCATAACTTTTTATTTTATTTATTTATTTTTTTAAAGATTTGAGGTATGAGCTTTTTATATATATAGGTTTTTTTTTGGTTTTTTTTTGAGTTGGAGTCTCACTTGGTCGCCCAGACTGGAGTGCAGTGGCCACTCCCAGCCATCACAGCCTCGCCTGCTGGGCTCCGGCGATCCTTCTGCCTCAGCCTTCCGAGTAGCCGGAATTACAGGCATGCGCTACCACGCCCGGCTGATTTTTTTATTTTATTGTAGAGATGAGGTCTCGCTGCCCAGGCGGGTCTCGAACCCGCAGGCTCAGGCAATCCACTCACCTCGGCCTCTCAAGGCGTGGGATTACAGGCTGAGCCACCGAGCCCGGCCATCATAACTTTTTTAAATGTCCAGTTAACTCTTCAGAATAGTCTGCTTCAACGTCATAAACATTGTTGAAGTTAACAGCTGTATTTCTCTTTACCGCCTCTTTATAATTGAGAGGCATTAACCAAAGCTGCTTTTTCCCTCAGTGCCTTATTTTTTTAATTTAAATATGTGTTTTATTTCAAAATTGTTTTAGGTTCATAGAAAACACACACCCACAAAAGAAAACGCAAACGTAGTACCATGGGTCCCCATATACCTCTCACCCAGTTTCCCTTCTTGTTAACATCATACATTAATTATATGAGTATATTTGTCACAGTTAAGGAACCAACATGAATACATTACAGTTAACTAAGCTCCACAGAATATTCAGGTTTCACTAGTTTTTCCCTTATGTTCTTTTTCTATTCTAGGGTTCCATATAGGATGCTGTATTACATTTGTGTTCATGTGTATTTGGTGTCCTCCGGTCAGTTACAATTTGTGCCTTTCTTTGTTTTTTGACTGACCTTGACAGTTTTGAGGGGTATGGTCAGGTATTTTGTAGAAGACTCATCAGTTTGGGTTTGTCTGATGTTTTTCTCTTGGTTGGACTGGGGTTGTGGGTTTGGGGGAGGAAAGCACAGAGGTGAAGTGCCCACCACATTATACCAGGTGTGTTCGTGCTGTCTATGTGACTTAACTCTTACAACGTTAACCGTGACTGCCTGGTTGAGGTGGTGTTTCTGCACTATAGTTACTTTCCCATCACCTCTTTCCATATTCTACTCTTTGCAAACGAGTCACTAAGTGCAGCCCATGCTCAAGAAGTGGGGAGTTAAGCTCCACCTCTTTGAGAGGGGAGCATCTACATAAATTATTTAGGGTTCTTCTGTACAGGAGATTTATCTCTTCTCCCTTCTTCATTTATCCAGTCACTATTTTATGGATATTTATATTACACTTTGGGCTATAATCTAGGACTGCTTTAATTATCTTGTTATTCTAGTTGTTTCAACTGTGGCCATTGGGAGTTTTTTTTTAGATTGGCTTCTGTGTCCCTTTGACACACCCCTGCTGTTTTGCTTCTTGAACACTTTCTAGTACTATAAGATCCTCCAGGCTCATCTTATATAGTCCCCGACCAAGAAGCAGCCATTTGTCCATTTCCTGGTTCCTTTTAGTGGAGAATGATACTTAGAAACCATGATCTGGTAGCTGGGTGTGCTGATTGCTTCTGGGATGTCATTGCTTCTAGGTCCTCATAGAAGACAGAGCTAGGAAATATATGTACGTGTGCTAATCCATGTACACATACTTGCCTAATTCTGTATCTATCTCTATCTGTATAAACCTAAACATGACCTTATACTTCCACCATATTTTTGTATTAAGTATTTAACTTAAATTTGTATTGATGATTTTTTTTAAAAACCTGTTTTTACTACTTAGGAGTAGCCCTGAAGATCTGTACATTAAATTCATTTCCACAAATATTTGAGCACCTGTGAAGTGCCATATTTTTCACATTTGGAATATAGTAGTGAAAAATGCAAGTGAAAGTCCTTTTCCACTAGAGTTAATATTCAAGGAAGGAAACAGTTGTGGTTTTGTTTCAAGTAAAATATTATTTTCATGGTGATAAGTGATATGGAGGGGATTTAAGAGTCCTGGAGTAGCCGGGCTCGGTGGCTCAGCCTGTAATCCCGCGCCTTTGGGAGGCTGAGGTGAATGGATTGCCTGAGCCCACGGGTTCGAGACCCGCCTGGGCGGCGAGACCTCATCTCTACAATAAATCAAAAAATCAACTGGGTGTGGTAGCGCATGCCTGTAATTCCGGCTACTCGGAAGGCTGAGGCAGAAGGATCGCCGGAGCCCAGCAGGTTGAGGCTGCGGTGGCCGGGAGCAGCCACTGCACTCCAGTGTGGGCGACCGAGTGAGACTCCAACTCATAAAAAAAAAGAGTCCTGGGGTGAGGGAGAACAGTGTGTGGTTTAAAACAGAGTGACTAGGCCGGGCACAGTGGCTCAAGCCTGTAATTCCAGCACTTTGGGAAGCCGAGGTGAGGGGATTGCCTGAGTCCACAGGTTTGGGACCAGCCCAGGCAACTTGGCGAGACCTCATCTCTACAATAAATTTTAAAAATTAGCCGGGCATGGTGGCGCGTGCCTGGAATTCCAGCTACTTGGAAGGCTGAGGCAGAAGGATTGCCTGAGCCCAGTGGGTTGAGGCTGCAGGGCCATGAGCGTGCCAGTGCACTCCAGTGTAGGTGACAGAATGAGACTCCAACTTAAAAAATAAATAAATAAATAAAATAAAACAGGGTGGCCAAGCCAGGTGTGGTGGCTCACACCTGTAATCCCAGCACTTTGTGAGGCTGAGGCAAGAGGATTGCCTGAGCCTAGGGGTTCAAAACCAGCCTGGGCAACTTGGCAAGGCCTTGTCTCTACAGTAAATCAAAAAGTTAACTGGATGTGGTGGCATGCGCCTGTAGTTCCAACTACTTGGAAGACTGGGATGGAAGGATTGCCTGAGCCCAGCAGGTCGAGACTGTAGTGACCGTGAGCTTGTCAGTGCACTCCAGCCTGGGCGATGGAGACTTCAACTCAAAAAAACAAAGCAGGATGGCCAGGGATGCCTCAGTGAGAAAGTATCTTCTGAGTATACACCTGTAGGAGGTGAGCAAGTACAGAGGCTCCGAGGCAGGAATGTGCTCTCTTGCTCAAGGCTCAGGGTGGCTCTGGAGGGGTAGAAGTGCAAGATGAGGTCAAAGGTGATGGGGCTGAGTTCTTGTGAGGCTTTGTTGGCCGTTGTGAAGACTGGCTTCTCTTCTCTGAGACACGAAGCCCTGAAGGTTGTGAGCAGAGAAGGGATGTGACTCATCTTGTATTTTGGCAGGCTCACTCTGACCGCTGTGTCTCGAAGGGACTGAAGGGCGCAGGGTTGGGAGGAGTTAGGCTGTTGCAGTGCTCCAGGGCAAGTGGATGGACTGGCGCGGTAGTACGGGAGGCAGTGAGAAGTGGTGGAGCTCTGGGTGTGTTCTGGTTGTAGAGCTGGCAGAATCTGTGTGTGGTTTGCATGTAGAATGTCAAAGGGGAATCAAGAGTGACAGCCCTGTGGTCCATGTACACAGGATGGTGGAGTTGCTGTTAACTGAGATGAGCAGCTTTGGAGGGCAAGACGGGAGCTCTGTTTTGGACATGTTAGGGTTGAGGTGCCTGTTGGACGTCCAGGTAGCAACATCAAGTAGGTAGTTGGTCATGTAAGTCTGGAGTTCAAAAGGGCAGTCGGGTTGGAGATGCAGATTGGGCACTTGTGAGTACATAAATGGTAGTTGAAGCCGTGCGACTGGATGAAATCACCGAGGAGAGTGAGTGAAGCAAGGAGGAGGGGTCTAAGCGCCCAGCCCTCTACTCATTTGCTGTCTTGCTGTGTCCTGCATTTGAATTATGTGCACCGCAAAGCATGTGCTAGAATAAATTGTTTAGCTAGTGAACTAGCCCTGCCAACTGCCCCTAGTAGCATCTAGGGAAACTTTTTCTTCTGTGATTGTGGCTATGTACATACTTTGCAGAAGCAATCGTGGTGTCTGAATTTGGATTCACCGAGTTCTCAGAGCATGTTCTCAGAGTGTGAACATTACACTGCTCTGTGATGCTCCCAGTGTGATGCTGCCAGTGCGACTTACCTCCTCGTGTCTTGCTGAGTTCCCCGGGCTGGATCACAGAAGCTGAACAGCTGAAGCACGTTTCTTTCCTGGTCTTGGAGTGGCCTCTCTGGGCAGAGTGAAATTTTGGGACAGTTTCATAAAGTTAACCCACTACCTCCGTCATTTCTCACTTACTTTACCTTTTTGTGCTCATGCCCTTATTTTAGGAGATTAAGTGGCACTGCTCCTTCCATCTCAGTTTTTGAGTAGTCCTGAACTTGGGTGCTCTAGTGGTGTACTGGGTATAGACTTATTTGACCAAATAATCTTTTTTTCATCTGATTGGTCTTAGTTCCTTTTGGCACGTTTTGGGAAATGCTTCTATGCGCATTTTTTTTCTTGTGTGACTTACAGTTTCCCTTTTCATGCTTTGGATTGCTTCCTGATGTTTATAATTCTGCTGATCATTCCACCAGCGTTAGTTTCCAAATATGAACCTTCTCTACAAAATGTTAGCAGTAAAACCTGTTTTGTTTGTCAAAAGACTACTTATGATCTCTAAGATTTTATAATTTTATGGGTACTAATGTAGTAATATTCATTTTCTAAAAGCCAAAATTTAGCAATCCAGTGAAGACTGTGGAAATCGTCTATAATTTCATAACCCAGTAATATCACTCTTAATTGAATTTTGGTCTCTTTTCATTACGTGTGTACTACAAATGTGTGACTTTTCATAGTTTAAATGCTGTCAAGCCGGATCCATAGAGATTATCATGTGTTTGAAATAGGCAAAATTGGGGTATTTAAATACACTAGATTTAGATGGTCTGCAATTCCTATTTCCCTATCTTCAGTTTTTGTTAGTCACACAGATCCTCTTTGCGGTCTTTACCATAGTTATCAATGTAATTTCATGCAACAAATACCTGTATATATTTTTTATCTGTTTCTCTTCATTGAGACTGCTGGAGTTTTCCTGCTCTAGAGTATCCAGACCCAACATGGAACACCTGTGTGACGTGACAGCCGCTGCTTAGAGTCTGAAAATAGGCTCAGGAAGGCCAGTCGCAAGTGTGTGGGATTCATTACATTATGTTTTTCTTCTCAAATGTATTTGATCAGTCTCTCCAGTTATGGTGGCCTGATTCTGTTATCTGCTTATTCATTGGTTTTCCGTCTCCCCTACTAGCCCGAAAGCTGCGTAGGGTGGGGGCATGTCTGCCTCATGCATCACTGCAGTCCTGGCACCAACCATGCGGCAGGTGTTTAGTGAAGGCTGAATAAATAGAATTCAGTTTTTGGCAAATGAAGAACATAGAAGTAATTATTTACTACATGTGTTTCAGTATTCTGATATATCACTGCCCGAAATATTTAAAATTTTAAAATATATTTAAATTTTTTTTTTTTTTTTTGAGTTGGAGTCTCACTCGGCCGCCCAGACTGGAGTGCAGTGGCCGCTCCCGGCCACCGCAGCCTCCACCTGCTGGGCTCCAGCGATCCTTCCGCCTCAGCCTTCCAAGTAGCCGGAATTACAGGCATGCGCTACCACACCCAGCTGATTTTTTTTTTATTTATTGTAGAGATGAGGTCTCACTGCACAGGCGGGTCTCGAACCCGCGGGCTCAGGCCATCCACTCACCTCAGCCTCCCAAAGGCACGGGATTACAGGCTGAGCCACCGAGCCCGGCTTAAACATGTTTTTTTATATCATTTATTTTGGTTTAATATTTCCTCCTTAATTTCTTCTCAGCAAAACATATCCGACCAAAGTAAATACCTCTATAAGAGGACATGCTACTTTTAGTCTCATCTCTGTCATCCCACCTGCCTTTCTGTGAAAAGGTAAAGGGCATTTAAAACCCTGTGGATGCGCTAATTAAAATGGGCCAAGTGAGCCAGGGGCAGTGGCTCATGCCTGTAATCCTAGCACTTCGGGAGGCTGAGGCGAGAGGATTGCCTGAGCAACATGATGAGACCTTGTCTCTACAATAAATCAAAAAGTCAACCAGGCATGGTGGCACATACCTGTGGTTCCAGCTCCTTGGAAAGCTAAGGTGGAAGGGTTGCCTGAGCCCAGCAGGCCGAGGCTGCGGAGGCCATGAGCATGCCACTGCACTCCAGCCTGTGCGACACAGTGAGACACCAACTCTAAATAAATAAATAAATAAAATGGGCCAAGTGAACCTCAAAATTAGTTCACTAATTATACTCACTTATTTTTTAATATACTACTTAATTCTACCTTCCAGCATGACTGTGGTCATGCTGACAAGCCCAGTCATTTGACTAGAAAATTTTTAATGCTCAAGCTAAATGTCTTAGGTTTAAACAGGTGGTATTTAACTAGTAGAGAGCTGTTGAAATCTCAAAATCTAGGATATCTATGGCTGTGAGGTTCTGAAAGTTTTGGGAGCAGTGTTAATTTAATTTTAAAATGATACTGGCTGGGCATGGTGGCTCACAGCTGTTATCCCAGCATTTTGGGCACTTTGGGGGGCTGAGGTAGGATAATTGCTTGAGCCCAGGAGTTTGAGACCAGCCTAGGCAACATAGCGAGACTTCTTCTCTGCAAAAACATAAAATTAGCTGGGTATGGTGGTGCATGCCTGTAGTCCCAGCTACTCAGGAGGCCAAGGCAGAGGATCGCTTAAGCCCAGGAAGTCGAGGCTGCAGTGAGCCGTGATTGTGCCACTACATTCAGCCTGGGTGACAGAGAGAGATACCAACTCAAAAAAAATTTTTTTTTTTTGACTTGGAGTCCCACTCTCGCCCAGACTGGAGTGCAGTGGCCACTCCCAGCCACCGCAGCCTCGACCTGCTGGGCTCCGTTGATCCTTCCGCCTCAGCCTTCTAAGTAGCTGGAACTACAGGCGCGTGCTACCACGCCCGGCTAATTTTTTGATTTATTGTCGAGATGAGGTCTCGCCTGCCCAGGCAGGTCTCGAACCCGCGGGCTCAGGCAATCCACTCATTTCAGCCTCCCAAAGGCACAGGATTACAGGCTGAGCCACCAAGCCTGGTTTTGTTTTGTTTTTTTAATTATACCACACTGCACTTTTAGGAGAGTGGAAATACAGTAAAATCAAAATAGGATGTCCTAAGCTAATTCCTGAAAGATTTTGAACAGTCATCTTTATGTGGTAGTTTTATGGTGGCCATAATTTCCACAGTATCTTGTGCTAAAGGTATGGCTGTAGAGACCAAAAAGTCACACTTTTCTTTTTGGTAATTGTATGGTAACCATATTTTCTTAGGTTTAATGTGTGGCCCTAAAATAACCAGAAAACCAAAGGAACCAATATTCGTGCTTCGCAGAGTCCACCTTAGGAGAGGCTGTTTCTGGAGTTCATGTGATGACCAAGGTACTGGGCATGGCCACAGTTCTGGGCCCCAGGCCTTCGCAGGAGCAGGCAGGACCCGTGATTGTAAACGTCAAGGAGGAGGAGGAGAAATGGAAGAGCCTTCCTAACCTGGAGGTGTTCCGCCAGCGCTTCAGGCGGTTTGGGTACCATGACACCCCTGGGCCGCGGGAGGCCCTGAGCCAGCTCCGGGTGCTCTGCTGCGAGTGGCTGCGGCCCGAGATCCACACCAAGGAGCAGATCCTGGAGCTGCTGGTGCTGGAGCAGTTCCTGACCATCCTTCCCCAGGAGCTGCAGGCCTGGGTGCAGGAGCACTGCCCAGAGAGCGCCGAAGAGGCCGTCACGCTCCTGGAAGATCTGGAGCGGGAACTGGATGAACCGGCACACCAGGTAGGCCGGGGAGCCTTTTTTGTTCTGGGAATTGGGAGCAGAGTGTTTGTCCACACAGTAAGGTAAACTGACTGGAAGTTTCTGTTGAGTTAGGCCACGTTGCTCCTATTTCTCTCCTATTATCCTACTAACCTACTAACTGTAACCTTGGGAGTTGAGTGGGATGGATGTTTCTGTTTTCTCTTCTAGAGGTTCTACATTAGCTCTCCTGAGATTTTTCATTCTGGTTCTCAAAGTGAGTTGTGCACAAACCCAGTCATTCCGAATTATCTCTAGGTCTCAACTCCTCCAAGTGAACAGAAGCAGGTGTGGGAGAAGACGGCCTCCTCAGGAGCAGCAGAGGAGTGTGTGAGCAGTGTGCAGCCACAGCCTGAGGAGACTGGTCACCTATACGATTCCTGGGGCCCCCTGTACATCCAAGAGACTGGCGAGGAACAGGATTTCACTCGACACCCGAGAAGAACTCAAGGTAGGGATTCTCAAACTCCGGTTCAGTGGTCAGGCCTTTGTGACTGAAGAAGCAGAATAATTTATACTTGCTGGTTGTGAGGTGATTCCCTAGATTGACTTGACTGGTCAAGTTGACTGGGTGGAAATAGTTATCATTCCTCCCCCAAGTACAGCTTTCTCAACCAGGGTCCTAGCATGGCAAAGGATTATTCTTTTTTTGGGGGGGGGGTTGGAGTCTCACTCTGTTGCTCAGGCTGGAGTGTAGTGGCACACTCACGGCCACCCCAACATTGACCTGCTGCAATCCAGCGATCCTTCCACCTTAGCCTTCCAAGTAGCCAGGACTACAGGCGCACGCTACCACGCCCAGCTAATTTTTTATTTATTGTAGACAAGATCTCGCTAAGTTGCCCAGGCTCACGGCGACCACAGTCTCGACCTGCTGGGCTCAGGTGATCCTTCCACCTCAGCCTTCCAACATTTTAGCTGGAACTGCCGGTGTGTACTACCACACTCAACTTATTTTTTTTAATTTATGTATTGTAGAGACAAGGTCTCACCCAGTTGCCCAGGCTGGTCTCAAACCCCTGAGCTCAGGCAGTCCTCTCACCTCAGCCTCTCAAAGTGCTGAGATTACAGGCTTGAGCCACCATGCCCAGCCAGGATCATTCTTAAAGGGTCAATTGAAGTGAGTTTAATGAGGTTTAGACATGCTGAATGAACCAATAAGGGATAGTGTTGCATTAGACAACAGTGTAAAGCTGTGACTACCTGTGAGTCTACAGGGCCAAGAAGAGGGGACTGTTACCAGAGCCACGTGAGAGCTGAGCCATGGAGGAGGGGTCACTCAGTAGGAGCTGTGGCTGCAGGCCCTGCCACCGGGTCGGGAGAGAACAGGGGAAACGACGGCCCCAGCGTCATCCTCCTCCTCCTGAGAGCCTCACTAGTGCTCCCCCCTGGCAAACCCAGCTGGCAGCAAGAGGGCGGGAGAAACAAGGCGGCGTAGCCCCTAAGGTCACCTTCCTGGGGCGCAGAGCCGAGAATGGATCTGGGAAAGGCAAATGGAAGACAATCAGCACCCTCCTTTCTGAAGCTCTGGAGAGAGGTGGGGCATTCTTCACAAGCCAAAGGCGTATCCGGGTGACTGGACTCCCCAGCTTGAGTCTCCACAAATCATACTTTGCTGAACAGTCCCAGGGACCATACGTGGTTACCCTCTTATGCTGTTTTGTACTAGTGGTTTATTCATTTATGTACCTTCACTTACCTGAAGAATTAACACTCAATTCTTGAAATGAAGTTAATGTTTAATTACATGTTTGTAAAAAATATGTACATTATTCCAAATCTTAATAGATTTTAACCAGGACTTTGCTTAAGTGTAGGTGGTGTGGACCACTGTTTGTGTGTGTGGTATGATTTCATAAGAGTCTGTGGATTCAGAAGTCTCTCCTCTTTGCATGCTTACTGTGTCCCAAACACATGAAATTCCATCTTAGAAACAGGGTTCTGAGCCTTATTAAAAAATCATATTCTCGCTGGATGCAGTGGCTCAAGCCTGTAATCCCAGCACTTTGGGAGGCTGAGGTGAGTGAATTGCCTGAGCCCGCAGGTTCAAGATCCAGCTGGGCAACTTGGTGAGACCTCATCTCTACAGTAAATCAAAAATTAACCGGGTGTAGTAGCGTGCGCCTGTAGTTCCGGCTACTTGGAAGGCTGGGGCAAAAGGATCGCTGGGGCCCAGCAGGTCGAGGCTCCAGTGGCCGGGAGCATGCCACTGCATTCCCATTCCAGTCTGGGCAGCAGAGTGAAACTTCAACTCAAAAAAAAAAAAAAATCTGGCTGGGCTTGGTGGCTCAGCCTGTAATCCCAGAGCTTTGGGAGTCTGATGTGAGTGAATTGCCTGAGCCTGCAGGTTCAAGACCCAGTCGGGCAACTTGGCGAGACCTCATCTCTACAATAAATAAAAAATAAGCCAGGTGTGGTAGTGCATGCCTGTAATTCCAGCTACTTGGAAGGCTGAGGTGGAAGGATTGATGGAGCCCAGTGGGTCGAGGCTGCGGTGGCCGGGAGCGTGCCACTGCACTCCAGTCTGGGCAACAGAGTGAGACTCCAACTCAAAAAAAAAAAAAATCACAAAATTAGCCAGGTGAGGTAGTGTGCGCCTGCAGTCCCAGCTACTTAGAAGGCTGAGGTGGAAGGATCAGCTGAGCCCAGCAGGTCAACGCTGGGGTGGCCGTGAGCGTGCCACTGCACTCCAGCCTGGGCAACAGAGTGAGACTCCAGCTCAGAAAAAAAAAATTAGACTGGGTGCAGTGACTCACACTATAATCCCAACACTATGGTAGGCCAAGGTGAGAGGATTACCTGAGTCCCGGGTTTCGAGACTAGCCTGGGCAACTTGGCAAGACCTCATCTCTACAATAAATAAAAAAATTACCCAGGCCTGGTAGGGCATGCCTATAATTCCAGCTACTTGGAAGGCTGAGATGGAAGGATTGCTTGAGTCCAGCAGTTCGAGGCTGCATTGGCCATGAGTGTGCTACTGCCCTCCAGCCTGTTTGACAGAGTAAGACTCTGTCTCAAAACAAAACAAAACAAAAATCACATTCTCTTGGAAAAGTAAAAAACTAAACGATTAACCAGATTCTTCACGTTTTACGGTTAATACCAGTCCTCTCTAGGAAGTTGGGGTCACCCTGTAGTTGCCAGAGTCATCAAAGATGAAAATAGTCACAGATGTATCTGGTCAGTTTTGTTTCCCATTTCTCTTGGCATAGCCACTTGGATGTACTACACAAGGAGGAGGGTGGCGTAAAAGGAGTCTCAGAGCCAGTCATGGTCTTGGGTTTTAGTCCCCAGATTTGGGGGCAGGGGGCCCGGGCCAAGGTTCCTGGGCTCGCCTAAGGAAAGAAGAGTTGGCACTGAAAGCTTTGCATAAAGTCTTAAAAGAGTATACCCTCAATGTAAAAAAAATAGGCTAGACTAAAAAAAAAAAAAATGAGCCCACTAGGGAAGTTTGTCGGTCTGCCTCAGCTCTGAGTGGAAACAGAAGCATATCCTGACACATCGAAACCTTGTACATTTACCTCAGTAGGGTTTGGAATTTGACTTTAAGTTACCTGCATGTTCCAGAAAGAACTCCAAGCCAAGAAATTAACAAACAGTTGCCCTGGGTACCTGGCAGAAGCACATGTGAAGCCAACAGACAATTTCAGTGAATTCTAGAATATCCCAGGCTATTCAGGAGTCACTGAGGGGGTGGAGTAAGGAAAGAAGCCTTTCTAGAAAATTAAATTGTAAATACTCAGTGGGTAAAACTCAGGAGACACAACAAAAGGAGAATTAAAGCTTAAGTAATCTATAATAATAGAACACCAATGAAAATAACTTCAACCGGGCTCGGTGGCTCAGCCTATAATCCCGCGCCTTGGGAGACTGAGGTGAGTGGATTTCCTGAGCCCATGGGTTCGAGACCCACCGGGGCAACTTGGTGAGACCTCATCTCTACAATAAATAAAAAAATCAGCCGGGTGTGGTAGCGCGCACCTGTAATTCCGGCTACTCGGAAGGCTGAGGTGGAAGGATCACCAGAGCCCAGCAGTCGAGGTTGCGGTGGCCGGGAGCGGCCACTGCACTCCAGTCTGGGCAACAGAGTGAGACTCCAACTCAAGAAAAAAAAAAAGAAAAGAAAATAACTTCATTTATTTAAAATAATTTAAGAAGCCGGGCTCGGTGGCTCAGCCTATAATCCCGTGCCCTTGGGAGGCTGAGGTGAGTGGATTGCCTGAGCCCGTGGGTTCGAGACCCGCCTGGGCAGGCGAGACCTCATCTCGACAATAAATCAAAAAATCAACCGGGCGTGGTAGCACATGCCTATAATTCTGGCTACTTGGAAGGCTGAGGTGGAAGGATCGCCGGAGCCTAGCAGGTTGAGGCTGCGGTGGCCAGGAGTGGCCACTGCACTCCAGTCTGGGCGACAGAGTGAGACTCCAACTCAAAAAAATAAATAAAATAAAATAAAATAATTTAAGATAGGCAACGTCCTCGGGTCCCTCCTGCTATAAGAGCTTTTCTGTCCTCTTAATAAATCCTGCTTTCTGAAAATAAAATAATAACAATAATAATTTAAGACTTAAAATATAAGGAACTGTTTAAAAAAAAAAAAAAAGACTGCCTTTTTTTTTTTTTTATGAGTCAGAGTCTCATTCTGTCGCCCAGGCTGGAGTGCAGTGGCACGCTCATGGCCACCACAGCCTCAACTTGCTGGGCTTAGGTGATCCTTCCACCTCAGCCTTCCAAGTAGCTGGAAACCACATGCCACCACACCCAGCTAATTTTTTTGATTTACTGTAGAGATGAGGTCTTGCTAAGTTGCCCAGGCTGGTTTCAAACCCCTGGGCTCAGGCAATCCTCTTGCCTCGACCTCCCAAAGTGTTGGGATTATTGGTGTGAGCCACTGTGCCTGGCAAAAGGCAGCTTTTATAAAAATGAAATAGAGCTTCTAAAAGTGAAAAGTATAGTCACTGAAGGTAAGAACACTATAGGTGTTTTTAAAAACTAAAGAGATGATTAGTGAACCAGAAGGTGGATCTGAGGAAGTTATCTGAGATGCTGCTTAGAAAAATCAAAGTTGATCTATAATCCCAGCACTTTGGAAGACCAAGTGAGAGAATTACCTGAGCCTATGGGTCCAAGACCATCCTGGGCAACTCGGCGAGACCTCATCTCTATAATGAATCAAAAAATTAGCCTGGCATGGTTGTGTGTGCCTGTAGTTCCAGCTATTTGGAAGGCTGAGGTGGGAGGATCGCCTGAACCCAGCAGGTCGAAGTTGTGGTTGCCAGGAGCGTGCCACTGCCCTCCAGCCTTGGTGAGAGTGAGCCTCTGACTCAATAAAAAAAGAAAGAAAGATCAAGGTCGGAAGGCACTGGAGGTTAGTGCAAGATTAAATGAGATTGTCCAGCATGTGTTTCATAGCAGTTTCAGAGCAGGAGTCCAGGGAGCCAAAGTTCAAAAAGAGAAAATGGGCCGGGCTCGGTGGCTCAGCCTGTAATCCCATCACTTTGGGAGGCCAAAGTGGATTGCCTGAGCCCGCAGGTTCGAGACCTGCCTGGGCAACTTGGCGAGACCTCATCTCTACAATAAATCAAAAATTAGCTGGGCGTGGTAACACGTGCCTGTAGTTCCAGCTACTTGGAAGGCTGAGGTGGAAGGATCGCTGGAGCCCAGCAGGTCGAGGCTGCAGTGGCTGGAAGCGGCCACTGCACTCCAGTCTGGATGACAGAGTGAGACTCCAACTCAAAAAAAAAAAAAAAAAGAGAGACAGAAAATGGCAAAGAATTGTCCAGAAGTGATGAAAGATCCTCAGATTCAGGAAAAATGAATCTCAACTAAAATAAATGAGGTGAAATCCAAAGAGACTGCAGAATGTAAAAATTCACAGAATGTCTTAAAAGTAATTAAGATATAAAAAACAGATTACTTCCCAAAGGAGCACAGCTTAGACAGCAGTAGATGTCTCATGTAGTAACAGTCTGGAAAACAATTAAATAAATGGTCCTGGTGAATTCTTTTAAGTTATTTCTTTCCCACACATGTAGTCCGTGGCCTGTGCAGTGACTTGAAGAGAAGTCTAGACTTGCAGCCAAGTGATCGCTGATTATGGAGAGTGAAAAGGACGTTAGGTGCTGTGGCTCTAGACACTGGCAGTTGGTGAGGAGGAAACGAGCCTGAAAGCAGCTGCTGGTCACTATCAGCAGAGGAAGTGACATAGGTGGTTGGGTGGAGAGAGAGAGACTGTCAGGGCAGTTCCTCGGGAAAGGAAAATGGGCCTAGGAGGAAGGTACCCGCTGCCTGAGGTTTCTGTGCCCTCAGAGGGATGGCACTTCTCAACGGGAGCCCATTTTTTCAGAGTGAATTTCTCTTACTCCCCTTTTCCATGCCTGTGGATGGCTAGATGGACTTAGAAAGAGATGTGACTGCCTAGTGAGGTGCTCTGAAAAGATAAACGGGTTCTCTGATTTCAACAGTGAGTGTCACTTGATACCTAAATTACACAGGCTCCTTTCTTGGAGCCTGTGACTTGGCAGTAATTAGCTAGTGTAAGTGAAATGATGAGAGTTACCTTCTCGTGAGAGTCATGTGTTTTCATTCAAATTGATGAGGATCTAGGACTAGGATGATTATAAATGGGCTAGGTGTCTTCTCAGTTTGCGTTTATATTCAGCTGCTGTGGAAATGGTTTTGTCAGTTTGCCACTCAGCCTCCTCTCCCTTAATTGTCCTTGTCAGTTTTCTTAGTCAACTCTGGCCCTCAGCAGTCCTTCTTTCTTGTTTATTTCTGCCTGAGCATCTTCCTTTGCTGTGCTTCTTTTTGCTGCTTTTTGCCTTCTGTATATGAAGTTCTTTTTCCAGGCAGAAAAAGCCATGTACTCTTCATACCATAACAGCTTCTGGACGACTTGTGTGAAAATGTGGTGTTGTAAACTAGATCTGGTGACACTTTGCTTGCATAGATGTGAAACTGTCCTCTCGTAGAGGGCACAGTATTTAGCCACTCTTCAGAGTCTGCCAGTCTCACTTGATGATACTTTTTCTCTGTTACCAGTTTCTTCCTCAGAACAGGAAACAACTGACATATCCTTATTCTACTTATTGTTTCAGGTTGTAAATCGAATACCCAGAGTGAGGAATCACCAGATGAACAGAAAGGTTCTGAAGAACAGTCTCATGCAGATGGACTCAAAAGGGACATCGTTCCTGTGATTGTTGCCAATAAACGTGAGACCAGGTTAGAAAGGCAGTGTATAAATCTTGAAAAGGAAGGAGGAACCAAAAGTCCTCTTCAAGACACAGGCTCCAAGAAAGGTACAGAATCAGTTCCTACTAAAGCTTCCCCCGGAGAGAGACGGTATATATGTGCTGAATGTGGAAAAGCCTTTAGTAATAGCTCAAATCTTACTAAACACCGGAGAACACACACTGGGGAAAAGCCTTATGTATGCACCAAGTGTGGGAAAGCTTTCAGCCACAGTTCAAACCTTACCCTTCATTACAGAACACACTTGGTGGACCGGCCCTATGACTGTAAGTGTGGGAAAGCCTTTGGTCAGAGCTCAGACCTCCTCAAACATCAGAGAATGCATACTGAAGAGGCGCCATATCAGTGTAAAGACTGCGGAAAGGCATTCAGTGGTAAAGGCAGTCTCATTCGACACTATCGAATCCACACTGGGGAGAAGCCTTATCAGTGTAACGAATGCGGGAAGAGTTTCAGTCAGCACGCAGGTCTCAGTTCACATCAGAGACTCCACACGGGGGAGAAGCCATATAAATGTAAGGAGTGTGGGAAAGCCTTCAACCACAGCTCAAATTTTAATAAACATCATAGAATCCACACTGGGGAAAAGCCCTATTGGTGTAATCATTGTGGGAAAACCTTCTGTAGCAAGTCAAACCTTTCCAAACATCAGAGAGTCCACACTGGAGAGGGAGAGGCACTGTAACTGTCAAGTATGTTTTTTTGTTGCTATTTTTGTTTTTTAAACTTTAGAACCCGAATGCCAAGGAGAAGCCTGGCATTGCCGTATCAACTCTGGTGATAGATGTTGCCTCACTCGACATGGAGAATGCCTGAGGAGTGAGAGCTCCACAGTGGCGCTGCGGAAGGGCAGAAGGGCGCTCCTCGGAGGGGTCAGTAGGTTCCACACTCGTGGGCTCCCTGGCGCAGAGTCCCCTGCCCACACCTGGGGTCCCAGTAAAACATGCCAGCATTGCCTTTTGCATAATTAAACTAATGTGTATCCAGTGCGATTAAAGAAGAAACATTAAAACCGTTTAGCTGTTTTAACATGTATTCAAGAATTGCCATTTGTAAAGAATTGAGCTACACTGAATACAGTTTAATCGGATTCGAAATAAACTTAAAACATCTTGTAATGCCTCAGGAATGTGTTATGATAAATGATATATTGGCTTTTGAACTTAATAAATAGAGAAAACTCTTCCTTCTGGTTTAACTTTAGAAAATCTGGATTTCGGGCTAATAGAGCTTTTGGTACTTGAATATGTAGTAGCTGCTCAGTAGTCTGCATTGTGGCTTTTTTCTACATACTCAGGCCTCTTATTATTTTTTTGGTTATGGGCAACATTTTGTGAGCCTTGTGTACATTTTAGTGGTGTGTATTCTGTCCGTGCCAAAGTCTGCAGAACTTTGATCTCCCTGAGAAGCTTCCTTCCTCTGGAACTCCAGAAGTCATACACAGTATGATCACTTTAAATCCATTCTGTCTTTTCTCTGACTGCAATCTCTTTGACCTCTTAAGATACTTCTCAGTACCTTGTAATGTCTTTTGGCCAGTATGTCCTCCTGTTACCTACAAATGCAACTACTTCACTCCTTCTTTCTTTCACTTTCTTATCTTCATATTGCAAGTTTTTTTCACCTGTGATTAGTCGTCACTAAAATATCCTTTGCCAACTGCTGCAGGCTGACATGCCAAGAATAGGAACAACAAGAAAGTTTCATGTCTAGTACCAGTTCTGATCCCTGGAAACCGTCCTGAATGCCATCCTGGAATCAGACTGGGCTCCAGGTGATAAGTCTTTAAGTACCAGCCAAATATACCTGGCTAGTTTTTTGATTTATTGTAAAGATTAAGTCTTGCCAAGTTGTCCATGCTGTTCTCGTACCCTTGGGCTCAGGCAGTCCTCTCACCTTGGCCTTGCAAGTTGCTGGGAGTATAGGTGTGAGCCACAGCACTCAGCCCAGTGATCCTTGAAAGCTAAAATTTTCTTATTGTTCCAGTAACCTGCTAAAGATCTAGATGTTGCTGGGGACGGTGGTTCTCGCCTGTAATCCCAGCACTTTGAGAAGCAGCGGCAAGAGGATTACCTGAGCTCCGGGGTTCAAGACTCCAGCCTGGGCACCTTGGTGAGACCTCGTCTCTACAGAAAATCAAAAAATTAGCCAGGTGTGGTGGCACACGCCTGTAGTTCCAGCTACTCGGAAGGCTGAGGCGGAAGGATCGCCGGAGCCCAGCAGGCCAAGGCTGTGGTGGCTGGGAGCGGCCACTGCACTCCAGTCTGGGCGACAGAGTGAGACTCTGACTCAAAAAAAAAAAAAGATCTAGATGTTCTGCCAGCACCTTAAACCCAGTACATTTAACGGTGACCTGTCCCATTTGTCTATTAGCCACAGTGAAGGCCCATGAGAATTTGTAATGGCAGCAGCCGGTTTTTCATCGGCAGTGCCCCTGCTGGAGCTGCTCCAGACGGCAGGCCGAGGAAGAGGAAGAGCACTGCCAAGCTGCCTCTCGTCCTCTCACATGGAGGCAAGGGGGATGGGCTCCGATCCGGAGTGCCCCTTGTCTGCCTGGACACCTTGTGATTGGGGACACCATTTCTGCCGCGGGTACTTTCTGACGCAGAACAGAAGGGTTACACAGCCAGCTCCAAAGGTCCGTCCGTGAGCTGAAGCCTTCCTCGGATCTCACTGTCTCCAGACTCGACCGTACTCTTCCCAGCCCCTTGTCTGAGCAAGCCGCTTGCCTCAGCCCAGGAGTCCTTGAAATCTTTACCCTAAGCCACTTCTCCCTCCGTACAAAGTTGATGCCAAGTGCACTGCCCACTGGATTTCTTCTCACACGGGCTTTTAAGGGCCACTTCTCAGTAAGGCCATAGTGAAGCAACAATGCCTCTTTTGTTCAGACCAACACATTGGGCTGATTCCTCGGAAACAGACACTAGTTTTTCTGCCATTAACTGGTCAAAGGGAGCCCTCCATGAATCCCGAAGTGTGGGCAGAAGGGGAGGCATTGTTGTAGCAAAGGTAGGTGCATGGCGGTCTGGGCTTCCTGCTTCGATGCCTACTCATGCTGAAGCCAAGGGTGACATTTCCTTTTTTGTAATGGGTCATTGCTGCATCCACCCAGTCTTGTGACTCGGATCTAATACTCGGCTTATGGCCGGTCAGCAGTTCCTGTTGGCCTAGTCGCTTGATACATCATAGTCCGTGGCATCCCAGGAGCTCCTTTCCAAGCTGGGAGTCATTCTTTGCTGCAGAAGGCCTGGCTCTGCTCTCGAGTCCTGTTGGCAAGCTGTTGGGGCCTACCAGACCCCTACTCAACAGTTCATCTCCTGTAGGCACCTCTCACACCATTTGTGTCTGCCAGGTTGTGTGGTACTCGGGCCATAACAGCTCTGAGCTACACTTGAAATGGCAAGGCCAGGCGCAGTGGCTCACGCCTATAACCCCAGCACTTGGCAGGCAGAGGTGAGAGGATTGCCTGAGCCCAGGGGTTCGAGACCAGCCCAGGCAACTCGCCAAGACCTCATCTCTACAATAAATCAGAAAGTTAGCCAGGCCTGGTAGCGCACACCTGTAATCCCAGCTACTTGGAAGGCCGAGGCGGGAGGATCGCCTGAGCCCAGCAGGTCGAGGCTGCCATGGCCGGGAGTATGCTGTTCCCCTTCAGTCTGGGTGACAGAGTGAGACTCCAACTTAAAAAAAAAAAACCAAATTCTCTGGGAAAAGGAAAAACTGGCCAGGCGCAGTGGCTCAAGCCTGTAATCCCAGCACTTTGGGAGGCCAAGGTAAGACGATTGCCTGAATCCAGGGGTTTGAGGCCAGCACTTGGTGAGACCGTGTCTCTACAATAAGTAAATGTAAAAAAAAAATTAGCTGGGCGTGGTAGGCACATGCCTGTAGTTTGACTCCTTGGAAGGCTGAGGCAGAAGGATCGCCTGAGCCCAGCAGTTCGAGGCTGCGGTGGCCGTGAGTGTGCCACTGCACTCCAGCCTGGGTGACAGAGTGAGACTGACTCAGAAAAAAAGAAAATGGCAGCCCCCGATCCATCCAATGCATGGATTGGAAAGGCATTCCTAAGTGTTGTATACGTTGCCTTCAGAATCCAAGGAAGCCCACCCAACACTCCTAGTAGCGAGTGCAAGTTGCAACAATTTATTACCTTGGAATTTCCCGGCGTGCCTCAGACATTTGCACCCTGAAGAGCTTCACTGGTCTGTATTGTGAATGTGGGGGCATGGGAAAAAAAAGAACGTCACTGGTATAGAAGGCCCTGGAATGCCCTCGAATCTGTGAGGTTCCTCCCTCATGCTTTGTATGCATGTGTGTTTCTGAGGGATCCAGAAACGCTGGCCACTTCCTATTCACCAGGTCTGATCATTAGGATGTCATCACTAGGATGACCTACAGAACGTTCAGAAAACCAAGTTACCTATGTGGAGTAGCAGGAAGGTTGGCTCAGCCCTCGGTCAAGAGAGCGAGTGCATCCTTTCCTTCCCATTTAATTGTGAATTGCTTTTGATCCTCCGTATTGATGGAAATTTAAAAGAATGCTTTCACCAGATCAATAGCGGCATACCAAGAGCCAGAAGCTAGTTGATCTGTCCTGGTAAAGAGCACGTCCTGCACAGCAGTTGTGGTTAGGTTTATAGCAGACAGCATCATCAGTCACAATCAATCTGTTTTTTGCGGGAGCCATACAGAAAAATCTTTGAGGACAGCAATACTCAATTCCCTGCCGGATGTGGTTTGGTTTCTGATTCACCATCTTGGTTGGCTGCAGTAGGACAGGGTGTTCAGGTGTTTCCACTTGGCTCTTGCGCCCATGATTTATGCTACAGGTGAGGTAACCAATGTGCTCAGCATCTATCCTGCTAAACATCCGTCTCAATTATCCTCTGATATTTTCTCACAGCTCTGGAGGCTGAGTATATAAGATCAAGGTGCCAGTAGGGTTGGTTTCTGGTAAGATCTCTCTTCTTGGCTTGAAGATGGCCACCTTTTTCTTATATCCTCACTACCTTTACTCTGTGTGCACACAGACATGGCTCACGCCTGTAATCCCAGCACTTTTGAAGGTGGAGGCGAGAGGACTGCCTGGGTCCACAGGTTTGAGATCAGCCCAGGCAACTTGGTGCGACCTCGTCTCTACAATAAATCAAAAAAAATTAGACGGGCATGGTGGTGCACATATATGGCTCCAGCTACTTGGAAAGGGGAGGCAGAAGGATTGTCTGAGTCCAGCAGGACAAAGCTATGGTGCCAGTGAATGTGCCACTGCTCTTCAGCCTGGGTGACAGAGTGAGACAGGAAGGAAGGGGGGAGAGGGAGGAAAACTAATACCAGCCCAGGATGGTGGCTCACGCCTGTATTCCCAGCACTTTGGGAGGCAGAGGCGAGAGGACTGCCTGAGTCCAGGGGTTCGAGACTAGCCTGGGCAACTTGATGAGACCTCGTCTTTACAATAAATCAAAAAAAAATTAGCCGGGCCTGGTGGCATTTGCCTGTAGTTCCAGCTACTAGGAAGGCTGAGGCGGAAGGATCGCCGGAGCCCAGCAGGTCGAGGCTGCGGTGGCCAGGAGCGGCCACTGCACTCCAGCCTGGGTGAGGGAGTGAGACTCCAACTAAAAAAAAAAATTGTCATTTCCCTTCATATTGACTAATATAAGCCTTCTCATCACTTCTTTGGGATTTTTGTTTGTTTATACAAGTCAAATCGTTACCCTTTTGGCTGTCAGTCTTTCCTAGGGACACCAAGATCCCTGTAGGTCAAGACACCCTAGTTGTCATTCTGGCCTTGCTGCCCGTCACGGGAATTGTATCCACTTCACCTGTGACAGCGAAACGCCACGACCTGGCCTCTGCTCTCATGAACGCCAGGGAACTCCGTTCTGTGGCAGAAGCTCCTCCTCGTCCTACGGAAACAGCCCCCACCCGACTTCTCAGCAACACTGGCGCTGCCCTCGTCAGAGCGTCCCTTATTGTCTTGGGGCCCGGGGCTTTCCTCGGGTCCTCGGGGGAACACAGTCAGGCACTGGGTTCCCAGGTCTCGGATAAGGAAGTCACTTTAACATGCACTGGGCCTGCTGCCGCTTTCTCAGGACTCTGCTAGTTAGTTGCAGCAACTCTTATGCATCGACTGCAGGCCGTCGTCCCTAAGTTGTAACGAGCCGCCCTGGAAGTGTATTGGGACTGTGAGTTGTTTAGTGCTGTAGGAGATCCCCACAGAGTTGGTGGTTTGAAACCACACACCTTAATTATCTCACAGCTCTGTAGATTAGAATTCTGACATGGGTCTCACTGGCTAAAGTCCAGGTGGCCACAGGGATGTGTTCCGCCGTGAAGGCTCTTGGTAGAACGTTTCCTCGCCTTTTCTAGCTTCTAGGCCACCCCTAGTCCTCGATCCGCAGTCCCTCCCTCCGTAGTCAAAGCCAGCAATGTTGCATCTCTCTGACCCTTCCTCCACTTAGCTGGCTCTTCCGCCTCCTCCTGCCACTTCTAAGGACCCTTTTGATGACATCTGTCCACCCGACCAGCAGCTTTCTCGTCTATAGCTTTATCCACAGGTTCTGAGGCTTAGGACGTAGCCATCTCTGGAGGCCATTATTCTGCGACAACAGGCTATCTCCAGCCGTGTCCGCCAGGATGCGAAAGCCGGAAGCGCGGAAGAACGCTCCTCTGCCAGTATTCCCGTCCTTACCCAGCTCTGCGCTCCACGTCGGCACCACCGGCCCCTGCTCCCAGCCCAGTCCCTCAAGACCCATTCCATTATGTTCCTCTGGTTCCTGCCAATATTCTAGCCAGGTTCTGCAACACCGTGCGTGAACAAGCCATGTTCTCTTGCAGCAGTTGACTATGTTTGCCTACTGGGCCTATGCTGAAACCAATCCCAATTATTTTTTGCTGTGTGTTCAAGATAGTGGGAGAGGGGTGTGTGTTTGTGTGTACAATTTTTCTTTTTTGAGTTGGAGTCTCACTCTGTCGCCCAGACTGGAGTGCAGTGGCCGCTCCCAGCCACCGCAGCCTCGACCTGCTGGGCTCCGGCGATCCTTCCGCCTCAGCCTTCCAAGGAGCTGGAACTACAGGCATGCACTACCACGCCCGGCTCACTTTTTTATTTATTGTAGTGATGAGGTCTCGCCAAGTTGCCCAGGCGGTTCTCAAACCCGCGGGCTCAGGCCATCCACTCACCTCAGCCTCCCAAAGGCGCGGGATCACAGGCTGAGCCACCGAGCCCGGCTTGTATAATTCTTTTCAAGGAAGACAAGCAGTATTTTGAGACACATCTGCCCAGAAGAGAACTTTGTGTGGTCTCCAGGCAAAAAAAAAAAACTACTATCCTCTAGGAAGAGAAAAGAAATGTTTTTGCTAAGACAGAGAGTTCAGGGGAATTGGGGCATTCAACTATTTGTTATTTACCTGAAATTCTAATTTAACTGGATGTCCTGAATTTTTAACTCTGATAACCCTGTGCAGTGAAGGTGGGACAGACTAGACCTGAATAGAAGTGAAGAAATACAGGAGAATAAATATTAATAACATTAAATATTGCAACATAGGCTCGAACCACAGGCAGGAGGCCCAGGGTGTTTCTTGTGGTATCAGAACACATTGGAGGACACTCAGGAAGCAATATGAAAACAGACAGGGTCTTAGTCTTTTCAAAAAATGGTGCCTGAGTAACTGGAGCCCACATGCAAAAAATAATGATAACGAATGTAGGCCTTTCACAAAAATTAACTTAAAATGGGCCACAAACCTAGAGTAAAATGCAAAACTATAAACTCCTAGAAGGCCAGGTGCAGGGGTTCATGCCTGTGATTCCAGCACTTTGGGAGGCCAGAGTGAGAGGATCACTTGCTAGAGGTTTGAGACCAGCCTGGGCAACATAGCGAGATCCTGCCTCTGTAGTAAATAAGCAAATAAATAAATAACTCCTAGAAGATAACAGAGGAGAAAATCTAGATGACTCTGGGTTTGGTGATGAATTCTAGATACACGTTAAAAGACATGAGTGAATCGACAAGCTGGAATTCATGAAAATTAAGAAGTTCTGCTCTGTGAAAGAGGCTTAAAAAACAAGCCACAGGCGGGGAATGGTGGCTCACACCTGTCATCTCAACACTTTGGGAGGCTGAGGCGGGAGAATTGCTTGAGCCCAGGAGCTTGAGTCCAGCCTGGGCAACATAGCGAGACCTTGTCTCTACAAAAAAATCTTTAAACATTAGCTAGGCCTAGTGGCACATGCCTGTAATCTCAACTACCAGGAAAGCTAAGGCAGAAGGGTTATCTGAACCCAGGAGGTCAAGGCTGTGGCAAGCCACGATTGCGCCACTGCACTCCAGTCTGGGCAACCGAGTGAGACTCTGACTCAAGAGATTTACAGGGCTGGGCCTGGTGGCTCACACCTATAATCCCGGCACTTTGGGAGGCCGAGGTGAGGGGACTGCCTGAGCCCACAGGTTCGAGACCAGCCTGGACAACTTGGCGCGACCTCGTCTGTACAATCAAGCAAAAACTTAGCTGGGCGTGGTGACACACGCCTGTAGTTCCAGCTACTCGGAAGGCTGAGGAGAAGGCTCAGCTGAGCCCAGCAGGTGGAGAGCAGTGGCCGTGAGCAGCGAGCCACCGCACGCAGCCTGGGTGACAGAGCGAGACTCTGACTAAAGACGCAACAAAATAAGAGAGCGACAAAAGACACACCTGATAAAGGACTATTATCCAAGATACACAAATAATTAAAACTCAGCAACAACAAAAACCTGTTTTGAAAAAGGGGCCAAAGAACTTAACCTCATCCAAAAAGATACACAGACCGGATGTGGTGGCTTATGCTTGTAATCCCAGCACATTGGGAAGCTGAGGCTAACAGGTTGCTTGAGCCAGGAGTTTAAGACCAGCCTGGGCAACATAGCAAGACCCCACTTCTGTAACAAAGAAAAGATAAACAGATGGCAAATAAGCACATTTGAAAAGATGCTCCACATCATCTGTCAGGGAAATGTAAATCCAAACAGCGACATATCACCACACACCTGTTAAAATGCCCAAGACCAGCCGGGCTCGGTGGCTCAGCCTGTCATCCCACGCCTTTGGGAGGCTGAGGTGAGTGGATGGCCTGAGCCCGCGGGTTCGAGACCCGCCTGGGCAGCGAGACCTCATCTCTACAATAAATCAAAAAAAATCAGCCAGGCGTGGTAGCACATGCCTGTAATCCCGGCTACTTGGAAGGCTGAGGCGGAAGAATCGCCGGAGCCCAGCAGTCTGGGCAACCGAGTGAGACTCCAACTCAAAAAAAATAAAAAAATAAAAAATAATAAAAAATAAAATAAAATGCCCAAGACCCAGAACCCTGCCAACGTCAGACGCTAACAAGGATACAGAGCAACAGAAACTCTTTTTTTTTTTTTTTTGAGTTGGAGTCTCACTCTGTCGCCCAGACTGGAGTGCAGTGGCCACTCCCGGCCACCGCAGCCTCGCCTGCTGGGCTCCTTCCACCTCAGCCTTCTGAGTAGCCGGAATTCCAGGCATGCGCTACCACGCCCAGCTGATTTTTTTGATTTATTGTAGAGATGAGGTCTCACTGCCCAGGCGGGTCTCGAACCCGCGGGCTCAGGCAATCCGCTCACCTCGGCCTCCCAAAGGCGCGGGATTGCAGGCTGAGCCACCGAGCCCAGCAGCAACAGAAACTCTTATTCATTGCTGGGAGCGATGGTACGGCCACTTGAGAAGACAGTTTGGTGTTTTTTTGTAAAACTAAACATACGCCAGGCTCTGCTTAGCCTGTCATCCCAGCAATTTGGGAGGCCAAGGTGAGAGGATTGCCTGAGCCCAGGGGCTCAAGACCAGCCTGGGCAACTTGACAAGATCTTATCTCTATGATAAATCACAAAAACTAGCCAGCCATGGTAGTATGCATCTGTAGTTCCAACTACTTGGAAGGCGGAGGTGGAAGGATTGCCGGAGCCCAGCAGGTCGTGGCTGCGGTGGCCGTGAGCATGCCACTGCACTCCAGCCTGGGTGACAAAATGAGACTGACTCAAAAAAAGAAAAAAAAAAGCTAAACATACTCTTACCATACATTCTAGCAACCACGCTCCTTGGCATTTATGCCAAGGAGATGAAAATTTATGTCCGCACGAAAGTATGCACATGGATGTTTATTCAGTTGCCAAAACTTGGAGACCATCAAGCTGTCGTTCCGTGGGTGGGAGAGAGAAATAAGCTGGTCCCTCCAGACGACCGAAGAGCCATCACCAAAAGGTGAGTCATCAGGCCATGAAAAGCCATGGAGGAAACCTGCGTGTACTTTACCGAGTGAAAAAAGCCACTCTGAAAAGGCTACATATGTGTGATTTCAATTAATAGGACATTCTGGAAAAGGCAAAACCGTGGAGACAGTAAAAAAAAGATCAGCGGTTGTCAGGGGCTCGGGAGATGGCATCAATAAGCAGAACACAGGATTCTTGGGGTAGTGGAACGATTCTGTGTGACGGGTTTTTTGTTTGCTTCTTTGTTTTTGAGTCGGAGTCTCACTCTGTCGCCCAGACTGGAGTGCAGCGGCCGCTCCCGGCCACCGCAGCCTCGACCTGCTGGGCTCCGGCGGTCCTTCAGCCTCAGCCTTCGAAGTAGGTGAACTACAGGCGTGCGCTACCACGCCCGGCTCATTTTTTTATTTATTGTAGAGATGAGGTCTCGCCAAGTTGCCCAGGTGGGTCTCGAACCCGTGGGCTGAGCAATCCACTCACCTCGGCCTCCCAAAGCGCTGGATCACAGGCTGAGCCACTGAGCCTGGCCACACTGTTTTCATTTATTTGAAATTTCTTCTCATGATCAGAGAACTCAATAACCTAATTTAGGCTGGATATTGTGGCTCAGACCTATAATCCCAGCACTTTGGGAGGCTGAGACAAGAGAATTGCCCGAGTCCACCGGTTTGAGACCAGCCTGGGCTACTTGGTGAGACCTCATCTCTACAATAAGTCAAAAAAAATAGCTGGGCGTGGTGGTGCATGCCTGTGGTTCCAGCTACTTGGAAGGCTGAGGCGGAAGAATCCCCTGAGCCCAGCAGGTCAAGGCTGCAGTGGCCATGAGAGTGCCACTGCACTCCATCCTAGCTGACAGAGTGAGCCTCCAACTCAAAACATAAAATAAAATTTGTTCATGTTCACTGGACCTAAATGCCAGATATAGTTCACTCTGAATGACTCTTAATTCTCATGGTAAAATGACAAATATCAAAATCAACTCTGTATTGCATGCCCAAGAGGGAAGTTTGAAAGCCTTTTTTTTTTGAGTCAGAGTCTCACTCTGTCGCCCACACTGCAGTGCAGCGCCGCTCCTGGCCCCTGCAGCTTCGACCTGCTGGGCTTCGGCAATCCTTCCGCCTCCGCCTTCCAAGTAGCTGGAACTACTGGTGAGCGCTACCATGCCTGGCTAATTTTTTTTTTTTGACTTATTGTAGAGATGAAGTCTCATCAAGTTGCCCAGGCGGGTCTCGAACCCGCGGGCTCAAGCCATCCACTCACCTCGGCCTCCCAAGGCACGGGATGACAGGCTGAGCCACCGAGCCTGGCTTGAAAACCTTAGTTCTCCCATGGCGCGACTGCTCTGGATGGCTCAGGGAACGAGCAGCTGTAAAGACAAGTTGATGTCGTGAAGACAACTGACAGTGTGGGAAACAATACATGCTAGAAGACTAGTTAGAACACCATCTGGCACGTGGGTACGCAGTCAATAAAGATCATCTATCAAGCCTGTCATCCCAGCACTTTGGGAGGCAGAGGCCAGAGGATGACCTGAGCCCAGGGGTTCGAGACCAGCCTGCGCAACATGGTGAGATCTCGTCTCCACAATAAGTCAAAAAAATCAGCCGGGCGTGGTGGCATATGCCTGTGGTTCCACTACTTGGCAGGCTAAAGTGGAAGGATCGCCTGAGCCCAGCAGAGTGAAGCTGCAGTGATTGCGAGTGTGCCATGGCACTCCAGCCTGGGCGACAGAGTGAGACTCCAAGTCCAACAACAAGATCAGCTATCAAGATGATTATTGTAACTCTCCTGGCAACTCCTTCCGTCCTGTGTAATCCACCCAGCTTTGTGTCTCCCGCTGGGCCCAGCCTGTTTCAGTGCAGGAGCCGTCGTCCGTTCAGCTTTGTGTCTCCTGCAGCACACGCATCGACTCCTCGAACTGCTGCAAGGATTCGTGCGAGGAGGCAGGCGCTGGAGGAAGGGGCTGGCACTTCCCCGGACGGCCTGGCTTTGGGCCCCAGAGGGTCTAAAGCTCACTGTGTACCCGGTCCCCTCCTTTCCCCTCCTCCTTCCTTTCTCCCCGGAGAAAGGGGGATAAACGAAAAGCCCCCTGTGCCACGACAGGGCATGTGGACTTCGCCCCAGGGAACAAGAGGGCGTCTGAAAGAGCTTGCGTGGTGGCATCTGGTGCACTTCAGGGGGACAGCTCGTGCAGGGGGCTGAAGAAGGAGACGAGGGGAAAGTGGGGAAGCCAGGACACAGTAAGGGCCGCGCCAAAGTCCAGGACCAGGTCAACACAGGAATCCCCAGAATGGGCGGGGAGTGATGGGTGAGCTGCGGACGGACCAGCTGTGGGGGCGCGGAGAGGGAGAGGAGCCCGCAGCTGGAACAGTCCCCGAGTTTCGGGCTTGGCTGACGGGGAAGCCAGTGCTGTGGGCCGTCCAGGTAGGGGCTACACAAGAGAAGACCCACTTGTGGAAGGGAATCACTATCTCCAGGCCATCCCTGGAAAGGCCACTGTGGTTGCCGTATTTATTTTTGTATGTAAGCACAGTCCATGTAATCCTTGATTCATCTCAAGTCCTTCAGTTCATTATTCACACATTTTAAATGATACACCTAGTAGGGCTTTCCTTTATTTTGTTGAAATGGAAAAAAATTTAACTCTACAATTTATGACGAAAGACAAAATCTGGGGAATTTTTAAAAACAATCTTTTCACTAAAATGAAACAACTCATTAAGATATTCAGCCAGGGCCGGGCTCGGTGGCTCAGCCTGTCATCCCAGTGCTTTGGGAGGCTGAGGCGAGTGAATTGCCTGAGCCTGCGGGTTCAAGACCAGCCCGGGCAACTTGGCAAGACCTCGTCTCTACAATAAATCAGAAAATTAGCTGGGTGTAGCAGCGTGTGCCTGTAGTTCCGGCTACTCGGAAGGTTGAGGTGGAAGGATCCCCGGAGCCCAGCAGGCCGACGCTGGGATGGCTGTGAGTGTGCCACTGCACTCCAGCCTGGGTGATGGAGTGAGACTCCAACTCAAAAAAAAAAAGATATTCATCGGGCGTAATGGCTCACACCTGTGATCACAGACCTCTGGGAAGCTGAAGCAAGAGGATTGCCTGAGCCCACGGGTTCAAGACCAGGCTGGGCCGGGCTTGGTGGCTCAGCCTGTAATCCCAGCACTTTGGGAGGCCGAGGCAAGTGGATTGCCTGAGCCCGCGGGTTCGAAACTAGCCTGGACAACTTGGCAAGACCTTGTCTCTGCAATAAAAAAAAGTTAGCTGGGCACGCCTGTGGTTGCAGCTACTTGGAAGGTGAGGCGGAAGAATTGCCTGAGCCCAGGAGGTGGAGGCTGCAATGGCCATGAGCGTGCCACTGTCCTCCAGCCTGGGTGACGGAGTGAGACTCCAACTCAAAAAAAGATATTCGTCACCACCACTCCATGGTTCATATTTCCTTTTTTTTCCTGAGGTGGGGTCTCACTCTGTCACCCATGCTGGAGTGCAAGTGGCACAATCACGGCTCACCACACCCTCACCATAGCTTCAACCTCCCAGGCTCAAGCAATCCCTTCCACCTCGGCCTCCCAAATAGCTAGTTGGGACTATAAGCATGCCCAGCTAATTTTATTTTTTTGTAGAGATAAGGTCTTGCCGTATTGCCTAGGCTGGTCTCAAACTCGTGGACTCAAGAAATCCTCTCACCTTGGCCTCCCAAAGGGCGGGATTACAGGCGTCAGCCACCTAGTCTGACCAGGTTCATATTTGTTACCCAGTGTTCAAGAAAACTAGGCCTTTCCTGTAGCTGAGAAGTTATAGGCCAGGCACAGTGGCTCATGCCTATAATCCCAGCACTTTGGGAGGCCGAGATGAGAGGACTGCCTGAGCCCACGTGTTCAAGACCAGCCTGGGCAACTTGGCAAGACCTCATCTCTACATTTTATCAAAAAATTAGCCGGGCATGTTGGCGCATGCCTGTAGGTCCGTGCTCCTTGGAAGGCTGGGGCAGAAAGATTGCCTGAGCCCAGCGGGTGGAGGCTGTGGTGACCGGGAGCATGTCACTGCGCTCCGGCCTAGGCAACAGAGTAAGACTCCGACTCAAATGAAAAGTTATCTCATGATATCATTATCCTCAGAATCATTTGCGAGGACAGGCATGGCTTGGGCTGGTGGGAAGCGCTGGAAATCCCTTCTGCTGTGACTTAAAATGTCCTTGGAAAGCTCGCCCATCCTTCTCATTTGACAGACGGTTACACGGTTGCTCGAGAAGGCAGACCCAGAGCTAATGGTGTGACTTGCAAGGGGCCAGAAGGCGGCTCGATCTCCAGCAGCTAGGAAGCTCGGGGCCAGAGTCGCCTGCTTTGGCAACGAGCTTCGTTCCTGGAGACACGGCGAGGACGGACAGCCATCTGGCTGGGACACGGCTGCGCGTGTCTGCCCGAGGCAGAAGGCCGAGCAAGATGGCTCGAAGGCCCTTTGGCTCCTTCTTCCTAATCGGGTGTGAAGAGGACACGGAGCATTGTGGGGGCCCGATCTGAGGGCAGCATGTCGAGTGTGCATGGGGCGTTGTTGTCACTTTGCAGTTTGATACGTGAAAAGAGCAGCGGGAAAGGCGGCGAACGGAACGGAGCGGCCAGCAAGACCGGAGGGCCTGGGCTGCACGGCGGAGGGTTCGAATTGCATGCCGGCTGGGCGTGGTGGCTCACGCTAGCAATCCCAGCACTTTGGGAGGCCGAGGTGAGGGGGACTGCCTGAGCCTGTGGGTTCAAGACCAGTCTGGGCAACTTGGCGAGACCTCATCTCTACAATAAATCAAAAAACTAGCCGGGCGCGGTGGTGTGTGCCCGTAGTTCCAGCTACTTGGAAGGCTGAGGCGGAAGGATCGCCGGAGCCCAGCGGGTCGAGGCTGCGGTGGCCGGGAGCGGCCACGGCACTCCAGTCTGGGCGACGGAGTGAGACTCCAACTCAACAAAAAAAAAGTATGCTGTAAGATAGGGCTGCTGAGTGTCTAAACAAGAAAGTATCAAGTTTTCTTTGGTTTTGTGTTTTGAGTTGGAGTCTCCCTCCGTGGTCCAGGCTGGAGTGCAGTGGCACACTACAGCCACCCCAGCAGGGACCTGCTGGGCTCAGGCGATCCCTCCGCTGCAGCCTTCAAGTAGCCGAACTACAGGCGCGCACTACCACGCCCGACTAATTTTTTGATTTATTGTAGAGACAGGCCTTGCCAAATTACCCGATCTGGTCTCAAAACCGCGGGCTCAGACAATCCACTTGCCTCAGCCTTCCAAAGTGCTGGGATGACAGGATGAGCCACCAAGCCTGGCCTCACGTTTTTTGAAAGAATTTCTTTTTTGAGGGAGAAGCTACTGACACTTTGAAGGAGGGACAAGGTTGGCACAGTGCTTTGGGGAGATAAAACTGAGAGAAAACAGAGCTATCCATCGATCAGAACACTCTAGTGCAGGAAGGAGGCATTAAGGATCTGAACTCTGGGGTCGGCAGCAATGGAAAGAGAGTGAAAGGACCAAGACGGAGTCGATGTACCCAACGTGCAGCCATTTTAACATCGGTTAGTCTTGGCACATTTTCCTAGCAGTTCACTTTAACTTGCCCGCTAATCACTCAGCAAGGGCAGAACCAGTTCCTTGGAGGTGGCTTGCTTTACGAGTTCCCCGTTTGCTTTGTAAACAAGCCACCCTCATCAGCCCTTCATGACACAGACCCCCACCAACATGGCAGCGGTCCTGTGGCTGGCCCACCCATCTGCCCGCCATGTCCATCCCTGTCCTCTTCGGGCCGACTTGAGGCAGACCCCACCCACTCACCTCGACAGCCCGCCCCTACTGAAGGGAAGGTTTCAAAGCACTCGGCCTCAAGCAGCCATTCTGCCATGCTTTGGTTAAGCCCTTACATGGCTGGGCCATGTTTCCCTAAGCTTTGCCCCCTCCCACACCTGGGGAGGCAAATCTCCCCTCTCTCTCTTTTTTTTTTTTGAGTTGGAGGCTCACTCTGTCGCCCAGACTGGAGTGCAGGGGCCGCTCCCGGCCACCACAGCCTCGACCTGCTGGGCCCGGCAATCCTTCCGCCTCAGCCTTCCAAGTAGCTGGAACTACGGGCACACACCACCGCGCCCGGCTAGTTTTTTGATTTATTGTAGAGATGAGGTCTCGCCAAGTTGCCCAGGCGGGTCTCGAACCTGCGGGCTCAGGCAATCCACTCGCCTCGGCCTCCCAAAGGCGCAGGATTACAGGCTGAGCTACCGAGCCCGGCTCTCTCACTTTCTAAATAAACGGCATCTTCCAACCTAAGTGCAATTCCTTGCACTCTTTGCGCGGCTCCAGATCGCACCTCTCTCCGGCCACCCCCGGCAGGTCTGACCTAATTTGGAGGCCCCACTATGATTCTGACCCAACACGGGAACTGCCAGGCAACTGTGGACTCCTAGCAGGCAGGACAACCACACAGATGAGATGTCCTCTTCACACATGCCTCCCGCGGAGGCCATGCGGTCCGGCCTCCCAACAGCAGAGCCACCCCGGAAAGGTCTTCCACCCTCAGATCTCATTGTCACGTCTCACAACTGTCTCTTCTGATGGAGACACAACTGCCACCTCCTCACAGATAAGTTGTTGTGAGGATTAGACGACTTAACATATGAAAGCCAATTGGAAAGGGGCAGGGAAGGCTGGCACAAACTATGTGGTGCGTGTCAGCTACAGCTGCCATCACTGGGAAACCCCACCTCCTCCTGGAACAACCCGTTTCCACTCCGTGCCTGCTAAGCCCGTCCAGAACTTGATGCAGGCTAGATGGAGGAGGAAGTGCACAACAAAGAAAGCTCTTGAGGTGGGGGCAACAAATGAGAAAGACGCGTCTGGCTGGAGACATGACTTCAAAATCCTTTGCAAAGGCTCTGCAGTCGGCAGGACATGGTGGCTCACGCCTACAATCCCAGCACTTTGGGAGGCTCAACTCAGGGGTTCGAGACCTGAGCAACATGGCAAGGCCTCGACAACACATAAAAAAACCAGCCAGGTGTGGTGGCACACGCCTGTGGCTCCAGCTTCTTGGAAGGCGGAGGCGGGAGGATCGCCTGAGCCCAGTGGGTCGAGGCTGTGGTAGCTGTGAGCAGTGCCACTGCACTCCAGCCTGGGTGAGAGTGAGACTCCACCTCAGAAGAAAAGGCTCTGCAGTCTGCCGGAAACCCGACTGGAGCCCGGGAGAGAGATTAGTACCACACCTGTAGATTCAAAACTCATTTGCACAGAGGTGACAGCTGAAGCCTTGAGAGTAAAGGAGTTCCAAAAATAGCGGTGTAGAGACCGGCTGATATCATGACTGAGCACGGGAGTGGCCACTTAGGAGCTGAGCAAAGAACCATCACGGGAAACAGGATCTGCAGAATCCGGTGGAAAAAATGCTAAAGCAGTTTCAAAGTCGTTTTTTTAAAAATGCAGTTTTCAGGCAATGGTCCTGGTAACTCTCAGTCCCTCAGATGCTCTCAAGGGGTCACCACGCCGCCCTCTGGAGGTGCTTCTCAGCAGTTCGGCGCCTGAGCGGAGGGGCTGGTCCTTCACGCTCAGGGCCTGCTCACTGCTGCACCTGCTGGGGTCTTTTGCTCCGCGTAAGCAGCTCCGCTCAAGGCTCACCTCGGACTGTCCTGCCTGAAGCCTCCTCTCCTTTACTGCATCCAGCTCATTTCTCTCCTAGGATTTTTCTCTAGGAATCCCATTACTATTTCTTCCTTCTGTATGCACGCTTAGACTCTTTCCCCAGACATGACTATAGAGGTCTGATTTGAGGCTTAGAAACCTCCACTACTAACGAGCAACCTGCTTTTTCTTTTGGGTTGGAGTCTCACTCCAGCACCCAGGCTGGAGTGCAGCGGCACCCACAGCCACCTCCGCATTGACCTGCTGGGCTCTGGCGATCCTTCTGCCTCAGCCTTCCAGGTAGCCAGAACTACAGATGTGCGCTACCACGCACTAGTTTTTTTTTTAATTGTAGAGATGAGGTCTCACCAAGTTGCCCTGACTGGTCTCGAACCCGCAGGCTCAGGCAATCCACAGGCCTTGGCTTCCCAAAGTGCTGGGGTGACAGGCTGAGCCAAGCCCAGCCCGGTCTGCTGATTCTAATATGGACAGTTCATGAGCTACACTTTGAGAAACAAAGTCAATGTGCAAGTAGGCAGCATAGGCTAAAGAAGAGTCAAAATGATCAGTTTCATTTAGTTTTGTGAAGCTAAAAACATATATTAGGTGGTCAATCACAATCTATAATCACAGTTCCAGACATTTCCTTAACTTCTCCATCACATCTTCATCCTAGCCTCCTCCGTGGCTGTAACACACTCCCACGCATGGCCAAACCAAGAAAGCTGTGCTTGCCCCACTGCTAGCCAACCCCCAGATGCTCTCCTGTCAAGGACCCACACCCCACAGGACCTTTCCCGTCCGGGCTGCTGGTCCTAAGCACTGTGCTACACGGCAGGATCTGCAGCTCACACACTCCCGAGTGTGGGCCTGAAGGTGGGAGCAGGAATGCCTGTGTCGTGATTTGGAGACCGTCTGCAGCAGCGTCTAGAGGAGTCTGGTGGGGATCTGAGGGAAGGGGGAATGGAATCTCGTGTTAATGGCTGGAAGAGAAAAGCCCATCTACAAAGAGATCTCAAAGGTTAGGTTTCAGATTCCATCTGCAGTCACTCACATATCCCGTCTTAACTGAAATGGATCTGGCCCCTGCACAAAACCACACCGCTCCTGAAAAATGAGTCTGTTTAATAGTGCACTTCATGTATGCCACAGGAGGAGCAGGGCTGAGAAAAGACCACGGAAGACCATCCTTCCAGCTGGGGAAACTCAAGGTGCTCCGTTCTAACTCAGCAAGGAGCTCTCTGCCAGCCTCCCTCCTCTAGGCTTCCTCTTTCGCTTGCTCTAATCCCCAGCTGCTGAGTCAGAGGTGGAGTCGGGAGCAGTCTGGCTGCTGGGGCCAGCTGCCAGAGACAAGAGGGCAGGGCAAGCAGGCTGAGCTTTCTGGAAGCATCCTTCGTAAGCAGGGCTTTAGATAAGCTCACTTTTAATCACAGGAATGGGCAGAGGGAAAGAAGAGAGGACAGGAACCAGAGGCCAACACCAGATGCTTCTGATCCTCTCGGGTGACTCACTGCTTGGGTGGCTTTCTCTGTCGGCCCCATCGCAAGAGGGGAGGGAGAAGGGTCTGCCTGCAACACGGCCAGGCTGCTCTTGGAAATATGGCCTGGTCACTCTAAAGACCCCAAAGGACACAGTCACCACAGAAAATCTTTTGGAGGTCTTTTCTCCCTCAATAAAATAATAAATCTCCCAGCACCAGATTTCCATCATTAAATCATTAAACACAACAGTATGTTATTTATCAAAACTTAAAACTGGACAAGGTGCAGTGATTTTGAAATACAGCCTCCGTCTCTCCTCTCTACCAAGTAACAGGGTCACGAACATCCCACCACTTTCTGTGCTGACGACACCGACTCCAACTAGGGGAATCCTTGGAACTCTGTCCCTACTGTGCTTCCATCCCCATCCTGGAAAGCCTCCTCTGCTGTGAGAAAAATGATTTAGTGCAAACTCCCTTCCAAAATGGGGTGACTGACCCCAGGGCTCCCAGAGCTGCCTTCTACTATGCCCAGCATTTGATCGGCTGCTGGCCTCACCGTTTTCCAGTGCTGGTTTGATTCCTGGGGAAATACACTAGGTTGCCGATCACTGTGAAGGATGATTTGCCCAACTTCCCCCATTCTCTCAGGTGAAAGGTCTGAGTTGGAAGGGACACAGCCTAAGCTGCTCATATTATGCAGTAAGGCAAGAGCTCGAGACTCAGGAGGCGTGCGGAAAACAGGCGTCTGGTTCCCTCACGTAGACCCTCTGGTATTTAACTCTGCAGTAACTCTGAGAGAACTTTTGCTCAAACCCATTACGTTCAAGGGCTTCTCTCCAGTGTGAATTCTCTGGTGGCGAACAAGAGCTGAGCTGTACCTGAAGGCTTTCCCACACTCACTACATTCATAGGGGTTCTCCCCTGTGTGGATTCGCTGATGCTGAATAAGGCCTGAGCTATAGGTAAACTTTCCTCCGCATTCCATACATTCGTAGGGCTTCTCTCCAGTGTGGATTCTCTGGTGCTGATAGAGGTGTGAGCTCTGGCTGAAGGCCTTCCCACACTCGTTACATTCATAGGGTTTTTCCCCAGTGTGGATTCGCTGATGGTGAATAAGGGTGGAGCTCCTGCTGAAGGCCTTGCCGCATTCATTACAGGCATAGGGTTTCTCACCAGTGTGGATTCTCTGATGGTGAGTCAGGGTGGAGCTCCAGCTGAAGGTTTTCCCACACTCGTTACATTCGTAAGGTTTCTCCCCGGTGTGGATCCTCCGATGCAGAATGAGAGCAGAGCTACAACTGAAGGTCTTTCCACAATCGTTACATTCATAAGGTTTCTCCCCAGTGTGGATTCTCTGATGCTGAATAAGATGTGAGCTCTGGCTGAAGGCCTTCCCACATTCACTACATTCATAGGGTTTTTCCCCAGTGTGGATTCGCTGATGTTGAATAAGGTCTGAAGTTCGATTAAAGCTCTTGTTACATTCATCACACTTATGGGGTCTGTCTCCCACAGGAAGTCTCTGATGAGAGATAAGACTGGAACTCACATTAAAGCCGTTCCCCAAATCATTATACATCTCACTTCTTTCTCCAGTGGGGGTTAACTTGTTCTCAATTGTCACTTGACCAAAATCTTGCATTCTTCTATTCAATCTTTCTCCAGAGGAGTTCCCCAGCTGCCTCTTCAGACTGACTTCTTGTTCATAGGCTTCTTTACACTTAAGACCCTGAGAAATATCCTTTTGGAATCTTCCTAATAGCACCCCATGTGGTCCTGTATCTTCAGAAATTTCCTGATCATTCTCAGTTCTGGTCTCACCATCTGGCACAATAAAAAAAATGCAAATGTCACTTGTGCCTTATGGAAGAATGAAATCAGAGCACAGGATAATCATGTGACTGATATTTATAGAGCTGAAAACACATGCCTTTCACATGCCTGTACAGAGGCCTGCCCTATGTGTGTAGCTATGGCAAAATAAGGTAAGTGGCTAAGGAGACAGGAAGTGAATGAAGCAGAAGGCAAATCAAGGAGAGCTCGAAGTATAAAGAAAGCGGAATATGTAAGGGAGGATGGATCAAGCAGAGAGACAGAGAACCAAAGTTAGAAGAAGGTCATATTTCTCTTTTTTTTTTTTTTGAGTTGGAGTCTCACTGTGCCGCCCAGGCTGGAGCGCAAGGGCACGTACGTGGCCACCACAGCCTCGACCTGCTGGGCTCAGGTCCTCACCACAGCCTTCTACGTAACTGGACTACAGGCATGTGCCACCACACCCAGCCTACTTTTTTACTTATTGTAGAGATGAGGTCGCACCAAGTTGCCCAGGCTGGTCTCAAACCCCTGGGTTCACGCAATCCTCTTGCCTTTGCCTCCCAAAATGCTGGGATTAGAGACATGAGCCACAGTGCCCAGAAGGTCGTATTTCTTAACAAAGTGACAAAGTGTTCAGAGAGGTCAGGGACTATAGCTATAACTGGGAGATGGTGACTACAAGAAAGGGAGAGCAAATCCAGGAAACCAAACACAGACAGCTGGTGAGGAAAGTAGGGAAGGGTGGGAAGAAACAGCAACAGATTGGGAAGGCGCAAGGATAAGGACACTAGTGACCCAATGGCCCCGTGAGAAGAACAATCGTGTATCATTATGCCAGTCCCACGGAAACAGTCAAGACAGAGTTTAGTCTGCCTCTGGGCCCTATGCCTAGAAGGCTATGCAAACAATCTGTGTTTGACTTCTCTATTTTCGCTACTTCAGAGTTTCTGAAGGGAACTTTAGGCACAGAGGGTGCCTAAAGCATAAAGGGTCCAGAGTGTTGGTGTTTTTACTTTCTTCATATTTTATTTTATTTATTTTATTTTTTTTGAGTTGGAGTCTCACTCTGTCGCCCAGACTGGAGTGCAGTGGCCGCTCCCAGCCACCGCAGCCTCGAACTGCTGGGCTCCGGTGATCCTTCCACCTCAGCCTTCCAAGTAGCCGGAATTGCAGGCATGCACTACCACGCCTGGCTGAGTTTTTTATTTATTGTAGAGATGAGATCTCGCTGCCCAGGCGGGTCTCGAACCCGCGGGCTCAGGCAATCCACTCACCTCAGCCTCCCAAAGGTGCGGGATTACAGGCTGAGCCACTGAGCCCGGCTACTTTCTTCATATTTTAAAAAGCAAAGACAGGGCGATGAGTTTTGGGGGCAGGAACAGCTGTTTCTCCGTCACCTGAACAGGTACCTCTCCATTCCCAGTTCCCTTTTAACCTAGGAACCTCAGCTGTTCCTCTCACTCCAGCCAAGAGATCATGTCAGGACTCAGAAATGGGAGCCCTGCTCACAGGGCAAGGCATGGGGCAAGGAGGTCTGGCCTGCTCACACTGAGAGGTCCCAGAGCTCAGTCTCAGGCCCAGAATCTGCAAGGGGACAGAAATGTACAGAGCGGTCTCAAATGGGAGTTAGGAAGATCCTGGCACTGCTCAAGAAAATGTGCTCATTAAGAGTAGGGTGAAGGCCAGGCACAGTGGTTTACGCCTGTAATCCCAGCACTTTGGGAGGCTGAGGTGAGAGGATTACCTGAGCTCCCGGGTTCCAGACCAGCCTAGACAACTTGGCGAGAGCTCATCTCTACAATAAATCAAAAACTTAGGCAGGCATGGTGGTGCGTGCCTGTAGATACAGCTACTTGGAAGACTGAGACGAAAGATCACCTAAGACCAGTAGGTCGAGGATGCAGTGGCCGTGAGTGTGCCACTGCGCTCCAGCCTGGGCAACAGAGCGAGACTCTGACTCAAAAAAAGAAAAGAAAAAAAAAGAGTACGGTGAGAGACAAGGAACAGTCTACATCCTAAAGTTTAAGCAACTAATTTCTCCATACAACAAGTTAAAGTTTCCACAAGAGCAGCAGGTGCGCTGGGTCCTGACCAACACACTCGGTCGCTAGAGGAAACCCAGCAGAGATGGATGGGCAGGAGGCAGACGGAGGCCCAGAAAGTCCACTTGGGCACACAGCAGCACCTCCCGGGTCCCAACACGCTACTTCTTCAGAAAAGACTCTGGGTTATATATTGAGTCCTGACAATAACATGCAAGAAGTACCAGAATTAAAGACCGAGGCTTGAGTTTTGCCACCCACCAATTCAAGGCTCCTGAAGAAAGCAATGAGACCTCTGACCTCACTTTCACTTTCTTCATGTGAACAAGGATAATACTAACTACCTCCATGACTATATTACTGCAATGAGTAAGCGAAAGAATATATATGAAAACTCTTCATAAGCTGCAAATGTACTGTATAAAGATGAGTTACAATTATTATGTTATTAGAATTTTCTGAAACTAGGTGAATCCTCAGCGAACTGTTTTCAGCGACTACGTTGTTACTAGCAAACAAAGAAGCAAAAAAACAACAGGGAGTTTTGTTCTACCCAGTGAGAACACGTTGCCATAATTCTCCAGCATCACATCCCTGTAGAGGTCCCTCTGAGCAGGTTCCAAACGCTTCCACTCCTTCCGGATGAAGTAAACAGCAACATCTTCAAATGTCACCAACTCCTGAAACAACACGTTCTGGCATGCAATTTCAGGGGGAGGGATGGGATGGGTAGCACCAAGAAACACACACAGAAACTCAGGATACGGCTGAATAACGCGTCTTTGATTTGAGAAGTGGGGAATGGTCAGGGCCCAGGGGCTCAGGGTTCTGAATGGGATGTCACTGCACAAAAGGGAAGAAAAAGATGAAGGGAACGGCAGCTTACCTGGGACTTGGCCTTTAGGAGTGCAGCTGCCAACATTTCATCTCCTAAGCTGTCCTTATCTGAAAAGCCAGGAACTTTTGAAGAAGGAAGTGCTAAAAGGCAATAAAAGAGCCAGAAGTGAATCCATCTGCTTTCTGGCCTCCAGACCCACTGACTGCCCAACCCACAGAAAGCTCAGCACACATAGGGTCCTGGTACAAGCTGGGACCCACTCCCTTCTGTTTCTAAGTTTGGTTTCTCTGCAGCTACTAAAGGTACGTACAACAACAGAGGGACATTCTGGGTGGGTCCATCCTACCTGAACAGAGACAGCCAAAAGCCTGGTAATTCTTGGTCTCCAATCTGCTCCAGGTCTCTTCTGCCAGTTATTCTCTTAGTGAAATTGCTCAGTCCTAGTCTTAATGATTACTGTATTCTTGTCCATTCACTCAAGCTTGACAGGTAATCTGGCTCACGTCCTTTCCATTATCCTTCCAACATCTCTGAACCCAAACTCTTGCATGAAGGTTTTTTTTTAAAGCTATTTTTTTCAGACAGGGTTTCATTATGTTACCATGGCTATTCTTAGGCTCAAGCGATCCTCCTGCCTCAGTCTCCTGAGTAGCTGGGATTACAGGCACAAGCCACCATACTCAGCATGAAGTTCTCAGACCAGAGCAAAACCAGCAGCCTCACCCTAGTCCTGACTAAAAACATAGTGCTTCTCCTTTTTTCCACCCTCAGATCAAATCTATATACTATTAATGTTTCCTGTTTCTGTGTGATCAATTAACTTTTTTATTTCTTTTGTAAAAAGCTTTTTGTTTTTAAGATACAGGGTCTCAGTGTGTTGCCCAGGCTGAAGTGCAGTGGCACGATCATGGTTCACTGCAGACTCAAACTCCTGGGGGTCAAGCAATACTCCTACCTCAAAGTGTTGGGATTACAGAAGTGAGCCACCTTGCCTGGCCTTGTCTTTTTTTTTTTTTTGGAGACAAAGTCGCACTATGTCACCTAAGCTGGAGTGCAATGGCATCATCATAGTTCACTGCAGCCTCGAACTCCTGGGCTCAAGGGATTCTCCTGCCTCAGCCTCCCAAGTAGCTGAAACTACAGACATACACCCAGCTAATTTTTAAAATTTATTTGTAAGCCGGGATCGGTGGCTCAGCCTGTAATCTCGTGCCTTTGGGAAGCTGAGGTGAGTGGACTGCCTGAGCCCACGGGTTCGAGACCCGCCTGGGCAGGCGAGACCTCATCTCTACAATAAAAAAAATCATTAGCCGGGCGTGGTAGCGCGCGCCTGTAATTCCAGCTACTCGGAAGGCTGAGGTGGAAGGATCGCCGGAGCCCAGCAGGTGGAGGCTGCGGTGGCCGGGAGTGGCCACGGCCCTCCAGTCTGGGCGACAGAGTGAGACTCCAACTCAAAAAAAAATTTATTGGTAGAGACTGGGATCTTGCTATGTTGCACAGGCTGGTCTCAAACTCCTGGTCCCAAACGATCCTCAGCCTCAGCCTCTCCAAGTGCTGAGATCACAGGTGTGAGCCACTGCACCCAACCCTGGTCCTGTACAAATTTGTCTCTCAGAGATTCAAATGCCCCACAGAAACTCGATCTAGTGAATCAACCAAACAAAAAGTCCTTAAATGCTTTTTCCTGGTGAGCATGGGAAGAACACCCATTAGGACTGAAACTAGCTCTGAAGTCAGTGGTACAGTCTATGAAAGCAAGATATATTTTAGTGGCTTTCTATTCATTTTATCCTTTTGCTTTTGGCTACAAAACGATTCCCAATTGCTTCCTCTAAGAACATGCTCCAAACTGCCTATGAAGTCAGTTGTACAGAGTGGCTGAAAAATGGAATTCAGCGACTGTCAGTTTTCTAATCACATCACTCACAAAAATGTGAGTCACACACAAGGTACTCTTCAAAAATGGCTTTGTGCTGGGAAGGTGTGGGGGGCATGCACCTGTGGTCCTAGCTACTCTGAAGGATGAGGTGGGAGGATCACTTGAGCCCAGGAGTTCATGACCAGCCAGGGCGACATAGCGAGACCCTGTTTCTAAAATAGATTTTAAAAGAAAAAAATGCCCCAGTTATAAAACTTATCAAGCACTTTGTTAATTACTGGTTTCAGTCAGCCTTCCCCACTAGTGAATAGCCGGAGTGTGCTTTATTTACATCTAGATTCTAGTAGTTAGCCTAGTACCTGATGAATGAGAGGTTTCAACAGATGACTGCTGAATGACTGAATAAAATAACGAATGAACCCCTATTCCTCACCACTCTCAAGCAGAGCCTGAGGTTCCTGAGATACACGGTCAGCCTGAGTTTCCATAGGTAGGGCTAGATGCTCCAGTCTCTGGTCTCCTAGCTGCAGATGCAACAGGAAAAAGGTTTTGAATGAAAATGAGGAAGCGCCCTGCAGAAGCAAAGGGGTCAAAGACAATTCAAAAACACCTCCTGAATAAGAAAGAGATGAACCAGCATTTCAGTTAGTACCCAAAAACAGCCAGAGGAAATGCAGCAACTGGGATGCGTCTTAAGGGCCCAAACTTCTCAACAATATTCCACCCTTTGCTCCCTGCACACACTTTGAGTAATATTTGTAACAACAAAAAAGTTGGTTTATATATTCATCAGGATAAAAAGACTAGTCCCCGTTGCTGTGTTTCCTCTTACGAAGAAGGCTATAGCCTTTTTATCTCTGTTTTCTTATAACATGCTGCCTTGAATCAGAATGTAAGTCCCTGAAGCAGGGACAAATATTTTTTTTAAAAAAATACGAGCCGGGCTCAGTCAGTGGCTCAGCCTGTAATCCCGCGCTTTGGGAGGCCGAGGTGAGTGGATTGCCTGAGCCCGCGGGTTCAAGACCCACCTGGGCAACTTGGCAAGACCTCATCTCCACAATAAATCAAAAATTAGCCGGGCGTGGTAGCGCACATCTGTAGTTCCAGCTACTTGGAAGGCTGAGGCAGACGGGTGGCTGGAGCCCAGCAAGTCGAGACTGTGGTGGGCGGGTACATGCCACTGCACTCCAGTCTGGGCGACAGAGTGAGACTCCAACTCAAAAAAAAAAATAAAAAAAAAAAATACGATCCTTTATTATTCTGCTCAACTCTGTCTCAGAGCCAGCCAACCATTTTTATCATCAACCACCTTTACAATTTCCAGAACTATTTATGAGCAGAAGCCCTAACAAATCAGCTCTCGGTACAAACTCTCCTTGAAAAGGAAGCCAAAGACTCAGAGAACAAGGCAATGTTCCTTCCTCACAGCTGGCTTCAGCAAAGCTAGAGTTGAAAGGCATGTTGTTGAGAACAAGTCCCCAGTGTCTGGGTCAGTAAACAAAGATTCTCATGGAAAGACAACTCCCCATTGTGCCCCAGCTTCAGGTCCAGGCAGCGCCCCTCCCCAGCCTGGCTGCCAACCCCACTACCTAGAACTGCTCCTGGGGACTGAGAAAGATGACCTGGAAATGAGAACAAGCCATAGAAAGCGTTACCTGCTGGCTCCTTTCCTTCCTTCCTTAAAAGTTAGTCCTAGCAGGCCAGAGTAGCAATTATTGGGAATATGGCAGCCTCTGTTCAAGTTCCTGGGAATTCTGATTTTGATGAACACCGGTGCTCTAAGATTAACGGAAAAAAGGAATTGAACAAATTCATGTAAACTTCGTTTCTACCCTAAATATTTAGAGAGAGAAGAGAGAACAGTGATTAAGACCACCACAACAGATATTTACCCTGCACCCCAGGAGAGAGGTGACAGGGAAATTCAAGTTCTGGGAGTCAGCCACCACCCACTCTCAACTGTCAGCTAACTCCACTGCACTCTCCACCACTTCAGCAGGGAGTCTGTTCCATGATGCCCGGCTGAGCCATTAGAGGCCTTCAAGTGATAAACTGAAAATCTATCTCCTTGACCCTTCACCTCCCAGAGACCTAGTGCCCTAAGGAGCTTCAATGACAGAATCTTCTCCTTCCACGTAACTGATCACCAAACGCTTCTTTTTTTGAGTCTGAGTCTCACCCCGTCGCCCAGGCTGAGGGCAGGGGCACGCTCCCGGCCACCGCAGCCTCGACCTGCTGGGCTCCGGCGACCCTTCCGCCCCAGCCTTCCAAGGAGCTGGAACCACAGGCATGTGCCACCGCGCCCGGCTGATTTTCCGATGGACTGCAGACACGAAGTCTGGCCACGTTAACCGGGGCGGGTCTCGAACCCCGGGCTCAAGCCATCCTCTCGCCTCGGCCGCCCAAACCGCTGGGGTGACAGGCGTGAGGCGCCGTCCCCGCCCCCGCCCCACACTTAAAGCCAGGCGTGCCCACCCTCCGCAGACGTCCCCTCTGCGGGAAAAAAGCGCCTCCAGCTTTCATCATCCCGCCGCTCGCACGTTCACGCCCCGCGGGTCCGGCGGAGTTTCCCCGGGCCTTGCGAGCGACCCCGGGGCGGGCGCAGCGCCGGCCGGGCCGCCCCCGCCAGCGAGGCCCGCGACTTCCAGCAGGCGCCAGGGCCGCCGGCGCCCCCGGGAAACACTCGCCCCGCGGGGCTCCGGCGGGACGGACCGGGACCCGAGTCCGCCCAGCCCCGGCGGCCGCTGCGCGCGCGCCCCAGAGCCGCTCGTGCTCGCGGCCTCGGGCCCGACCGGAGACGGGAAGCTTCCTCTGCGGGCCCGGGCGCGGCCCGCCGGCTGCCGCCCGAGAGCAGCGCCGGGAGCAGCGCCGAGTCGGGGCCGCCGCTCTGGAGACGGACGCCGGAACTTTCGGACGCTCGCGCGGCCGCGCCTCGGGGCCCCCGCCGGACACGGAGCCCCCTCCGCCCCCGCGAGGGCCCGCGGCGGCCGGGGCGTGGAGCAGCGGGGCCAGGGACGGCCGGCGGGGAGGGCGCCTGTGCGCATCCCGCTCCGGGCCGACCCGGGGACCCGCGGGCCGCGGCAGCGCGGGCACCCCCTTCCCCGGAGGCCGCAGCCTCCGTCTCGCCGCGAACCCCGGGACGGCCGCACTCACCCTGGGAGCGGGGGCGGCAGACTTGGGGGGCCGGACACGGGCCAGGCCCCGCTGGACCCTGTCACGGACCCACACACCGGGGACAGAACAAAGAACGGAAGCTCCCCCGTTTCGCTTCCGGGTCGCCTGTCTTCACCATTCACCCCATCCCGGGCCCTCAACGCCCGCTTGTCCTCTCTAGGAAAGCGGGAGGGCCTCGCCTCTCGGTGGTCGGCTGACTCAGGGCCGCCGGCGGGCGGCGAGGGCGGAGGGCAGAGCTGACGCGGCACCTGGAAGCCTCTCGCCGCCGGGCAGGCCGACGGCGCCCCCTGCTGGCCGAGCTGGGGCAGGACGCCGCGCCGCTGCGGGGCGGCCGGTGAAGGACCTCAGCGCGCATGCTCGGGGACGCGGCCGGGCTCAGGCGTCGGGGGCGCGCGGAGGCGTCGTGCACGCGCTCCTCAGAACGGTTTCCTAAGGGCCACGGCAAACATGACTCTTGAAATCCTCAATATAAAAACACCCTTATTTGAAACTCCAAACAGACCAAGTTGTTTTGTTCCATGGAAAAATGCTTCCTTTAACTGGCAACCAACTCCTGATCAAACCCCCAGGGCCCGTGCCATAAGAGAGAGAGACGAGCGGGACCTCATCAAACTGAAAAGCTTCTGCAAAGCGGAGGAAAACATCAAGAGAGCAAGGAGACAGCCCACAGACTGGGAAAAAATATTTGCCCACTGTATCTCTGACAAAGGCCTAGCATCTAGGATCTACAAGGAACTCAACCGTGCGAAAAGAAAAAAGCAAACAGCCCCATTATAAAGTGGGCAAAAGATATGAACAGACACTTCTCAAAAGAAGACATACGAGCAGCGAGCAGAAACATGAAAAAAATGCTCAGCCTCACTAGTCACCAAAGAAATGCAAATTAAAACCACACTAACTCTAATCCAGACGGCCACCATCAATAACTCAAAAAAACACAGATGCTGGAGAGGATGGGGGGAAGAGGGAGGGAAGGGAACACTTCTACACTGTAGGTGGGAGGGTAAACTAGTACAAACTCTGTGGAAAACAGTTTGGCGATTCCCAAAAGTTCTAAAAATTGACCTTCCATACCACTCTGCAAGCCCCCTGCTGGGAATACACTCGAAAGAACTCAAATCACTCTATAAAAAAGATATCTGCACACATATGTTTATCGCAGCATTGTTCGCAGTAGCAAGAACATGGAACCAACTGTGCTGTCCATCGAAAGAGGACTGGATTTTTAAAATGTGGTACATTTACATGATGGAACATTATGCAACCATAAACAAGGGCAAAATTATGAACTTCACAGAATGGGCTTAGAATCTATAGTACTGAGTGACTTATCACCTTGAACAACTATCGTAATACTTTAAGAAAGGGATTGGCAGTAGTGAGAAACTGCCGGTGGCTGGGGGGACGGGCACACCTCATCAACAAGGGTACCTGGGAGCCGGGCTCGGTGGCTTAGCCTGTCATCCCGCACCTTTTGGAGGCTGAGGTGAGTGGACTGCCTGAGCCCGCGGGTTGGAGACCCGCCTGGGCAGCGAGACCTCATCTCTACAATAAATCAAAAAATCAGCCGAGCGTGGTAGCACGCGCCTGTAGTTCTGGCTACTCGGAAGGCTGAGGCGGAAGGATCGCCGGAGCCCAGCAGGTCGAGGCTGCGGTGGCCGGGAGTGGCCACTGCACTCCGGTCTGGGCGACGGAGTGAGACTCCAACTCAAAAAAAACAAAAACAAAAAAACCCAAGGGTACCTGCATAATGAACATTGTATATCTAACCCTGAATTGTATCCCACATATTTAAAATAAAAAAGTTATACATGTGAAAAAAAAATTGAGTTGAAAAAAAATGCCCCCTTTAAATTACTGAAATCTGGCCGGGTGCAGTGGCTCACACATATAATCTCAGCACTTTGGGAGGCCGAGGTGAGAAGATTGCCTGAGCCCATGGGTTTGAGACCAGACTGGGCAACTTGGCAAGACTTCATCTCTACAATAAATCAAAAAAATTAGCCAGGCATGGTGGTGTGTGCCTGTCGTTCCAGCTACTTGGAAGGCTGAGGCAGAAGGATCGCTTGAGCCCAGCAGGTCGGGGCTGCACTGGCCGTGAGTGTGCCACTGCACTCCAGCCTTGGCGATGGAGTGAGACTACAACTGAAAAAAAAGAAAAAGAAATAGATTTCGCACTTCATTCGAATAATAAGTAATGCCCATCTACTAAAAAAAAAAAAACCCAAAAAGCAAAAAACATGACATTACCCTCTATCCTTTTTTTTTTAAAGTGGAATCTCTGTCGCCCAGGCTAGAGCGCAGTGGCACACTCACGGCCACTGCAGCCTCGACCTGCTGGGCTCAAGCGATTCTTCCGACTCAGCCTTTCAAGGAACTGGAACTACAGACGTGCACCACCACACACCTGGCTAATTTATTTATTTATTTACTGTAGAGATGAGGTCTCACCAAGTTGCCCCGGCTGGTCTCGAACCTGTGGGCTCAGGCAATCCACTCACCTCGGCCTCCCAAAGTGCTGGGATGATAGGCTGAGCCACTGATCCCAGCCAAAAATTTCTCTCTTAATAAGATAGAAGGAGCCGGGCTCGGTGGCTCAGCCTGTAATCCTGCGCCTTTGGGAGGCTGAGGTGAGTGGATTGCCTGAGCCCGCAGGTTCGAGTCCCGCCTGGGCAACTTGGCGAGACCTCATCTCTATAATAAATCAAAAATTAGCCGGGTGTGGTAGCGCACGCCTGTAGTTTCAGCTACTTGGAAGGCTGAGGCGGAAGGATCGCCGGAGCCCAGCAGGTCGAGGCTGCGGTGGCCGGAAGCGGCCACTGCACTCCAGTCTGGGCGGCAGAGTGAGACTCCAACTCAAAAAAAAATAAAATAAAATAAAAATAAGATAGAAGGAGGCCAGGCATAGTGGCTCACACCTATAATCCCAGCACTTTGGGAGGCTGAGGTGAGAGGATTGCCTGAATCCATGGGTTCGAAACCAGCCCAGGCAACTTGGTGAGACCTCATCTCTCCAATAAATAAAAAAATTAGCCGGGCGTGGTGGTGTGTGCCTGTGGTTCCAGCTACTTGGAAGGCTGAGGTGGGAAAGAATCACCAGATCCCAGCAGGTCAATGCTAGAGTGGCGTGAGCAGGCCACTGCACTCCAGCCTGGGCAATCGAGTGAGACTCCAACTGAAAACAAACAAACAAACGAAAAAACCTAAAACAGATAAACTTCTAACAAGAATAGTCTTTTCTAGCTGGGTGTGATGGCTCAAGCCTGTAGTTCCAGCACTTTGGGAGGCTGGGTCAAGAGGATTATCTGAGCCCAAGGGTTCAAGACCAGCCTGGGCAACATGGTGAGACCTCATCTCTACAATCAAAAAATCAGCTGGGCTTGGTGCCGCATGCCTGTATTTCCAGCTACGTGGAAGGCCGAAGCAGATGGATTGCCTGAGCCCAGCAGGTCGAGACTGCAGTGTCCGTGAGCAGTGTGTCACTGCGTTCCAGCCTGGACGACAGAGTGAGACTACAACTCAAAAAAAGGGGGAAGTATGTACACTCACTACATTTTGTTAAAGATTGGAAGAAACAGTGATACCTGACCAAGGACAAGAAGCTTCCCAACCTCAGACCCTCGCTGATGCCCAGATACCTGTGGCTGCCGGTCACCTCTTAATTCTATAACCACTCGCACGTTGTAAAACATCAAACTTTCCGTCTGAGATATGCTTTCAGTGCCTACGTGCCCACAAAGCTTCTGGCGTCAGCTGGCCTGAAGGACCCCGCGAGAAGCCCATTCACCCAAGAAGGCCGTTTCCACATCCCGATGATTTTGTCCCCGTTTACCCCAACCAAACCCAGTTTTCCAGCCCCTCACCCTCCACAATCCCTCATAAAGACTCCGGCCCAAAGCTCTTCTGGGAGACAGCCTTTGAGACGCCGGTCCACCCTCCCCTCAGGTTGCTGGCTCTCGAATAAACACCACCTTTCACCACCCTTGTCTCTAGAGTTTGGATTTCAGGTGATGAACGGCCTAACCTGAGTTCAGTTACAATACCATTATCACCTAAGAAGAGTGAACCGCTACTATTTAACATGATATATTGAGTCAGTGATCACTTTCCCCTGATTTTCTTATATACTTTATATTTTATTTATTTAGTAATATTTTTTTGAGTCTGAATCTCACTCTGTCACCCTGGCTGGAGTGCAGTGGCAGGCTCGTGGCTACGGCAGCCTCAACCTGCTGGGCTCAGGCGATCCTTCCGCCTCAGCCTCCCAAGTAGCCGGAACTACAGGCACACACCACCACGCCCAGTCGATTTTTTGATTTATTGTAGAGACGAGGGCTCACCAAGTTGCCCAGGCTGTTCTTGAATCCCTGGACTCAGGCCATCCTCTTGCCTCCACCTCCCAAAGTGCTGGGATTACAGCCGTGAGCCACTATGCCTGGCTACTTTATTTTATTTATTTTTTTTGAGTTGGGGATCTCATTCTGTCATCCAGGCTGGAGTGCAGTGGCACAATCACAGCTCACCACAGCCTCAACTTCCTGGGCTCAGGTGATCTTTCCACCTCAGCCTCCTGAATAGATGGGACTAAAGGTGCACTCCACCACACTTAGCTAATTTTTTTTACTTTTTGTAGAGTTGAGGTCTCACTTTGTTATCCAGGCTGGTCTCAAACTACTGTGCTTAAGCAATCCTTCCACCTTGGTCTCCCAGAGTGCTGGACTTATAGGCATGAGTCACTGTGCCCAGCCTTATGTACTTTAAAAAAAAAATAGCCGGGCTCGGTGGCTCAGCCTGTAATCCTGCGCCTTTGGGAGGCTGAAGTGAGTGGATTGCCTGAGCCCGCGCGTTCGAGACCCACCTGGGCAGCGAGACCTCATCTCTACAATAAATCAAAAAATCAGCTGGGCGTGGTAGTTCATGCCTGTAATTTCAGTTACTGGGAAGGCTGAGGCAGAAGGATCACCGGAGCCCAGCAGGTCGAGGCTGCGGTGGCCGGGAGCGGCCACTGCACTCCAGTCTGGGCGACAGAGTGAGACTCCAACTCAAAAAAACAAAACAACAACAACAAAAACAAACAAACAAATAATAATTCTGTTTGGGCCGGGAGCAGTGGCTCATGCTTATAATCCTTGCACTTTGGGAAGCCAAGGTGAGAGGATTGCCTGAGTTCACGGGTTCACGACCAGCCCGGGCAACTTGGCAAGACCTCATCTCTACAATAAATCAAAAAATTAGCCAAGCGTACTGGCACATGCCTGTAGTTCCAGCTACTTGGAAGGCTGAGGTGGAAGGATCGCCTGAGCCCAGCAGGTCGGGGCTGCGGTGGCCGTGAGCGTGCCACTGCACTCCAGCCTGGGTGGCAGAGTGAGACTCCAACTCGGGAAAAAAAAATTATGTTTGTTTTTCTTTATTTTTTAAAATATGAATTCGTTAGAGATGGATCTGTTTGTTTGAATGAGGATCCAAGTTAGGTCAATAGTGAAATCAGTATCTATACATCTTAAGTTTCCTTTAACCTGTGGATTCTCCCTTCACCTTATTTTTCTTCCTTGGATGCGGGAGACCCCAAGATAAATGTGTGTTTATTCTTACATGTTCAAACTTCAGTCACCTTCAAAGTACTCTCCATTTGATGCAATATACCTATCAAGACACTTTTTCCGCTGCTCAAAACAGTTTTTGAACTCATCAATGTTGATGCCTTTTAGAGCGCTTCTGCCGTTTTTTGTTTCACCTCTTCCACATCAGCAAAATGTTTCCCTTTGAGACTTTTTTCCTCTGGGGAAACCAAAAACAAAAGTCACTCCGGGTGGGATGCAGGGAATAGGGAGGGTGGGGCATGGGGTCATGCTGTTTTGGGTCAGAAACTGCTGAACACTCAGCACGGTGTGGACAGGTGAGTCATCATGGTGGAAGAATCCGTTGCCTGTCTGCCACGGCTTGTGATGTTTCTTCCACAAATCGTGACGCAACCTTCTCGAAATTTCCAGATAAAAACGTTGGCTGACCATTTGATATGGAGGAAAGAATTCTGAGTGTGCTACAAGAGGCCTGTCCTCCAAAAGAAAATTCTGTTTTCGGGGGCGGGGCATTCGCGCTTGTAATCTGTTTTTTTTCTTTTTTTGGAGTCAGTGTTTCACTCTGTCACCTGGGCTGGAATGCAGTGACACTCTCACGGCCACCACAGCCTTGACCTGCGGGGCTCAAGTGATCCTTCTGCCTCAGCCTTCCAAGTAGCTGGAGCCACAGGTGCTCACCACCACACCTGGCAAATTTATTTATTTGTTATAGAGACAAGGTTTTGCCAAGCTGCCCAGGTGGGTTTCAAACCCCTGGGCTCAGGTAATCCTCTCACCTCTGCCTCCCAAAGTGCTAGGATTACAGGTGTGAGCCACCACACCCAGCCCCTCCTTGTAATTTATTTGTATAGGGGATAGGAGAATTTATCCTGCAGAGTTTCCCATTAGCCGTCTTCCTGTGCTGTCTTTTTATACGTCCCTCAGTTCCTTCCAGTTCCTTATGCCACCGTGGCATATTCTGGACCCCTTTACTATGTTTTGTTTTGTTTAGAGACAGAGTCTCACTCTGTTGCCCAGCTAGAGCGTACTGGTGCAATGTAACCTCCAACTCCCAGGCTCAAGTGGTCCTCCCACCTTGGTCTCTCAAAGCGCTGGGGTTACATGCATGAGCCAGTGCACCTGGCCCCTGGAGCACCTTCTGTTTTGCAGACTGGTGCCGCCCATTCTTGAATAAAGCCAATTAGATCTTTATTTTTGTTTTTGTTTGTTTGTTGAATTAGATCTTTAAAATTCGGTTTGTTGAAATGTTGCCCTTTGACAATCATCAATGAACTACCTGGATTTCTCATTGCTCTTGGAGTAAACTCCACACTCCTTATCCTGGACTATATGGACATGGAAGATTTTACTGTTCCCCACTCTGACCTGGTCTCCTCCCCCTTCCTCTCTGTCTACTCTGTCTCAGCCCATTGTTTTTCCCACTGCCCTCAATTATGACAGGATAGCAGCTTGACTCAACTTGGCAAAACACACATGTATAGGATCTAGCTCTACCACACGTACACGGAGGGGACCTAAGAAATCTGGGATTTATTACAAAAATCGCGTATTTATTATTACGTGTTTGAACTTCAGTCACCTTCAAAGCACTCTCCGACTGATGCAATACTACCATCGAGACGCTTTTCCCATGGCTCAAAACAGTTTTTGAACTCGTCGATGCTGACGCCTTTTAGTGCTGCTGCCGTTTTTTGTTTCGCCTCTTCCACGTCAGCACACCTTGCCCTTTGAGGACTTTTTTCATCCAGAGGTAGAAAAAAACAATTATTCAGGGTGAATTTGGGTGACTAGGGAAGGCAGGGCACAGGGTCACACTGTTTTTGATCAAACACTACTGAGCACTTCAGCGTGGTCTCGGGAGGTGCGTTGTCATGGTGGAAGAACCAGTTACCTGCTGGCCACAATTCGGGACATTTCTTCAGCAAACATGATGCAACCTTCTCGAGACTTCTAGATAAGAACTGTGGTTGACCCTTTGATCCAGAGGAACAAATTCCAAGGGTACTACAAGGCGCCCACCCTCCAAAAGATAACTCTGCTTTCTGGGAGACCCCCCCATATATGACAGGTTCATTTGCCCCTGGGCCTTGGCGTTGGCTCTCCTTCCTGCCTGGAACTTCCCATCCTGAGAGGGAAAGAAATGGACTTCTTCCTGTTGTTGTTCAGATCTTCGCTTTAATGCCACCTCCTCAGAGCGGGCTTCTCTGATCGCCTCATCTGTGTAGTCCCTGCCCCAGAAAATTTCTTTCTTTCCTTTTCTTTTTTTCGAGTTGGAGCCTCACTCCGTCGCCCAGGCTGGAGTGCAGTGGCCTGCTCATGGTCACCACGGCCTTGACCTGCTGGGCTCTGGTGATCCTTCTGACTCAGCATTCCAAGGAACTGGAACTACAGGCACACGCCGCCACACCTGGCTAATTTTTTTGATTTATTGTAGAGATGAGGTCTCGCCCAGTTGCCCAGGCTGGTCTCAAACTCGTGGACTTGGGAAATTCTCTCACCTCGGCCTCCCAAAGTGTTGGGATTATAGGCGTGAGCCACCACACTCAGCCCAATTCACTTATGTTTCATATATACTTTTATACATATAACCTGAAGGTAATTTTATATAATTTGTTAATGACTTTGTACATCTATCACCTGAAGTCCCATGTGGGCAAGAAAATATCGTAATTTTTTTGAACCTCAGTGTGCTGGAGTCATCACAGCTTGTGTGTGTGTGTGTGTGTGTGTGTGTGTGTGTGTGTGTGTGTGTGTGTGTGTGAAGTGCCCTCAAGATGCAGACTGCTGATCGGGCTCGGTGGCTCAGCCTGTAATCCCAGCAATTTGGGAGGCCAAGATGAGTGAATTGCCTGAGTCTGCGGGTTCAAGACCCGCCTGGGCAATTTGTCAAGACCTCATCTCTACAATAAATAAAAAATCATCCGGGCGTGGTAGCGCGTGCCTGTAGTTCCAGCTACTTGGAAGGCTGAGGCGGAAGGATCGCCGGGGCCCAGCGGGTCGAGGCTGCAGTGGCCGGGAGCGGCCACTGCACTCCAGTCTGGGCGACAGAGTGAGACTCCGACTCAACAAAAAAAAGGATACTGACTGCCCCTAGACGACAAGCCCCTCTGGATATAGGAACGTGCTCAAGGCCAGCACATGGGACAGGAACTCTGAGCTGCTCCCAGCCAGCTTGTCCTCTCTTCCTATGGTCATGGAGCACCACCAAGACTGACAGGCCCACGGGGCCCGTCCAGCCACAGCCCAATCGCGAGGCCCCTTATTGTAGTTAAGGTCTGTTTGAAGGAGGCAGTCACTGGGTGGCTTTGTGGAGACATCATCCTTCTGTACAAGGGAAGGGTGTCTGGACAGTTACCACTGACCACTGTTGCACAAGCCAGTGGCCCGGGTATCCTCTGAGCGGTGTCGTAAGCCCCGTCTACAACACAGCTGCAACACCTGGAGGCTCATTTTATTGTTTTATGACTTCTTGCAGAAATTCCCAGGTTTTTTGTGGTGTTTTTTTTTTGCACTGGGGTCTCCTTCTCTCTCAAACTCCCAGGCTCAAGCGATCCTCCTGCATCAGTCTCCCAAGTAGGTGGGACGACAAGCACACACCACTACATTCAGCTAATTTTTTTTTTTTTGGAGAGACGAGATCTTGCTATGTTGCCTAGGTGGGTCTTGAACTCTCGGTCCAAGTGATCCTCTCTCCTCAGCGTCTCAAAGTGCTGGGATGACAGACACACGCCACTGTGCCTGGCCAGATTCTCAAATTTTAACCTAACACCAGAATCACTTGGAGGATTGATAAAATGAAGACTCCATCACTCACCCCAGGTTACTGGTTCAGAATCCCCAGACTTCCTGCCTGAAATATCTGTGTTATAGTATCATGTAAAGATCCCATACCTAGTCGGGTGTGGTAGCTCACACCTGTAATCTCAGTACTTTGGGAGGCAGAGGTGAGAGGATTGTCTGAGTCCACGGGTTCAAGTCCATCCTGGGCAACATGGCGAGATCTCATCTCTACAATAAGTCAAAAAATTAGCTGGGTGTGCACGCCTGTAGTTCCAGCTACTTAGAAGGCTGAGATGGAAGGATCGCCTGAGCCCAGCAGATCGAGGCTGCGGTGGCTGTAAGCACGCCACTGCACTCCAGTCTGGGCAACAGAGTGAGACTCTGACTAAAAAGAAAAAGATCCCGTAGCTGGGCTCGGTGGCTCCGCCTGTAAACCCGCGCCTTGGGAGGTCAAGGTGAGTGGATTGCCTGAGCCCGCAGGTTTGAGACCCATCTGGGCAACTTGGCGAGACCTCATCTCTACAATAAATCAAAAAATGAGCCGGGCGTGATTGCGCGCGCCTGTAATTCCAGCTACTTGGAAGGCTGAGGCGGAAGGATCACCAGAGCCCAGTAGGTCGAGGCTGCAGTGACCGGGAGCGGCCACTGCACTCCAGTCTGGATGACAGAGTGAGACTCCAACTCAAAAAAAAAAAAAGATCCCATATCTTATTTTATTTACTTATTTATTGAGTGGGAGTCTCACTCCGTCACGCAGGCTGGAGTGCAGTGGCAAGTTCACAGCCACCCCAACATCAACCTGCTGGTCTAAGGCAATCCTTCCGCCTCAGCCTGCCAAGTATGAACTACAAGCACATGCTACCACTCCTGGCTAATTTTTGATTTATTGTAGAGATGTTTTTGTTTTGGAGTTGGAGACTCACTCTGTTGCCCAGGCTGGAGTGTGCTGGCACTTTCACGGCTCACTGCAGCCTCGACCTCCTGGGTTCAGGTGATTCTTCCATCTCAGCCTCCCGAGTGGCTGGAACTACAGGCATGCGCCACAATGCCTGGTTAATTTTTGTGTGTGTGTTTGGTAGAGATGAAGTCTCACTCTATTGCTTGGGCTGGTTTTGAACTCCTTGTCTCAAGCAATTCTCCTGCCTCAGCCTCCCAAAGTGCTGGGATTACAGGCGTGAGCCACCAAGCCCGGCCTTGTTGTACTTATTAATGAACAGGAGTTGAGTCAATGTTTAGAGGCTAAGCAGTGAGAGATAGGATTGAAAGGAGCTGTCTAAATGGTGCCGTGGGCTTACTCTCTTATGGGATGGGGGCTGGAAGAGCACCTGGGGCCTTCATCAAGGAGGAAAATCTATGTCAATTCTTGTGGTCAGCCCTGCTGCCCGGGAGGGCCCCCCTGCACTGAATCCAGGCAAAGTTTCAGGGAGGACATGATAGTGGGGATCGCGGGTGCCCCAACTGAGGTGGACTACTTGCAAAAGATTACTGCTGTGCGGACCATGCCCTAACAGTCCAAAAAGTGTAAGTCCTGTAATCTCTCTGCTGCTTCCACCACATCCTGCAGGCTGGTTTCCCCTTCTACTCTACAGGTGGGTGGGTGATGAGTGTGGTCTCCTGACAGTCGCCCCTGGCTGCCGTCCTTGATATGTCTGTGTTAGGCTTCCCGGTTCTTGGTTCTGTCAGGAGACCACATTCAACTGATGGGAGTTTGGACAAGGTTTGCAATTGAGAAGTGAAGCAAAAGTGACCCTGTGTGTGTGTGTGTGTGTGTGTGTGTGTGTGCGCGCGCGCGTGCACGGTGGGGAGGGAACAGGACTGATAGTTGCTTCTACACCTGAATAGATAGTAGTGTGGCAGAAAGGGGCTAAAAACAGTTAAAATTATTCCTTTTTAAAACTCAACCTGCAAGCTCCAAACCTGCTAGACATGGGATATGAGAAAAGCCAAATAGCCACAATCTGCTTTCCTGAAAGTGCAAGACAGTAATCAATTCACAACCTTACCTCCCCTCCCCATTCTCTCCTTGGGAAGTTATCAGCTTACAACCCCTGCTTGTCATGCTTATCCTGGAGACAATTTGTTCTTTGAAAATCTGGTTTTGCTAAATACCACCTTGCAAGTTCCAAAGAAAAGTGTGTAGCTATACAACCTGATCCGTTTCCCTTACCTAAACTAACAAATAAAACCCCTCTCCTTTTCCTCTGGGTTGCCCAGCCTTGGAGCATGAGCCCGCTGAGTCCGGCCGGCGCCCATAAAACACTGCTGCCTAGGACAGCCTGGGCGTCACGGCCTCTGTGTTTCCCCACAATAGGAACGGATGGGGTCTACGGCTGGCACTTTTCCACCCATGAAGTGTTGGGGGCCGGGGGTCTCCCATTCAGGACTGCTGAATGCAGAGGGTGGCAGGGGACACGCAGGCCACGTCCCAACCCGCCTCTCTTTCCTCCCACGTGGTCCAGCTCAAACAGCAAAGAACCGGGAGAGGAGAAAAGGAAACCCGTCTTGACATCCTTGGTTCACGTCTGCCTAAAAGCCTGCTTGGGGCCAGTGTGCGAGAGCCAGGTCCGTCCTGGCTCAACAGCGCCACCTGCTGCAAACAGCGCCCAGGCACAGCCCTCGGGGCGAGCAGCGGCCGTCCCGCTCGCGGTGGCCTCGTACCGGCGGCCATCCCTCGCCTGACGCCGCGGCAGGGCAGTCCCGCCCAAGCTGGCGATGACAAAAGGTGGGAGGGGCCCGAAAGACCTCTCCAGCCACATAGAAATGACAGACAGGCGAGGAGGCAACCCGGTCCTGCATTCTTTCAGTTTTACACGAAAAATTTGCGGCGGCAGCTTCGGGGGAAACCCACGAAAGCAAAGCTGTGGATCGACGGGGCTCCCAAGCCTCGGAGGCCCCTCCGAATTCCTGGGCCTGGTGCTCTGACGGCTTCGCTAAGTTGAAAGCTGGTGGGATCTCTTGGGCTGCTGCCGTCTAACCTCAGGTCCAGCTACACAAAACGGAAGCGGACATCACGCGACAGGCAGAACTTCAGGCTGTCCTCATCCTGTCTGGCCAGCCGTCCGCTGATGAGCCTGTTATCAAGGAAAAGTGGCTTCCTAACGTGCTGGAAGCCGATGACGCTGGATTGCTGAGAAAAGAGAAGCCTCAGGTTGAGAGTCGGCTCACAGCCGGGCTCGGCGGCTCAGCCTGTAATCCCGCGCCTTGGGAGGCTGAGGTGAGTGGATTGCCTGAGCCCGCGGGTTCGAGACCCGCCTGGGCAACTTGGCGAGACCTCATCTCGACAATAAATCAAAAAATTAGCCGGGCGTGGTAGCTCGCACCTGTAGTTCCAGCTACTCGGAAGGCTGAGGCGGAAGGATCGCAGGCGCCCAGCAGGGCGAGGCTGCGGTGGCTGGGAGCAGCCACTGCACTCCGGTCTGGGTGACAGTGAGACTCCAACTCAAAAAAAAAAAAAAAGAAAGTCAGCTCACAAGGAGGCAGGAGTCAAGCTCAAATTGATCTCCCTGTGCTGGCTTCAAGGCAGAATTTTTTATTAGAAAAGGTTTAGGGGATGGATTCTGAGATCAACAGGTGATTGGTGGAAGGAAAGGGGAGTTCTGTGCAATCCTCTTCATGCTACCTCATGGGTTGCAGGTGTGAATTTGAGGGGAGTGTGTATGAAACAAGCAGCGGAAATCTACGCTGATGTCAGCAAGCTCATTCTGCGCAAAGTCCATTTGGCCTTATTGGTTTCAACCTATTCCAATCAGTTCCCTAACCTCATAAACCGAGGGAGTTTTAGTATTCCAGTAAGTTTTTTGTTTTGTTTTTCCTTATCTGCTGTCCTGCAGACTTGAGAATTGCTTAAGTTACCGGTTTCTTTAACTCTCCGGGACGTAGTTTCAAGCCTTGCTGCATTTTACTGACTCCAAGCTGCTGCCAATGGCCTAGCTGCTTGGTTTGCCACTTGGAAGACCCCAGACCTAGAAAAGTAAAGACACACCTTCTGGGGCCACGAGCAATGGAAGCAAATCTCAGCTGCTCTCCGAACTTGGGGTCACTCATATCGATGCCCGTGGTGGGGACCTGTTCTCTGATTAAACTGACTGGGACCAAGTTGCTGATGAAGCCTGTACTGCCCAGAAAACTCCTCATGCTCCAAGCAAATCGACTTCACAGGACCTGTGACACCCTCTAGGGGCTACTCCTGGTACCTCACCTCTGTCCACACAGAGGTTACCGTGTACCTGTTCCAGTCGGATCTGCTAAGGTCCTTGAAACTAAGCCATGCCATGTTGGAGGCCTCCCCAGACCCTCTACACTCTGACATGACTGTGCTGTCTTGCAAAGGCCACTCAGCAGCCTGTCCGTGGTCAAGGTGTTCAATGGACCTTCCATACTCCCTACTACCCGTGGGCATCCGTCGTCGAACACTGGAATAGTCTCCTCCAAAATTCGCTCTATCTCCCTCACCGCCTCCTGGTCCACTCCTTAGAAAGGCAGTCTGGTGACTGAATGTTAGTCTCCTCTTGGCCGTCTCATGGGTAAAGATCAGCATGAAAGGGGTGGGAAGCTCTATTGGCTGATTTCGAAAACTTAGGATTTTGCCGGACCTTCCTTGGTGTGATGCTTCTTTTGTTCCCCCAGTGGCTGTCCTAGGACGGCAAGTTAGACGGACCCTCTGGGTGCAGCTCAGTCAAAAGCCTGTTTGAGAAGATTCAAAGTAAATTCTGGTCCAGCCACCAGGATTCTCTTGGTGGATTGACATGGTCCTGGATCACCAGAGAATAGTCCTCACCTTGACTGAGGACTCTGTTGTCCAGCTCCCCCTGTGTGGCCCATGGCCAGCTGAACAGTGGCCTTTAAAGATATCCAGATCCTGGATTATCCCAGTGGTCCCAATGGCTATAGTTTGAATGTTTGTATACCCAAGCCTCATGTTGAAATTTGACCTCCAATATTGGGGCTGGGGCCTAACGGGTCTTGAGGGCAGATCCTTCATGGATGGCTGGTATCATCCTTGTGGTGATGAGTGAATTCTCACTCTATTGGTTCCTGTGAGAGTTGGATGTCAAAAGAGCCTGGCCCCTCCTCCTCCCCTGGCTTCCTCTCTGGCCATGTGATCTCTCTACACACCAGCTCCCCTTACCTTCTGCCAAGAGTGTAAGCAGCAGAGGCTTTGACCAGAGGCCCAGTTTTCCAGCCAGCAAAATTGTAAGCCAGATAAACCGTTTTTTCTTTATGAATTACCCAATCTCGGGTGTGTCTTTATAGCCATACAAATGGACTAAGAGACCAACATAATCACAGGTGTCCTTAGAACCAGGGGACAGAGGGAGATTTTACCAAAGGAGAAGACAGAGGGACAAAGAGAAAGATTTGAAGATGCCAGTCTGCTGGCCACAAGCCAAGCAATACAAGGAAAGCAGCTCTCGGAGGTGGAACAGGCAAGCAAACGAGATTCTCCCCTCGTGGGAACACGGTCTTGCAGACACCTTGGTTTCAGACCAGCAACTCCTTTTTCAGACTGCTGACCTCCAGAACTGCAAGATGTACATTGGTGTTGTTTCGAGTCATGAGTTTTTGGTGATTTCTCGCACAGCAATAGGAAACTGATACCTGTGCCAAGGTGGAGGGCATAACAGGTCACCGTCAATGTTGTAATAATGCCCTCGTCTTGCTCACACCTGGTCCTTCCAGGCAAAACATGCAGGCGCAAATAAGGGATAATTGGAGTAAAATGAGGTACCAGGACGTGACTTATCAATTTTGAGTCCATGAAAGGAGAGCAACAACCCTAGCACTTGGAGAGAAAGCACCTTAGACCCCGTCTTAGACAGCTCAGGCTGCTGCAACACCACAGACTGGGGGCTTAAACAACAGACATTTATTCCTTACAGGACTGAAGATGGGAGGTTCAAGATCAAGGTGCTGGCAGATCCGGTCCCTGGCAAGGATTCTCTTCTTGGCGTGAAGAGAGCTGTCTTCGCACTGTCCTCCCATAAAAGAGAAAGAGAAAAAGAGAGCTCCCTCTCGTCTCTTGTTATGGAGTCACTAATCACTTCATGACCGAATTACTTCCCAAAGGTCCCCCCTCCAAATACCATCATTCTGGAGGCTAGAGCTTCAAAATATGAATTTGGGGAGGATACAAACATTGCCTATAAGATACCCCAGGGGGATAGGCCAGGCATGGTGGCTCAAGCCTGGAATCCCAGTACTTTGGGAGGCCGAGGTGAGAGGATTGCCTGAACTCAGGGGTTCAAGACCAGCCTGGGCAACTTGGTGAGACCTCCTCTCTATAATAAATCAAAAAATAATAAGCCGGGCTTAGTAGCCCCAGGAGGTGTGGGGAGAAGGGAATCATTCAATGATCCCTCTGTCTTCTAGATCAAAACTGCAGCTTTGCAAAACCATCACATGGTCTGTCCAAGTCAAGTAGTCGTTTTTTTTTTTTTTTGAGTTGGGGTCTCACTCTGTCACCCAGGCATGCTCACAGCCACTTCAGCCTCGACCTGCTGGGCAGGTGATCCTCCTGCCTCAGCCTTCCAGGAGCTGGAACCCCAGGCATGCGCCACCATGCTTGGCTAAATTTTTGTTTTGTTGTGTTTTTGAGTTGGAGTCTCACTCTGTTGCCCAGACTGGAGTGCAGTGGCCGCTCCCAGCTCCCGCAGCCTCGACCTGCTGGGCTCCCGCCATCCTTCCGCCTCAGCCTTCCAAGGAGCTGGAACTACAGGCGCGCGCTACCACGCCCGGCTGATTTTTTTTGATTTATTGTAGAGACGAGGTCTCGTCAAGTTGCCCGGGCGGGTCTTGAACTCGCGGGCCCAGGCAATTCACTCACCTCGGCCTAAATTTTTGAATTATTGTAGAGATGAGGCCTCACCATGTTGCTCAGGCTGGTCTTGAACCCCTGAGTTCAGACAATCCTCTCGCCTCCACCTCCCAAAGTGCTGGTATTACAGGTTTGAGCCACCGTGCCTGGCCAGTAGTTTGACCTCTGTAGGGTTTGCACTTTCTGTTCATGTGTTATGAAAGCAGAAAAAAACAAAACAAAACACATGGATGTGGTCTGGCACCATCAGTGAAACTCCTCGGCTTGGACCCTCCAACACTCCCCTTTGCCTCCCACGCCCTCTATCCAAATGTGTGAAAACACACAGACCAGCACCACCTTGTTTCAAACGGGCTGACATACATTCCTGTGCTTCTCCTGATGCCCAAGTGTCCTTGAGTCAGCAAATTCTGTTGCCTCTACCTTTAAAATAAATCCTGCCAGGCTCAGTGGCTCAGCCTGTCATCCCAGCACTTTGGGAGGCTGAGGTGAGTGGATTACCTGAGCCCGCGGGTTCAAGACCCGCCTGGGCAACTTGGCGAGACCTTATCTCCACAATAAACCAAAAATTAGCTGGGCATGGTAGTGCGCACCTGTAGTTCCAGCTACTTGAAAGGCTGAGGCAAAAGGATCGCCGGAGCCCAGCAGGTCGAGGCTGCGGTGTCTGGGAGCGGCCACTGCACTCCAGTCTGGGCGACCAAGTGAGACTCCAACTCAAAAAAAAAAACAAAAAAAACAGACCCTGAATTCAACCAGGACTCACAGGGCTTCCAAGCAGACGGTGCAGGCTGGGCCCTGTCAAGGGCGCTGGGCGAGGGGGCCAGCAGGGGCTGAGTCATTTTCTAACGTCTCCAAAGGCACACAGACAGCTACTGGTCTGAGTATCACCCACCCTACCTCAACAGTCCAGGTCCAAGCCACGGGCAGTTCTTACCTGGAGTGCAACAGTGGTTCCAGTTTTCCAAGCTTCTTCCTTCTTTCTCTCGTCTTCACGGATCAGCCTGGGATCAGATCGTGCCACGCCTCTGCGTGTATTTCTCTTCAGCTGAAAACCAGAGACCTTATGATGACCTAAGCCTCACAGGATCTGACTCTGTGCCTGCAGGGACTTTGTCTCTTATTCCTCTCTCCCTGCCCGGGGCTTTCTTGTGACTGCTGAAACACACCAGGCAGTCTCGGGCCTGGAGACCTTGGCCTTTGCCCCTTTGCTTGGAATATTCTTCCCCCAGACATCCTCTTGCCTGGCTTGCTCACTCCATTCAGGTCTCTCTCCCCGTCTACGTTAGGCAGCACTCCCCGATCCCTCTTAAGGCCCTAATGTGTATTTATGGTCTGTTTCGTGCAACTAGAGGGTCAGCTCTATCAGGTCAGACCTTGGTTGTATTCAGTGCTGTCCTGCAGCACCTGAAACTGTGCCTGCCACACAGTAGACATTTCTAAATGTTTGACACATGAATGAATGATGGCTGGATAATCATTCACCCACACTAAAAAAGAAAAGAGGTACAATTTCTTTTAAAAATTTATTTGTGGCCGGGTGCAGTGACTCAAGCCTGTCATCCCAACACTTTGGGAGGCCTAGGCGAGAGGACTGCCTGAGCCTGCAGGTTCGAGACCAGTCTGGGCAACTTGGCAAGACCATGTCTCTACAATAAATCAAAAAATTAGCCAGGCGTGGTAGCACATGTCTGTAGTTCCAGCTACTTGGAAAGCTGAGGCAGAAAGATCGCTGGAGCCCAGCAGGTCGATGCTGGGGTGGCCGTGAGCGTGCCACTGCCCTCCAGCCTGGGAGATGGAGTGAGACTCCAATTCAAAAAAAAAATTTTCTTTTTGTTATTATTTTAGAGAGGGGGTCTCGCCATGCTGCCGTCCCAAACTCCTGGGCTGGAGTGATCCTCTTGCTTCAGCCTCTTGAAGTGCACACATGAGGGATCTAGACTGTGCACTCCTTACGAAAATCTAACAGCTGAAGATCTGAGGTGGGGTTGAGGCAGTGATGCTAACCCCGGGGAATGGTTGCAAAGACAGATGAACATCAGCAGTGAGGTCTGACTGCACGTCCTCCCTTGCCCTGTCCGTGGAAAAATTGTCTTCCCCAAAACCGGTCCCTGACGCCAAAAAGGTTGGGGTCCCTGCCTTAATGTGAGAGACAGCAGTGCAAACTCTTCACTTTACGAACACTGGAATAGTTATCTTTTCTTTTAGCCTTCAATCTAGCTGAGAAGCACTACTCCTTAGAAGCTGCTACCTTTCTTCTTTTCTTTATGTTTTCTTTTGTTTATTTGTTGGGTCCAATTTGCTAGAATTACCTTTCTTAAAAGAGATACGCCGGGCTCGGTGGCTCAGCCTGTAATCCCGCGCCTTTGGGAGGCCGAGGTGAGTGGATCGCCTGAGCCTGTGGGTTTGAGACCTGCCTGGGCAGCAAGACCTCATCTCTACAATAAATAAAAAAATCAGCCGGGCGTGGTAGCGCATGCCTGTAATTCTGGCTACTCGGAAGGCTGAGGCGGAAGGATCGCCAGAGCCCAGCAGGTCGAGGCTGCGGTGGCCAGGAGTGGCTGCTGCACTCCAGTCTGGGTGACAGAGTGAGACTCCAACTAAAAAAAAATTTATTTTTTAAATAAATAAAAAATAAAATAAAATAAAAGAGATGCATTTTTCTGGCCTTATTCTAGCAAAGAGAAAGGAGGCAGATACATTTTTCTTTGATGGCCCTCTCAGTGGGTCCATACCTGGGAGGATTTTCCACTGGGGACTAGAATAAGATCAATCCTTTCCTAACTTCCCCTTCACCAGAAGACCCCTCTCCCTGCAGGATTTCTCAAGTCCGTTCCACTGTGAGTTGTTAGCTCCTTCAACTGTCCTTCACTCCGGCTCCTACATGGAGACATTGCCTAATCCCCTTTTAACAGAAAGCATCTAGCGTCAGACTAGACCCAGGCTCCGAGGAACCACGACCGTTTTCTACCTGCTTTCTAAGAGCTTGCACATTGAGGGGGTACAGCCGCATGCCAAAAGATTGCAGGGCAGCAGGAAGAGAACCGTATGCAATTTGCTTGGGCTTGGGGGTAGGCAGAGAACGGCAGCCGGCGAGGGTTGTCAGAGGTGCGTCTTGAAACGCCGGAGGAGATGAAGGCAGGGGGACGTTGGGAGGGACTGGAAAATTCCAGGGCTTTCCTAGTACTGTACCGAATACCAATATTTGGAAGAAGGAAAGACGGAGCATGCAGCTTGTTGGTCTAAAAATGATCGGAGAAAAATACCTTTAAATTTAATGAAGTATTCAGGAATAAGTAAAGAGGATTCTAATCTGAGATTGCAGCTATAGCAAGCCACAGATGCACCTGAAAAGGGGTGGACAAAATGGAAAGATTTTGCTGGCAAAAAGTTCACATAAGCAGCTTGGAAACAGAGCTCATCGGTCCTGGAAACTCAAAGCTGGAGTTGGTGTCATTTCATTAGTGGAGATGCCCTTACTAGATAAGTATTCTCTTTTTTTGCGTTGGGAGTCTCACTCGGTCACCCAGACTGGAGTGCAATGGCATGTTCCTGGCCACCGCAGCCTCCATTTGCTGGGCTCCGGTGATCCTTCTGCTTCAGCTTCCCAAGTAGCTGGAGCTACAGGCGTGTGCTACCACACTCGGCTAATTTTTGATTTATTGTAGAGACAAGGTCTTGCCAAGTTGCCTGGGTGGGTCTCGAACCTGTGACTCAGGCAATTCACTCACCTCGACCTCCCAAAATGCTGGGATGACAGACTGAGCCATCAAGTCCGGCCAGACAAGTATGCTTTCAAGAGCATCTTATCTGAATTGCTATAGTCCCAGAGAATGTCTATAAACCTAGTCATAGAGATATGTGCATGTTAGGTTGAAGATATATCCCAGCAGAGCTTCCAAAATGTTAGGTCAGGTCTGACAGCCAGGAGTATCTGGTTTGCAATCTGCTCCTGCACAAAAGATGCAAAGAATTGCACAGAAGTTAGATTGGAAAACAGAGTTTATTTGGAAAGTAAACTAGAGACTCACCTCCCTAAGGTAGGGGAGGGGCCAAACCTAGGATACACAGCGGCCATAGCTCAAAGAGCCATGCAGCCAGACCATGGCTTAGCAAAACAATGGCCAACGGTCTCTTTGGGTTGAATCCGTTTAAACTTCCCTTGGATGGGGGCAGGTCATTAAGGTGGTTGGGTGGTGGTCTGCTCCATGTCATCACGGAGGGCAGGTAAGCACAGGAACTGACATCAGCTGATGAGCAGCCTGCAGATGGGTCTGTGTCATGAAGGTCACGACGGGCTGGTAAGGTTAACTTGGGTCTTACGGGTGGAGGCAAACACTTGAACTAGAAAAGCTAATTCGTACAAAACAAGCTGAGGAGGGGGCGGTAAAGCAGTTTTCCATAGCTACCTCAGAGAAACCGGTTCTGTCCCTGGCTAGGGATTAGAGGGTACGTGAACGTGAACTGCTAGAAAAATATGACAGAACGAGCAAGGTTAAAACGACTGCTCCTTGGGAACACCGACTTCACGTGATGTCCTCTCAGTGCTTACGCGGGAAATGCAGGTCACAAGAAACAAGAGACGCGTGAAAAGTGTGAAGGGATTTTGGTGGTTTTCTGTTTTTGTTTTTTTTTGAGTTGGGCTCTCACTCTGCTGCCCAGGCTGGACTGCAGGGGCACGCAGCTCACGGCCACCGCAGCTTCGACCTGCAAGGCACAGGCAATCTTTCTGCCTCAGCCTTTCTGGTAGCCGGGAACCATAGGCATGTGCCACCATGTCCGGCTAATTTTTTGATTTGTTGTAGAGACGAGGTCTCGCCATGTTGCTCAGGCTGGTCTCGAACTCCCGAGCTCAGGTAATCCTCTTGCCTCTGCCTCCCAAAGTGCAGGGATGACAGGTGTAAGCCACCACCCCTGGCATGGGGCTATCTGATAAAGTTCTTGGGACTGCCCCTATCTCAGACATGCCAGCACGAGCCCTCCCCCTTGGCGCTTTCCCCAGCTCTATGCGTTTGGGTTTGACAGAAGTGATTTTACCCTGGTATCTGCAGATCTCACAAGACAAGACCACACAAAACCAGGTTCCACGCCAAATCATTCATTCACTCAAAAAACATTTAGGCGCCAGGGCGTCAGACGCCATGTTGGTCGCAGGGAGGGACAGGAGGGAGGGACGCACAGGCCGGAGAGCGGGAGAGACTGGGTGGGAAACCCGGACAAGAGGGCCAGGGTGGCCTCAGCAGGGCCGACCGAGGACTCGAAGAGTCTCTGGAGGTGCGGTGGTTCGTGCCTATAGGCCGAGCACGGGGGAGGCCACGGCGGGAAGACTGCTCGAGGACAGGAGTTCGAGGCCGCCTGGGCAGCACAGCGAGGCCTCGTCTGCCCAAAACATTAGCCGGACACGGTCGAGGCTGCGGGGGCCCCGATCGTGCCGCCGCACCCCAGCCTGGGCCGCAGGGCTGGAGCCTGACTCAGAAAACGAAACAAACCCAAGCAGCAGCCACACAAACCGTCTCGGGAGCCAAGGCGGGCAGGACCCGGCAGGCTGGAGTCGGGAGCTCGGGTCGCTCCGAAGGCAAAAACACGGCACCGCGTCCGCTCTGCGACGACCTCGCCGAGGCATCCTCCTCCCGCTCTCGCGGGGGAGGGCGACGGAGCCGGGCGGGGCGTCCGGAGCCCGCCCCCAGCCAGCCGCGGGCCAGGGGCGGGGACGCGCCCCCCGACGCCCGCCGGGCCGCCCGCCCCCGCCAGCCGCGGCCCGCGAGCCGACGGCGCGCCCCGCGCGCCCGGGCGCACTGAGCATGCGCCGCCGGCCGTACGGAAGCCGGGAGGGAAGGGGGCGGGGCCGGGCCGGCGGGCGCGGGGAAAATGGCGGCGGCGGCTGCGGCCAACGGGACCGGAGGGAGCAGCGGGATGGAGGTGGATGCGGCAGGTGACGCGCCGTGCGGGCGCGGGGGGCGACGCTCGCCGGGGTTGCGCCGAGGCCTCCCCGCGCTCCCGGGAGCAGGGCGGCGGGCAGAACAGCAGCACCGCTCTCCGGGATAACTTGGGGGTGGGAAGTGTGGCCCGGGCTCCGCCGTCCCCCACCCTCGTCTCCGGGAGGAACGTGGGGCCCGGACGCTCACCCCCTCGCCTCTCCCTCTGCGCCTAGTGGTCCCCAGCGTGATGGCCTCCGGAGTGACTGGGAGCGTTTCGGTCGCTCTTCACCCCCTTGTCATCCTCAACATCTCAGACCACTGGATCCGCATGCGCTCCCAGGAGGGGCGGCCTATGCAGGGTGAGTGTGGGGCGAAATTCTCCTGTCTCCTCTCCGGGGCCGCCTCCCCCAGACGGGGGCCCTTCCCCCTCCCCCACGCCACGATTCGCTCCCCACGGGGTCCCCACGGGCCTCAGACCTTCCGGTGACAGGGAAGTTTCCTTACCCCCAACTTTTGCTTGTCACTCTCTCCCCCAGTGATTGGGGCTCTCATTGGGAAGCAGGAGGGCCGAAATATCGAGGTGATGAACTCCTTCGAGCTGCTGTCCCACACCGTGGAGGAGAAGATTATCATCGACAAGGAATATTATTACACCAAGGAGGAGCAGTGTGAGAGGGGACTGGATGTGGGGGGCGGACGACAGGGTGGGACGATGGGGAGCGTTGGGGAGAAAGAGCAGAGGGGGCCGAGAACGGAGGAAAAAAGGCGGAGACGCTGAGAAGGTCTCCGAAAAAGACCGCGTTCAGGGTATTCCCCAGAAATAAAGGATGGGAAAAGACAGAAGGGAGGAATGACTTTAAACTGAGCCAGGATTGGAGGGAGAAGCTGGTGAAAAGACACCAGGTGCTTCAAGTTAAGGAAAGATGGTTTAAGGAAATACTGTGTGCTCTGGCCCCTTCCTCTCCAGTTAAACAGGTATTCAAGGAGCTGGAGTTTCTGGGTTGGTATACCACAGGGGGGCCTCCTGACCCCTCCGACATCCACGTCCATAAGCAGGTATGTCTGTCCTTAGCCTGTGCGTGCTGGGGCAGAGACTAGAGGATGAGGGGAAGAGGTTGGAGCCCTGACTTTCTTGTGCGTCGTCCCTCTCTCCCAGGTGTGTGAGATCATCGAGAGCCCCCTCTTTCTCAAACTGAACCCTATGACCAAGCACACAGATGTGAGTAATGCTGGCCCCACACCCACTTTGTCATGCCTGTTTCCCACTCTGCCTGCCTTTTACCCTTACTGCCTGCTATTAATCTTTGACTGTATGGCATCCCTTGTCTGTTGGGGAATGCTGGAGTTTGACCTCCGTTCTGCCACTAACCAGCTGTGACTTTGGCTGTCATTTAACTTCTAAACTGTATTTTCACGTGCAAAATGGGGATAGTCCCTTCTTCACTGGTTTCTTGGGAAGATTAGATGAGCAAGTGTGTGAAAGGGCCTCGCCCAACTTTTGGCACTGGTACTGTGTGTAGATTTCGGGGATTTGCTGTTAGTAAGAGCTGTTCTCCATCTCTTCTTTCCAGCTTCCGGTCAGCGTTTTTGAATCTGTCATTGATATAATCAATGGAGAGGTAATACGCTGCCCTTCAACCCTCAGGTCCTGCTCTTGACCTGTTTTCCTGCTTCTGACTCTCCCTGTGTGGGATACTTTGCTCTGTAGGCCACAATGCTGTTTGCTGAGCTGACCTACACTCTGGCCACAGAGGAAGCTGAACGCATTGGGGTAGACCACGTGGCCCGAATGACAGCAACAGGCAGTGGGGAGAACTCCACCGGTAATGGAGGGGACTTCTCAAAAGTGGGGGTGGAAGGCGTGGCCACCTGCTCTCCCAACTTTCACCTGTCCCTGTCGCCTCCACAGTGGCCGAACACCTGATAGCGCAGCACAGTGCCATCAAGATGCTGCACAGCCGCGTCAAGCTCATCTTGGAGTATGTCAAGGCCTCTGAAGCAGGTAGGACGGGCCTCCCTGGCAGTCTGCCATTTTTCCTCTCTCTCCCGGGGAAGTACAGCATCCACATCAATGCAGCCTCTTTTTGCACTTTTAGGAGAAGTCCCCTTTAACCACGAGATCCTGCGGGAGGCCTATGCTCTGTGCCACTGCCTCCCAGTGCTCAGCACAGACAAGTTCAAGACGGATTTTTACGATGTAAGTGTAAAACCCTGGACGGGAAGGTGGGACTTAGGCTGTCATTTTTACGTACAGGGCCTGGGACTCGGTTGTCCCCTGGGCATACCGTGGGGGTTCCCCTGGGGAACTAGTTCTTTCTGTTCCCTCCCAGCAATGCAATGACGTGGGGCTTATGGCCTACCTCGGCACCATCACCAAAACATGCAACACCATGAACCAGTTCGTGAACAAGTTCAATGTCCTCTACGACCGACAAGGCATCGGCAGGCGAATGCGGGGGCTCTTCTTCTAATGAGGGTACTTGAAAGGATGACGGACAGGGGTCAGACAGCTGTCCCGCTGGGGAGGGCTATGCTCCCTTGAGAGAAACTGCTGTTCTTTAATAAAGGGGGAGCAGCCCCTCCGCACCCCTCCCAATGGTTTTGTCCTCTCTGTTGGGCACGGTACTGGTTTCTAAACTCGGATCTTAACTTAAGCCTGCCCGTTGTTTCAGCCTTACTCATCAACAGAATCCCTTCTCATCAGCCCTTCTGACACCCTTCAGTGAGGAGTCACTGCCACTTGGAGCAACCCCACATCCAGTCAGGTGGACTGTCTTAAGGGTCAGAGGATCAAAGGCCACCTGCTTCCACCTGGACAATCTGTTCTGCCCCTTCTTGTAAACTCCAGCACCATCTTACACAGCCCAATCCTATAAACGTGACAAATAACTCCTTCCCCAAGCTAAATTTAAGTGTTTTGCACACAATATTAAATGCATCTTTATTAGGGAGAACAGGAAGTCTTGATCCTGTAGGCACTGAGTTACCAGGAAGGTTTCTCAATTAAATGCTGAGTACTTACTACATGGGTCTGTAATATGCCTTGCCCACGTGGCACCACAGCTCCGAGAGGGAGGCACCAGCATATGTGGGAGGAAGCCAGGAAATGGTCTACCGGTCGGGACTGCTTGTGCCAGGGAACGCATTTCTTCCAGTTCCCAGTCCTCCTCACCCCCTGACCAGGGCTTTAGAGTGGGAGCTGGGGACTAAGAAGTTGAATAAAACGAGCCAAGAGAAATATTCCAAGAGAAGCAGAAGAGGAGAAAAGCTGAGAGCGGCCCTGCACTTCGCATCGGCAGCTCATCCCCAGAGCCTGACTGGCACCTGCTCCGTGGTGCGCTCAACAAGCGTTTGCAGCTGAGCAGGGGAAGGGGATGAAGAGGCCCAAACAGAATCCCCGCACGGCGGGAACTCACTCCTTGCCCTTAGTGTCTGTACCGGCGCTTGGCAGGTAGGTAATTGGAATTTACTGAGTGGACAGAACCAAACAAGGCATGAAAAAAGAACCAGACATTCGCTAAAAAACCCTCAAGACCCTGTTTTAATGGAAGTCAGGCCAGGTGAGAAGACAGCAATCTACAAACATTTTATTAGCCAAAGGGATAAAACGAGTGCAGCATGGGAAAAGAGGGCTCCTCCTCCCGCTCAGGGGCACCATCACACCCTCGGAAGCGGCAGGGCAGCGTGGAACAGAGCGGACCCTGGGGTCTCAAGCAGGCCGGAGTCAGACAAAAGTGATCCGTGTTCGGGAAGTGTTGACCTGCCAGACGTTTAGCTCCTCGTACTCATCGAGAGCCGCCTGGAACTGGGCAGGCGTGAAGCCCCGAGAGATGCAGCGTTGCTCTGCCTCAGAGAACCGGACGCTTTGGCCCCCCGAGACCAACTCACGGATAGTGGCGAATATCACATCTGCTGGCCTCTGGGTCCTAAAGGAAACGTGGGTGTGTAAGGGCAGGGTACAAACACAAACGCCCAACAGCACCCGTGAACAGTGACGGCCAGTATGAGAAGTCCGAGGCCAGCCTCACACAGGGATGTGGAAGCCTAAAAGCAGTCTGGTCCAGAAGATCAAGGTGACTCAATTTCAGGCTTCAGGAAGCCACTCACCTAGCCGGCTGCCCCTTGTCGCTCAGAAGCGAGTCTTTGGACATCTCCATCAGCCTTATGGCTTCGTTCACATCTTCCTTCTCCACTGTGTCCACCATTCGCAGACGCGCCTAGGGGAAGGCAGGAGGAGGGGACCGGGAGGAGGGCAACGGAGCCGAGTCAGGAAATGCCCTTGTCCAGCCCGAAGGCTGGGCACCCCGTGTCGCCTGCTCACACACCAGGAGTGGACCCCCCCACATCCGCAGTGTTGGGCCGGCACTGTCAGACCGAGACGAGTGCAATGCCCAGGGCAGCGTCCAGCCATTGCCCAAGTCTCCGCCTCTCAACACTGGCCAGTCCCGGTGTTCAGCTGTCCTGTGAGGGAGACCAGACCCTTCTGAACTTCGCTGGGCTCCCCGCCATGACAGACGAGCTTGGGGAGCTCAGCCAAGGCCACGGACAGAGGCTGTATCCCAGGGGCTCGGGAAGTGCTAGCTCAGCAGTAGGTCAGGTAATCACACTACCTGCACGAACAGCACTTTGGAGCCCCCCGGACTCAGGTCCAAGACGGGAGGACAGAAATGAAGGTTTATAGCACAGCAGCTAGGACCCAGGAAGTGAAGCAAACCCCAGCCACCCATCAGTGAGGCTTCAGCAGCAGGAAGAAGGCCTTGCCCTCCACGGATGCCGTGCGTGCCCTGCTGGAGCAGCAAGTACCCACAGTGCGGTAGCACGGAGAGGACCACTATCTGCACTGTCAGCACTTTAGCCCCAGCAGGGCTGGAGCGGGAGGGCAGCGGCAAGGAGAGCACATTCAGGAGGCCGCCCAGTGAAAGCCACGCACATGGCCCTCCAGCAGCAAGGGCACTCACCAGAGCGGTGGAAAGTCGCAGGATAGCCAGCAGGGTCCGGGCAGAAGTGTAGGTGGCATCCTTGCTAGCCCAAGCCTCTCGCCTCATCTCCACGTATGCTGCTGTGATGTAGTCAGCCAGAGACTCTGGCACCGTGGGCTGCTTCTCACGGCACATGGCGACGTAACGTCTGTGGGGCAGGTTTGTGGGAAAGTGGGAAAGGGCGATGGGGGATGGAGCATACACGGGCATGTTTTCTTCTGTACAGGGGTTCCTGTTCAATAAAACTCTCGTGGGGAAGGGAAGGCCTTTAAATGGGAGAAACCAATTAGTGGGTGATGCTGTGCTTGGCTTGCATATGGATTTCTCCAAATGTACGGTCTTCAGTACATGTCAATTATTTCCAATTTTTCAGGAATATAGCCTTTGTAAGAACAAGACAAATCCCTCTGAAGAGATCTCATTCCCTTCCCTGAACCTATGACATAGCAACAGAAATAAAAAAATTTTTTTTTTTTTGAGCTGGAGTCTCACTCTGTCGCCCAGACTGAAGTGCAGTGGCCGCTCCCAGCCACCGCAACCTCGACCTACTGGGCTCCGGCGATCCTTCCGCCTCCGCCTTCCGAGTAGCTGGAACTACAAGTGTGCGCTACGCCCAGCTGATTTTTTGTAGAGATGAGGTTTCACCAAGTTGCCCAGGCAGATCTCGAACCCGCGGGCTCAGGTCAGCCTCCAAAGGTGCGGGATTACAGGCTGAGCCACCGAGCCCGGCTTAGAAATACATTTTAAGAAGGAGGGCAAAGATGTGAGGAATTACCAGGCTCGTGGATAGCGATAAAGGTTGAATATTATCTAAAAGCTTAGGACCAGAAGCGTTCTGGATTTTAGGTTATTTGCATGTTTGTAATATGATATCTTGGAGATGGGACCCAAGTTCAAATAAAAAATTCATTTATAGCTGGCTCGGTGGCTCAGCCTGTCATCCCGCGCTTTGGGAGGCTGAGGTGAGTGGATTGCCTGAGCCCGCAGGTTCGAGACCCGCCTGGGCAACTCGACAAGACCTCATCTCCACAATAGATAAAAAAATCAGCCGGGCATGGTAGCGCAGGCCTGTAGTTCCAGCCCCTTGGAAGGTTGAGGCACAAGGATCGCCGGAACCCAGCAGGTCGAGGCTGCGGTGGCCGGGAGCGGCCACTGCACTCCAGTCTGGGTGACAGAGCGAGACTCCAACTCAGAAAAAAAAAAAATCATTTATGTTTTCATACAGATCTTATGTATATAGCCGAAGGATAATTTCATATAAAACTTTGAATGATCTTGTATAGGAAACAGTTTCATGTCCTGTGACCTGTCACGTGAGGTCAGGTATGGAATTTTCCACTTCCGTTATCATGTTGGCACTCAAGAAGTTTCAGATCTCGGATTGGGGTGCTCAACCCATGTAAGGTACCCGTGGCACACAACCACTGGACCTGCCTCACCCCAGGGAGAGGTGATGGTGAGGGGGACGGCGAAAGGCAGGCTCTGGCGACAGGCTGTTCTCATCTGGCCACGCTGGGGGCTCGGGAGGGGACCTTGCCTCACTGCGTTCAGGCTCAGCACATGTTGGAGGGGAGGTGGGTTTTGTGCCAGTGGAAAACATACGCCCCGAGACTAACAGCTTTCCAGGAGACTGTCACGTGCTGGTGACCTGCCTGAAGGGCGCCCAGCTCTCCTACCTCATGAGTTTCATGTCCAAAGGTTCGAACTGTGCAGGGGGCTGTCGGCTGTGCTGATGCACATAGGTGATGTGCTGGGCCAACCTGGGAAGAGGGGAGGCAAGGAGGAACATTCTTTTTAGGGCCACACACCCCTGCCCTAAGTATCCCTCCCTTTGCTCCACCACCGCACAGCATGGTACGGACAGACTTTCCTTGGGAAATCTTCAGCATTTCAGCCCTAACCCACCATTTCCCTAAGGAACCGTGGACTAGCCCCTGCTGTAACAGGGAAGGCCCCAGAGGTTCCAGGAACAGAGAATTTGACCGATTTTCCAATTCACCTCCCTCCCTACAGAGCATTACAAGGGGCTCTCTCTGGGTGTTGAGCCTCATTCACCGTAGGTCATTGTCTCGGTCAGGGCGGTCCTGGATCAGCCAGAGGAGGTCAAATCGAGAGAGCAGTGCAGCAGGAAGCTGTATGTTCTGCTCCAGGCTGCGGCGGGGGTTGTAGCGCCCGTATGCGGGGTTGGCAGCGGCCAGGATGGAACAGCGAGCATTGAGTGTGGTGAGAATGCCTGCCTTGGCAATGGAGATGGTCTGCTGCTCCATAACCTCATGGATGGCCGTGCGGTCGGCCTCAGCCATCTTGTCAAACTCATCAATGCAGCACACACCCTGGTCAGCCAGCACAAGGGCCCCACCCTCTAAAGTCAGTTCTCCACTCACAGAGTCTCTTAGCACGGCGGCCGTAAGGCCTACTCCTGAGGAGCCCCGGCCTGTCGTGTACTGACCTGGAAGAAAATAAGCAGACATGTTGAGAGAGAGACAGAGAACGGAACAAGGACGGGCACAAGCACAGGACAAAAGATACAAGGATAGGGCTGGCGAGGCCTGGCCTGGACTGAAATCACTCTACCCACCCCTGTTCTTTCTGAGACACCTTAAGATCAGTGAAGCATTCGGGACAGCAACACCCTCTTTCCCCGCCACCAACCCTCTCCAAGACCTGGCCTCCCTACCCACCCCTGCCTTTTGAATAACCCTATTCCTGTCCCTCACAGTTGACCTCATTCACCTCTCCCAGGGCTGATTACTCACTGCGGGGGGCCAGGCGATCGATGTAAGACAGGAGCTGAGACTTGGCCACACCAGGATCCCCCATGAGGCAGATGTTGATGTTGCCTGGAGGAAGGGAAGAGCCCCAAATGACTATTCGACGTTAGTCACCTAACAAAGAGAAACACCTTGAAGTCTGCCTCCCCTCCGATACTCAGCACTACTTCTAAGCCAAGACATCCACTCTTATTCTGGGACCTACAGGAACGCTCCTCCACATCACCCCTTTCCACCCCCAAACGACTGCATCCACTCGCAGCTCCCTGGTTTTTTCTTCTTACCCCTGATTTTCATGCCTCGAGGAGACTGGTCCACACCTCCCACTAGCAGGAGCAACAATGCCTTCTTTACATCTTCATGCCCATAAATCTCTGGGGCAATAGAAGCTGCCAGCTTTTCATAGAAATCCTCCTCTACAGGAAAATGAAGGTTAGAGTACTGGCCAGGTGCAGTGGCTCAAGCCTGTAATCCCGGCACTTTGGAAGGCCGAGGTGAGAGGACTGCCTGAGCCCACGGGTTTGAGAATAGCCAGGGCAGCTTGGCAAGACCTCATCTCTACAATAAATAAAAAACGTAGCCAGGCGTGGTAGTGCATGCCTGTAGTTCCGGCTACTTGGAAGGCTGAGGCGGAAGGATCACCTGAGCCCACGGGTCAACGCTGGGGTGGCTGTGAACATGCCACTGCACTCCAGCCTGGGTGATGGAGTGAGACTCTCAACTCGAAAAAAAAAAACAGATTACAGTGTTTTTCAGGAGGAGTAAAGGGCTAAGATGAAAACTGAACCCCAGTCTTCCCCCAGCCCCTCACCTGCAATCTGCCTCAGCTCCTCCCTGCTTAGTTCTCCAGCCCCAGACTCATCATCCTCACTCTTATTCATCTTCACAATCCGATGGGCTTCCAGGTAAGTTTCCGAGAGTAAACCCTTAGGCAGAAAAGTGCCAGGATATGGATGAAATCTTTTTAGCTTGCCCATCACCCGCGTCCCTAACAACTTCTCAACAAAACCCTTTGTTGTATTTTGCTTGATGTTGTGCTGTTTAGTTTTCCCAGTGAGTGGGTGAGGGGAAAGGGAACCATTTCCTGCTTGTATCCACCTCCCTTTCTTACCTGGACCACCTGTCGAAACCCAGTGCGTAGGATTGGCAAGAAAATACCAGTAACACTGATGTGGTCTCCAGGCTGGGCGATCCTGGTGTTCTCTCCTTCTATCAGCACTGTGATGCTGCGAGGGATATTTCCCACAGGCACTTGGTCACTCTAAGAAAGGGAAAGGTGAAAGGATCTTAAGGCCCACAAAGACCCAGTCTTCCCTTCCTAGGCATCCCCAACTCGAAGACTTCCCTCAGCCTGCTCAGCCTCAGACAAGCCCACAGGAGGGGAGCTAAAATCTCCTTCAACTCTTCCTAACTCGATCAGAAGAGTCCCGTTAAAACCTCCCTCCTGTTCTAGGCAACTTGTCTGCCTGAGTTCTTCCCTCTTGTTCTGTCTTCTTCCTGCTACTCCACGAGTGACTAGAGGATTCAAGCGGACACCCTGTTCCACCAGCCCTGGACCACGCACTCCAAACTCACATATTCTTGCATCTTCATCTCCTGAAATTTGATGAATTTGGAGCCTCGTGTCTGCAGATATAGCCGCCCTCCTGAGCGGTTGGTCTGGCACTCCTGGCTTGGGCACATGATCAGAGGCATGAAAGTGGGAGACTGGATCTAGGGTGTGAAAAAGGAAGCACCAGCAAAGACAATCAGAAGGACAAGAGTCCTTTCTGGTTGGTCCCTTGACCCACATCTTTCTCTTCGTGGCAGACAACTTGAAGTGCTAAGAACCCTTTGAGCTACTCTAGGTAGACAATGACACATATCAAGAAAACAGCATGCTTAGAAAAGAACACTACACATTGAGAAAGAATAAGGGTGGACACACAGGCATCTTTCACAACAGACAAAACAATAAACATCAAGAGAGAAGACTAATTCTTACACGAGCACTTAACAGAGTTGAGTGCTTTCTTGTTTCTTGCTCTAACATACCGGCTGGTAGGTCTCTGCTCCACATTGGTCACAAGTGTAAGTGGCCACCACCATTCTGGGTTTGACTTCAGAGACACGGGTGACGATTCCACGCACAGTTACCAATTTCCCCACAGAGTCAGCCCGTACTTCCCGGATCACACGAGGCTTGTTGCTGCTTGGACCTTGAAAATACAGCTCACTAAGAGGAGAAGATGGTTATAAGCAAGGTCCTGGAGAACAAATTCCTACACCCTTTCCCACCGAGACCACTTACAATCTGCGCATGAGCTCAGGAGGGTACTGGTTCTGTGGACTTCGAGCTGCCCCAGGGTCCCGGCTCCGCTGCTCCATCATCAGCCGGTGCTCTATGTAGACATCCAGGACATCTTTGTTTACCACCTAAAGGAAAAGGAAGACAGAAATGAGTGGCAGGAAAGGCAAGGGAGAACACAGAGGGCCCCAGGCAGAAGTCACTGCCCCTCCTTTCTGTCAGCTCAGAAAACCCCAGCATCCAAGCAGCTTCTGGAAAGAAACCTATACTCCTTGCCCTACACCGGTCTCCAGCTGCTTCACCTCTCTCTCCTTGTACTGCGGCAGCAGCTCTTGTACAGCATCGGCAAAGAGTCTTGCGTAGCGCTTAGCATTCTCACAAATTGAGTCTACCAGCTCAGGGTCATCCTCAGCTACGTCGTCCAGGTCCACATACAACGCCACTTGTTCCCGATGAGCCAGCTGAACCTGGGGTGGGGAACACCAGCATTCACATGTGGGAATTCATCACTGTGAACACAGCACAGGCCCCAGGCATCCACAGGGCAGAAAGAGCAGCAGCAGGCGGAACAATACTCACTTCTCAGCCCCAAAAGACAGCCTCCCAACTCCTTAAAACACTCTAATTACGATGCCTATACCACAGCGTCATACTTATCTGGTATCAGGTGGTGTACTAAACATGCAAGTTACAAACAAATGGACTTGCTGAAACAAGCTAGGCCACCCATTACAGCTCAAGCACCACCCCACTCCCCATTCTTTTCACCCAATCTAAAGACTTACCAACTGGTTCTCATACTTGAACTGCTTCTTACCAAACTCATCATCCAGATAAAACTCTTGTAAGAACTTCTTAACCTTTTCTGTGAAGTAAGCATAAAATCAAGAGGCAACCTTTCTTTCAGCTACACTACCAGAACGTGAGATGGAATCTACTTTTATCTATGAACTACTCGCCTGAACATCTGAACAAATCTCCCCCAAAGTGGGCAGAACTCCTTCACACAAGCCTATTTTTAGCCAGGGAAGAAGGGCCCCTGGCTGTAAAAAGTACTACCCAGTGCCTTCTCCCCAGGGGAATTCCAGTCTCCAGTTTAAAATCCCAGCCACCCTTTCCCAGCGGCCTCCCAAACTCCGAAACACACTACGGCGTCAAGGTCCTCGGTTTTTCTCCCACCTGTACGACTTCGCCCTTCTTGGGGGTCCTCTAGAACCCCGATCTCGCCGGGATCCCCGCCACCGGGCGGCCCTCCACCTCGACCCCGCTCCCGCCAGCGCTTCCGCTCTTAGTAAACAAAGAAGCACATGGGCCCAGACTCCGGCCGCCTCACACCCGGGATTCCTCCGCCCGAGGCGGCAGCCCGGGTCGCTATTGGCCAGGACGCCCAGGGCCACTCCATCCCACCCACGGCCGCCTCGCCGGCCCCGCGCTAAGCCCCCGGGCTCCAGGCACGCCCCCGCCCTCGGCAGTTCCCTCCGAGGCCACCGCGCGGAAGGACACTGTTTACACGCGACACTCCCTCGCCCTGCGCCGCGCCACTTCCGCCCGCCTCCACTTCCGCTCGGAGGGCGGCCCAGGACAGCCAATCCCGGCGCGCAGCGGCCCCGGCCGGCCCGCCCCCGGGGCTTCGGCAGGTCTCCGGGGGACGCGGGAACTCGGCGGGAGGGAAGCGGGCCCCGCGTCCCCGAGGACGGGGGCTCTCCCGGGCAGCGCCTGCCCTTCCGGAGCCCCTCGGCCGGGGGGGCGCCCCGCCAACCCCAACGCCCCTCCTGGGCAGGACGGCCACCCCTTCTTCAGCCCCGGTGCCCCCGTGCGCCTCCCAGGCACCGCCCGTCTCGGCCCGGCCGCCTCCCGCGCCTGCCGCCGGCCTCGCGCGCCCCTGAGCTCGACGGCTCCTGGCCCCCGAGACCCCAGCTCGCCCCAGCGGGTGTCGCCGGGGAGCCTCCCCGCACGGGACGCCCCCGCCAGCCCCGCAGGCCCTCACCTTTCTCGAGCGCGTAGTCCTTAAGTGCCATCGCCGCCGGAGGCCGTGCGGCAGCAGTCGGCGCGCTCGGGAGTCCAGCTGCCGGGGAAGCGGAGCTCGCCCGCGCGGTGGACTGAGGCCGCCCAACCGAAATTGGCGCGAAACGTCGCCCCCCACGTGACCGGCGCCACTGCGTCCGGGCCAATCGGAGAGCACGGCCCTCCGCCCCGCCCCCTCGCCGCAGGCCCCAGCCCCGGCCAGTCGCCGCGCGAGTCTAGGATGAGTGACAGCGAGGCGGCGCGGGCGTCGGGAGGGAGCAGCCGCGCGGAGCGGGGCCGGCGCCGGGTTTCCCGCGGCCGGAGCTGGCGCGGGCGGGGGCGAGTCGCTCTTAAAGGGCCAGCGCTCGCGCGTCCTTTTGTTCCGGGGCCGCGGGGCGGTGCGGGCCCCCTTTCGCCGTCTTCTCGCCCGCCCTCCAGGACGGCCATGATCTCCCAGTTCTTCATCCTGTCCTCCAAGGGGGACCCGCTCGTCTACAAAGACTGTATCCTTGGCCCGCGGGGCGGGGTGGAGGGGCTGCGCGGGAGGCGGCCCAGAGCCGGCCCGGGTCGCACGCTCCTTGACTGCGCCCCCGCCAGGCCGCGGGGACAGCGGCGGCCGGGACGTGGCCGAGCTCTTCTATCGGAAGCTGGCGGGACTGCCTGGAGACGAGTCCCCGGTTGTCATGGTAACCCCGGCGCGGCGCGGGGGCCGGAGGGCCGTTCCCCCGGGTGAGGCTGAAGTCCGCGGGGCGCCCGCACGCGCCAGGCACGGCTGTCTCGACGACCGTTACCGGGCCGCTTCCCCACGGGGAAGCCGAGCCTTGGGACGCGGCGGGCGTCTCCCCAGCGGCCCCGCGCCTCCCGCCCGCCGGGGGTCGGGGTGCGAGCTCGGGTCCCGCGGACCCCCTCACTCCGCCTTCGTTTTCCTCCCGCCTTTCTCCCCGCCTCTGTCTCAGCACCACGATGGCCGTCACTTCATCCACATCAGGCACAGCGGCCTCTACTTGGTGGCCACGACTTTGGAGAACGTTTCTCCCTTCAGCCTCCTGGAGCTGCTCTCCCGGTGAGGAGGCCGGGCCGGGCGCCCGAGAGCGGGGGTCTGAGCAGAGGAGGAGATGCACACTTCTCCCCGTTTCCGCAGGCTGGCCACCCTCCTGGGCGACTACTGCGGCTCCCTGGGCGAGGGGACCATCTCCCGCAACGTGGCCCTTGTCTACGAGCTCCTGGATGAAGTGCTGGTGAGACCCAAGGCCTTCCTGCTTCGTCCCCGTTCCCCCGAAGATGCATCTGCTGTTCTACTGTGGGGTCCTGTGGTTGTGAGGCTGAGCCCACTCTTCGCATGTGCCTTGCCCCTCCACTGACCACCCCCGGCTGTCCTTCCTCGCCATTAGGATTACGGCTACATACAGACCACGGCCACGGAGATGCTGAGAAACTTCATCCAGACAGAAGCTGTCGTCAGCAAGCCCTTCAGCCTCTTTGACCTCAGCAGCGTCGGCCTGGTCAGTAGAGGGGAGGAGGGCTGGCTGGGGGCCTCAGACCTGAGGATTGATTGCTTTGGGTGCTTTACAGTTTGGGGCAGAGACACAGCAAACCAAAGTGGCCCCCAGCAGTGCAGCCAGCCGCCCTGTCCTATCCAGCCGCTCTGATCAGGTGAGGGAGAGATCAGCAGGGTTAGACCTCTCTTTTCTGGGACCCCAGAGTCCAGCATATCTTTCTAGCCCTCCTAGACATGGCTTCTCGAAAGCTTCCACTCGGGGATTACATTTCTCCAAATAGGACTAAGGAAAGCCCGTTGAGCGCTAACATACCAGGTACAGGCCTTTGTGTATCTCGAGCCTCAACAACTCTGGGGTGCCTGCTTTTGTTGACACGTGTACTTCCCTGTCCTTCCTGGCTGTCCAGGCTGATGTGCCTCCTACCCCCCAAATGCCCTCTCTTCCCAGAGCCAGAAGAATGAGGTTTTCTTGGATGTGGTCGAGAGATTGTCTGTACTGATGGCATCTGATGTAAGTTGGGGCTCTCAACCCTCGAGCAGAGGACAGACGACATTTGAGAAAGGCCAACATCGGGGTGGTCAGGGCTTGGGGTGCTGACCTCCCGCCACCCTCAGGGCTCACTACTCAAAGTGGACGTGCAGGGAGAGATCCGGCTCAAGAGCTTCCTTCCCAGCAGCTCTGGTGAGGCATCTGCAGGCTGGACCCAGGGCGAGAGGGTTGGGACAGGCTCCTTGGTGTCACGGCTGGTGGTGGGTGTTGACCTTTCCTGCGGCTGTTTCCACTGACAGAGATGCGCATCGGCTTGACAGAAGAGTTCTGTGTGGGGAAGTCGGAGCTGAGAGGTGAGGGGAAAGCGGGTATTCTCTCTAAGCGTGGGTTGTTGCCAGAGTTCATGAAAAGAAGTTAGAGGCAGATCCTCTCCTCTGCCTACTCTTTTTTTTTTTCGAGTTGGAGTCTCACTCTGTCGCCCAGACTGGAGTGCAGTGGCCGCTCCCGGCCATCGCAGCCTCGACCTGCTGGGCTCCGGAGATCCTTCCGCCTCCGCCTTCCAAGTAGCTGGAACTACAGGCGCGCGCTACCACGCCCGGCTGATTTTTTGATTTATTGTAGAGATGAGGTCTCGCTGCCCAGGCGGGTCTCAAACCCACGGGCTCAGGCAATTCACTCACCTCAGCCTCCCAAAGGCGCGGGATTACAGGCTGAGCCACCGAGCCCAGCTCTGCCTACTCTTATCTTCCAAAACACGCATCTAGAAACCTTTCTCTCCTTCTAGGTTACGGCCCAGGAATTCGAGTTGACGAGGTCTCGTTCCACAGCTCCGTGTGTCTGGATGAGTTTGAGTCTCATCGAGTCCTCCGCTTGCAGCCCCCGCAGGGCGAGGTCAGGGTCAGGGTGGCCTTGCATACGTTCCGTCCACGGTGGGGAAGGGAGGCGGCGGGTGAGGAGGCCAAGCTGACCTTGCCCCTCTCTGGTCTCAGCTGACTGTGATGCGGTACCAACTCTCAGATGACCTCTGCTCCCCACTCCCCTTCCGGCTCTTTCCCTCTGTGCAGTGGGACCGAGGCTCGGGCCGGTGAGACTCTTTCCTGTGTTCTAGAACTTACCTTGGAACCCAAGCCAAGATGTGTATGTTGCCGAGGCTTACTACAGACGGGTGGTGGTGGTGGTGGTAGCGGCAATAGGGTGCAAACTAGAAAAAGACTCGGGCTGGATTTCGGCCCTTCTTGGGGCACAACCAAACAACCCCACATGAAGGCCCTGGGTGGGGAATGGTGAGATGCCAGTAGCATGGGACTAATGATTGGTGTTTTACCCTCTCATCCAGACTTCAGGTTTATCTGAAGTTGCGATGCGACCTGCCCCCAAAGAGGTAAGAACAGAGGCTGGCCAGGCCGAGCTCTGCTGTGTGGGACGGGAGACAGGGCCGAGGTGCCTGCTGGTTCTTCCTCTACATGCAGCCACCAGCCTCAAAGTCTAGCTGAGTCAGAGGCTGTAGCATTTAGGAAGGGGGGGCAGCTGTGCTGAAACCCTACTGCGACATTCAAGAGGACTGGGACAAGGGGCGGTGCTTCCTAGGGCTGACTGTGTTCCTTTCTCGGCAGCCAAGCCCTCAACGTCAGGCTGCACCTTCCCCTGCCTCGAGGGGTGGTCAGGTGAGTGTGGGATGCCATGAGGAGCTTCCCAGGAAAGAGCAGGGCCCTTCTCAGCCGTGAGGAAAGGGGGAGCTGAGTACGGCTGGTGGGCCCAGCGCCTTCTCTCTCCAAACTCCAGCCTGTCTCAGGAGCTGAGCAGCCCAGAGCAGAAGGCAGAACTAGGGGAGGGAGCCCTTCGCTGGGACCTGCCTCGGGTGCAAGGAGGCTCCCAACTCTCAGGTCTTTTCCAGGTACCTGTGCTGACCCTCCAAGCCCCTCTCCTCTGGCCTCCGCTTGCACCCCCCACCCCTTCCTGAAGCGTTGCCGTCTTGTTCCCCCCAGCATGTCCTGTCCCCTTTCCTCTCCCGACCTCTGCTCCTTACAGATGGACGCCCCAGGACCCCCGGGGCCTCCCAGCCACGGGCCCTCCACCTCAGCCCCCCCTCTGGGGCTGGGGCCCGCCAGCCTCTCCTTCGAGCTTCCCCGGCACACGTGCTCCGGCCTCCAGGTCCGCTTCCTTAGGCTCACCTCCAGGCCCTGCGGCAACGCCGGCCCCCACAGATGGGTGCGCCACCTGAGCCACAGTGACGCCTATGTCATTCGGATCTGAAGCTCTGCGAGCGAGGACGTGGCAGCCAAGGTGGCGGTTTGTCCACGAAGACCGCACGTGGGAGGACCGTCTTCTCCTCTGGCCGCCTCGCTCACGGCTCTGGATCTGAGCAGGAAGGCTCCTGGGTCCCGGGAGACTGGGAGTCCCAACGAACCCACCCCTTCAGTGGCAACTGGCACGGGAAGGGCTGAGGAGGACTGAACTTACAAACCAAACTTTTATTTTGAGGAAATGGCTGTACGCGATCTAAAAAGAAAGGGACACGGAGGAAGCAGCCTACTACTTTCTTCCATCCTGCGTGCACGTGTGTGTGTGTACGCGTGTGCGGGAATCGGGGCCAGCGGGTGGAGCATCACGGAGCGGGCGGAGGGGAGCCAGAGCTGAGAGGCTGGGAGCCGTTAGCCTTTGGAGTCCCTGGAGCTGGAGGGGGACTGTCCCCAGCTTCCTGCTTCACCCCGCACAGGGCACTGCCGCCGAGTGGGGAGGGGGACGAGGAAGGGGGGGGCACTGGGGAAGGATGGGAGGTGGGGCCTCCTTTGCCCTCCCCTGCCGGGGGAAGCGAGACCACGATGTACTTCTGGACGCTGCCAGGACCTGAGGGAGCAGCGCTGGGCGGGGCGGTGGTGGCCGTGGAGACCAGCTTGACGATGGGCTGCACGCTGGGGACCGTGGTGGTGACCGGGGAGGTGGTGGTGGAGCCCGAGCCGGGGCTGAGGTGCTGAGGGACAGGACCTGGGGAGGAGGGAGGGCAGCGCCTGTGGCCGCACGCCCTGCCTGGGCCCACCCCAACAACCGCTCCGGTCCTCGGGACCCTGTGGCCGCCGCGGCTGAAGGCCTTGCTCAGGCTGGGCGGCTGCGTCCCGCAGAACCCGGCCAGCGCCCTTCCGGCTGCTGTCTTTGGGCCCAGAAGCGACGGCCGCCCCCAGGGTCCCAAGCTGCCCCGGCCTCAGGGCCCCCTTCTCCATCCCTGCCCCGCGGGGCTCCACACAGCTGCGTGTACCTGCTGGGTGGACGAGGCGCTGGAGGACGACGACATCACGATAAACTTGGTTGGGGGAGGGGAAGGCTGTGGCGGGGCCGCGGCGCGTGTGGACACCAGCGTCTGCACGGGGAGGGCGATGGAGCCGGGGACCTTCAGCAGCCCCGGGGTCCGGGGGCCGGGCTGAGGGGCCTGCGAGAGGGTCAGGGTGGGCCGGGGCTGCAGGGAGAGAGGCAGGAGATGGTATCAACGGCTGGAGAAAAGACGGGCCAGATCGGGGAGGACTGGCTCCCATGCTCGGGCTCGCGGGGGCGCCCAGACGCCCCGAGACCGCCAATGGGCCTGTGTGTGCCTGTCCCACCCCCGGGTCCTTTACTTCCTCCTGCCCCCTCCCCCAGCAGCCACCGACCTGCGTGATGGTCAGAGTGGTTCTGTTGACCTGCTGGGCCTGCAGAGCAGCCTGGGCCCGGGCCTTGACCACGTGGGAGCAGAGGAGGGGCCCGAGGGACCCAAACTCTGCCCGGTAGGCATCCTGATTGTCAGGTGGTGGGCGCAGCTTTGCCAGAACAGGGGCACAGTGCTTCTGCAGAGAGAAAAGCAAAGCCAGGTAGAGGGAGGGCTGGGGCTCTCAGAGGGGCAATAGCGAAGAGGTGAAAGGCGACGGCCCATCATTTCGGTGTCCCTGCAGGAGGCCAGACCATCCTGGGCGCTCGGTGTGTAAGGAATACTGGTTTTTTCCATAAGGAAACACGGGCACCAGCTGGTGTGAATGAACTTGCAAAACACACTGGCAATCTCTGTGGGAGCTGGCAGGCGTCTGCCTCACACCGGGTGGGCCGCACAGCGATGCAGGAGCATCGGACAGCGCAGCCCGGAAGTCCCAGGCTGAGAACGAAGGCCCCTTCTCTTGGGCCACCGTGCCTCAGCCCTTCCATCTGCGAGAGTCTCAGACCGCGGCATGCTCCGAGCACACGAAGCCAAGAGGGAGTGAGCAAGTGCAACATGCCAGTGCCTGCCGGGCACCACAGTGTCGGGGAGGCGTGAGGGGGGAGGGCAGGGCGGGGCTCGGTCACCAGGAGGAGGCTCTGCACGTGGTCTGCCCCAATGCGGTCGATGTTGCTCAGCACAGGGCCGTCCAGGACGCTGCGGATGCGCTCCCCCTCCTGCTGCAGCCGTGGCAGGATCAGAGTCTTAATCACCTGTTGGAAAGGAACAAGCCAGGGCCCCGGGGTCAGCAGTGGCCTCTGGGGGGGGCAGGGCCCACAGCCTCCTGGCAGCCTCCCCGCCCTCCTCTCGTCCCCCCAGGGGCCGAACATCATGTCCCAGCTCTGCTAGGCCTGCGATGGAGCCATAGCGAGTCGTCCAGGGCGTCTTCTCGTCCACCCAGCTCTGTAAGGGGAAGGAAAAGAAACTCAGACGAAGGGGTCTGGAAAGCCAGTTGTTCAGCCCCCGGATTTTCCTTAGAGACGCTTTCCTTGCAAATCACGAAGGCAGAAACAAGCCCAAGTCCCTTCAGCTCCCCCAGTCCCAGCCCCCTTCCCTCTGCCCCTTGCTTCCGGCGCCATTTCCAGCCAGCCACGCGCGGGCAGCGGTGAAACGGCTGACCCCCAGGTCCTCCTGGCTCACCTTGGTGAAGGTCTTGGTGATCCGGGACTGGATGTTGTTGGTGGTGGTGCTGAAATGCTTGCAGATCTGGGCCACCAGGCGGGCGGCAAAGTCGCGGAGGGCCCAGTGGTTGTCCACGTCCGGTCGCAGGCACAGCTGTCTGCTCACGATGCAAGTCATCACAGCTGGGATCAGCTCGTGCACCTATGGGAGGAATGGCGGTCGGCCGGTCCTGGCCAGCGGCTTCCGGTGGGCGGCGGCGGGGCCCAGGCCCGGGGAGAGGCGGCCGGGCGGGCCACTCACGTATTTTTCCAGGTACAAGGTGGGGTTGTCCATCAGTGCCTTCACCATGCGCATCAGGTAGATGAGGAGGGCCAGGTTGTTCTGAACCACGTTCACACGCACCTGGGGAGGCGGAGGGATGGGCTGGAGAAGCCCAGGCGGCCCCCCTGCCGCCTCTTCACCCCAGCCCCATCCGCTCACCCCCTCCGAGATGAAGGTGCTGAACCGTGGCAGCATCTGGTAGAGCCCCGGGTCCGTGGCGATGCTCTGCAGGGCTTCCTGCAGGAGGGAGGTGAGCACGGTGGGGTGGGCGCGGCAGGGGGACCGAGGGGCGGCGGGGGGGGGGACACCGAGGGGCGCCACGGGGAGGCGGGGTGGGGGCGGGCCCTCACCGCTCTCTTGGCCTCGCAGGAGCCCACACAGGCTTCTGTGATCTCCTTGTAGTACAGCTGCTGCTCCACGGACAACTCGTGGATGCTTCGGGGCTTCAGCCGCAAAGGGGCCCCCTCCAGCAAGGGCGGCGCCTTCTTTTCTTTCCCTGTGGGAAGTGGGGAGATGGGTGTGGAAAAGAAGGCTCCAGAAGAAGCCGCAGAACCAGACAGGCCTTGACCCTCCACTCGCCCCCGACCCAGGAGGTCCGACTTCCTCGTAAGCGTCAACAGTCTTTCTGGGGCTGGCCGGCCGTGGTCTCATCCACGCTACAGATGACCGTCTGGCTTTGGGGCAGGAGTCAGGAGAGACCCGGCCCAGAAGTACTGACCTTTGCCGTCAGCTGAGGCAGCCCCCTGACCTTTGCCTTTCAGGGGTCCGTCTTCCTCCTGGCCCGGTTTGGCTGACTTCAGAGGTTCTGTGGCCTCAGCCTTCTGCTGCTCTTTGGGAGCTGGTGGAAAAGCAGTCACAGTTCGCGGAGTGACGAGCGTGGCAGGAAGAGTAAAAGCAGCCCGGAGCCAGAGACAGAGGCGGGCGTGGCGGTTACCTGGGGGCGGGTTCTCTGGGATAGCGGGCTGGCAGCCTTCGATGCTTAGCCAGTGAGCTGCGAGGAAGGACGGTGCCAAGGTGAACTGCTGACCGTGGCCACCAGAAGGTGTGCTTCTGTTCGTGCTCCCTTCTTGCGACTGATTCACTGGGTCTGCTTCACTCGTGAGGTTCCGCACACCCACACGCCTCTCTCCCTCCTCGCTCCCCCCGCTCTCCCCCCAACCTTTGAGGCAGACGTCCAGGGGCACCCGGGGCAGAGGGGTATTGATGATGTCGCTCAGATCGACCTCCTTCTCCTCGTAGAAGTACAGCTCCCGGCCGCCGCCGGAGGCGAACCGGAAGGGAATGAACTCCTGAGCATGGAAGCCATAGAGCGGCTGTGTCCGGGGAGGGAGACGCGAGGTGAGACGGGAACCCAGGAGGCCGGGCCAAGGCACACGCGGCGCCTCGCCGCCTGCTCCCGCACGGTCCTCCCAGCCCGCCCCGCCTCTCCCAGTCACCTCGACGTTCTTCAGCTTCAGGGCGTAGTCGATGTCGCTGGTGGTGAGCTTCTGCCGCTTCCCCATGTGCATGAACTTCAAGGCATCCTGGGTGGGTGGGAGAGCAGGCGTCAGGAGCAGGTGTCCAAGCCCCGGCGAGGAGGGGGCCTGGGCGCACCCTCGCCACGGTGCAGAGCTGGGCAGACGGGCTGGGCCACCTGTGCAATCTCCTTGATGCGGTAGCTGACCTCATCCGTCAGGAGCTGGCAGGTCTCCTCCTGAATCTGGGCGATGCCCATTGACTCGGCCACTACCTTCATCGACTCCGAGGGCAGCACGGTGTTGCTGAGCTTGAGCTTCTTCTCTTCCGCCATTCTGGAGTCCCTCCTCCCCCACAAGGTGCTGCCCGGGGTGGCGAGGCAAAGATGCTGGAAGGGGCATGGGCAGGCGAAGAGAGAGAAAGAAGCATGAGACCTCCAAAAGAGAAACTGGCCAGCTGAGACGGGCCAGCGCAGAAGTGAGACAACGGCAATGGAAGGAGGGAGTTCGGGGGCTCCTGTCCATCCCCGTGTGTGTCACCCTGAGTTGTCACAGAAAAACAAATGTGATCCGATTCGCTGCAACTCATTGTGCTGCTACTCTGTGCAGGGCACTGTATAAGTGAGGCGCAGCAGAAGAAACACAGACCTGACTTGAAGTCCCAGCTCCACCACCACTGGGTAACCTGGGCAAATTACTTACATTTTGGCATGCATCTCTGTAAAATGTGGAAAATGTCTTTTTCCCTAAGGTTTTTTTTTTTTTTTTTGATTCGGAATCTCACTCTGGAGTGCAATGGTATGATCACAGCCACCGCAGCCTCAACCTGCCGGGCTCAGAGGCTCCTTCCACCTCACCCTGCCAAGAGCTGGAACTACAGGCATGTGCCGCCACGACCAGCTAATTTTCTGATTTACTGTAGAGACGAGGTCTCGCCACATTGCCCAGGCTGGTCTCGAACCCCTGGGCTCAGGCAGTCCTCTCGCCTCGGCCGCCCCAAGCGCTGGGATGCCAGGTGTGGGCCACCGCACCCAGCCTTCCCTGAAGTTCCTCTGCATATACCTTTCTCTCTTGCCCCTTGCATCATCACTCATGCTTGACCAAAACACACTATCAGTTCAATGCGATTCTCCCACTCTGGGCTTCTGGCCTGCACAACTGAATGCGATGAGAAAAATGCAGCCATGCTGACCGGTTTTCAACTTGAATTCGCAGCCACGGACTTTAAAGAGGCCCTTAGCGCCGCCAGACAGTTCGCCGCATTTCTCCTGCACACTCAATCTCCCACTGTCCTGACAGTTTGTCTCCTTCCTCACTTTCGCCTCTCAGCAGAGGGCCGTCACAGATCCCTGCCGCCACGTCAGCCCACCTGGACCTGGCGGGCCCGGCATCCCCACACGCGCCGCCTTTCCACCTGCTCCCGTAGAGAAGCTGTTCACGCTCCTCCCAACTCAAGTACGGCTCCAGCATTTCTCCCATCTTCCTGCAACATGATCACCAATTTCCCAATCGACCAGATCACTCCCGTCCGTCTGCAAAACACAGTTGTTTCTCTCATCTTAAAAAAAAAGCGCTACATGCACACAAGGCAATGTTATTCAGCTTTCGAAAGACAACTCTGACACATGCCATGACACGGATGATCCTTGAAGATATGTTAAATGAAATATGCCGGTCGAAGAGGACAAACGCTGTATGATTCCACTAATATGAGGGCTTTGTCAAAATCGTAGACAGAAAATAGAATGGCAGTTGCCAGAGTTTACAGGGGGGTGAGAATGGGAGTTATTGCTGGACAGGTACTGAGTTTCTGTTCTGCAAGATGAGGTGTTCCAGACACATGAAATGTGAACATACTTAATGCTACAAACTGCACACTTGGAACTGGTTAGAAGGCTGGGCGCGGTGACTTACACCTATAATCCCACCACTTTGGGAGGCTGAGGTGAGAGGAGTGCCTGAGCCCACGGGTTTGAGACCAGCCTGGGCAACTTGGCAAGACCTTTTCCCTACAATTAAAAAAAAAAATTAGCTGGGCGTGGTGGCGCATGCCTGTAATTCCAGCTACTTGGAAAGCTGAGGTGAAAGGATCACCTGAGCCCAGCAGGTCATGATTGTGGTGGCGGTGAGCATGACACTGCTCCAGCCTGGGCGACAACTCAAGTAAATAAATAAATAAAACTGGTTAGAGTGGTAAATTGCATGCGTATTTTGCCACAATTAAAAATTGTTTTAAAAACATTTTCTTGAAAACTTTTCCTTGTCCTTTTGTTCCCCTCTTCCTTCTCTAATAAACTTTAAAAACTTTAAAAAAAATTAAAATAAAAAATAAAACATTTTCTTGATTCTAGTTTCTCTGTGAGGTATATCCCATTTTTTCACTCTTCCTTACAACAAAAGTCCTTAAAAGGATGGTCTTGGGCTGGACCCAACAGCTCACGCCTGAAATCCCAGCACTCTAGGAGCTTGAGGCGGGAGGAGTGCTTAAGCCCAGGAGTTTAAGACCAGCTTTCAACAAAGCAAGACCTCATCTCTGTTTTGTTTTGTTGTTTGAGTCGTAGTCTCACTCTGTTGCCCAGGCTGGAGTGCCGTGGCACGCTCACATCCACTGCAGCCTTGACCCACTGGGCTCAGGTGATCCTTCTGCCTCAGCCTTCGAAGTAGCTGGAACCACGGGCATGTGGCACCACACCCGGCTAATTTCTTTATTTATTGTAGAGATGAGGTCTTGCCATGTTGCACAGGCTGGTCTCGAACCCCTGAGCTCAGGCAATCCTCTTGCCTCGGCCTCCCAAAGTGCTGGGATCACAGGCTTGAGCCACCACGTCCAGCAAGACCTCATCTTAAAAAAAAAAAAAAAAAAAAAAGCATTGGTGGTCTTAACTCTCTAATTCCTCTGCCCCCATCTTAAACCCACTCCAATCAGGTTTCCACCCCTACTTGGTCCCCAAGACGACTTGTCAAGGCCACCAATGACTCAACGCTGCTAAACGAAAGGTCCATTCTCTGTCCTCATCTTACTTGACCTCTCAGTTGTATACAGCATAGCTGACACTCCTCTCGGAAAACGGTTTACTTGTCTGCCATACCTCCTTCTCTTGGTTTTCCAAGCTAGTTTCCTTCCATTCTGCTTCCTCCTGCCTCACTACCACTCCATTTCTTTTATTGGTCTTTCTTCTCCCCGTGGGCTTAATGTCAGTGCTCAGGCTCAGTCAGTCCTTGGTCTTCCTCTTTGGCTACACTTACTCCCTTGGTGACCTCAACCACTCTCACCGCTTTAAATATTGCTTAGAGGCTGATGATGGTCAGATTTATACTTCCTGCCCAGCGCATTCTTCCTAACTCCAGACCTGTATATAAAACTGTCTACTCGGCCAGGCTCAGGGGCTCAAGCCTGTAATCCAGGCACTTTGGGAGGCCGAGGTGAGGGAACTGCCTGGGCCCAGGGGTTCTAGAACATGGAAAACATGGCAAGACCTCATCTCTACAATAAACCAAAAAATTAGCCGGGCGTGGTAGCGCATGCCTATAGTTCTGGCTACTTGGAAGGCTGAAGTGGAAGGATCGCCGGAGTCCAGTAGGTTGATGCTGGGTGGCTGTGAGCATGCCACTGCTCTCCAGCCTGGGTGACAGAGTGAGACCCTGAGTCAAAAAATAAACAAGCCGGGCCCAGTGGCTCCAACACTTTGGGAGGCTGAGGTGAGAGGACTGTCTGAGCCCAGGGGTTCAAGACCAGCCTGGGCAACCTGGAAAGACCGCGTCTCTATAATAAAATAATAATAATTAGCTGGGTGTGGTGGCGTGCCTACAATAAAAAAATAATAATTAGCCAGGTGTAGTGGCGTGCCCCTGTAGTCCAGCTACTTGGATGGCTGAGACAGAAGGATCTTCTGAGCCCAGCAGGCTGAGGCCGCGGTAGCTGTGAGCGTGCCACTGCACTCCAGCCCGGGCAAGAGTGAGACTCCGACTCAAATAAATAAATAAATAGATAAAATAAAACTGTCTACTCAACCCTTAACCCTCTCCCTTACCCCAATCCAGACCTGACCTCCTCTCAGGCTTCCTGGTGCTTTCTGGGGCTCTCTGGCCCTGACCTCATCTGCTTCACACATGACCATCTGGCTTTGGGGCCCGAGGCGGGAGAGGCTTGGCCCCGAGGGACTGACCTTCCTAGTGTGGAGTGACTCCCGTGTCCACGCTCCGCCACAGAACGTGACACCTTCCTTCCTCGCAGCTTGCTGGCTCTGCATCGCAGGCTGCCGGGCCCCGACCCCGAGGATGCACGGCAAATGTCCTCCTTCCTTGTGCTGCCACTGTCCCCCTGTCCTCCTTCCCTCACTTGCCTGCCCCTCTTGTGACGCCTCCGCTGCCGCCACTTTCCCACTGGCTCCAGCCCTGGCTTTCCTCACTTCCCAGCAGTGCCACCCTGCCAGGCTCTTGCTCCTGGTCTGAGCCTTCTATCAGATCCCCCAGATGAGGTCAGGGCCAGAGAGCCCCAGCCCGGTCCCTCCACCGCCACGGCAGCCAGGTTACCATCATCCATCACCTACCTGAGTCACTCTGACAGCCCCCGGGCGAGGTCTCCTGGCTTCCACCCCTGCCACTCTACCTCTGTTCCTACTGTAGCAGCCAAAATGACTCAACACGGACACCAGACTGTCACTTCTCTGCTTAAAACCCTGTAAGGGCGCCTTGTTTGCCACAGAGTAAAACCCCAGATGCTGTCATATCCCACAAGGCCCCTCAAGACTTGCCTTCTGCCCGCTGCATCTTTGAGTTCCTTTCCTTCCTTCTTCTACCTCGATCCAGCCACCTCGTCCCTCTGGCTGTTCTTTGAACTTGCCAGACATGCTCTGCCTTACAGCCTTTGTTCCTTTCCTCCTGCCTGGAAGGTTCTTCCTAGTTGTCAGCTTGGCTAACGACCTTCACCACCCTATTTAATTCTGTACACTGCCCTCAGTCTGCTCTCCTTTTTCTTTTCCATAGCACCTAACATGTTCTAATACACTGTATCCTTTTTTTTTTTTGAGTTGGAGTCTCACTCAGTCAGCCCAGGCTGGCGGGCAGTGGCACGCTCACGGTCACCGCAGCCTCCACCGGCTGGGCTCAGGCAATTCTTCTGCCTCAGCCTTCCAAATAACTGGAACTGCGGGCATGCACCACCATGCCCGGATAATTTTTTTCATTTATTGTAGAGATGAGGTCTCACCAAGTTGCCCAGGCTGGTCTCAAACCCTTGAGCTCGGGCAATCCTCTCACCACGGCCGCCCAAAGTGCTGGGATTACAGGCTTGAGCCACTGCACCTGGCCTCATTGTATCATTGTTTATTGTTTATTACTCCCACCACCCATCATGTGGACAGGGATCTTTGTTCAGTGGATGGATGTATTCCAGGAGCTCGGACTGGTGCATGGGACACCGTTTAAGTAATAAATACTTGGAGAATAAATGAATGGATTTGAAGGCTTAGAGATGTTGGGGCTCAATACACACCCCATAGTACTATTATTAACAGGGCCAGGCGCGGTGGCTCACGCCTGTAATCTCGACACTTTGGAAGGTGGAGACAGGAGGATTGCTTGAGCCTAGGAGTTCGATACCTCTCTGGGCATCAACGTGAGACCTCATCTCTACCAAAAAAAAAAAAAAAACAATAATAAAGATTAACAGAACGTAGGCCCAAGCTTGGAGTCTACACTGTGGTCAAAAGCGAAGTGGTATGCTTGGAGCTGGGCGTCAGGTAGACTGACATGACTAAGTGTTCAGGGCCGAGTGCAAGCTGGAGGGTGGAGGCGTGCTAGGGGACGGGAAGATGGGGGCCGAAAACAATTCGGTTCTTTTAAAACCATCCCGGGTCTCCTCTCCCACTTCTACAAGTCTTATCATAGGGAACACAGTTATTAATCACATACTCTGCTGGCGCCGGGGTTACGAGAAGCGGTCGTGTCCCACTTCCCTGGCGAACTCCTATCAATCCTTCGGCACCCTGCGGTACCCTCTGCCAGCAAAGGCTCGTAAAACACGCTACCGCCTCAGGCGCTCCTCAGATCAGTGGGGGCGGCAGGAAGGCTTCCGAACGGGGGAGGTTAACTTGAGCAAATCTGGGCTGTGGCTTCCCCGTCGATGAAGCAGGTCGACGATCGCCGGGCAGCTGCAAAGGAGGCTCAGAGAGCCCACTCCATCTCCCGCAGCGTGCCCCCGATGCACGCGCGCGCGCGCACGCACAGGCGCGCGCACACACACACACACACACACACACACACACACACACACGCACACACGGAGTCCCCACGAGCACGGACACACAACCGACCGTCCTCTCGCCAGTCCCCACACGGGCCCTTCAGCGGGTCTCCCCGGGCGCCACCCAGACCCACCCCCGCCAGGCAGGCGTCGGGGCGGGAAGAGTCTCTCACCGCGGCCGAGACGCCGCTCACCCGGCGCTCGGCGCCATCTTGGCCCCGCCCCCTCCTGGGAACGGGTCCCGACAGAGACGAAGAGCCAGCCCCGGCCCCTTCCCCGTGTTCGAATAAGACCTCGAGGCTCACGGCCGGAAGCTTTTGTGCCTCGGAAATTGGCTTGTCTGACGGCTGGCAAGGAGCACCCCTCTTGCTCGGGTCGCCTCAACGCATGCCCTCACTACCCAGCGGCCAGGACCTGCGGGAGGCGCCACAAAACGGAGGCGGGGAAGCCCAGGGCGCGGGGCCCCGCCCCCTCGCGCCGACTGCGCGTGTGCGGGCCGTGCCGGGCGGGCGCGAGGGCGGCCGCGGACCGCCTTCGGGTTTAAAGGGCCCCCGCCTCCCCGCGCGGCTCGGAAGGCGAGCGGCGGCCGCGGGCGGGAGGCGCCGCGCCATGGGGCCCGCGCGGGTGGCAGCGCTGCTCTTCCTCCTGGCCGCGAGCGGGGCTTGGGCCGGCACGTCGGGGGAGGACGACGACGCGGAACGCTTGCCCAGCAGATGCGAAGGTATCCGAAGGGGCCCCGCCCGGGGGCGCCGCCGGCCACGCCTCCTCCGCCCGGCCGGACCCGACGGCCGTGGGGGGTCGCCCGCTCGGGGAGGGGACGCCGGTGCGGCCCCGAAGCGTGGCGCTCAGGTCCCGGGAGACCTCCGGAGGAAGCCCGCCTTTTCTTGCGGACTCGGGCCCCCCGACGGATTGCGGGGCGCGTGGCTGGGCCCCTGCGCCCCGGCCGCCCCCTCCGCGGGCACCTTCGGCCGGCGTGTGCCCCGGCGTCGCCAGACCTGTCTGCAAGACCCGTGGGCGCGGGCCGGGAGGCTCGGAGCTCGGGGGCCGCCTCTGCCCCACCCCGGCGGAGACGCTCGCGAATTGCGGGCCCCAGCCCCGCGGGAGCCCGAGGGCGACTCGCTCGGCCCTTGGCGGCCGCACGGCTGGGAGGGGTCCCCGTCCGACCGAGGCTGCCCAGCCGGCCGTCGAGGGCCTCGGTTCCCGCCCTCGCTCGTGGCCCTCCTGACTTCAGATTTCCTTTTCTGAGTTGGAGTCTCATTGCGTGGCGCAGACTCCGGGCTCCGGCGGTCCTTCCCCCTCCGCCTTCCGAGTAGCCGGAATTACAGGCGCGCGCTCCCACGCCCGGCTCGTTTTTGAGGTAGTGTGGAGACGAGGTCTCGCCAAGTTGCCCGGACGGTCTCGAACCCGCGGGCTCAGGCAGTCCGCTCGCCTCGGCCTCCCAAAGGCGCGGGGATTCCAGGCTGAGCCACCGAGCCCGACTGACTTCGGATTTCTTCCCGGAGTCTTTTTCTCTCCGCGTCACCCCACTGCGTCTCAGTACCGTCAAGCGGAGGCGTGAGTGGTTCCTCGCGACTCGGTCCTCGTCTCGAGTCTCCTTGGACTGCTGTGTCCCCACTCTTGTCTCCCCCCCTCTGCCGGCCTTTCTAAACACAGACCCAGTCGTGTCAGTCCCTCGACTGTGATCAGAATACAGCCAGTATTTTTTCCAGCAGAGCGTGTGTCCCTCGGTCATGTGGTCCCAAAGGCTCTTACACCTCCCTGCCCCACCCTCCCTTCCCCAGCGTGCTCGTGCTTCAGCCTCGCCGAACCTCTCCCTGGCCACGGAGCATGCCTTGTCCTCTCCCACGCGCTCTGTGCCTCTGCTGTTTTCCCCTTCTGTGTTTGATAAGCTGCTGTCTATTCTTCCAGGCCCAGCTTAAATGTCACCTTCCACTATGTTGTGAGCCCCTGGAGGAAAGGGGAGTGCCCGTGTATCTCAGGTACTAGCCTAGTGCTGGACACATTTTAGGCACCTGTGCCCGTGTTTGGTTAGCTTGTCACTTCTGTATGGGCCACTCCATTCTGGGGACCCACCCCATGCCAGATCACATGCTAGGTGCTGCAAAGACAGTAGTGGAACAGACAGTGCTCACCCTCAGGGAAGTTGAAGGCTAACTGGAAGTCAGTAAGTGACCACTGAATGAATTTTGCATTTTTTTTTTGAGTCAGTCTCACTCTGTTGCCCAGGTTGGAGTGCAGTGCCATGCTCACGACCACCGCAGCCTCGACCTGCTGGGCTCCAGTGATCCTTCTGCCTCAGCCTTCCAAGTAGCTGGAACCACAGGCACGTGCCACCATGCCCGGCTAAGTTTTTGATTTATGGTAGAGACAGGGTCTCATCATGTTGCCCAGGCTGGCCTCGAACCCCTAGGCTCAGATAGTCCTCTTGCTTTGGTTTCCCAAAGTGCTGGGATTACCAGTGTGAGCCACCATGCCTCATTTTGTATTTTTTTTTTTTGAGTCAGTCTCACTCTGTCACCCAGGCTGGGGTGCAGTGGCACACTCATGGCCGCTGCAGCCTCGACTTGCTGGGCTCAGGTGACCTTCCACCTCAGTCTTCCAAGTAGCTGGAACTACTGGCATGTGCCACCATGCCTGTTTAAATTTTGATTTATTGTAGAAATGAGGTCTTGCCAGGCTGGTCTTGAACCCGCAGGCTCAGGCAATCCTCTCACCTTGGCCTCCCAGAGTGCTGGGATTATGGGCATGAGCCACCATGCCCCGCCCATTGTGCATTTCTTTTATTTTTTATTTATTTATTTATTTATTTTTTGAGTTGGAGTCTCACTCTGTCGCCCAGACTGGAGTGCAGTGGCCGCTCCCGGCCACCGCAGCCTCGACCTGCTGGGCTCCGGCGATCCTTCTGCCTCAGCCTTCTGAGTAGCTGGAATTACAGGCGTGCGCGACCACACCCGGCTGATTTTTTGATTTATTGTAGAGATGAGGTCTCGCTGCCCAGACAGGTCTCGAACCCGCGGGCTCAGGCAATCCACTCATCTCAGCCTCCCAAAGACGTGGGATTGCAGGCTGAGCCACCGAGCTAATTTTGTATTTCTTGATGAGATTAAGTCTCTTGATCTTAACCCCTGGTGTAAGGCCCACCACCTCGTACTGTCATTCTGTTTATATGTCCCAGCTACGCTGGCAATGTCGGGTAGATGGAAACAGTAAGTCTCATTGCTCTCTCTGTTGTTATTGTGGATACAGAAGGAGCTCAGTAAATATCTACAGAATAACAGCAAACACTTATCCCATGTTCACGATGGTTCCGGCACTATTCTAGAGGCTTTGCCTATGTTGAGTTATTTAATCTTCCCCATGCGCCTGTGAGGGACATGCTATCATTATCTCATTTTAGAGATAAAGAAACGGAGGCACAGCAAGATTGCCACATAGCTGCTAAGTGGCCGAACCAGGATTGCAGCCCAGTCGGTCTGGCTCCAGAGTCTGTACTTGCCTGCTCTGCTGCAGAATGAATTGCTGGCACGTGTTTGCTCATCTTTCACATCCCCCTGGACATCTCTCCTCCCCCAGTGTGTAAGCTGCTGAGCGCAGAGCTGCAGGAGGAACTGAGTCGCACTGGTCGATCTCGAGAGGTGCTCGAGCTGGGGCAGGTGCTGGACACAGGCAAGAGGAAGAGACACGTGCCTTACAGCGTCTCGTGAGTCCTTGGTGCTCCTCCACCTCCCAACCCCAAAGGAGCCCTGGGAGTTCCTACAGCATCCTGGGAGTCTTTGTTTTCCCTCTTCCCACAGAGAAACACGTCTGGAAGAGGCCTTGGAGAATTTGTGTGAGCGCATCCTGGATTACAGTGTTCACGCTGAGCGCAAGGGCTCGCTGAGATATGCCAAGGTTTGACCCTTCCCCAGGGCGAGACCCCACTTCTCAGAAATGAAGACCTACGTCTCCCCGAGTCCTCAAGAGCTAGCTGCATGTTCTCTCCCAGCCCTGGAGTGCCCCCTCCTTGTCCTCAGGCTCCCTCATCCTCTCTCTTTCATGTGGCCCCTTATCATGTGACACCCCCACCTCCAGTAGCTGACAAAGCTAGCATGGCAGAAAAGGGAAGGAAGCGGTGGGGTGGTGCCCCAGGCTGGTCCCAAATTCTTCATCTCTCAGGGTCAGAGTCAGACCATGACCACGCTGAAAGGCCTCGTGCAGAAGGGAGTGAAGGTGGATCTGGGGATCCCTTTGGAGCTGTGGGACGAGCCCAGCCTGGAGGTCACATTCCTTAAGAAACAGGTAGGATAACAGACTGCTTGCTCTGTCCAGGGAGGTGAGACGGAGCCTGTGAGCGGAGCTGGGGCCCAAGGCTTGTCTGTAGGGGACGTCCACCTCTGAGGAGGGAGAAGAGGCCAGAGTGAGCACTGCGCCATCAATTAAAGTGGGCCCGAGAGCACATCAAATAGTAGCAACAGAAGCCAATCAGATGCATCACTACTTACGGAGCACCTGCGAGGTCCCAGATTCGGGACCACATGGTTGCTGCCCTGTTTTACCCTCACAAGAACCTGTCAGTGTTTCCCCTTTTGCAGGCGAAGAGCTGAGACTCAGTGTAGTGACCTACCTGGCAGAACAGGGGCCAGGAACCATTTGTCTCTTGGCCACCTGCCTCTCTCAGCCACAGCCAGTCAGGTAGAGGAGGGGAGGCAGAGAGTGGAGAGAAGAGAGGAGGGTTTCCTGCCCCGCAGAGCAGACACTCTTCTGGCCCTTCCACCTGACCAGTGTGAGACGATGTTGGAGGAGTTTGAAGATGTTGTGGGAGACTGGTACTTCCACCATCGGGAGCAGCCCCTACAGCGCTTTCTCTGTGAAGGTCATGTGCTCCCAGCGACTGAAACTGGTAAGGGAGAGAGAGGAAGGGTGTGTGTGTGCCGGGGGGTGTTAGGCTCCTCTCCCACCAGGCTGCAGTCTTCCCTACTTCCAGGGCCGATGTCTAAATTGTTTTCCCTTACCCACCCTAGCATGTCTACAGGAAACTTGGACTGGGAAGGAGATGGCAGATGGAGAACCGAAGGCGGAAGAGGAGGAGGAGGAGGAGGAAGGAAGGAAGATGGCCGAGACACAAGGCCACCATGGGCGTGACCCCGGGGATCTCTGACTCCTGCCTCTGGGCCCCCAGCAGGGGCAGGGATCATGGGGAAGAGCCCTCCGCAGTCTGTGTTCTCCCTGCCCGAGTTTCCAGGGCGCTGGCATGCGAGTGGCCCCACCCCAAAGCTTGCAGCTGTTCACGCCCCTCTGACCGCAGGAGGACCCTGGGGTGCCGCATGGCGTGGTTCGGGAGAGGAAATACTGCCCCACAGCCGAGCCCTTTGCCCGCCATCCAGCCCCTGAACTGGGCGTGTGTGATGACAGTCCTGAAGACTTTCCTCTTCAGGTCTCTCCACTGGGCCGGGCTCCATGGCTCAGCCTGTCATCCCAGCACTTTGGGAGGCCGAGGCGAGTGCATCACTTGTGCCCGCGGGTTCGAGACCAGCCCGGGCGACTTGGTGAGACCTCGTCTCTACCCTAAGTAAAAAAATTAGCCGGGCGTGGTGGTGCGCGCCTGTAGTTGCGGCTACTGGGAAGGCTGAGGCGGAAGGATCGCCGGTCCCCGGCAGGTCCACGCTGGGACGAGCGCGAGCGTGCCACTGCACTCCAGCCGGGCGACGGAGTGAGACTCCAGCTCAAAACAAAACACAAAAACTCAACTGCTCCCGCCCCCTCGGGATTTGTTCCGAGACCCTTTCGAGGAAGAGGCTCGAACACTCCCACGTCCGCATCACCCCTGCGTGCGGGAGGACACGCCAACGCGAGCAGGGCTTGGCGAGCTGGTGTGGCCTCGCCGGGGAGTCGGGTGGGCGGCTGCTGGGCCGGCTTCGGATCCGTCTCACCGAGGGCCCACCCTGACTTTCACAGGTGCTAGATTCTCTACGTCGCTATTAAAACTTTTCTGTAAATACCCGCTGGGCCCCAAGTTCCAAACGACAGCCCCGCGCACGCGCTAGCTGGCAGAGGCGGCGGCGCCGGGGGATTGCCGGGGGGTTAGCAGCACGCGCTGCGCACTTGCGTAGCCTACGGAGGCCGGCAGGGGTCGCGGGCCGCGGCCCGAGGCCTGCGGACCGCGTCGGACGATCGCGTACGTGGCGCCGCGCCGGCCGCCGTACGTGGCTGTACGGGAACTCGCGAAGGACAAACTCCCTCGCGCGCGCTCGCCCTCCGCGCGTCCGAAAGCGAGGCGAGACCGCCGGCGATCGATCTAGCTAGCCCGAGGAAGGGAGCGGAGGAGGCGAAAGGAAGTCCTCGAGGGCGACGGGCGGAGGCCTGCTGCGCGAACGGCGGGCTGGGGCCCGGAGGCGCCGGACGGCCGAGACCCGGAGGGCGTCGCCGCAGCGGGCGCGGGGACGCGGAGGCCCCGGGCGCCGCCGCCCAGCCATGGACCGGCCGCTGAGCGGGGCGCCCCCGCTGCTGGTGCCCGGCGACCCCTACGCCGTCGCCGTCCTGCTGCAGGGCTACGCGGAGCCCGCGGGCGCGGACGGCGCCGTGCGCGCCGACGGCTCCGCCGCGCTCGTGCTGCCCCGGGCCGCCGGCCCCGCGAGGCCCCGCGCGGGGCGGGCGGCGCGGAGGCCGCCCTGCGGGAGGCGGCGCGCGGGCCCGTGCTGGTGGACACCGCGGGCCCCTGGGCCGGCGAGGCGCTGCTGGCCGCCCTGGCGGAGCGCGGCGTGGCCGCGGGCGACGTGACGCTGGTGGTGGGCACGCACGGGCACTCGGACCACGTCGGGAACCTGGCGCTGTTCCCGCGCGCGGCGCTGCTGGTGGCGCACGACTTCTGCCTGCCCGGCGGCCGCTACCTGCCCCTCGCGCTGAGCGAGGAGCGGCCGCTGCGGCTGGGGCCCGGGCTGGAGGTGTGGGCCACGCCGGGCCACGCGGGCCGGCGCGACGTGAGCGTGGTGGTGGCGGGCACGGCGCTGGGCACCGTGGCGCTGGCGGGCGACGTGTTCGAGCGCCACGGCGACGAGGACGCGTGGCGCGCGCTGAGCGAGGACCCGGCGGCCCAGGAGCGCAGCCGCGCCCGCCTGCTGCGCGCGGCCGACGTGGTGGTGCCCGGCCACGGGGCGCCCTTCCGCGTGCTGCGGGCGGCCGCGCGGCGGGGCTCGGGCGAGGACCCGGCCGGCGCGGCGGGGCCCGGCTGCGGAGCCGCCCCGGCGCGTGCGTCCGGGCGCGGCGAGACGGGAGGACGTGGCCGGGGTGCTCCGAAATAAACCGGGAAGCCGCGCCGAGGGAAGGATGGCTCCTTGGCTGTGGCAGTCGTGCAAATACGGTAATCAGCTGCCTTCGTTCTTTCTTCTTTCGAGTCGGAGTCTCGCCCTGTGGCCCAGGCTCCCGGCCACCGCAGCCTCGACCTGCTAGACCCAGGCGGTTCTTCCGCCTCAGCCTCCCAGGTAGCTGGAACTGCAGGCGCGCGCTACCCGCCCCCCGGCTAGTTTTTGGTTGATTGTAGAGATGAGGGCTCGCCAAGTTGCCCGGGCTGGTCTCGAACCCGTGGGCTCAGGCAGTCCTCTCACCTCGGCCTCCCAAAGTGCTGGGATTACAGGCGTGAGCCACTGCGCCCGGCCGGGCTTTTCTTAATGGAGGATCCACAACTCTCAGTCTTTGTTGTTTACCTGTAGCTCAGAAGGAGTCTCTCTCCATAGTTTTGTCCCCACCCCAGCGTAGATTGCTGTTGCTTTGTGCTTGGTGCTTACTGGCCTGGTTATGGTTAGCAGCCTAGGGGGTTCTGTGTTACTCTGATCCAGCCTCAGTCTTAGGCAGGCCCTGGGTTCCTGGGTCTTGGCATGTGGCCGTTTTGCCCAGGGGGTTTCGAACACTTGGGCTCAAGTGATCTTCCTGCCTCAACATCCAAAAATCCTGGGATTACAGATGTGAGCCACCATGCCTGGTCTGTTATCTTTTTTAAAAATAGAGAGAGTCTCACTATGTTGCCCAGTTGCCCAGACTGGTCTTGAATCCCACTTGGCCTCCCAAAGTGCTGGGGTTACAGGCATGAGCCACTGCACCGGACTTGATTTTTATTTTTCTTTGTTAATTTGTGTCTTTTTGGCCAGACTCAGTAGGCACTTTGGGAGGCCGAGGTGAGAAGATTGCCTGAGCCCAGGAGTTGGAGACCAGCCTGGGCAACTTGGTGAGACCTCGTCTCTACAATAAATCAGAAAATTAGCTGGGTGAGGTAGCATGCCTGTAGTTCCAGGTACCTGGAAGGCTGAGGCGGAAGGATTGCCAGAGCCCAGCAGGTCGAGGCTGCCGTGGTTGTGAGCGTGCCACTGCACTCCAGCGTGCGTGACAGAGTGGGACTCTGACCAAAAAAAAATTGTCTTTTCACATTTTCTACAAAAAAGCACGTCTTACTTTTGATAATTAGGAAATTTATTTTACAAGTCAATACAGAAGACTTTACATGTCTAGTCGGGCTTTCCGCTAGGGTGGCTCAGGTAAGATGAAATGGCATTCATCTTGTATGTCTTTGCAAGGCTGGCTGACAGCATAAACAGAGATGCAGACACAGAAAATGACAGTCCTCACATGCACTGTTGTGGAAGTTGCTGGCTCTGTCCCCTGTTGCTGCTTTTCCATTTGGGCAACTGGGCAGCATAGTGAGACTCTGTCTCTATTTTTTTTTTTTTCAGTTGGAGTCTCACTCCGCTGCCCAGGCTGGAGTGCAGTGGCACACCCACGGCCACCACAGCCTGGACCTGGTGGCCTCCAGCGATCCTTCCGCCTCAGCCTTCCAAGTAGCTGGAACCACAGATGCACGCCACCACGCCCGGCTAGTTTTTGTGATTTATTAGAGACGAGGTCTCACCAAGTTGCCCAGGCTGGTCTCGAACCCCGGGCTCAGGCAGTCCTCTTGCCTCGGCCTCCCAAAGTGCTGGGATTACCGGTTGAGCCACTGTGCCTGGCTCTGTTTGTAAAAAAGAAAAGAGGCCAGGCACAGTGGCTCCTGTCTGTAACCCCAGCACTTCGAGGTCGAGGCGGGAGGACCACTGGAGCCACGTGCCAGGACCCAGGCGCACAGGCCCCCTTTCCTCCCCAGCTCAGTCCCAGGGCCCGGGCAGTCGCCCACGGCCGCGGGCGGGGCTTCCCGCCGGCCAGCCCGCCCCTCGGAAGCGCTCAGGCGGGGCAGACGAAGGAGAGGAGCGCGCCCACCTGGCTGCGGACGACCAGTGGGCCCGGGTGGAGTCTGTCCGGCAGGGCCAGGCTGGCGGTCATCGCCCAGGCGTCCACGAAGGCCACGCGGAGGCCCGCGAAGGCGGCGCGGAGCAGCCGGTTCGCCTGGAGCGTGAACCAGTCGCTGCCGTGCGCGGACTTGGGGCCGGTGCTGGCCAGCTTGACCACCACGAGGGTGCGGGGCTCCCGGGCCAGCAGGGCGGCCACGGCCGCGCGGATCCCGGCCAGGCGCCGGACGAAGACGGTCGGGGGGAAGGTGGTGAAGTGCGCGCCCAGGCCCAGCACCACCACGGTGTGGGCGCCGCCGGCCAGGCCGCCCAGCTGGCGGACCACGGAGTGCAGGGCGGCCGCGGGCGTGCGCGGCGAGCGCAGGGGCCAGCCGTGGGCCCGCCAGTGCAGCACCACGTCCCGGGCCGGCTCCACGGCCATCAGGGGCCCGGTCTCGTACGGGGCGTGCAGCTCCACGGGCTGCAGGGCTGCGGGGAAGACGGGAGGTCGAGGTTGATGGCGGCTGGCGCGTCGGTGACCGTCAGCTTTTGCTGCCCCCCGTTCACGCTGCCAGTGACCGCCCGTCCCAAATATGAGGTCGTAGTCCCCCGCCTCTCCAGCCCGGTAGCTTTTCGTTTCCCCGAGTTTCCCTTAGAAACTCCCCTTTCTCTGTGGTGTGTCTCCTGCAGTCTCGTGAATGTGCTCCTTAACGTGGATTTGCCCACGGCTTTCTTCTGCCACCCCTGGGGAAAGACTGGCCCCACGCTGCATATTCAGGGCTCTCCAGTTTACATCCCTGCACTGTGACGGCCAGCCGAGTAGGCTGCTGGCACCTGAAACTTGTCATCTATTCACTCAGTCCTGTTTCCTGACACACAGCCGCATGAAAAGGTGCTTTTCCTTTTTTTTTTTTTTGAGTCGGGTTCACTGTCACCCAGGCCCAAATGCATGGCATGGCCATGATGAGCACGGCTCACAGCAGCCTCAACCTCCTGGGCTCAGGCAGTCCTTCCACCTCAGCATCCTAGGTAGCTGGGATTACAGGCATGCACAGCTATGCCCGGCTAGTTACTTTATTTATTTTATGTTTTATTTTTTTGAGTCAGTGTCTTACTCTGCCTCCCAGGCTGGAGTGCACAGTCACAGTCACTGCAGCCTTGACCTGCTGGGCTCAGGGGATCCTTCCACCTCAGCCTCAGGCTTCCAAGTAGCTGGAACCACAGGCATGCGCCACCACGCCCGGCTGATTTAATTTTTAATTGTAGAGATGAGGTCTCGCCATGTCCACCTCCCAAAGTGCTGAGATTACAGGCTTGAGCCACTGCGCTGAACGCTGATTTTATTTTTAAGAAATGAGGTCTCACTAGGTTGCCCGGGCTGGTGTCAAACTCCTGGGCTCAAGCAATCCATCTGCCTTGGCCTCCCGAAGTTCTGGGATTACAGATGCCAGTCACTGCTCCTGGCCGTGAAAAGGTGCTTACTCTGCCCTAAGTCCCTGCATGCGTGCCTGCCAAGTGCTCCAGGGCTGCACAGGCCCAGAGGGGCACCTTTCTGTGACGCACGGTTAGGCCTCGTGTCAGCAGAGGCTCTGGTTTTCCAGCCTTCTCTCATGAGTGTCTGCTCATCTTTTTTTTTTTGAGTCAGGTGTCATCTGTCCCCCAGGCTGGAGTGCAGGGGCCGCTCCCGGCCACCGCAGCCTCGACCTGCTGGGCTCAGGCGGTCCTTCCACTCCAGCCTTCCAAGTAGCTGGAACTACTGGCATGCGCCACCACGCCTGGCTAATTTTTTTACTTATTATAGAGACCAGACCTCACCAAGTTGCCCGGGCTGGTCTTGAATCCTTGGGCTCAGGCAGTCCTCTCACCTTAATCTCCCAAAGTGGTGGGATTATAGGCGTGAGCCACCGTGCCCTGCCTTTTTTAAAAAGAGAGCTGGTCTCACTGTGTCCCCCAAGCTGGAGTGCAGTGGTACAATCACAGCTCACTGTAACCTTGAACTCCTAGGCTCAAGCAATGCTCCCAAATAGCTGGGACTACAGGCATGTGCCACCACATCTGGCTAACTTATTTATTTATTTGGTTGGTTGTTCATAGATGTGGGGTCTTGCTGTGTTGCCCAGGTTGGCCTCAAACTCCTGGGGCTGTAGTGATCTTCCTGCCTCAGCCTCCCAAAGTGCTGGGATTAGTTACACCCAGCCCTGCTCACCCTTAGAGACATCTCTTGGCGGGGCGCATTGACTCAGCCTGTCATCCCAGCACTTTGGGAGGCGGAGGTGAGAGGATTGCCTGAGCCCAGGGGTTCGAGACCAGCCCGGGGAACTTGGTGAAACCATATGTTTACAGTAACTCACAACCCCTCCCCCGCAAAAAAAAAAAAAAAAAAAACTAGCCGGGCGTGTTGGTGTGCATCTATAGTTCCAGCTTCTTGGAAGGCTGAGGCAGAAGGATCGCCTGAGCCCAGCAGGTTGAGGCTGTGGTGGCCGCGAGCGTGCCACTGCCCTCCAGCCTGGGTGACAGAATGAAATTCCAACTCAAAAAAAAAAAAAAAAGTTACAACCACACTTTCCTCAAATTTCATCCAAGCCCCTCGAAGATGCAGAGGCTACATGATTGGCAGGTCCACCCTCACTTTCCATAAGAAACATATTGCCAGCCGGGCTCAGTGGCTCAGCCTGTCATCCCGCGCCTTTGGGAGGCTGAGGTGAGTGGATTGCCTGAGCCCACGGGTTCGAGACCCGCCTGGGCAGCGAGACCTCATCTCTACAATAAATCAAAAAAATCAGCCGAGCGTGGTAGCGCATGCCTGTAATTCCGGTTACTCGGAAGGCTGAGGTAGAAGGATCGCCGGAGCCCAGCAGGTCGAGGCTGTGGTGGCCGGGAGCGGCCACTGCACTCCAGTTTGGGCGACCGAGTGAGACTCCAACTCAAAAAAAAAAGAAACATATTGCCAGATATGCTATTGTCTCAGATGCCAACATTACTGACCTAACCCTCTTCTCCGTGGAACAACATCCCAAAAGGTTGAGTTCGCTGCCCTTACCAGAACCCTCACTCTAGCTAATGGCAAAAGGGTTAACATCTATACTGACTCCAAATGTGCCTTGCCTTCCTATGATCCTATGCCAATATTTGGAAAAAATGAGGATTCCTGTCCTCCAAGAGCTCCCCCATAACCAGTGCCCCCCCCCTCATTCTCAAACGACTTGAAGCAGCCAATCTACCCAAAAAGGCTAGCGTAATCCACTGCAAGGGACATCAATTAGGGGATGATCCTATTTCCCTGGGAAACCATAGGGCAGACACGGAAGCTAAATGGGTGTCTCTTCTTTTTTGAGTCAGAGTCTCACTCTGTCACCTAGACTGGAGTGCAGTGGCCGCTCCTGGCCACCGCAGCCTTGACCTGCTGGGCTCCGGCAATCCTTCCGCCTCCGCGTTCCAAGTAGCTGGAACTACAGGTGCGTGCCACCACGCCCAGCTCATTTTTGATTTATTGTAGAGATGAGGCCTCACTGCCCAGGCGGGTCTCGAACCCGCGGGCTCAGGCAATCCACTCACCTCAGCCTCCCAAAGTGCTGAGATGACAGGTTGAGCCACCAAGCCCGGCTGGGTGTCTCTTCTTAGCAGCCCATCTCCTCCTTTCTATTTTTATTTATTTACTTATTTTGAGTTGGCGTCTCAATCCGTCGCCCGGGCTGGAGTGCAGTGGTATGCTCATGGCCACGCCAGCATTGCCCTGCTGGGCTCCAGGGATCCTTCCAACTCAGCCTTCCAGGTAGCTGAAACTACAGGCACATGTGGCATGCCCGGCTTAATTTTTGCATTATTGTAGAGACAAGGCCTTGCCAAGTTGCCTGGGCTGGTCTCGAACCCACGGGCTCAGGCAATCCTTTGCCTCGGTCTCCCAAAGTGCTGGGATTACAGGTTGAGCCACCGAGCCCGGCCCTTTGCTTTGTTTTTTGTTTTTTTAGAAAGCAGGATTTATTGAGAGAACAGAAAAGCTCCCATGGTGGGAGGAGACCCACAGAGGTTGCCCCCAGCTCCTCAATTAATAGCCATTCCCAAAGCTGTCAATCCTGTCTGTGTTCCTGAAGGAAGAACAGACCTTTTAAATAAAGGAGCATATGAACAGGATAATTGGCTCTTAAAACAAGGGCGTTATATCCTTCTAGAAGCTCAGGCACATACCATTCTTTCACAAATACCTCAAGCCCTTCATATTGGATACAGACCTCTCAAACACCTTTTAGAACCTTTCAGCTTGCAAAAATTTAGGTTCCCTCCTTCAGGATATCACAGGAGCTTGGACCATCTGTACAACAGTCTCACCTCAGGGCACCATCCGACCACCTTCCTTCCCCGCCCATCAGGCTAGAGGTCATATTCCCACCACAGGACAGGCAGATGACTTTACACCCACATGCCACCCCACAAAAGGCACAGATACCTATTAACCTCAGTAGACACCTTCTTGGGACGGATGGAAACCTTCCCGTCCACCAATGAAAAGGCCTCCCAGGTAACTAAGGACCTCCTTCAAGAAACAATTCCCCGCTTCGGACTTCCCCAAACTTGTCAGATCGTGGGCAGCCTTCACTTCTAACATGACCCAGCAGGTCACAAAAGCCTTAAATATAACCTGGAAACTCCACATTCCTTGCAGACCCCTGTCTTCTGGCAAAATAGGAAAGGCTAATGATATTATTTAAAAACACCTAACTGGCTGGGGGTGGTGGCTCAGCCTGTAATCCCAGCACTTTGGGAGGCCAAGGTAAGAGGATTGCCTGAGCCTAGGGGCTCAAGATCAGCCTGGGCAACTTGGTGAGACCTTGTCTCTACAATAAATCACAAAAACTAGCCGGGTGTGGTGGCGTGAATCTGTAATTCCTGCTACTTGGAAGGCTGAATTGGAAGGATCGCTGGAGCCCAGCAGCTTGAGGCTGCGGTGGCCGGGAGCATGCCACTGCACTCCAGCCTGGGCGACAAGAGTGAGACTCCAACTCAAAAAACAAAAACGAAAGCAAAACCTTTCTTACAGGACTGGTTCCGTGCTTTTATGAATCAAGCCCTTGAAGAACCTCGGACACAATCTGAACATCCACAACTTTCTGCCACTCCCCTCGAACAAAACCCCCTCCCAACTCCAGCCTTTCACGGGCAGGGTCAACACCCCTTCTCGGCGGAAGAAGCCAGAGAAAACAAGTCTTCGGCCTGTTCCGTGGAACCAAAGGCTGGAAGGTCAGGGAGCTCTGACCCCACTCCCTTCCATCCCTCCCCGCCAATCAGTGCACGGCCCCTCAGGCCTGTCTTCACACGGCAAAGCAGGGAGGCCCTGCTCTGACTTCCCCTCAAGCCTGCCTTGGTGTTGAGAAACAGGAAAGCTCTGCTCTCGCCCCCAGGCTGGCTCAGAAGGTGGGCAAGGAAGGTTGTGCGCTAACCCACCCCACCCCTGCGGGCTTACAGGCGGGAAAGGACCCCCCCACTTCCCAAGGAGACCCTAGCCCTCAGCCTCACGGGGATGGAAATGGAAGGCCCAACCGACTTCTCCGGGAGCCCTTTCTCGCCAGCCCAGCTCAGCTGCTCCCCAGCCGTTTTCCACTCCGACCCCCTTACGTTGTGTCCATACGAAAGACCCTCCCCGCTTCAAGCTGGGGCTGATGCCACTTTGGTATCAGCCCAGGCGCTTTACTTTGATAAACTCCTTTGCCTGAACATAGAGTGTGTGCTCCTTTCGACAGACCTTACATCTTCCAGCTGTCATAAAATAGCCCCTCTGGCTGGGCACAGTGGCTCTCACGCCTGTATTCCCAGCACTTTGGGAGGCCAAGGCAGGAGGATTGCTCGAGCCCAGGAGTTTGAGACCAGCCTGGGCAACACAGCAAGACACTGTCTCTACAAAAAAAAATCTTTAAGAACACAAAGGTCTTGTCTTTCTCTTTCCGTCATCTCGGAGCCCACGGAGGCCTGCTGGGAACAGGACTTCTAAGAGGCAAATATGTCTGGAAGGCTGTGGTCCAAAGCCATTTTTGCTGGCTATCAGCAAGGTCTCCAGAACCAAAGGGAACACACAGCTCTTCTCAAGACTGAAGGTATTTATGCTCGAGATGAAACTGAATTATATTTGGGTAAGAGATACATAAAAAGCAAAGAACAACACAGTGACTCTTGGCAGCATACCAAACAAAACCAGAGTCTTTTAGGGAAAGGCAACTTGGGCCCATGGAAACAGTGGCACGGCCCATGACAAGTTCCGAAGCAACCTTCCTGCTAAGGCCATTGGGCAGAATCCATGTAACGCTATACCCCTCAAAGATTTAAACTGATGGAAAGTAAATAAATAAAAGTTGACTTGTGTTCTTGTAAAAAACAAAATTTTAAAACTAGCCAGACATGGTGGTGTGTGCCTGTAGTGCCAGCTACTTGGGATCGTAGAAGGATCGCCTGGGCCCAAGAGGTCAAGGCTGTATGAGTGTTGGTGGTGCTACTGTACTCCAGTCTCAGCAACAGAGTGAGACCCCAACTCAAAAAAAAAAAGAAAGATAACCCCACTGGGCTCAGTGGCTCAGCATGTAATCCTGCGCCTTGGGAGGCTGAGGTGAGTGAATTGCCTGAGCCCGCAGGTTCGAGACCTGCCTGGGCAACTTGGCGAGACCTCATCTCTACATTAAATCAAAAAGTCAGCCAGACATGGTAGCTCGCGCCTGTAATTCCAGCTACTCGGAAGGCTAAGGCCGAAGGATCGCCGGAGCCCAGGAGGTCGAGGCTGCGGTGGCCGGGAGCAGCCACTGCACTCCAGTCTGGGTGACAGAGTGAGACTCCAACTCAAAAACAAAACAAAACAACAACAAAAAAGATAACCCCCTTCATCTTGGTTTCTCTACAATTCTTTTTTCAAATTCCAACTCTATTCCTCTAGTACCCCCAGCAAACTTTCAGTTCCAGCCAAGGTTATCCACACACTGGCTCTCATATAAAAGCCCCTAATCATCTACTTAATTGTTGAGATGATGCCCAATCTGACACCCTGTTTCCCAGCTCTTCCCCTGCCCCAAAGCCAGGTGTCCTGTCCTTTCACATCAGTCTCCTGACATCCAGGCCTTTTTTTTTTAAATCAGAGTCTCACTCTGTCGCCCAGGCTGGAGTGCAGTGGCACGCTCACGGCCACTGCAGCCTCGACCTGCTGGGCTCAGGCGATTCTTCCACCTCAGCCCCGGGGCGGGGGAGGGGAGGGGAAGAAAGAAGCCCCATGCCTCCCGCACAGCAGCTACTCACAAGGCACGGTGTCACACAGACACTCCCACCACTGCCGAAGTGTCGAGTCCCCCATCATGTGGACGACGTGGCCGGCCAGGCAGCCCAGGATGCTGCCAGCAGTGGTGAAGGCACGAGCGGAGCAGGACAGTGAGTGCCACATGCCTCTGTGGTAGAAGCCCGAGGGCCGTGTGGCCGGGAGTCCGGGACGGCATGGCTGCTCCGGGGACAGGACTGCAAGCAACACCATCAGTGGGCCCAGAAGCGGGAGCCAAGGGATGGGAAAAGGGCTGCCCTTCCCGCCAGCCTCGGTGCCACTTACCCAGACTCCTGTTTCTCTCCTTGGCCACTTGGATTGGAGAAATACCCTGGGGAAGGACCTTGTCTGTCACGTTCCTGGAGAGAAACCAACTGTCAAGAGCGAGCCCTCAATGGAAGCGTGTGAAGGGAAGAGATCTTGGGCTAAGGTGACATGGGGGTCCCTGGCGGAAAGGTGGTTCTCAGAATCAAGGATTTCTGCGCCAGCATCAGGCTCCTGGAAGACAGGGCGGGCTTGGGAGGAGGAAAAGCGTTGGAAGCTGGTGTTCACCGATCCGGGTCTTTAGAATTTCCTTGCCTCAGGGGTCTTATCATTTCAGAAAGCAGAGTTGTTTTAAAATGTGTCCAGGATTTTGGATGCATTCAGGCATGGTGAGGACAACAGATCAGAAGACAGTTCTTGTGGAAAAGACTGTCGCAGGCCCCAAGAGGAGGGAGCACATCATGCTACGCAGGGCTGCACTGGAAAGCACTGGTGTCAGGAGGCAGCGAGGAAAAAGCCTGGGCAAAAGCCTCTATTATGGTTCTCACAGAAAGGAATGGGTCAGGCAGCGTGAGCAGGTTGTTGGCTAGTTTTAATTTCGGTGGGCTCTAGGAGGATTAGAGCAGGGAAATGCTGTCTGGGCTGCAGGAATCTGACCAAAAAAAAAGGGTGGTGGTAAGGATTTAGGATTGGCTGGTTTGCCTATCAAAGGCATGCTGATGGTTTGGTTAGGAGGCCACAGTCCCTCCCTGCTTCCACAAGGCCCCAAGGCACCATAAAATACAGAAAGCAAAGTAACGCAGGCTGAGGCGGAAGGATCACTCGAGTCCAGCAGATGGAGGCTGCGGTGGCTGTGAGCAGTGTGCCACTGCACCCCAGCCTGGGTGATAGAGTGAGGCTCCAACTCAAAAAAAAAAAAAAAAAGGGAGTAAAATAACACAGGCTAGACACAGTGGCTCACGCCTATAATACCAGTGACTTGGGAGGCTGAATTGGGAGGATGGGTTAAGGCTAGGCGTTAGAGGCTAGCCTGGGCAGCAGAGTGAGACCCCCTCTCTACAAAGAAATAAAAAATTATCTGGGCATGGTGGCATGTGGAAGTGGGGGGATCCCTTGAGCCCAGGAGTTGGAAATTACAGTGAGCTGTGCCTGTGCTCTCCAGACTGGGTGACAGAATAAGATGAGAGGGGAGAGGGGAGGGGGAGAGACAGAGAAACAGACAGCAGAAACCACAATTGGCACACTCAAGAATGTGCTGGGAGCCTTTCGGGAGAAGGCTTGACCCTCCTGTTGATCTCCCTCCACTCGGATTCTCACCTCCACTCCTCCCGGAAACGGCTCAGTCCCACATGGGTTCTCAGCCCCGAATCAGCCTCTGGCGCCACCTCCTCCCCGGACACACTCTTCACCTGGCCTCCAGGACGCCTCGCTCTCCAGGCGCCTTTCTCCTCCCCTCCGGAAGCCGCGCATGCCCCTTCGGTCCTTGTCCCGCCGTTCTAGTTACACTCACTCCCTTGGCGGTCTCCTTCAGCCTCCTGACTGTAACTTCCACACTTGTTTCCCCAGCCCAGACTGCTCTGCCTGATGCCAGACTTGTGTGTCTGACTGTCTGCTCGACATCTCTGCTTGATGTCTGACACACATGACCAAGCCTGGCCTCCCAATCTCCACTCCCCTGCCTCACCTGTAGCATTCCCCACTTTAGTGTGGCAGGACCCTTTTACAGAAACACAGGACACCGAGGCTTCTTTGCCAGCAAGCAGCATTTATTCATGGCAGCAAGAAGGAGCTGGCAAGAAGAGCCAGCCTGCCCAGAGAAACCCATGTGCTCGCTGCTTCCAAGGTCACTGGAAAAACAAATGTCCGGAGCATTATCGTGCAACCCCCAGGGGGAGAGGGAGAGGCCAGGTGGCCCAAGGACGGCACCAGCCCGATTCACATCCAAAGGCTGAGCCCAGAAAGCAGTGGGGCATTGCCTTATATTCTTTTCACTAACTTTTCTTCACGCTCTAGCCCCTTTGTCTCCCTTATGTGGCAACATACATTTTGATTGGGCATTTCATGGCACAGGGTTGTGACAGGGTTACGCGTACACACTTAGACATTGATTGCACCACATTGCTTTCTCTTTATTCTGGGAAGGCCCTACCACACTCCCTGAGCTTTGAGGCTCGGGCCCTTTTGGGGTCAAAGAGCATCACTTTGGTTCAGGGGTACGTACTTCCATGCGACCATGGCCTTAATGAGGTTAGAGGCAGACCTCATAACCAGGGGAGCCAGAAAGGGGAGGATTAGACAAATTCGCAATATTATAACACCCATGAGGGTCTTGAATCCCCCGAAAGTTGAGAACAATCCCCCAAACAATTCCCTGGGGGTCCAGTCTTTCCAGGTCTGGACTGGAACGCGAGCAATTTTCCTCAGTTTCCCATGGCAGCTAGGCCAACAGAATTATTCTAGGGGCCTCATCTAGTTGGAGCGTGGGCTGGTGCCGTCCTTGGGCCACCTGGCCCCTCCCTCTCCCCCTGGGGATTGGACGATAATGCTCTGGACATTTGTTTTTCCAGTGACCTTGGAAACAGCGAGCACCTGGGTCTTGCCCCAATCTCGTCTCTGGGCAGGATGGTTCTTCTTGCCGGCTCCTTCTCCGGCCCGGCCTCAACCCCGGCCCGATGGGGCCGTTTTCCGGGAGTGTCCTGACCATTCCATCTGGGTGGTAGCAAGCACATCTACCTCCTCCTTCATTTTTCAGTCTGCTGCTCGCTGAGCCTCTTGGTCTCCGTTGACGAATGCCTTCGTGGCAACCTCTAACAGCTGTCTAGCATCCATCCCAGCAAAGCCCTCTAACTTCTGTAGTTTGCGTCACGTCTCCCTGAGCCTGACCGACAAAAGCTGCATAACCATTCGCTGATTTTTGGCTGCTTCTGGGTCCAAGTGGGTGTGAAGGTGAAATGCTTCACACAGCCTCTAGTAGAATTGACTTAGGCTTTCTTCAGGTCCCTGGAGCACCTCTGAGGTTTTGCGCGTGTTCATAGCCCTTTCCCCTCCTTCCTTCAGACCTCCTAAAAGAGCCTCCTGGTATCGCTGGAGCATTTGAAATTCCCAGCCATTGTTAGGGTCCCACTGGGGGTCTTCCTCCTGGGAACTGATTCTGGGCATAGGCCTGAGCACTCACCATCCCTGCAGGGGCGTGTTCCTCTAACCACTTTAAAGCAGCCTGAGTAATTCAGCAGCATTCTTCAGTGTTAAACAGAGTCAAGAGGGGCTGGCAGCAATCAGTCTAAGTGAGCTTGTGGGTCTGAAGGATGGATTGCATTAGATCCATCATAGCCGGAGGTTTCCCAGTGAACGAGGGGATATGGTTTTTCCAGTTCAGAAGGTCAGTGATGGTAAAGGGCTGATACAGAATAGTACATGGTCCCTCTTGGATCTGTCCATCCTGACTGTAGTAGAGGGGCCCTCTGGATTCTCTCAGTGGCAGCTGAAGGCCTCCTGGCGCCTGTGGGGAGGAGGCTGCTGGCAGAGTCCTCCTGGCACCTTCCAGCCAGTGTATACGGGGTTAAGACTGGCGACTCCGGAGTAGCTGTGACCAGGGGCATCTTGGGTGACTTTGTGGGAGAGGTGGCTTCAGGGGTGCGGCAGCCTCCAACGGGACTCTGGTGGCAGGAGGTGTGGGGCGTGTAGGCGGCAGTGAGGAGCACAGTGGGCATAAGGCAGGGCGATTTCCTTGGGCTCTGGACGGCATTTTGAAGGGGGCATCATTTGGGCCAGAATGACCTTACAGTTCTCTTCGAGACAGACTTTTAACCAAGGTGGCCAAGAAAAGACTGTATCTTCCCAACAGTCAATGTAAGGGAATTGGTCAGGGTGGCTTGGGTCCCCACAATGATGCTGAACACATTGCCAACTAGTTCTTCGTCTAGTGACCCCTTTCAGGGCCAGCCCACCCCAGCGAAGCCCAATCTATTTCACAGCATGTCCAGAGTTTTCCGGGAGTCAACCTAATACCATAGTTCCCTGAATATCCCTTTTTGAAATTCCCCATCATATGTTCTAGGGGGGGTAAGCTTACTCTGTTTGCCACCCATTCCCTCCCTCTAAAAGGTGACAGTCACGCACGAGAAAGGGAAAGAGACAGGGTGAGTACTGGCTTCATCTGTCTCTGGCCGCTTTCCTCATGGAGATATTTCAGGTGCCTCTTAGCAACTGGTGGGTCAGTATAAGCCCCCGACCAGGTTTCGACTTAAGATTTCTCCTGACTCTACTACTGCCCTGAGCCGTGTGAGATCGCCACAGATCCATGGATTGGGACTCTGCTCTCGTTTCATGTCTCATTCATTTGCAATCACAGTTTCCAACCTGCCGCCCAGTGCCTTAGAGTCGGGTTTCATCCCCTGTGGGACTGTTCCAGCAACTCTGTGAGGTGATCAGGCCCCCCTTCTGCCTCCCAGGCCTCACTGGTTTCCTCTGTGCTCCTGGGGTTCTTGCCCCAGCATGCCGGGAGGGCTAGTCCCCTGTGGATCGATCGATCCGCTGGTTTTCTTTCACAGACTTATCCCAAATCGAATCTAAATTGGGCTCCTATTACACTGACCCAACTAAATATACTAAAGAATCCCGATATTTAACCTTGTCATATGACTTAAGCTGGAAAGACCTCCATGTTATTTTAACCACAACCATTACCCCAGAGGAATATGCCCACATTTTTGACAAAGTCCAAGATTATGCAAAGGAACAAAGCCGCACCCAGCCAGATCGCGACTCTCTGGCAGTTGTGACTATTCCTGAAGTAGATCCTGCCTGGGATTATCATATAGGCTCCTCAAATAGCAATAAAAGGGACCGTATGATTTCTTGTCTATTACAAGAAATGAAAAAAGGTATCAAAAACAGGTCAACTATGACAAAATAAAGAAGTTCTTCAAAGACCGGAAGAAAATCCAGCAATGTTCCTAAGTTGTCTCTCAGAAACATTACAATAGTTTACTAATATTGATTTAAACTCCTTGGAGGGCTGATGTCTCTTGGCTATGTACTTTATCTCCCAATCAGCATGAACATTAGGCGTAAACTCCGAAAACTAGAAAAGGGCCCTCAAACCCCTCAATCAGAGCTATTGGAAATGGCCATTAAGGTTTTTAACAACCAGGGAGAGGAGAGACTGCAGGATCACAAACAGAAGCGGGAAGCCTTTTAACTCTTACCGACTGCTTTGGCAAAAAGAACCACCGCTGATAATCTTCCACCCCGGGCGATCAATCGCTGAAGGGGTACACAGCCCCCTTCCCCGGTTTGTTTCCGATGCCGTCAAAATGGGCGTATGGCCAGAGACAAGCCCCGCCACCGGTGATGCCACGTCCCACACGTAAACAACATGGGCACTGGGCTCACGACTGCCCTGCTCACCTAGTCAGAGGGGAGAGCCTAGCCCCAAGGCCCGCTTCGAATGGGGGACACCAGGCACTCGCTGCCGCGGCACCGTGCCCGGTCTCGGAAGGGGGTCTTTCGGGCTTGCTCCAGCCTGACTTGCCCCTGGCTCGGCAGCCCCGACGTCTTTGGGACAGACCATTAAATCACCCAGGCCTAGGGTGGAAGTATCAGTGGCTGGCAGGGCTCTATCATTCGCTATCAGTACAGGGGCTACACTCACAGCTGTACTTGAATTTCCCGGTCCACGCCTGCCTTGGCCCTTTTCGGCTGTGGGGGCAGAGGGCGTTATGTCCAGGCCTCTTACTTCGCCGTGGCTTCCATGTGTTCCAGGAGATAAAATATTTCAACACTCCTTCCTCATTATGCCAACACGCCCAGCTCCATTATTGGCAAAATTGGAACTCATATTATCCTTTACCCCAAGCCATCACCACTATGCTTTTTGGGTGCCTTTTGTTTAGCTTTGGATTGCCCTGATAACTCTATGTTGGACCCTACCCGAGACCTTCCACTGCATATCCGACAAGCAGTTCCCTCTTGAGTTTGGGACACGTCAACCCCTGGATGGGCATCTCATATAGTCCCCATTGTCATCCAATTAAAGGACCATAATTCCTTCCCTAATAAGCCCCATGTCCTATTAGTCATAAGGCTTTATTAGGTCTCAAACCACTGATTACAAAATTTCTATCTGCTGGTGTTCTTATCCCCACTAATTCCCCATATAATACCCCAATCTTACCAGTCAAAAAGCCAGACGGCTCTTACAGACTTGTCCAAGATTTACAAATCATAAATGATGCTGTTATCCCTATACATCCAATAGTTCCAAACCCATACACTCGTCTCAGCACGGTGCCACAGGAGGCTCAATATTTTACTGTATTGGACCTAAAGGATCCCTTTTTCACTATACCTACAGCCCCAACTTGTTTGCATTTACATGGACTGACCTGATACAAATAAATCCCAACAATTAACATGGACAGTCCTTCCTCAGGGATTTGTCTCAATGACATCTACAAAATGACATCTGCAAAGCTGCTGATTTGTCTCACTGACATCTACAGAGCAGCCACTTCATTCGATGTGCAGATGATTTCCTTTTATGCAGTCCATCGAGGGAGGGGATTGATTCCAGGCAGAGTGGTTTTACTCACATGCCTGAACACAAGAAACATGAATACCTGTTACCCTAAGATACTTCCTCGGGCTGGTTGGAAGCATTTCCAACAACTTCAGAAAAAGCCATAAAGGCCTCAGTAAATGAAATCAAACCTCTTTTTGGACTACCTATTTCCCTGCAGAGTGACAATAGCCCTCTCATGTTGTGAAAGCTTTGGGTATTGACTTTAGACTTCATGGAGCATACCACCCACAGTCATCGGGAAAAAGAACTATTTCAACTAAAATATCCTTGGAGCTAAAACAGGGAGGCCCTCACTGCTGCCCATTGCTCTTTTACAGTGTAGAAGTACTCCAAAAGCACCCTGTTTTTAAGTCCTTTTGAACTCGTGTATGGACGACCACTTCTGCTGCAGCCAGGGATTCCAACTGAGCCTGCCCCCTGGGAGACTGATAACCTTCCGGCCTTGGAGCTTGCTAGGAAACTGTTGTTAGGATCGGTCAATCAGCAATTACCTGCTCTGGGTGCAGGAGCAGATGCACATTGCCCTGTGAGCCCTGGAGACTGGGTCCTCTTAAAGGACCTGCCTGGCCAAACTAAACCTCTCCAACCTTGCTGGAAAGGACCTTTCCAAGTAACTCTAACTACTGCCACAGTTTCCAAGTTGTCAGGATTTCCATCCTGGGTTCATTTATCCAGACTGAAGCTAACCTCCCCACCGCCTCCAGACATCCACTCTCCAAAGGATCTCAAGAACAATATGTTGCCAAGCCTACAGATGGTTTAAAGTACCTTACATAAAAAAGTAAAACTCTCAATATGTGTTTATAACCTGATCTGGCTATGAAACAGCTAATGAAATATGTAAAATAATCGCAATAACTTGCCTGACATAAGTAACTCTATTTTGTTAAAATTCTTTACCTTAGCTGCCTGCCTGACTTAAAAATGACCCCCTCCCCAGTGTGTACGTGATTGTTGTAACGTTCCCATGACCACAGACCCACAGTCTTGTTCCCCTGAGCTGTTCACACTGACCGTTCTTGCTGACCATTTGAAAACTCCCTAGCCACAAGTTCTGTGTAATTGTATGCCTTGTTAACTGAAATCCAAGAGATGGTTCCTTTGGTTTTTAGTTCCTTGGACCCTCACCCCCTACGATGTAGCCCACTTGCAGATTTTGCCTTTATAAGCTGCTTGCTGATTCTACTCAGTGTCGAGAGCTGTCTTGGCGTGAGGCCACTCTTGACTGTGTGCTATCAAAGGACTCAAAATTCAAACCCGGTGTGCCTGCGATTCTCCTTTCTTGCAGTTCAGCTATAACATTTGGAGGCCCTAGCGAGAACTGTCGCCAGCCTTGGGAGGTGGCCTCACTCCACCTCTCCCTGGCTTGACGGAAAAGTTACAGGGGGAGACGCCCCCTGAATCATTCCAGGGCCCCATAACTTCTCATCTGGCTCGGAGGCAGAAGGAATGACCGCTGATTTCCTCCTCAAAAATTCCTGAGTCCACAATTCTGTTTAAGGGAGTCATGGCCTGATGAGGTCGCCCTTTGGACACTATTCATTAAGCCAAGATGTTGGCTGAAGAGAGTCCTCTAGTTTTCTGCCCTGAGGTTGTTCCAGGGATCCATAACTCTTCTGACTTGGTCAAGATGTGCCTTGTCTGTCATTATGTTTTAGCTGTGTATTTTAACTGTTTGCTTGTTGTTTGTTCACTGTTTGTTATAGGTTCACAGAATTCATGACCTGTCAGTCCTCTGGACTGTATATTGAAAATTTCTCTGTTGTATATGCTGAGGACTATGGTGTCCACCTTTCAGAAGGCGGGCTCTGGACCCTCTGTAACATAGATTGGCCTGCATTTAATGTAGGTTAACCCTCTACAGGGTCTTTGAATGTTCATATTACTAAGTTTGTTTGGAAGGTCATCACAGGGGCTCCTGGTCACCTGGATCAGTTTCCCTATATCGACCAATGGTTAAATTTAGTCCAAAACCCCCCTCCATGGTTAAAAATATGTTCTCTTAAAACTCGGGGCCCTTCCCATAAACCACACTATACGGAGACAGAGCTCCTAACTTGAAAACAACAGGGTACTATATACAAAGGCCCCTGGCTAACTCATCAAGGAAAGCTTGTTTGACCTATTTCTAAAGAGAATAAAATCTTGCCGAAATCCAAATCATAGGTTTTAACCTCCTGGGTAAAATCAATCATGTGCACTCATTGTCCCACCTGAGATAACTGCCAGCAGCTCCTTTTTACCCTATATGCTTCTGAAAAGCCAGAACTAATTAGAGCTGAGGCTAAAAAGTCTGTCCTGAGCTCAGCAGCTGGAACAAAGGAAAAAAGTCAGGAAATGTTAGAGGATGATTTTCCCTCCTCTTGCCCAGATTGGGACATTAACACTTCTGCAAGGTCTAGAACATTAAAAACTTATCACCGGACTCTATTAGCTGGTTTGAAGGAAGCAGCCCAAAAACCTATTAATCTTTCCAAAAAGACCGAGATTATTCAGGATCCCGAAGAGTCACTGGGGGCATTTAAACATTCTGTATCTATACCCCATTTGACGCCTCCGCACCCGAGAATGCTCAGGCTATCAATTTGACTTTTGTGGCTCAGGCGACTCCTAACATCTGGAGAAAGTTACAGAGGTTAGCCGGGCTCGGTGGTTCAGCCTGTAATCCCGTACCTTTGGGAGGCTGAGGTGAGTGGATTGCCTGAGCCTGTGGGTTCAAGATCCACCTGGGCAGTGAGACCTCATCTCTACCATAAATCAAAAAATCAGCCGGGCGTGGTAGCGTGTGCCTGTAATTCCGGCTACTTGGAAGGCTGAGGCAGAAGGATCACTGGAGCCCAGCAGGTCGAGGCTGCGGTGGCCAGGAGTGGCCACTGCATTCCAGTCTGGGCGACAGAGTGAGACTCCAATTCAAAAAAAAAAAAAGAAAGTTACAGAGGCTTGATGGTTTCAAAGGAATAAACATTTCTCAACTGCTTGAGATAGCTCAGAAGGTTTTTAGTAACCAAAATGCTGAGAAACAGAAACAGGAAGACAAGAAAATGGACAGAGCAACAAAACAGCAAACAAAAGTATTAGTTGCTGCTATCCAGGTCTCCCAACCTGGCTTGAGGCCAGCACGTAAAACAAAAAGAGAAACTAAAAAAGGACAAAAGAAGCCGGGCTCGGTGGCTCAGCCTGTCGTCCCGCGCCTTTGGGAGGCTGAGGTGAGCGGATTGCCTGAGCCCGCGGGTTCGAGACCCACCTGGGCAGCGAGACCTCATCTCTACAATAAATCAAAAAATCAGCCGGGCGTGGTAGCGCAGGCCTGTAATTCTGACTACTTGTAAGGCTGAGGCTGAAGGATCGCCAGAGCCCAGCAGGTCAAGGCTGCGGTGGCCGGGAGCGGCCACTGCACTTCAGTCTGGGCGACAGAGTGAGACTCCAACTCAAAAAAATAAAAAAATAAATAAATAAATAAATAAATAAAGACAAAAGGAAACTGGATGCATCCTGCTAGCCAAGAATCAATGAGCACATTGTAAAGAGCTGAGTCACTGGGGAAAAAAAAATTTGCCCTTGCTGTCCAAAGACAGAAGACCCAAAGTCAGTCTGGTCCTGTCCTCTGCTGGTGACTCTCTGGTTGTGCCACTATTTTTGCTTTTAAATGAACAGATCCTGACTTGGGGAACGCCAGCCAGCTAACTTGGACCCAGTTACCACAGGGTTTCAAGAACTCCTCAACCCTTTTTGAGGAAGCTTGACAACAGGATTTGTCCAGGTTCTGTGCCTTACAACCTAAAACTACTTTAATCCATTTTTTTTTTTTTTTAGTTGGAGTCTCACTCTGTCACCCGGACTAGAGTGCAATATCTGCTCCCAGCCACCACAGCCTCGACCTGCTGGGCTCCGGCGATCCTTCCGCCTCAGCCTTCCAAGTAGCTGGAACTACAGGTGCGCACTACCACGCCCGGCTAGTTTTTGATTTGTAGAGATGAGGTCTCGTCAAATTGCCCAGGCAGGTAGCGAATTTAATCCAGTATTTAAATAATCTCTTGTTTGCAGCTGCAGACCTGGATACTTGTTTAAAAGGTACTAAGGCTCAGTTACACCTCCTCCAAGACTGGGCTACTGTGTGTCAGCGAAAAAGGCACAGCTCTGCTTAACTGAAGTTTCCTAACTGGGATACCGGCTAAAAAAGGGTAAACGAGCCCAAACCTCAACCTGGAAAGAAGCCATTCTTCAAATTCCCATGCCAACCACAAGAAACAAGTACAGAAATTCCCAGGGGTGACAGGATTATAGCCGGCTGTAGATCCCAGGATTTGCTGAAATTGCCAAGCCCTTGTACACAGCCACTGCAGGAAATCAGTCCCTAAAATGAACTGCTACTAAGAAGCAAGCACTCTGGCAGTTAAAAACGGCTCTAACCTAAGCCCCAGTTCTAAACCTCCCAGATGTTACCAAGCCTTTCTACTTGTTCGTTCACAAACAATGAGGAATTGCAAAAGGGGTCCTCACTCAGACCTTAGGACCCTGAAGAAGATCAGTGGCTTCTGGCTGGCCCTCTTGTCCCCGGACCATTGCAGCCACAGCCATACTAGTTAAGAAAGCAGATAAATTGACTTTCGGCCAGAACCTGGCTTTAACTATTCCCCATACTGTTAAAACTCTGCTCCAAGGAGCCTCTGGTCACTGGATGTCAAACACTCGCATCACCCAGTATCAAAGCTTCTTATTTGACCAACCTAGACTAACTTTCTTTCCTACTCAATGCCTCGATCTGGCCACTCTGCTGCCCAATAATTTGAAACGCCAGTTCATGACTGTGAAGACATGTTAAACATATCCCAGGTTTGCTGGCCGGATATTCGGGACACTCCCTTAAGTCAGGCTGATACTGACTTGTCTACGGACGGTGGCAGCCTGGTAATAGAGGGAGTCCGCAAGGTGGTGCAGCTATAACCACAGCTCATGACATGATCTGGTCACAGGTATTGCCTCAAGACACCTTGGCTCAAAAAGCTGTTAATTGCTTTAACTCAGGTCCTGCACTGGGAAACAGGAAAGTGGGTAAACATTTTCACCAACAGCTGGTATGCTTTTGCTACACTTCATGCGTATGCCATGATCTACAAGAAACAAGGTCTTCTTACCACGACAGGTAAGACTATAAATATAAAAAACAAGTCCAGCTCCTTGTTTTTCTCCCAAAATAGTCTACCTATACCCAAGAGGAGGAGGAACAGGTGGAACTAGCAGGGGCTCATAAAAACTCCACTGAATGATAAATCAAAGACTCTAAAATTATTTTAAGTCCTGGAAAAGAATGGAAAGTAGATTTCACTGAAATAAAACCTCCCCATGTGGGGTATGGCTGTCTACTGGTGTTTATTAATACTTTTTCTGAATAAAAGCACTTATGGTTACAAGATTTTTATTAAACAAAATTATCCCTAGGTTTGGGCTTCCCCTCTCTATTGGCTCTAATAATGGTCCTGCCTTTACCAAGTCCATGGTGCATCTGGTTAGTAAAGCACTAAACATTAACTGGAAATTACATTGTGCTTACTGACCACAGAGCTCAGGACAGGTAAAACGTATAAACCAACTCTAAAATCTACCTTAACCAAGTTAATAATAGAGACCAGTAAAAAACGGGTAAGCCTTTTACCTTTGGCTCTCCTTTGGACCCAGCACACACCATATAAGGCTGGGTTTACCCCATATAAAAAAATGTTTGAAAGACCCCCTCCTCTGTTGCCTCGGTTGCAGGATCCCATCCTAAAAAAAATAGCTAATCAATCTCTGTTAAAGTATCTTCAGCCCCTTTAGCAGGTTCAGGCTGTCGTTCATTCCAATGTCCGTGCTATTTTGCCCACTCCACCTTCCATGCTTTGTCATCTGTTCCAGCCTGGAGATCTGGTTTCCGTCAAGAAATTTCAGAAAAAAGGACTAACTCCTGCCTGGGAGGGACCCTTTATCATCATCACCATTCCAATGGCGCTCAAAGTCAACGGGATACTGGCCTAGATTCATCACATCCAAGTCAAAAAAAAAAAAAATCTTGGTTCCAATCCTTGTTTAACTGGAACCCCTGGTTAACAACTCTCATCACCAGTTTGGTTGATCCACTTATCCTCCTTGTCCTCGGTTTACTTGTAAAGCCTTGCATATTCAATTGATTTATCAATTTCATCAAACAACGAATCAATTTTGTAAAACTTATGCATGTAAAAACCTATAATTCCATACACGTGACCAATGAGTCAGCAAACTGACTCATGTACAACTAAAAGGGGGGAATGAAATATGTAAAATAATTGCAATAACTTGCTTGACATAAGTAATTCTATTTTGTTAAAATTCTACATCTTAGCTGTCTGCCTGACTTAAAAATGGTCCCCTCGGAGCCGGGCTCGGTGGCTCAGCCTGTAATCGCGCGCCTTTGGGAGGCTGAGGTGAGTGGATTGCCTGAGCCTGCAGGTTCGAGACCTGCCTGGGCAGGCGAGACCTCATCTCTACAATAAAATAAAAGAATTAGCCGGGCGTGGTAGCGCGCGCCTATAATTCCGGCTACTCGGAAGGCTGAGGCGGAAGGATCACCAGAGCCCAGCAGGTCGAGGCTGTGGTGGCTGGGAACGGCCACTGCACTCCAGTCTGGGCGACCGAGTGAGACTCCAACTCAAAAAAAAAAAATGACCCCCTAAGTGTGTACATGTGATTGTTATAACGTTCCCCTGAGCTAGTCACACTGACCGTTCTTGCTGACCATTTAAAAACTCCTTATCCACAAATTCCATGTAATTGTATGCCTTGTTAACTGAAATCCAAGAGATTGTTCCTTTTGTTTTTAGTTCCTTGTACCCTCACGCCCTACTATGTAGCCCACTTGCAGATTTTGCCTTTATAAGCCTCTTGCTGATTTCACTCAGTGTAAAGAACTTTTTTGTCATGAGCCTATTAAAGGACTAAAAATTTAAACCTGGTGTGCTGGCGATTCTCCTTTCTCACAGTTTGGTTATAACAGCTAAAGCTTACAGCTCTCCTGTATACTTTGTGGTCCTATTAGAACATTGGTGGGGAATAGACATCATTCTTCTAATAAAAAGATTAGCCAATAGAGTATTACCCCAGGGATATAAGTGGTGTTTAGGTCCTAAGTATCCAGGCCTTGGAAATGTACTTATGCACAGAGCTTATTCTACCGATTCTGAAGCATGGATATGCTTAATGAATCATTTGATCTTTGCCATCAAGTTACATACTTTCATGTTAAACAACGGGGCAGTATAGGGTTTACAGAAAATCTAAAACATGGTCACCCAATAAAATATGTGACCTAAAGTTTTTGTTTTTTGTTTTTGAGAGGGAGTCTCACTGTCACCCAGGCGGGAGAGCAGTGGCACACTCCTGGCCATCGCAGCCTCGACCTGCTGGGCTCTGGTGATCCTTCTGCCTCAGACTTCCAAGTAGCCGGAACCACAGGCATGCACAACCATGCCAGGCTAATTTTTTATTTATTGTAGAGATGAGGTCTCATCAAGTTGCCCAGGCTGGTCTTGAACCCATGGGCTCAGGCAATCCACTCACCTCAGCCTCCCAAAGTGCTGGGATTACAGGCTGAACCACAAAGCCCAGCCTCTAGTCACCTTTAATAACCAACTGTATTCACCCAGGAAATAAATAACAAGATGGCAAGCATGGAAAAAAAATAATAACAAACTGCAGCAGCAAACTGGCTAACCTGTGGAGCAGCAGGACTCTTGGGAGGCCTCTTATATCCAAATTTAAAAATCAAAGCTCATCATCAGCATTGCAGAGATATGCCCATGAATTGTGGAGACACACAACTATGGTCCCAAGACTTTTCATGGGCCATTGTGGGATCAGCATGGATACCCTTGACAGGGCCTCAGGTGGCTGGTGCAGCTATATACAATTATATTTTCCCTGATTTAGAGGCCCTAATATGTGGAGGTCATTATATTGCAGGATACATGGCCCGGCCTATAGACATACTTAACCAAGAAGGGGAAATTCGACAATACACCACAGCAAACAGAATGGCTTTAAATTACTTATTAGCAAAAATGGGAGGCTTATGTGGCAAAGTGGAAAGTATGTGTTGTACAACTATAGATGATTTACAAGGGAATATTTCGGCTTAGTTGATAAATTAGAAGCTTTAGCTAAACATACATACAATTTACAAGACTACTTTCATTTTTCCAGCATTGTTTCTGGGGCAATAACCTTTTCCATCATCATTCATTTAATAATTTTTGTCAGTGTTTTATTAAATCCAAATAGTCATCAGTTACAGTCCCACCGTTTCCTATTTATGCCCTTGGAAATAGGTAGGAACACCTCTACAACCCACCTCAGCAGGAAGTAGTTACAGAAGATTGATCTCCACCCCATTTATCAGTATCATAAGAAGATTTCCAACAGCAGGAGTGGGGAATGAAAGGACAGGCTGGAAGTGGGAAACCATTTTGTCTTGTTCCTAAACCCTAACACAATGATGTGAAAGCAGAAACCATGCCCTGGAGGAGTGCATTCTTTAGGTGAAGATTTAGTTTGCTGACTTTGTCTTTTCAGGAACCCAGATCCCTCAAATCTGACCAGTGTCTGCCCACTGTAATCTTAAAATGGACCCCTGAAGATGATAAGACCATGCTACCCAATGCCTGGCGCCGGGAAGTGGGAAACAGACCCCCTCCCTTCCCCAGGGTCTGTAAAGTATCTGCAAGTGGTCAGCAAGGAGGTCATGGAAGTCACATCTGCTGACTGCAACACCCCCAGAGAGAGGACTTAAGTCAGGGGTTTGGGGGCTACAGGGCCACACTCATCTTAGAGTGCCAGCCCTCTTCCCGTCTGTGGGAAGTGATCTCTTTCTTAAATAAATCTTTCCTTTCTTCATCTCTTTGTGTTGCAAATCTTCGTGTTACTCGGTTACCGGCGTGTACCTGCAGCCCACCCGGCTCTGGTGGGGCTGTGCCCCCTGCGGACCCTCCATCCTTAACATTCCCTTTTACAGGCCTTCCTCATTTCCCCCCAGTCTTAAAAACTGTGATTAAAATATGCATGCATACAATTAACATCTTAACTTTTTTTTTAAGACAAGGTCTCACTCTGTCCCCCAGACTGGAGTGCAGTGGCAGGATCATAGCTTACTGTAACCTTTAACTCCTGGGGTCAAGTGATCTTCCCACCTCAGCTCCTCAAGTGGCTAGGACTGTAGGCACTCACCACCACACCCCACTGATTAAAAAAAAAACCTGAGGCTGGGTGCCATGGCTCACGCCTATAATCCCAGCACTTTGGGAGGCTAAGGTGAGAAGATTGCCTGAGCTCAAGGGTTTGAGACCAGCCTGGGCAACTTGGTGAGACCTCATCTATACAATAAATCAAAAAATCAGCCAGGCATGGTGGCACATGCCTGTAGTTCCAGCTATTTGGAAGGCTGAGGTGGAAGGATCTCCTGAGCCCAGCAGGTGGAGGCTACGTTGGCCATGAGCATGCCTCTGCACTCCAGCCTGGAGGACAGAGTGAGACTCCAACTCAAAAAAAAAAAATTTGTAAAGAGAGTCTCATTCTGTTCCCCAGGCTGGTCTCAAACTCCTAGCCTCAAGCAATCCTCCTGCCTCGGCCACATCCTGACCATTTTTCAGTGTACAGTTCAGTGGCGTTCAATACACTCATGCTGTCGTGCAGTCATCACCACTGTGCATCAGCACAACTCTGCTCATCTTGGAAAGCGGAAACTCTGTTCCATTCGTTAGGCACCAAATGCCCATTCCACTGCATCCCAACCCCTGGCAGCCACTGCTCTACTTTCCATCTCTATGAATGTGATTCCGTTAGGAACCTCACATAAGCGGAATCATGTAGTGCAGTCCATTCTCCACACAAAGATCCGAAAGATCCTTTTAAAATGTAAATTACGACCAGGCATGGTGGCTCATACCTGTAATCCCAGCACTTTGGGAGGCTTTGGTGAGAGGACTGCTTGAGCCCAGGAGTTCAAGACCAGCCTGGGCAACACAGTGAGACTTTGTCTCTACAAAAAAAGTTTAAAAATTAGCCAGGAGTGGTGGTACACACCTGTAGTCCTAGATACTCAGAGGCTGAGGTGGAAGGATTGCCTGAGCCCAGGAGATCAAAACTGTGGTAAGCTGTGATCTTGTCACTGCATTCCAGCCTGGGAGACAGAGTGAGATCCAAACTCAAAATAATAATAATAATAATAAATAATAATAACAGTAATAATGTAATTTATGTCATGTCTCTTCTCTGCTCAAAATCCTGCAATGACTTCCTTTTCACTTAGAGCAAAACCTAACAATTTTTTTTTTTTTTTTTTTGAGTTGGAGTCTCACTCTGTCACCCAGACTGGAGTGCAGTGGCCACTCCCGGTCACCGCAGCCTCGACCTGCTGGGCTCCGGCGATCCTTCCGCCTCAGCCTTCCAAGTAGCTGGAACTACTGGTGCACGTTACCACGCCCGGCTAGTTTTTTTGATTTATTGTTGAAACGAGGTCTCGCCAAGTTGCCCAGGCAGGTCTCGAACCCACGGGCTCAGGCAATTCACTCACCTCGGCCTCCCAAAGTGCGGGATTACAGGCTGAGTCACCGAGCCCGGTCTAAACCAAACATTCTTACAAGCCCTCCCTGGTCATGCCACACCCTTCCCTTAGCCTCACTGGTCTTTTTGTCTGCCACCCTCCCATCCTTCACTCCATCCTGACCATCTGACTTCTTCGCTATTCCTCAGATGCTCCAGACAAGCTCCTGCATCCTCTCTACCTGGAATGCTCTTCCCCCAGGTATCTCCTTGGTCAACCTCTCATTTTCTTCCTCTCACATCATTCCTCAAACGTCACCTTCTTCATTAGGTGACCCCTATGGAACATTGCAAACTGTCCCCCACCACACTCACTCCTAATTTACCCTTATTAATTAATTAGTTGGTTAGTTAATTAATGACACGGTCTCACTCTGTCCCCCAAGCTGGAGTACAGTGGCATCATACCTCACTGCAGCCTCCAACTCCTGGGCTCAAGTGATTCTCCAGCCTCAACCTCCTGAGTAGCTGGGACTACAAGCATAGGCCATCATGCCTGACTAATTTTTACAAAATTTTTAGAGATAGGGTCTTACTATGTTGCCCAGCCTAGGCTCAAATTCTGGCCTCAAGGGATCCTTTTGCCTCAGCCTTCCAAAGTGCGGGGATTACAAGTATGAGCCACCATGCCCAACCGCCCTCCTCTATATTTTTTAATTGCCCATATCACATATCTCCTCCTAACATCCTATATAATTCACTTGTTGTTACATTTATTGTTCATGGGATCTTCCTCCTGTCATTTAGAAGAAGCTTTATCAGATCAGGCTTTTCTTTTCCTTTTTTTTTTTTTTTTTTAAGTTGGAGTCTCACTCTGTCGCCCAGGTTGGAGGGCAGTGACACACTGATGGCCACTGCAGCCTCAATCTGCTGGGTTCAAGTGATCCTTCTGCCTCTGCCTTCCAAGTAGCTGGAACTACAGGCACGCGCCACCACGCCTGGCTAATTTTTTAACTTATTGTAGCGATGAGGCCTTGCCAAGTTGCCCAGGCAGGTCCTGGACCTGTGGGCTCAGGCAATCCTCTCACCTTGGCCTCCCAAAGTGCTGGGATAGCAGGCAAGAGCCATTGCACCCAGCCAGGCTTCGGCTTTTCCACCGCTCTCTACCAGGCGCCTAGAGCAGGGCCATGCATTAACAGTCTCAGTATGCACTTGCTGAATGAAGGAATGGGATGATTGATGAAGTTGCGTCCTAGAAAGAGGGGGAAATTGGCTTTCGGAGCGGGTGGTTAGAGAATATTCTTGCAATCTGAAAAGATGCCACAGCACAGTCTACCTACCCTAAGAGTATGAGGGCCCCAGTGCCCTAGAGAGGTGACAGAGCTTCAGGAAGCAGGTGCAGGATAATCCCGGGGAAACCAGGAGGAGATGTTTGTCCACCCAGCACGGCTCAAGACCACACAAGCTTGCACAGTGGGCACTCGGGTAACCAGTGTGGACAGAGGACTAGGGAAGGGTTCCTGATGGTCAGGTGGGTTACTTTGCTGGGCCCTAGGCAAGGGGATTCCTCCCCACCTGTCCAACTGCAGAGGTCCCCAGAATCAAAGTTGAATTAGCCAGGCGAGGTGGCTCACATCTGTAATTCCAGCACTTTGGGAGGCAGAGGCGAGAGGACTGCCTGAGCGCACGGGTTAGAGACTAGCCTGGGCAATAAAGAAATTAGCTGGGTGTGGTGGTGCGTGCATGTGGTTCCGGCCTGAGCCCAGCAGGTCGAGGCTGCTGGCCCCTGACCCTGGGATTGCACACTCACATCCACTGCGCGTGATCGTCGACTTACTGCCTGTCTTCCACCCGCAGCCTGCTCGCTCCGGGGGAGAGGGCCACCTCCGCCTGGCCGGTTCCGGCACGGGGCGGGGTCGGCGGGCGGGGCAGCCGCAGACGCCGCCGAAGTGAGCATGCGGGCCCCACTTCCGGCCCGCAGAGCCCCGCTTCCGGCCCGCAGAGCCCCGCTTCCGGCCCGCAGAGCCCCGCTTCCGGCCCTTGTACGCACCCACTCACTGTTACTCACCTGGGCGCCACGAGTCCGGGAAAAACAACCGGAGCGGCTGTGACGCCCAGGCGGGCCCGCGGGAGGCCCCGCGAGTCCCCGGAGCGCCGGCGTCGGCCCGGCGGACTGAGGCACCAAGGCCGGCCGGCCGCCGTCGGGTCTCGGCTCGCGCGCGTCTCACGGGGGCTCGGGACGGGCCTTTCGCGGTGGGACGACGGCTTTTAGGCTCCAGCGGGCGCCCAGGAAGGGGCTGGCGGCTGCCACGGCCGGGACCGACAGGCGCCGGGCACGGCGCTTCGCACCAGCACGCCGGAACATTTGACGCCGACCTGCGTTTGAAGCGCTTTCTCCAAGCCCCTGCCGCGGGCACGGCCATCGCCCCCTTTGGCCAATGAGAGGAAGCGGAGGTGCCGGGGTCAAGCGACTTCGCCCTCAGCGTGCTGGACGACGCCAGCGCCGACTGATCCCCCGGCAGCGAGCGGGGCAGACGCGCACCCGGGCGGCCTCCCCAGAGGCGGGCCGGGCCTCCGCCGGACACGCTGCGGCGGCTCCGGCGCGGAGTCGCCCCTTGACTTCCGGTCGGGCCCTGCGCGAGGCACACGGTCCGCCTTTTCCGGCCGGAGGTCTCGGGCGGGGAAAGGGCCGTGCCTGGGGGCTCCTCGGGCACGGAAGCCTGCCTGCAGCCCCCCAGCCCGGCGTCGGGCGAGAGCCGGCATCGAGGAGGCTCTGGCCCAGGCCATTGCCCGCACACCGCCCCGTCCCGCTGGGTTCTTCCGCGTGCTCTTTGGCGCCCCCTCCCGCAGGACCACGGAACAGCAGGCGTCTGGACCCCCGCCCCGCGGACTCTCCCGGCGACCCCTTCGGGAAGAAGGCGCCCCTCTACCTTCGCCCTGGCCCACCCGGACGTCTTCCGGGGACCCGTGTCGCCTCCTTCCCCCTGCCTTCAGTAGCTTTTTTTTTTCTGAGTCGGAGTCTCACTCTGTCGCCCAGGCTGGAGGTCAGTGGCGCGCTCCCGGCCACCTCAGCCTCGACCTGCTGGACTCTGGCCCTCCTCCCGCCTCCGCCTTCCAAGGAGCTGGAACTACAGGCGTGCACCACCGCGCCTAGCTAATTTCTTGATTTATTGTAGAGATGAGGTCTCGCCAAGTGGCCCAGGCGGGTCTCGAACCCGCGGGCTCAGGCAGTCCTCTCGCCTCGGCCTCCCAAAGTGCTGGGATGACAGGCGTGAGCCACCGGGCCCGGCCAATACAGGTTTTAAAACGCCATGTGCTTCCTCACCGAAAACGTGTTAGCAGGATGCCGACTACTGTCCATCGTCGGTCGTGCTTGGCGTGAGCCCTGACCTACAGTAGGTGCCCAGGGGACATGGCTTTGATAGACGTGACTAGATGAAGACAAGGGCAGGATTTCAGGCAGAATCATCTCGGGAAGCAGGATTGGGGTGGGGGCAGGCCCCGGGCACGACGGCTTGCTTACCGGGCCATCAGGGCCTCTTCGCGGGGCGTGGTCACGTTCCAGTACCGGCCGGCCGAGTGTCCGACCAGGGCGCTGCAGGGCAGGGTGGGGGGCCGAGCGCAGAACCAGAGCTCCCCGGAGTCCTCATCCTTGTAGTGGCAGGTGGGCTCCTCGTTCCCCGTGGACAGGGGGTTCACGTTGCAAGTCACGTTCTCCTCGTATCCCGCGGGCCCCCGGAAGTAGCCCACGAAGTCGACGGTGGCCCAGTGGTCTCTCCAGATCCTCCGCAGCACGCCCACCGCCTCGCTGGAGTGGATCAGCCGCACTCGGACCCGGGCCCCGCCGGCCCAGAGCAGCGGGAAGGACAGCAGGTACGTGCCGTTCTCCAGATCCCGGACTTCCCCGGGGACGCCCGTCCCCGGGTGCGGACCCAGCAGCTGAGCCCGGAACAGGTCTCCGCCGTGGGTCTTGGGCCTGCCCCGGTGGTCCCTCGCCACGAGGACGGCCTCCAGGCAGCCGCCCACGGCGTAGCTGGCCTGGGCGGGACCCCGCAGGCGGTAGCTGGAGGTCTGGGGGCTGGTGGAGGCCAGAAGGCTCTGCTCGTCTCCGGGGGCCGGAGGCCAGTACAGGAGGCGGGTCAGGTTGGCGAACCCCTCCGGGAGAGCGCGGGAGGACTCGTGCACAGGGCGGGGGGCCGGGGGCCCGGGGGTGGCCGCGTCAGGCAGGAAAGCCCTGGAGTACCAGACCTGTGGGTACAGAGAGAGGGACCCGTCAGTGGTTTTCATCTCTCTTCTGGGAAGGAAATTTCTTTTTCTTCCCCCTACTTTTTTTTGAGTTGGAGTCTCACTCCGTCGCCCAGGCTGGAGTGAGTGGCACCGCTCATGGCCACCCCAGACAACCTGCTGGGCTCTGGCGCTCCTTCCCCTCAGCCTTCCAAGTAGCCGGAACTACAGGCACGTGCTACCCCGCTCTGCTAATTTTTTGATTTATTGTAGAGATGAGGTCTCACTGCCCAGGCGGGTCTCGAACCCATGGGCTCAGGCAGTCCACTCGCCTCGGCCTCCCAAAGTGCTGGGATGACGGGCTGAGCCACCGAGCCCGGTCTTTTAAAAAATATATTTATTTATTTATCACAGAATCTCGCTCTTTTGCCCAGGCTGAAGTGCAGTGGCACAATCATAGCCTACCGCACTTTGAACTCCTGAGCTCAAGAAATCCTCCCACCTCAGCCTCCCAAGCAGCTGGAACTACAGGTGCATGCTATCATGCTTGGCTAATTTTTAGTAGAACTGGAGTCTCACGATGTTGAACAAGCTGGTCTCGAACTCCTGGCCTCAAGCAATCCTACCTTGGCCACCCAAAGTGATGGGATTATAGGCATGAGCCGCACCTGGCCCTGGGAAGGGAATTCCTTTTTTTTTTTTTTTTCTTTTTTGTTGAGTCGCAGTCTCACTCTGCCACTCAGGGCTGCAGTGCAGTTCTCATGGCCACCCCAGCGTTGACCTGCTGGGGTCAGACGATTCTTCCACCTCAGCCTTCCAAGTAGCTGGAAATATAGGCGCGCACCACCACGCCCAGCTAATTTTTTGATTTGTTGTAGAAAGGGGATTTCTATTCACCAATTTTTTTTTTTGTGAGTTGGAGTCTCGCTCTGTCACCCAGGCTAGAGTGCAGTGGCACACCCTCACAACCACTGCAACCTCCACCTGCTGGGCTCAGGCAATCTTTCTGCCTCAGCCTTCCAAGTAACTGAATCTACAGGCACATGCAACCATACCCAGCTAATTTTCTGATTTATTGTAGAGATGAGGTCTTGCCAAGTTGGCCCGGCTGGTCTTGAACCCTGTGCACTCAGGCAGTCTTCTCACCTCGGCCTCCCAAAGTGCTGGGATCATAGGCATGAGCCACCACACCCGGCCTTGAACTATGATATTTAAAAATCATTCTTGGCTGGGCATGGTGGCTCACGCCTATAATCCCAGCCCTTTGGGAGGCCGAGGTGAGAGGATTGCCTGAGCCTACATGTTCGAGACCAGCCTGGGCAACTTGGTAAGACCTCGTCTCTACAATAAATCAAAAACCTGGCTGGGTGTGGTGGTGCATGCCTGTAGTTCCAGATTCTTGAAAGGCTGAGGCGAAAAGATTGCTTGAAGATTGCTGTAGTTCCAGCAGGTCGAGGCTGCAGTGACTGGGAGCATACCACTGTCCTCCAGCCTGGGTGACAGAGTGAGATTCCGACTCAAAAAACCAAACAAACACAAAAAACACCTATTCCTGGGCTCCACACCCAGAGCTTCTGATCAGTAGGTGGGGGGGGCTGAGAATGGGCATTATTGGTTCTCAGGCGATGGCTGGGACAGCTGGTTCACAGACCACGCTTTGAGAACCCCTGCTTGACAAGCCTACAACTCAGTCAATGGAAGAAGTGCACAGGTGTTCTAGAGCTTGTGTGTTCCTCCAATGCTGCTTTATAATAAGGCACACAGCCCAGCCAGGGAGAGGCATGCACAGGTGTTCTAAAACACAAGTGTTCCAACTGCCTTGAGCACAGAGCATGCTCTGGGCACCAGGTGCCCTGTTGTCAGAAGCAGCAAAAGCACTGATAAATCAAGAGTTGGCTAAGTGGAGGTCTGTTCAAAGAGCTTCTTCTGTACAGCTTTTTAAAACACACGAGCCAGCATTGGATACTTTATTCTATAGCATTGTGGAAAAAGGAGAGTTTGGAGTGTGACTTAAGGCTTAGACTTAAGGCTTAAGCAAAGCTATCAGTCTCTCTCCAGTTTAAGTTATTGGGCTTGCATAACCATGGGGTGTCTCTCCAAGAGACAGAGATGGCCAGGCCCAGAGATTACATACCACGGTTTAAAAGAGTACACAGTTCAGGAGAGAGGTAGAGTTTGAGTTTCTGTCTTTCAGATGTAGTGACTTGACCACTCATCACTGTAACACCATCAGAGACCTATTTGGAAGTCAGGTTAAATCAAAATTATAATGAGGTGGCCAGGCACAATGGCTCATACCTGTAATTCCAGCTCTTTGAGAGGCCCAGGCAAGAAGATTGCTTGAGCCCAGGAGTTCTAGATCAGCCTGGGCAACACAGTGAGACTTTGTCTCTACAAAAAATAAAAGGTTAGCCAGGTGTGGTGGTGCACACCTGTAGTCCCAACTACTCGGGAGGGAAGGATCCCCTGAGCCCAGGAGGTTGAGGCTGCAGTGAGCCATGATCATGCTCAATAAGGCGGGACTCGGTGTCTCAGCCTGTAATCCCAGCACTTAGGGAGGCCGAGTCGAGTGGATTGCCTACGCCCTCGGGTTCGAGACCAGCCCGGGCAACTTGGCAAGACCTCATCCCTACAATAAATCAAAAATTAGCTGGGCATGGTAGTGCGTACCTGTAGTTCCAGCTCTTTGGAAGGCTGAGGCGGAAGGATCGCCGGAGCCCAACAGGTCGAGGCTGAGGTGGCAGTGAGTGTGCCGCGGCCCTCCAGCCTAAGCGACAGAGTGAGACTCCAACTCAAAAAAGAAATTGTTAGGAGGGAAATTTTTATGTTTGTGTATTTACCACAATAAAAGTGAAAGAGGAAAGAAGGACAGAAGGGAAGAAAGAAGGGAGGGAGGGAGGGAGGGAAGAAAAAACTCTCAGTTCACCAGGACTCGTCACAGCAATAACATCAGTTTATCTCAGGCTGAACACTGAAAACTTTGAGTTAATGCCCAGAAAGAAGATGCTGTGGAGGCAACTCAGCTTGAACCCAGTTGTTATTTAGTCTAATGTAAATGATTTGTCAAACCTTTGTAAATACATAGGTTTGTATCCTTGAGTATGCTTTTGCTTTGTTTCCCTGTTTATTCCTAGTAAAGCTCCTTTTTGGAGAATTGTAACTTGTGTTTGGTAGCACCAAGAGGAAAATAAAATCTCTACATGTGCACCAAGCTAGGAGGAGGAACAGAGTGTCCTTGTAGGCCATAGGAAGGTCGCAGTGACCTTCTCAGTTGTAAGAAGCGGAAAGGAGCCAGTTGGGCTGGAGTAGAAATGTTGCAACCTGGGAAAACGAAAGCATGGACAGCGTGGGTTTCTGTCTTCTCCTCAAACAAGTTATTTTAGGCCAGTGTTTTGGCTTCCCTTACAGCTACGCCCGTCTGATACAATTTGCTCGTTCTCCTTCTAAGAACTTGTCCCACCATGACACCTCTGCTCCTGGGTTAGGAGGCAGGAAGATGGAACGAGGGCCGCTCTCAGCCTCCTTCTCCCAGATGAAAGGGGGTAGTTCGAGCTGACGGGTGGAGAGCGAGAAGGGGAGAGAGGAACACTCACCCAGATTGCAATGACGGACCCCATAGCCACAATCTTGTGCCACTTGAACTGTCTGACCGGTAGGTCTGTGGAAGCCTGGAGCTGTTTATTCGACATCTGGCTTGTGATCAAGACCCTAGGTAGAGAATTTTTAAAGTCCAAAGATCCATAAGAAACTATCGACATAGAAGGTGCATGTTGATAATGGCAGTCTTTGAGATTTCCAGCTGCGTGATTAAATAAGTCAAGGCTATCTTCAGCAATGTGACCCATGCTTGGGCCAAAGAACATCCAGCTCCTGCCCCAACCCCTTAGAGACTTCATCACTGATCCTGCAGATTTCCAAGCCCCCTGAGGGTACCTGTGTCTTCAACTCTGGTCTTTAGCAACATCAGCCTTCCCAAAGAGGTCGTTCCCCTTTCGACACGACGTCGAGTTTGGCCAAAACAGCGGCCGCTGGACCCTTCTTTCTTCCGCCCCCCCAAGCAGCGAGCACTTGAACAAGCGAAGGGGGTGGGAGAAGACGCTGAGTCACCGAGTCTTCCAGAAAACTAGGCTTTTCTGCCAGCTCTATCCCCAAGGACTATGATGCTCAGGAAGGTTTTTGGAACTCGCTGTGCCTCACCGGCCTCTCAAAAACTTGTTTCCGCTTCCACATTTCTCCTGTTAGTACCCCTTCCAGGCCCTCTTTTTCTCTTCCAACCCCTCCACATTTGGTGAGTCATCAAATTATGTTCCCTAAGATGTCAGTGAGACCTCACCTTGTTGTGCCTTTGTGAATTAATACTCACTGGGCATGTTTTATTTTTGTGACAAAACATGAGCTATTCAAAGGAGAGTGTAGCAAGATAACAAGCCAGTGGAGTAGAGTTAGATGACTCACTTACCTTGGATGCCACTGTAGAATGCCCCCAGGTGGTGAAAGCCTGGGCCTGGAAGAACTGCATCCGTCATCGGAAGTCAGGGGTGTGTCCATTGCCATTGATTTGGAAATCAGTTATGTAGGAGATGTTCCCCAAATGGAAAACTCACAGTGAATGGGAGAAAAGACTCCGACTGGGACTAGAAACATGCTTTTGTGTACATGGAGAGGACAAACCAGCACCCAGGTGCCAGAGAAATAAAATTGTGACCACCTTCTGAATACGAGAAATAGAATGCACCGGGCTCGGTGGCTCAGCCTGTAATCCTGCACCTTTGGGAGGCTGAGGTGAGTGGATTGCCTGAGCCCGTGGATTCGAGACCCGCCTGGGCAGTGAGACCTCATCTCTACAATAAATCAAAAAATCAGCCGGGCGTGGTAGCGCACACCTGTAATTCCGGCTACTCGGAAGGCTGAGGCGGAAGGATCGCCGGAGCCCAGCGGGTCGAGGCTGCGGTGGCCGGGAGTGGCCACTACACTCCAATCTGGGTGACTGAGTGAGACTCCAACTCAAAAAAAGAAAACAGAAATAGAATGCGTCCGTTGCTCAGGGGATAGAGTGTATTTAGCTTAGAAGGTGAATCTGGACTCAGAAAACTATTCACTGCCTTTACTGGGATTTGAATCTCAGCTTCATTTTTAGGGGGCGTTGTGTTTTCCCTAGTTTTTTAATCTGTTTTTTTTCTCCCACAATAAACAACTTCCAACACTGATATCAAAACTACTGGGCTCAAACTACAGTTAGAAACAAAACAGTGTGACTCAAGCCTGTAATTCCAGCACTTTGGGAGGCAAAGGTAAGAGGATTACCTGAGCCCATGGGTTCGAGACCAGCCTGAGCAACTTGGTGACACCTTGTCTCTACAATAAATAAAAAAATTAGCCAGGCGTGGTAGCAAGTGCCTGTAGTTCTGGCTACTTGGAAGGCAGAGGTGGAAGGATCGGCAGAAGCGGAAGGATCGGCAGAGGTGGAAGGATCGCCGTAGCCCAGCAGGTCGAGGCTGCAGTGGCTGTGAATGTGCCACTGCACTCTAGCCTGGGCAACAGAGTGAGACTCCAACTCAACAAACAAACAAATAAACACACAAAAAAAGTAAACGCAAAAATGTAGAAGGAATGAAATAATATAGATAAGCAAAACGAATGAACTGGAAAACACAATAGAGAATTGAGTAAAAAAGTTGGTGTTTGACAAAGACTAATAAAACGGGAAAACCTCAGGTGAGATTAATCAAGGATAACCAATAGCAGGTATAAAAAGGGGTATATCATGGCATATCCTGCAGATACTAAAACATAATCAAAAGATATTACAAATAATTTTGTCAATTTGAAAATTTAGATAAAATTGACAAATTCTTGGAAAAAACCTTATCAAAATAAATACAAGAAGAAGAAAAAAATCCAGATAGTCTTATATCTATTAAGTAAACTGAATGTGAACTGAATGTGTATTTTAAAACCTGCCAGCCAGGTGCAGTGGCTCACACCTGTAGTAGTCTCAGCACTTTAGGAGACTGATGCAGGAGGATTTCTTGGGCTCAGGAGTTTGAGACCAGCATGGGCAACATAATGAGACCCTGTCTCTACAAAACATTGGAGAAGTTAAGGTGGGAGGATCTCTTGAGCCCAGGAATTTGAGGCTACAGTGAGCTGTGACTGTGCCATTGCACTCCAGCCTATGTGACAGAGTGAGACCTAATCTCAAAAACAAAACAACATAAAAAAACCTTCAGCCAACGAAAACACCGAACATGAATTGCTTCCCAAGTAAATCTTCTAAACATGTAAAGAAAGCCTTACATAGAGTACTAAAATTCTGCCACCAAATAGAAAAATAGGTAATATTTCCAACTTATTTGAAGACTTCATGACTTTAATACTAAAACCTAAAAATGACATGAAAGGAAAATTTCAGACCAGACTCTTTCATAGACAATCACAAAATTACTAAACAAATCAGTGAGCAATTTTAAGTTAAAGAATACAGATATTTAACAACCTATGTTGTTAAAAGTTCAGAATAGGAGACTGGTTTCAGCTCTGATACATAAGGAGCTTTGATGTAATCACTCCCATCCTTACAACAAGAAAAAAGACTGGGCAAAAGGAAAATCAACAACTCTTCTTAGATCCATCAGAGAATTGAGATCACAGGGCAAGGTACCATCCCCAAAACAGTAAAGACAGGCAAATACGGAGAATCACAGCTTACCTGGAGCCAGAATTTGTAGGAATACTCAAATGGCAATTGACAAATTATTGGAGGCTGAGTGTCAAGTAGCTTGAGAGTTGACTCAGGGCCCTGTCTCAAGGAGCTTCCAATCCTTTTTTTCTGTTTTTTCTCCAGAAGGCTTCTGGGGTATCACATTGGAGAAAAACAAAAACAAAAACCCTCATGCTTCAAGTAGGAGCAAGGGAAAAATAGCCACTTTAAAATACATCTAGGGCTGGGCTCGGTGGCTCAGCCTGTCATCCCGCGCCTTGGGAGGCTGAGGTGAGTGGATTGCCTGAGCCCGTGGGTTTGAGACCTGCCTGGGCAACTTGGCGAGACCTCATCTCTACAATAAGTCAAAAGCTAGCCGGGTGTGGTAGCACGTGCCTGTAGTTCGGCCACTTGGAAGGCTGAGGCAGAAGGATTGCTGGAGCCCAGCAGGTCGAGGCTGCCGGTGGCTGGGAGCGGCTACTGCACTCCAGTCTTGGCGCCAGAGTGAGACTCCCAACTCAAAAAAAAAAAAAAAAAAAATACATCTAGGACATTCTGTCTTCAGAAACAAAGGCCAGCACTCAAGAGAAACTACCTTACCAGAGGCTTATCTGACATAGGGGGTGGACAATTAAGATAATTTGCGTTCATTCTAACTTTCTTGTCTCACATAAAAGGGAAAAAAGGCAACTGGGCTCAGTGGCTCAACCTGTAATCCCAGCACTTTGGGAGGCCGAAATAAATTAGCAGTAAATAAAAAATTAGCTGGTCATGGTCGCGTGCACCTATAGTTCCAACTACGTGGAAGGCTGAGGTGGAAGGATCACCGGAGCCCAGCAGGTTGACGCTGGGGTGGCCGTGAGCATACCACTGCACTTCGGCCTGAATGACGGAGTGAGACTCCAACTCAAAAAAAAAAAAAAAAAAAGGGAAAAAGGCAAATATGTATTTCTGAGGGTCACAGCCCAGAGACTCAAGCCCACCAAAAATCCAAAGATTTAACAAGATTAGCATGTTTCCCTTTCTCCCATATTTTACTGCCACAACAGTAGGACTCCAGTATAATAACAGTGAACTGTGTCTGTGAGAGTTGCAAGACAGACTTTAAGAAGGAGTTCTTAGGGCAAACCAAAGAAAACAGAGGAAACAAAGAAAATGGAGGGAACTAAAGCCTCAGGTACCTACTACTAGAGCAAACATAAATACAGCCCCATGTCTGACTTGCTTTTTTTTTTTTGAATCAGAGTGACTCACTGCGTCACCCAGGCTGGAGTGCAGTGGCATGCTCCCGGCCACCACAGCCTCAACCTGCTGGGCTCCGGCGATCCTTCCGCCTCAGCCTTCCAAGTAGCTGGAACTACAGGCATGCACTGTCATGCCTGGTTAATTTCTTTTCTTTTTTTTTATAATGTAGAGACGAGGTCTCGCCAAGTTGCCAGGGCTAGCCTCGAACTCATGGGCTCAGGCAATCCACTCACTTCGGCCTCCCAAAGTGCTGGGATTACAGGCTGAGCCACCGAGCCCGGCCCATGTCTGGCTTTCAACAAAAAAATTACAAGGCATGCTAAAAACAGAGTCTGGAGAAACAGAAAGCATCAGACTCAAACTCACATATGACACAGATTTTGGATCAAGAACGAGGCAAGATGTCCTCTTTCACCACTGCTATTTGACTTTGTATTGGATGACCTAGCTAAGGCAAGAAGACAAGAAAAGAAAGTAGAAGATACACAAATTGAGAAGGAAGGAATGAAACTTGTCATTGCCCTCACTGCCCTGAGCGTTCAGTCGTTTTTAACCAAAAATGACATGACCCCTGTGCCCCACCCTTTCTATTCACCCAATCTTACCCTGAGCGACTTTTTGGTTCCCCGGATGGAAAGAAATCCTCAAAGGGAACGTTTTGCCAGTGTGGAAGAGGTGAAACAAAAAACGGCAGAAGCACTAAAAGGCATCAAATTGACAAGTTCAAAAACTGTTTTGAGCCGTGGAAAAAGCATCTCAATAAGTGTATTGCATCAAACGAAGAGTACTTTGAAGGTGACTGAAGTTTAAACATGTAAAAATAAATACACAATTTTTTATAAATCTGGGTTTTGGGAGTCTTCCCTCATACATATAAAATTTTGAAGACATGCAAATGGCCAACTGACCAAGGAAGATGAAATCATCTTCCTGAAAATCATCATGGAAATGAAAATCAAAACCACCATGAGACATAGTGAGATATCACCTCATACCTGTTAGGGTGGCTGTATATTTTTGTTGTTGTTTGCAAGGATTTGGAGAAATTGTATACTGTTACAGGGATGTAAGACGGTGGAACAACTACGGAACACTATATAGTTTTCTCAAAAAATTAAAAATAGAACTACCATATGATTTAGAATCTCTTCTGGGTATTTATTCAAAAAAGAAAATCAGAACCTCAAATTGTGTGTGTGTGTGTGTGTGTGTGTGTGTGCTCCTGTCCCATGTTCACTGCAGCATTATTCATAACAGCCAACATGTAGAAACAACCTAAATGTTCCATCAACAAATGAATATATAAAGAAAATGTGGTATATACAAACATGGAATATTAGCCTTAAAAGAAGAAAACCCTGCCGTATGTGACAACACGGGTGGACCTTGGGATCACCAGCCTAACTGAAGTAAGCCAAGTGTTCCATGCAGTATTTGTCCTTCTGTGATTGGCTTATTTCAAATGAGGTATAAGCATAGATGCCTTCTATGAGGCACCTAAAATAGTCAAACTCATGAGAGCAGGTAGAGGAACCGTGGTTCTGGGGGACGAGGGAAATGAGGAATTGCTGTCCAACAGATCTCAAGTTTTTGTGGTGGTGTTTTTTTTGAGATGGAGTCTCACTCTGTCGCCCAGGCTGGAGTGCAGTGGCATACTCACAGCCACCCCAGCGTTGGCCAGCTGGGCTCCAGTGATCCTTCCGCCTCAGCCTTCTGAGTAGCCGGAACAACAGGTACGTGCTACCACACCCGGGTAATTTTTTTGATTTATTGTAGAGGTGAGGTCTCTCCAAGATGTCCGGGTTGGTCTCGAACCTGCGGGCTCAGGCAATCCACTCGCATCGGCCTCCCAAAGTGCTGGGATGACAGGCTGAGCCACCGAGCTCAGCCAATCTAAAGTTTAAGCCATACAAAATGAATACATTCCAGAGATCTGCTGTACCACACTATGCTTAGAATTAACAGTATTGTGCTATACACTTAAAAATTGTCCAGAGGGAAGATCTCCGTTCTTACCACAGTAAAAAAACAAACAAGCAAAAAACGCTCTCAGTGGACATCTCAGCTCTCTCAGTGGACGTGTCACTCCCCCCAGAAACCTGGAGGAGTGAACGGACTTGTCATACCCCGTCTCTCTTCCCAAATTCACCAGTCGTGCTGAACCCCTCCACCTCAGAAGTGGATGAAGGTTGGAGGTCTAAAGGAAGGTTACACTAACTGCTGCCACCCCTTGGTAGAAACATTAGCAGTGAGGAACAAGTGCTTCCTCCATAGCCTCTATAAGGCACAATGAATTCTAATACATTGGCTGGGAAGAGACAGTCTCATGGACATATGGATAGATGTTATGAACAGGTAATTTGCCAGATGGCCAAAAACCACAGGAATAGAATTTCAAACTAACGCGAAGCTAAAAAAACTAAAAATTAAAGAATACCCAGCTATCACTCCTTATTTCTGTCTGGAATGTGGAAGAAAGTGCATTCTTAAATTTTGCTGGCTGGTCAAACTTTAAAGCGTTCCAGTTTTTTTGGATGGCAATCTGGCTATACCTGTTAGTATTTAAAATATACATATTTGGCCAGGCATGGTGGCTCAGCTTGTAATCCCAGCACTTTGGGAGGGTGAGGTGAGAGGATTGCGCGAGCCCGGGGGTTTGAGACCAGCCTGGGTAACTTGACGAGACCTTTTCTCTACAATAAATCACAAAAACTAGCCAGGCGTGTGACACACGTCTGTAGTTCCAGCTGCTTGGAAGACTGAGGCAGAAGGATTGCCAGAGCCCAGCAGGTTGAGGCTGCAGTGGCTGTGAGCGTACCACTCCACTCCAGCCTGGGCAACAAGAGTGAGACTCCAACTCAAAAAAATAAGTAAAAATAATAATAAAATGGCCAGTCTCGGTGGCTCAGCCTGTAATCCCAGCACTTTGGGAGGACCAGGTGAGGGGATTGCCTGAGCCTGCAGGTTTGAGACTAGCCCAGGCAACCTGGTGAGACCTTGTCTCTACAATAAATAAATAAATAAAATTTAGCCGGGCCTGGTAGCACACACCTGTAGTTCTAGCTACTTGGAAGGCTGAGGTGGAAGGATCGCCAGATCCCAGCAGGTTGACATTGGGGTAGGTGTGAGTGTGCCACTGCACTCCAGCCTGGGTGACGGAGTGAGACTCCAACAACAAATAAAATAAAAATCTTTGAACTAGCAATTCTGCTTTTGGATATGTATCTTAGGGAAATTATTAAAATTGTGGAAATAAGAAAGCTTACTTTCATGAAGGATTTGCTTCCCCTCTTCTTTGAGGTTAGGCCATAGGGAAGGGAAGGATTAGGCAGCACAAGGACGGGCATAGCCCTAGGTGCTACCTTGGTGGCGGTGATATGTCTAACGGGAAGGGATTAGCCACATGAGGCAGGGGCTGAAGAAGGGCCAGGTGACCCAAGACCGAAGCTGAGGGAGGGCCTGTAAGACGACTCATGCTTTCTCTTCCCGCCCGTCCCAGGTGCTTCAGGAGCCGCGGGTACCGCGCAGGCATGGCCAAGTCCAGGAACCACACCACACACAACCAGTCCCGAAAACGGCATCGAGAAACCTCGATCACAAGACACGAGGCTCTCAAGGGGCTGGACCCCAAGTTCCTGCGGAACATGCGCCTTACCAGGAAGCACAACAAGAAGGGCCTGAAGAAGATGCGAGCCAACAACGCCAAGGCCAGGAGTGCATGTGCTGAGGCTCCCAAAGCCCGAGGTTAAGCCCAAGACCCAAAAGCAAGCTTGCCCAAGATCCTAGCCACAAGCTTGCACGACCTGCCTACATTGCCCACCCCAAGCTTGGGAAGCGAATTCGCGCCCATACTGCCAAGGGCCATGGCTCTGCCATCCAAAGGCCAAGGATCAAACTGGCCCCAGCTGCAGCTTCACCTGCAGCTCCAGCTTCAGTTCCAGCTCCTGCTCTGGCTCCCAAAGGTGCCCAGACGCCCACAGAAGCTCCCGAGTAGAGACCTCTGTCGCCCAACCTGCAGACTGGTTTGACCCCCAGGCTGCTGTCTGCGTGGGCTGATGTCAAATAAACCTGAGGCAGGAAAAAAAAAGATTACTCATATGGGCTAGATGTAGTAATTCACATCTGTAATCCCAGCACTTTGGGAGGCTAAGGTGAGAGGATCACTCGAGGCCAGGAATTGGAGACCAGCCTAGGCAACATAGAGAGACGCCAACTCTCTAGAAAAAATTCAAATGAGCTGGACGTGGTGGCACGCGCTTGTAGTCCCTTGTACTTAGGAGGCCGAACAGGGGGTTTGCTTGAGCCCAGGAGTTCAAGCCTGCAGTGAGCTAAGATCACACCACTGCACTCCAGCCTGAGCCACCAGAGCAAGGTCCTGTCTCAAAACACAGACAAGCACAGCTGCATGTATGAGGCACATGGGCTTAGGGCATCTTCCAGATTGTCTGAAGCCAGAGAGAAATAGACCCACGGGAAATCTGGCCTGGGGCACTGGAACCTGACCTTCTGCCACAGCATGAGTCCTGGGAGTGGTTGAGGGATATTGTTATTTGAGGGGAGGGGGAAGAGAGAGATTGCTCTTTGACCCCATGACTATCTGGCTAGTGGAGGGGATGGAGGACCGCCAACCTGAGGACACGCTGAGACTCCCCTGACCTTCTGCATCAACTTCTCTGTCTCTATTCCACAGCAACAAAGAGCCCTGGGCCAGGGGTAGTACAGAAAATGAGGGATGTCCCCCGTCTCGTTCATACTATTGTCTCCAACGGTGTCCATGGGGGGATTGAGTAAGTGTATGATATGCAAATGCAATTAAGATGATGAGGCCCCATAAAAACGTAAAGCAAAAACAGCAAATATAGTAGAATAATAGCAGCAACCAGAAGATACCCACAGCCGAATGTGGTAGCTCATGCCTGTCATCTCAGCACTTTGGAGGTGGAGGCAAGAGGATTGCCTGAGTCCAGGGGTTTGAGACCAGCCCAGGCAACTTGACATGACCTTGTCTCTACAGTAAATTTAAAAAAATTAGCCGGGCTCGGTGGCTCAGCCTGTAATCCCATGCCTTTGGGAGGCTGAGGTGAGTGGATTGCCTGAGACCACAGGTTCAAGACCTGCCCGGGCCACTTGGTGAGACCTCATCTCTACAATAATTCAAAAAATCAGCTGGGCGTGGTAGTGCGCGCTTGTAGTTCCAGCTACTTGGAAGGCTGAGGCTGAAGGATCGCCGGAGCCCAGCAGGACGAGGCTGTGGTGGCCGGGAGCGGCCACTGCACTCCAAGCCTGGGTGGCAGAGTGAGACTCCAACTCACAACAAAAAAGACACCTACACAGCGTTTCAGCCATCCACATGAGGGTTGCTGTTGTGTAGAGGGAGGCGGATGGAAGAGATCCGGTGCCCCAACATCTATGACCAAACCCAGACACACTCCCATCACCTCCCTTTTCTTCAGACACAAGAATCTCAGTCCCTCTCCCACCCACCTGCTCGCCTCCCTTACCTCTGTCCACCACCCGGCAATGTCACCTTCTGTCCTTATGCCGGTAAGTCGGGCAGATGTCCTCAGCATCCAGAGGCTCCCAACACTGCCCTGGACGCCTAGCTGTCGGGCATCTGCCTCCAGCATGGTGACCACACAGTGTTCCCTAAACACTCATCAAGCGGAGGCAAATAAACTTAACGTGGGGTAGAGCCAGAGGCAGGGACAAGCTGACCTCTTCCCTACCTTCATAAAGCACCTGGTGTCTACTTTGCAATTTCGCCCCCTCCTGCCCCACCTCTAACAGGGAACGTCTGTCCTCCTCAGCACTCACTTCCCGGGGCTAAGGGAAGACCTAGAAATGCGGACAATCGCCACTCGGACTCTTCAGGCATCTCACCACTCAGCTGCTTCTCTCCACTCCTGGACTGGGTTGCAGACTCCATAGTCTCCCCAACACAGCCCTCACGCCCAGGCAGATACATTCGGTGAGAGCATGCCAGAAGAATTCATCTAAATGAGTATACATTCTGCCCAGGGCAGAGCCAAGTTGACATCATAATTCAAGCCCCAAAGGGACGCCTGCCAAGCCATCTCAGAGAAGCTTGTCTGGCTAGCGGATAGACACGTCACTATAGACCTGAACTTACTGTTGGTCTTTGGGTAGTCATCAGTGTGCCTGGTACTCCAGCTAGCACTGTGTTCGAGACGACCTACATGGATGCTGGGTCTCAGATAGCGTAAATAGAGGCAAAAGGGAAATGGGAACCACAGTGACTGGGTCTGCTTCCAGTTCCCAGTGCCACCACCCTCTGTCCTCTGGTCCGTTCATGGGCTGGAGAATGTAGGGAAGCCATCGGTGGGTCACAGAACCACAGGGCCGACTGTGGGCCTGCTGGCGTAGCGCCATGCCTCAGACAGACACCCTAGCCACCTCCTTGGCTCTGTCAAGTTGGACACGGACTACTGGACTGTGGAGGTGGCCACCCAGTATCCTTTCCTGGGGATATTCTGTAACTCCTGGAAAAATCAAAGATTCTTTCTAGCCACTGCCTTGCTGAGCTGTGGTGTGGCCTTGTGCTGTTTAAGCTAGGGACGAGCCATGCATTCTTAAGCTTTGGTCTCCTCCCCTGTCTTGGGGAGGTGAATCTCCTCTCTCTCTCTCTCTTTCTCACTTAGTTTTAAAATAGACTGCATTTCCTAATCTAGCAAAAGCAAAGAAAAAAGATTCATACCACCTTCCTCCCAACCACTAATCGATTCCTAGTTCTCCCCAAGGTTGCCAGTGCTAATGGTCATTGTCAAGGTCTTTTCCTCAATATCTTTCTCAAGTTCTCAGCAGTACTGGAAGCTGTTGACTGCTTTTCCTCTTTGAAGGCTTATGAAATTCCAGTTTTTATGACTACTGGAGTCTCCTGTCTTCTTGACCACTCAGACTTTGCCCCTTACCCCCAGCTGTGGGCATTACCCAACATTCTTTTTTTTTGAGTTGGAGTCTCAGTCCTTCACCCAGGCTGGAGTGCAGTGGCACACATGCTCACGGCCACCCCAGCGTCGACCTGCTGGGCTTTGGCAATCCTCCTGCCTCAGCCTGCCGAGTAGCGAGAACTACAGGCCGGCGCTGCCACACCCGGCTATTTTTCATTTTATTGTAGAGACTAGGTCTCACTGAGTTGCCTGGGCTGGTCTCGAACCCGCGGGCTCAGGCAATCCACTTGCCTCGGCCTCCCAAAGTGCTGGGATGACAGGCTGAGCCATCGACCCCAGCCCCAACATTCTATTTGTTAAGCACTGTGTATATCACTCTCTTGAAATCAGGCCCATATCTCATGCCTTTCTTTGTACAGCATTAAAGAAACGAACAGCATTAAAGACAGTAATTTGCTCAGATTGTCATCTTAATCCACAGTGATTGCTTGACGAATAGGCTACATACCCGGCTCCCAAACCTGAATCTGCCCACGTATCCACTTCCCCTGCTCACGCTTTCTTTCTGAAGACTAACCCCCTTTCTTCCATTGCAGGATACCTCTTAATGCTTGTGCATTTCTCCTCTTCCTCTATAACCTTCGCAAATTCTTGTTTCCTCTCTTCCTGGCAACTCACAGGGTCACGTCCTGCCGATGCTTCAACTACTGCCAAAGTACACCATCTCCAAACGTGGGGATGAGGTGACCAGTCAAGTACCCAGGAGGAAGCTAAATGTGAGAAAGAGCCGCTTCAGTCGGAAGAGGACACGATGCTTCTCAGCAGAATAAGCATAGAGGCTGGGAATCAAGCAGCATTCCCAGAAGGAACAGGGCTGTGGGCGAGAGGAGCCTCATCACGGTAGAACACTGTGGTCCAAACCCCCGGACAAAGAATAATAGCCGCCTCCTCCCACTCATCCAAAAGCCTCCCCTACTGGGTGTCGGTAGAACAAAGCAACGCCCTGGGGCGAGGCTGCGAATGTCTCCCCCCCGGGGAGAAACTGCACTTGACGTCAGTCCCTAGGGGTAGGAGGGACGTGTACAGGGAGACGGGTATTGGGCTCCTGCTTAAAGCAGTGCTGCTTTCTTCTAAGTCTGACTTTTCCTCTCTTTCCTGTAGCTTCAACACTGAGAGGAGGAAAAACGGCTCAAGTTGTGGGGCGGGAGAAGGAGTCTAAAAGCCATGGCTCTAGGAAATGAGAGCTTGACGGACAGGGTGGGGATGCTTTGAGATTCAGGGTTTTCTTAGGAAAACATTATTTCTATTTCCAAAACATGTTATGCGAACTATTTGATCAGACAAGATAAGAAAGATCAGCCGGGCTCGGTGGCTCAGCCTGTCATCCCGCGCCTTTGGGAGGCTGAGGTGAGTGGATTGCCTGAGCCCTCGGGTTCGAGACCCGCCTGGGCAGCGAGACCTCATCTCGACAATAAATCAAAAAAATCAGCCGGGCGTGGTAGCGCGTGCCTGTAATTCCGGCTACTTGGAAGGCTGAGGCGGAAGGATCGCCGGAGCCCAGCAGGTCGAGGCTGCGGTGGCCAGGAGCGGCCACTGCACTCCAGTCTGGGCGACAGAGTGAGATTCCAACTCAAAAAAAAAAAAAGAAAGATCAGTTTACAAAAAGGAAAACTCAGCAAGCAGGGGGAGTAGTGTTAGGCCAGACCAGGGGTACAGTTTGCAATCCAGTGCCACACAAAAGACGCAAAAAATAGCACAGAAATTGGATTGTAAAATATAGTTTATTTAGAAAGCAAATTAGAAGGAGAGAGATTCACCTCCCCAAGGTAGGGGAGGAGGCCAAAGCTAAGAAACATGGCAGCCATAGCTCAAAGAGCCACGTGGACACGCCAGAGTTTAACCAAGCAGTAACACCTGCTGTCTGAAGCTGACTGCCTTTTAAACCTTGCCTTTGGTGGGGGGCAGGTTATTAAGGTGATTGGGTGGTCTTTTCCGTGTCATCACGAAGGGGACAGGTTCGCACAGGCACTGACACCAGGTCATGGACAGCAGGCAGATGGGGGGTCCGGTCACATGACCGCTGCCCTAGTGATGGGGTCTGTGTCATGAAGGTCGTGAAGGCTGATGAGGTTAACTTGGGTCTTACAGATGGAGGCAAATACTGGAAATAGAAAAGCCCGTTAGTACAAAACACACTGGGGAGGAGGTTGTGAGACAATTATCAATAGCTACCTCTGAGAAACCAGTTTTGTCCTTAGCGTCCTTAGATGACAGGTGGCTCAGCCTGTAATCCCAGCACTTTGGGAGGCCGAGGCGAGTGGATGGCCTGAGCCCACTGGTTCGAGACCAGCTCGGGCAACTTGACAAGAACTTGTTTCTATAGTACTTCAAAAAAATTAACCAGGCATGGTAGCCTGTGCCTGTAGTTCCGGCTACTTGGAAGGCTGAGGCGGAAGGATCACTGGAGCCCAGGAGGTCGACGCTGGGGTGACCGTGAGCATGCCACTGCACTCTAGCCTAGGCAACGGAGTGAGATGCCAACTCAAAAAAAAAAGTTAGATGGGCATGGTGGTATGCACCTGTTGGTCCAGATACATGGAAGGCTGAGACAGAAGGGTCCCCTGAACCCAGCAGGTCAAGACTACAGTAGCCATGAGTGTGCCACTGCACTCCAGCCTGGGGTCAGAATGAGTCTACAACAACAAGAACAACAACAAAGGATTCGGCTGAGATATCTCCCTTTTGTGGAATTGTTCACTAGATCTCGAAAGCTGAGTTGCATGCCTTTCCTCTGTATTCTTTTTTTTTTGAGTCAGAGTCTCACTGTCGCCCAGGCTGGAGTACAATGACACGCTCACGGCCACCCCAGAGTCGACCTGCTGGGCTCAGGGGCTCCTTCCACCTCAGCTTTCAAAGTAGCTGAAACTACAGGCATGCACTACCATGCCCGGCTAATTTTTTGATTTATTGTAGAGACGAGGTCTCGCCAAGTTGCCCAGGCTGGTCTCGAACCTGTGGGCTCAGGCAATCCACTCGCCTCGGCCTCCCAAAGTGCTGGGATGCCAGGCTGAACCACCGAGCCCAGCCTCCTGTGTATTCTTATAGCACACCTCTTTTTCATTTGTTTTCCCTTTGTCAGCCTCTTTCCCTAGCCAACATGTCACAACTCTACTATGACGCTCACCATACAAAACTGTAATCGACTCTTACTTGGAACAGCAAACGGGAGTTCACTCTGGCGGAATAAGGATAAGGAGCATGAACAGAAGGATCCTGAGTAGCCCACGTAAGTACTGGGAGACTAGAGATGCAAACCTGAATGCTAAGCTTCTGTCCGGCTCAACCATAGGAGAAAATCTGCTGTCATTTGCAACGCACCTAGGATGCATCTTTGCGCCAGGAGTCTAACCTTGCAGCCATCGTGACTGTTGAGGGCCAGGTCCTTCTGCAGCGCCCTCGCCAGCCGCGTGGCCTTCTGCAGGGACCCGAGCTGTCGTCACTCGCAAAAGCTTAAGGGCGTGGTGATAGGGAAACCCAGAGAAGAGAGATTATGGAAGGAAGGAAGGAAGGAAGGAAGGAAGGAAGAAGAAGAAGAAGAAAGAAAGGAAAGGTTTAAGATACTTTAAAAATACTGTTGAAATATTTAATAAATAGTAACTTTACTAAAGTCACTAGCTGAAAAGGGAAAATAGTAACTTCATAATGGACAAACCTGGTGGAGACCACTTTAGCCCAGTGATCAAAGTAGAAGAACATCACCAATCTGGGGGCAAACTGATGTGATGAACTAAGAGTGCTATGCCGCGCCCATGGTGTTCCAGCCAAAGGTACATAGCCTAAAATTATGAGGGACATTAGAAAGACCCAAGTCGGGGACTTTCTGTAAAATAACTGGCCTGCACGTTTCAAAAACATCATAGTTATGAAAGACAAGGAAGGACTGAGGAATACCTGAAAGGAGATTAGAAAGACATTGCGATGAAATGAGATGCAGGTTTTTGGTTTCGTTCCTGGTTCAGAAAAAATAACATTCATAAACAACATTTGGGGACAATTTATTAAATTTGAATATGGACTGTAGACAAGACCATATCAATATTCTGATTTTGATAATTATACTGTGGTTATATAAGAGAATACCTTTGCTCTTAGGAAAGTTATGCCAAAGTATTTAGGGAAAGGGAGGCATAATGTATGTAACGTCCTCTCCAATGTTTCAGTAAGAAAAATGAAGCTGGTTGCTGGCTCACACCTGTAAGCCCAGCACTTTGGAAGGCGGAGGTAAGAGAATTGCCTGAGTCTAGGGGTTCGAGACCAGCCTGGGCAACCTGGCAAGACCTTGTCTCTACAACAAATAAATCTGTTAGCCAGGTGTGGTGGTGTACGCCTGTAGTTCCAGTTACTTGAAAGGCTGAGGCAGAAGGATTGCCTGAGCCCAGCGGAGTCGAGGCTACCATTGCCATGTGCCACTGCACTCCAGCCTGGGCGAAAAAAGAAAAGAAAAATGCAACAAAAACGAAGACTGAATATTCTGGGTGTGAGGGCAAGGATTTGGGGTGGGTTTCAGGGTCAGATGATCAAATATGGAGTTAGCCTTATCATGGAAGAGCCTCTTAATATATATATTAAACTTGTTTTTCTTAAAATCTTACAGGTTTCATTATTTTATATGGTTCTATTAAAGTGTTATTATACATTTTTACCACCAAATTGACCTTTTTTGTTCATGTACATTATGCCTTCCAACTGGAGTCACTTTACTTCAGACTGAAATATATCCTTTTGAAATTTTCTTTTTGTACTGATAAAGACTCTGTCAGTTTATGCTTATCTGAAATGTTTTAATTTTACCTTTTGTAATGAACCAGTTTGTGTCTTCCCAAGATTCTTTTGTGACTGTGTTTTAAGATAGAGCCTTTAAGGAGGTACAAAGGCCATTAAGGTTAAATGAAGTGCTGCATTGTTTTTCCTAATTTGATCTTGAGGTCTCTCTCTGTCTCTGTCTCTCTCTCTCTCTCTGTCTCTCTCTCTCTCTGTCTCTCTCTCTCTCTCTCTCTCTTCTCTCTCTCTCTCTGTCTCTCTCTCTCTCTCTCTCTGCTGTAAACTCTAGCCCTGCCTTGATGCAGCTCTAGTAAATTTGGTCGTAGACATTCCCGGTGTGCCTTTCATAGGATATGTCTTTATCCCGGTGGTGGCTGAAAGCCTAAGTGTTTGACCTGTGACCAGGTGTCCCTCTCACATGAAATGTCTTTCCAAGGCAGACACCCTGATGGCTCTTGTCTGACCTTTGTCTGGCCCGTGTCTAGTTTATTCCTACCAAGACAACCACTCTCTAGGAGACCCTTGACTGGGAAAGAGGTTAAGATTTGAGTGTGTTGGTCAGATAAGACACAGAGGGAGCACTCAAAAAAACACACAGACAGCGGCAATGTATTACAGACCTCAGAGAGAAGGCCTCACAGGGCCAGCATAGGCATGAGACACTGTGCCCAGCTTATCTATTTATCTCTATTTCTCAAATCTAACTCTATGTGTCTGTGTACACACAGAGAAAAGGTAGTGAGGATATAAGAAAAAGGTGAGGCCGGGTTCAGTGGCTCAGCCTGTAATCCCAGCACTTTGGGAGGCCGAGGCGAGTAGATTGCCGGAGCCTGCGGGTTCGAGACCAGCCCGGGCAACTTAGCAAGCCCCCCCCCCGTCTCTACAATAAATCAAAAATTAGCCGGGCATGATAGCACACACCTGTATTTCCAGTTACTTGGAAGGCTGAGGCAGAAGGAGCGCCTGAGCCCAGCAGGTGGACGCTAGGGTGGCCGTGAGCGTGCCACTGCACTCCAGCCTGGGCGACAGAGTGAGACTCCAACTCAAAAGAAAAAAGAAAGAAAAAGAAAAAAGAAAAAGGTGGCCATCTTCAAGCCAAGAAGACAGATCTTACCAGAAACCAAACCTGCTGGCACCTGGATCTTATATACTCATCCTACAAAGCTGTGAGAAAATAAATTGTTGTTCAAGCCACCAAGTCTGCAGAATTTTATTATGGTAGTCTGAGCAGACTAATGTACATTTGCTCTATAAAATTTTTGCTGGTTATAGAATTTCACACTTAAGAATAATTCCAGGCTGGGTGCAGTGGCTCCTGCCTATAATCCCAGCACTTTGGAAGGCTGAGGTGAGAAGACTGCCCGAGCTCATAGGTTCGAGACCAGCCTGGGCAACTTGGCAACTCATCTCTACAATAAATCAAAAAATGAGCTGAGTATGGTGGCACATACCTATAGTTTCAGCTCCTTGGAAGGCTGAGGCGGAAGGATTGCCTGAGCCCAGCAGGTGGAGGCTGCAGTGGCTGTGAGCATGCCATTACACTCCAGCCTGGGCGACAGAGTGTGAGACTCCTACTCAAAAAAAAAAAAAGAATCATTCCACTATCTTCTGACTTCCCCCTTTGAGATGTTATCTGTTAGTCCAATTTTATTCCTTTGGAGGAAATCTGACTTTTTTTCTGAACCTGTTTTTAAAGATCTTTTCTTAATGAAATGCTTAGATAGCAATTTTTTAAAATTTATTTTCCTGGGATTCATTGAACCTAAGAATTCGTAGGTTCTAACCAATTCTTAGATTTTTTTTTAACCTAAGAATTGGTGTCTTGGCTGGGCACAGTGGCTCAGCCTGTAATCCCGTCACTCTGGGAGGCCAAGGCGAGAGGATTGCCTGAGGTTCAAGACCAGCCTGTGCAACTTGGTGAGACCTCGTCTCTACAATAAATCACAAAAACTAGCCGGGCTTGGTGGCATTCGCCTGTAGTTCCAACTTCCTACTTGGAAGGCTGAGGTGGAAGGATCGCCTAAACCTAGCAGGTCGAGGCTGTGATGGCTGTGAGCATGCTACTACACTCCAGCCTGGGTGACAAGAATGAGACTCCAACTCAAAAAAAAAAAAATTGGTGTCTTTTTCAGTTATGGGATGTTCTCAGGCATTATTTTTCATATGTAACCTCTGCCTCATTCTTTCTCTTAATCTTATCTACCATCTATCACATCTAACACCTATTTCCTATTTTCCATCTATTTTTTTCCTCTCTGGTCTAAAATGGAAGGATTTCTTCAGTTCTTACTACCAATTCACCAATTCTTTCTTCAGCTATGTTTAGCCTGGTTTTCTTCTTTCTTTAATTTTTTTTTTTTTTTTTTTTGAGTTGGAGTCTCACTCTGTCGCCCAGGCCTGGACGTTCACCACAGCCTGTACTTCCTGGACTCAGACAATCCTATCGCCTCAGGCTCCTAAGTAGTTGGGGCTACAGGCATGTGCCACCATGCCTGACTAATTTTTTATTTTTGTAGAGATGAGGTTTTGTTTTGTTGCTCAGGCTAGTCTTGAACTCCTGGGCTCAAGCAATCCTCCCACCTCGGCCTCCCAAAGTGCTGGAATTACCCTGACCAGCTCATTTTTTTATGAATGAAAACACCACACACACACACACACACACACACACACACACACACACACACACACGAGTTATGCACAATAGGCCTAGCTTAATGCAGTGAAGGTTGGATCTGGTAGGTAAAGTATGTCCTATGTCCTAGGATTTGACAACCTTCCCCTAACCTTGGCTTTCTCTCTGGGCCTTTCACCTGGTCGAGCCTCTCTTAACCTTCTGCACCACCTTTTCCTATTTAGACTAAGTTCCAATCTTCCAGTAGGAGGCAATCAAGTCATGGGGAAACCCAATTAAAACCTAGTCTTCCACGAAACATTTTCAAGGCAGAGGGGGTTTCAGGAGAACACTAAAGTAGAAAAACCGTCTCTAATCGGCAAATATGAGTTAGTTCAGTAGGGACACACACCAAATAGTTGCTCAATGTGGTGATAAAAACAACAAAAGGTACTGCTGCTGTGCAGATCCGGCACTGCTGCTGACTTACCCCTGAGTTTGCTCAAGTACCTGAGAACACAATGCGGAAATGAGGGCCTTAGGTTAAAATATACAAAAATATAGAGCCAGAGTATTTATATTGAGAAAAAAAGTTGCCTGGGCTCAGTCGCTCACACCTGTAATGCCAGCACTTTGAGAGGCCGAGGCAGGAGGATTACTTGAACCCAGAAGTTCGAGACCAACCTGGGCAACAGAGCAGGACCTCATCTCCACAAAAAAATTGTTTTTAATTGGCCAGGCGCATAGGTATGGTGGCATGGGCCTGTAGTCTCAGCTACTCAGGAGGCTGAGGCAGAAGGATACCTTGAGTCCAGGAGTTTGAAGCTGCGGTGAGCCATGATCATGCCACACACTGCAGCCTAGGCAACAGAATGAGACCCCAAGTGAAAAGCAACAAATACATAAAAACTAAAAAAATAATAAGAGGCTGGGTACAGCTCATGCCAGTAATCACAGCACTTTGGGAGGCAGAGGTGGGAGGATCATCTGAGCCCAGGAGTTCAAGACCAGCTTGGGCAACATAGTGAGACCTCATCTCTACATTAAATTTTAACTTAGCCTATTTTCCTTTAGGACAAAACAAAAGATATATACTAGTACATATATAGCCAGGCATGGAGTTGTGTGCCTGTCCCGGTTACTTGGGAGGCTAAGATGGGAGGATCACTTGAGCCCAGGAGTTTGAGGCTGCGGTGAGCCACGATTGTGCCACTGCACACCAGCTTGGATGACAGAGCAAGAACCTGTCTCAAAAAAAAATTTTTTTTTTCTAGAAGAAATAAAAAGCATTACTTCATAATGTTAAAAGTTCAATTTGCCAAGGATATATAAGAATTCTAAATAGCTATGTCTAATAATATGGTGTGAAAGAGCGGCACGCTCACGGCCACCGCAGCCTAGAGAGAGAGAGAGAGAGAGAGAGAGAGAAGAGATTCACTTCTCCAAGGTAGGGGAGGGGCCAGAGCCAAGAAACACGGCCCAGTCATGGTTCGAAGAGCACATGGCCACACCATAGCTTAGCAAGGCAATGGCCTGGCCACAATGGCCTGGCAATGGCCACAAAAATATTCTTAGTGAAAGAAACCCAATTGAACTACAAATTCAGTATACTCGCAATTAAAATTCCATCAGAAATTATTTCTGCAATTTCATAAATTGAATAAAATATTTATATAGAATTGCAAAAAACAATTAAGAAACCTGTTAAGTTTCCCCTACTTTTTTTTTTTTGAGACAGGATCTCACTCCCTGCTTTGGTCTCCCATGTATCTCGGATTACAGGCACGTGCACCATGCCTGCCTAGTTTTTTTATTTTTTGTAGCGACAAAGTCTCACTGTGCTGTCCATGTTAGTCTCAAACTCCTGGCCTCAAGAGATCCTCCCATAAGGCCTTTTTAAAGGATAACAAAAGTGTGGTTCTTGTCCATCAGAAATCCAGAGTCGCTATAAAACTGCAGGAATGAAGACTGGGCGGTGTTGGTGTTGGCACAGACAAGGAGATTCATCAAACAGAATGGAGAGTCCCCAAACAGATCTGCATATGGACCTTAATTTATGGCAAAGATTCACTGCAGAATTATGGGAGAAGGACAGACTTCTCAGTCAATGGTGCCAACTCAATCAGGTATCCAAACCTTAAATAAAAGGTGTTCTCTCATTAGTAGTTAGATAAATTCAAATTAAATTACACGGAGCCACTACTACACACCCATACTTTTTGCCAAAAAATTTAAAATGATAATATAAAGTACTCGCAAGCATGTAGAATAAGACCTACTGGAGAAAGGGTAAACAGGCAGTCACTTTGTACAAATGGGCAGAATCCAATAAGTCTGAAGATACACCTACTCCGTGACCAGCAAAACCATCACCAGATGTACACCCTATAGAAGTTCATGATCATGTGGATTGTAAAATTACAAGATACTTATAGTCGCACTTTAGCATGATATAATCATATAATGAAATACCACATAAGAGTGAAAATGGCGCGCCCTGAGGGACATATGTGGAGCCAGGAAAACCAGAGGGGCTTACTACTGCGACGCCGAACAGAGGGGTCAAAGCAAAAAGACTGAAAATGGGTGAACTACAATTACATCGTGTATGTTACCATTTACGTAATGTTCAAAATCAGGCAATCACATACATTATTTAGGAATGTCTTATAAGGTAGAAAAACTATTAAGTAAAACAAGGGTGTGGATATTTATTTACTTACTTATTGAATTTATTTATTTTGAATTGGGGTCTCACTCTGTCGCCCTGACTGGAGTGCAGTGGCACGCTCCCGGTCACTGCAGTCTCGACCTGTCGGGCTCCGGCAATCCTTCTGCCTCAGCCTTCCAAGTTTCCGGAACTACAGGCATGCATTACCACACCCGGCTAATTTTTTATTTATTGTAGAGACCTGGTCTTGCCAAGTTGCCTGGGCTGGTCTCAAACCTGCGGGCCGAGGCAATCCACTCACGTCGGCCTCCCGAAGTGCTGGGATTACAAGGCTGAGCCACTGAGCCCAGTTAGGCATGGATATTTAGAATAATAGGTATGTATGCAGAGAAGAAATAGGAAAGTATAACTAGGGAGTAGCAGGAAGGCTTCTGGAGTGAGGGTCTTGTTCTCTTATTTAGGTGGGAATTATATAGGTGAGCAATTTACAACCACACGTTAAACTGTTTTATGCATTTTCTCTGTTTTGTTATGTTTTATAATAACATTTAAATTATGAACATACACTGATATAGATACATGCACACACACATACTTATATGTTTGTATTTGCAAATCAAGTATCTAAGAGATAAACAGGAAATTTAAAAAACAGTTACCTATACATGAAGAAAATGGAGTTTGGAGAACAGCATAGCTTTCTGTATAGTTCTGACTTTTGATTCATGTATATGCAATACATATTGAAAATTAAATTTAAAAGGTAAAATCCGTGAAATGTGGAGTAAAATGAAAGAAACGGACTTAAATATTTATCAAATCAATAACAATCACGCAAATAAATAATTTATTTCAAGTGACTTCACAACACAATTCTTTGTACTTAGTGAGATAAACTTTAAGAATTACAAAGGAAGCCGGGCTTGGTGGCTCAGCCTGTAATCCCGTGCTTTGGGAGGCCGAGGTGAGTGGATTGCCTGAGCCCGCCGCGGGTTCGAGACCCGCCTGGGCAACTTGGCAAGACCTCATCTCTACAATAAATCAAAAAATCAGCCGGGCATGGTAGCACATGCCTGTAATTCCAGCTACTTGGAAGGCTGAGGCGGAAGGATCTCCGGAGCCCAGCAGGTCGAGGCTGCGGTGGCCGAGAGCGGTCACTGCACTCCAGTCTGGGTGACAGAGTGAGACTCCAACTCAAAAAAAAAAAAAAAGAATTACAAAGGAATATTGCAGTTTGTGCAAATCATATAAGGTTCGCATATTATGACTGGCGGCTATCCCTCTTAGGTATTTTTTAATCAGCTTGTTCCCCTACCCCACCTCCTTTTATTTTTCTACTGCAATTATTTGTTGAAGAAATCAAGTTGTTTGTCCTATAGAGTTTCTGGCGTTTTTTTTTTTTTTTTTTTGAGTCAGAGTCTCACTCTGTCAGCCAGGCTGGAGTGCAGTGGCATGCTCACAGCCACCCCACTGACGATCTGCTGGGCTCAGGCGATCCTTCCGCCTGAGCGGAAGGCCCTATCACACCCGGCTGATTTTTTGATTTATTGTAGAGACGAGGTTGCCCAGGCTGGTCTCGAACCCCTGAGCTCAGGCAATCCTCTCACCTCAGCTTCCCAGAGTTTCTGGCTTTTAACATCAGTGGTGTTTAACATTTTCCTCTACTATTTTTCCTGTAAATTAGAAGTTAATATCTATAGGTTTGATCAAATTCATATTTCATTTTTGGGGCAAAGCTTTATAGAAGATGGTTGTGTGGTTCTGCTGGGAACCATATAATATCTAGTTATCATTGATAATTTTTACCTAGATCTAGAGGGTTACACTAGAGGGTTACAAAATGGTGATACTCTGATGTTATAATTTCTTCTTTATTTATTAGCTGGAATATTTTTATAAAGAGAAATTTCTCCTCATCCACCATTTGGTGATAGGAGAAAACAGGAAATCTATATAGTAATAATATAGGAAAGACAAGATAAAGACTTAATATTTCCCCCTTACTCATTATCTTCCTCTTTTTTTCTCTTTTTCCAATCGAGAGATATTTATCAGCTTTTATTTTTATTTTTATTTTTGAGTTGGAGTCGCAACTCGTTGCCTAGACTGGAGTGCAGTGGCATACTCCCGGCCACCCCAGCACAGACTTGCTGGGCTCAGGCGATCCTTCCGCCTCAGTCTTCCAAATAGCTGGAAGTACAGATGCATGCTACCACACCCGGCTAATTTTTTGATTTATCATAGAGATGCGGTCTCTCACCTTGTTGTCCAGGCTGGTCTCAAACCCATGGGCTCACAAACCTCTCACCGTGGCCTCCCAAAAAGCTGGGATTACAGGTTGAGACAGCATGCCTGGCCTTATCAGTTTTTAAAATAAAGAGTTGGTTGCCTAAAATTCTCCAAAATGTTAACATTATCAACTTACAGCAGTTATTATCCTTATTGATGTTCAGTGATGTTTTCTTTTTTGTTCAGGGGAAGCTTTTTCAAGTCAGTTTTTGAGTTCTTTTGGCCCAACTCCAGTCATGTATAAAGGGTTCTTAAACTTCATTTAGTGATTTTATTGTTACTTGTAATAATAAGGTTACTTTGAAATCACTTTTTAAAAATACAATTGAGTATAGCAAATAAATATTGTATTCATATTGTTAGATTTTTCAGTGTAAGAAAAATAAGACAGATATAAGCTCAAATAAACAAGTAGAGGTATGATTCTAAAATAAATTGGAAGCCGGGCTCAGTGGCTCAGCCTGTAATTCTGCGTCTTTGGGAGGCTGAGGTGAGTGGATTGCCTGAGCCCGCGGGTTCAAGACCCGCCTGGGCAACTTGGCGAGACTTCATCTCTACAATAAATCAAAAAATTAGCCGGGCGTGGTAGCGCGCGCCTGTATTTCCAGCTACTTGGAAGGCTGAGGCTGAAGGATCACCGGGGCCCCAGCAGGTCGAGGCTGCGGTGGCCGGGAGCAGCCACTGCACTCCAGTCTGGGCAACCAAGTGAGACTCCAACTAAAAAAAATAAAAATAAAATAAAAAAATAAATTGGAAATACCAATATGAATTTATCATTTTTCCATATGTATGTAAGTGTCTATCTTTCATCTCTCTGCATCTGTCTGCTGAATGGCCTAGAAACAACATTGCCTGCTAATATAATCAGCATTCACAGTGTCCAGATATTCATTTATAATTCCCCACAAATCCTTGGAGAATCAAAAAATTCCAAGTCTGGGGCATAATAGGTATAAAGTGAGTCTGGGAAGCTTTTTAATACCAGAGTTATATTTTAAAAGGACATGAAAAACTTGGCAAAAATTGTGAAAGTTTCCCGGGCTGGTCTCAAACCTGTGGGCTCAGGCAAAGAGCTGGGATTACAGGCTGAGCCACTGAGCCCAGCCGATTATACACTTTTAAAGAGAAGCCAGATATCCACATTTTCATCAATGACTCATTCAACTGTTTTGGGATTTTTTTTTGAAACGGGGGGCAGGGGTGCTTGCTCTATGGCCCAGGCTAGAGTATAGTGGCATGATCATAGCTCACTGCTGCCTCGCACTCCTGGGTTCAAGTGATCCTCTCACCTCAGCCTCCTGAGCGGCTGGGACTACATGTACATGCCACCATGCCTGACTCGATTGCTTTAAATATGAGTTTAAATAGGCCAACCAAAACCAAATCCAGTTTTGACCAATGGCCAGGTAGGGAAAATGCCTTCCTCTGTGGGCCCTCTCGCCGTACCAAGGTTCCCAAAAGAAGTAGCCCTGTGAGTTAACTACAGTATTTCCAATTTCCATAAAAACTTTGTGTCTGGCGTATATATTTCCCCCGATACTATGAAAACTATTCCAGCTCCGTGTCTCTCAGGGATTCTCAAAAACCACCCTGCCAAGTTTTCATTTTCCCCAGAATCCTGGAGTCTCACTTTCTGACTTTTGAAATCAGTGAGACTTCCTGTAAACAGACAGATGCCATCCTGGGGTGCCAAGGGCCCCTCTGGGTCTTTGCACTAAGACTGGCTTACCCATCTGAGGACATTACCTTTTTCACAGCTGTTTTACACTCAGGTATAGGCACTAAGTCACCATATTCAAAAGCCATCAGCGAGAGAACTTTCGGTTTGCCCTTTACTTGTAAATGTTCATGGAATATATTTGATACTAATTGTAGTTGCTTTATGGATATATTGTCTCTTTTAAAAAAGGACTCTGGCGTGACAAATTCTCCACACAGGGGAAGGACATCGACCTTAGAGTCTGCATAAACTATTCCAGAGCTTGATGGAGAGGACACTGGGTCTGTGGTAATCAGGTGGGACTCAGCCTCCGTCGGTCGCCACTGCCCGGGAGTAGACATGGTGAAGGTAGAAGAGGAAGCTGGAATAATCAAATCTAAAGAAAAAGAATATACATAAACAACAAAATGACATTGTTACTACCAGTTGAGCTTTAAATTTAGTTATGAGACGCTGAGTCAGCTGGGACAAAAGGGAAAGTGCAAACCATATCAGTATTTCTCCTCCTCCAGTCATGCCCAGTAAATTTCACATGACTGTCATACTCATATACTACCTCCATTTTTTTTTTACTTAATGTCTTTCTTTCAATTTACTCACTGCAAAAAACTCAAAGACATCCATTTTGAAGAGAAAAGCAATCATGTCCATAAACGATTCGGATGTTAATTAGACTAATGAAAACTTCAATCATACAGAGAGGTATAAGAACAATAACCAAGTCAGGCTCGGTGGCTCAGCCAGTAATCGCGCGCCTTGGGAGGCTGAGGTGAGTGGATTGCCTGAGCCCGCGGGTTCGAGACTCACCTGGGCAGCGAGACCCCATCTCTACAATAAATCGAAAAATCAGCCGGGCGTGGTAGCGCGCGCCTGTAGTTCCAGCTACTCGGAAGGCTGAGGCGGAAGGATCGCCGGAGCCCAGCAGGTCGAGGCTGCAGTGGCCGGGAGCAGCCACTGCACTCCAGTCTGGGCAACAGAGTGAGACTCCAACTCAAAAAAAAAAAAAAAAAAAAAAAAAAAGAACCAAATCTTAGTGTGCCTACCACCCATCTCTATCGTTTTCCCTTCCTTCTCTCCCAGATAACAATTATGATGTTTATGATTTTCATGTTTTATATCATAATATTATACCTCAAGTGTACCCACTGTGTGTGTGTATGTATATATATATACAGGAATAATTTGTTTTTGCCAAATGTTAACACATATATAAGTGGTATCACATTGCAATTCTCCTTCTGCTTCTTTTCATGTTTTTGAGATTTATTTGTGTTGACGTACGTTTATAGCTCTAGTTTAATTCATTTGACATACTGAACTAGCTGGGCATGGTGGCTCATACCTGTAACCCCAGCACTTCGGAAGGCTGAGGTGGGAGGTCACGTGAGGCCAAGAGTTCAAGATTAGCCCGGGCAACACAGTGAGACCCTATCCCTACACAAAATTTTAAAATTAGCCAGGAGTGGTGACACGTGCCTGTAGTCCCATCTCCTTAGTAGGCTAAGGTGGAGCATTTGAGCCCAGGAGTTCAAGGCTACAGTGAGCTATGATCGTGCCACTGGACTCCAGCCTGGGCATCAGCAAGACTATCTGAAAAACAAACAAAAGCCAGGCTCAGTGGCTCAGCCTGTCATCCCGCGCCTTTGGGAGGCTGAAGTGAGTGGTTTGCCTGAGCCCGCGGGTTCGAGACCCGCCTGGGCAGCGAGACCTCATCTCTACAATAAATAAAAAAATCAGCCGGGCATGGTAGCGCGCGCCTGTAGTTCTGGCCACTCGGAAGGCTGAGGCGGAAGGATCGCCGGAGCCCAGCAGGTCGAGGCTGCGGTGGCCGGGAGCGGCCACTGCACTCGTCGGCTCCAACGCAAAAAACAAACAAACAAAAATCATACTGAATCATATTCTATTGTATGAATACGCAAAAATCTACTTGTCCTTTCTCTTGTTCATAGACATTTCATGTGACTCCAAATTTTCCTTTTTATTTTTTGAGTCAGAGTCTCACTGTGTCACTCTGGGATCAGGAGATCTTTCCAGGTCAGCCTTCCAAGTAGCTAGAGCAAAGGGCACGTGCCACCATGCCCAGCTAATTTTTTGATTTATTGTAGAAACGAGGTCTTGCCAAGTTGCCCAGGCTGGTCTCGAACCCATGGACTCAGACAATCTTCTCACCTCCGCCTCCCCAAGTGCTGAGATTTTAGACGTGAGTCACTGCGCCCCGCCCAAATTTTCATTTTTAGAAACAAAGCTGCAACTCTCATTCTTACACCAGTCCACCTGTGTGCAGATGTGATGATTTCTATACCAAAGTGCTTCACAAACTCTCTGTTGCCAAAGAACTAAGTTGTTTTTCCCCCCAATCTGTTATGAATTGGTGCTTTTCTAGAAAAATAATAAAAATTAATTGCCAGGGTTGGGCATTGGTGGCTCAGCCCATAATCCCAGCACTTTGGGAGGCCGAGGCGAGAGGACTGCCTGAGCCCACGAGTTCGAGACCCGCCTGGGCAACTTGGCGAGACCTCGTCTCTACAGTAAATCTAGAAAAATTTGCCGGGCGTGGTGGCGCGCATCTGTGGTTCCAGCTACTCGGAAGGCGGAGGCGGAAGGATCGCCAGAGCCCAGCAGGGCGAGGCTGCGGTGGCCGGGAGCGGGCCGCTGCCCTCCAGCCTGGGCGACGCAGTGAGACTCCGACTCAAAAAAAAAAGCATGAGCCCCGCGGGTTCGAGACCCGCCTGGGCAGCGAGACCTCATCTCTACAATAAATCAAAAAATCAGCCGGGCATGGTAGCGCACGCCTGTAATTCCAGCTATTCAGAAGGCGGAGGCGGAAGGATCGCCGGAGCCCAGCAGGCGAGGCTGCGGTGGCCGGGAGCGGCCGCTGCACTCCAGTCTGGGCGACGCAGTGACACTCCGACTCAAAAAAAAAGCAGCATTTGAACAGCTCCTCACATACAGCATGTTATTTCATTTTAGTCTCACCTTGCAGGGTGACGCCTGAAACCCAGGAACAGACTCGCTCGCAGCCACACCAGCGGGCATCTTAGCCGGGTCAGGACGCCGCCCGCCAGCGCGCGCAGGCGCACACACTCCGCCCTCTCCCGTTCCGCTCAGATCCTGCCCTCCGCGGACACTCACCCCTCCTCCTCGCACTCGGAGGCCGGAGGGCGGGAACACGGGCGACAAAGGCCAATCCGCGCGCGCCTCCGAGAACCGGCGCTCTGCACTGGCTGATAGCGTTTAACGACGTGTCCACGCGCCAATAGGCAGGCTAGAGGCGGGGCTCCAAGTCTGGCGACTCGGAGCGCAAGGAAGCGACGGCCGGGCGGGGGCACGTGACCGGGCCTGGAGCCGGAAGCTACCTATCCGGTCGGGAGCACCCCCAACACCTAAGGCTGCGATGGTGAGTGCGGACGCATGCGCGGGAGTGCCCGCCGGGGTTCCGCGCCCGCGTTCCCCGATTTGTCTAGTTCCCCCCCCGCGCCTGCCGCCTCCGGGGCGGCCCCCGCCCTGGCCCCCAGTCAGCCCCGAGACGGAGAGGGACCGGAGGTGGGAGGGATGGCGACGCGGGGTGCCGGGCAGGGCTCCGCGGCGGGTGTTCCGGGACCGCGGGGTGGGCTGCGGGTGAGGGGCGGGGCGGGCGGCACCCGCGCGGGGGCCGCGGGGGGGCTCCCGGGGCCGCGGGGGGTGCGGAAGGCCGGGGCCCCCGGGGCGGAGCGCGGGGGCGGGGGAGGCCCGGGAAGGGCCGCGTCGCGACTGGGGTGTCCGGCGCCCGGGGGTCGGGCCGCCCCCGGCGAGCGGCTCACGCGTGCCTCTTTGCCCCCAGACTTCGGCACTGACCCAGGGGCTGGAGCGGATCCCAGACCAGCTCGGCTACCTGGTGCTGAGCGAAGGCGCGGTGCTGGCGGTGCGTCCTGGGGGCCCCGGGTGGGCCGGCTCGGGACCCCCCTGGCCCTGCCCCGGCGTTCTCGGCCTGCTCGCCTGCCTGCCTGCCTTCTGCTGGCCTTGGGAGGGGCGGTGTCCTGCCTGGCGTGGAGTGAGCGGCCAGTGACCAGTCGCCCTGGAATCTCAGTCCCCTGGCTGTTCCGAGGTGGAAGTTGGCGCACTTTACGGGTCGCAGGGCCCGTTTAAGGCTTGTTGATGACTGGCGTGGCCTGAGCTTTTCTCAAGTGTCTTTTTCGGTAGGATCCTCCCTCTGTCGTCCTGGCTGGAGGGCTGGAGTGCAGGGCCACGCTCTCTACCCGCTAGGCTCAGGCGATCCTTCCGCCTCAGGCTCCAGAGTAGCCGGAGCCACCGGCGCGTGCCACCACACCCGGCTAATTTTTTGATTTGTTGTAGAGATGAAGTCTCGCCAATTTGCCCAGACTGGTCTCGAACCCCCGAGCTCAGGCAGTCCTCTGGCCTCAGCCTCCCAAAGTGCTGGGATGACAGGCTTGAGCCACCGCGCCTGGCCTTATTTTTTTTATTTTTTTTTCTTTTTTGAGTAGGAGTCTCCCTCTGTCGCCTGAGCTGGAGCTCAGTAGCACGCTCACAGCCACTGCAGCTGCAACCTGCCAGGCTCAGGTGATCTTTCCGCTTCAGCCTTCCAAGTAACTGGAACCACAGGCGAGTGCCACCACACCTGGCTTATTGGTTCTTTTGTTTGTTTGTTTGTTTTGTTTTTGTTTTTTTGAGTTGGAGTCTCACTCTGTCACCCAGACTGGAGTGCAGTAGCCAGCTGCTCCCGGCCACCGCAGCCTCGACCTGCTGGGCTCCAGCGATCCTTCCGCCTCAGCCTTCCGAGTAGCTGGAACTACAGGCGCTCGCTACCACACCCGACTAATTTTTTGATTTATTGTAGAGATGAGGTCTCGCCAAGTTGCCCAGGCAGGTCTCGAACCCGCAGGCTCAGGCAATCCGCTCGGTTTGTTTTTTTAAGCAGGATTTATTGAGCAGACAGAAAAGCTCCCACAGTGGGAGGGGACCCGAGGGCGTTGCCCTACTGATCTTTCTTTTATTTTTTTTGAGTTGGAGTCTCACTCCATAGCCCAGACTGGAGTGCAGTGGCCGCTCCCGGCCACCGCAGCCTCGCCTGCTGGGCTCCGGCGATCCTTCTGCCTCAGCCTTCCAAGTAGCTGGAATTACAGGCATGCGCTACCACGCCCGGCTGATTTTTTGATTTATTGTAGAGATGAGGTCTCGCTGCCCAGGCGGGTCTCGAACCCGCAGGCTCAGGCAATCCACTCACCGCAGCCTCCCAAAGGCACAGGATTACAGGCTGAGCCACCGAGCCCGGCTCTGATCTTTCTTAAAGAGGCTTTTGTATTTTGTTCCATGGCACATATAGTGTTAGCTGTCTAGATGTTTTGATCTAGTTAGAAGCAAGGCTTAAGGTTAGAGGTTGAAAGCAGTGCAAGTGGCCAAGGCTTCAACTACTGAAGGCATCCAGATTGTGAAGGATCCTACCCTTTTCGTTGTAACTTGGGTCATGGGAAGGAAACTTTCTTGGAGGGAAGGATTCAGCCAAACTTAAAGGAGAGTATCCAAGGCTGAAAGGTGGGATATATTTGCAGGAGTGTGGCACCAGCCTGTCTGAATTGGTGGTGGGTTTATGGTAAAAAGATCTGGGTGAAGAAGAGGATATGGCAAGAACAGGATCTGATCGAGGAGGACTTTAAGGCCAGGTCAGCACGTTTTGGCTTGATCTGGAAAGTAATAGGAGTTTTGGGGACCTCATCAGCAAGGGCAACTGCACAACGACAGTGAACATCTAAGCCTGAATTCTACCCCACATCTTTAAAAGGACAGAATTTTTTAAGATTCCGAGGAAGTAATAGTTTTGAAGGTTTTTTGGACAGAAACATGTCCCCGATTAATGGCACAATCTAGATATGAGACTGGGCTGGTGGCCTTGAAGGAACAAAGAGAAAAGAGCATTTAAGAACCAGGATATCTTGGTAATAACTAGATAGAGGCAACAGGGGAAATACTTCTCCATCCTGTGAAACCAAGAACAATGATGGTGCCTTAAAAGGAAATTGAGAAAGGAAGCAGATGGAGAAGGAGGTGGATAAGGGGAATTCAGATGGACTGACTTTTATAGTTCGGGGTTACTTACTCTAAGCATCTTCCCAATAATACCTCAAGTAACCCTCACAGCAAGCCCATGAGGAAGGTACTGTTGTCCCCAGTTTACAAAAGAGGAAACAGGTACAGAAAGTCCAGCAAAAGGAACTAAACCTATTGGGAGGCCCATACGGAGGAGGTGGGAAGAGGAAGTTGAGGCAGTCACCAGAAAAGAGGATGCCCAGGCCACTGTCACATCATTTACCCAAGGGACAGGTGGAAGGAGGGGTTCAGGGGCAGAGGGGATGTTTGCATTTCAGATTCTGCAGACAGGGCAACCAGGGGGAAGACAGAACATGATGGCATCTTTAGCAAGTCAGTGCTAGGCCAACGTTGACTTTGGAGAGTGTGGTTTTATCATGTAGGTGGGGACAGGGCATGAAACCCACTTTCAAGAGGCGAGACAAGCACAGTCGTTAAAGAGATGGGTGAGTCGCTGCTCACCGGGGAAGCCCGGTATGGTGAGAAACAGGATGGCATTGAGAGGGTGACCCCACAAACTGGGTGACTTGGGCTTGTCAGAAGTGGGGAGGGAGATGGTCCAAGTGTGAGCGCCAAGGGGACTGTGCCTGGAATTCCTTCCCGAGTCTGTGCCTTGACGTCTGCCCTCTCTCCCCCATCTGCGTGCAGTCGTCCGGGGATCTCGAGAATGACGAGCAGGCCGCCAGCGCCATCTCTGAGCTGGTCAGCACAGCCTGCGGCTTCCGGCTACACCATGGCATGAACGTACCCTTCAAGCGTCTGTCTGGTGAGCCCCAACCCCTGCCCTGGTGCTGGTGGGAGTGGGTGTGGTAGGGTGCTTCCAGAAGCTTCTCAGGGAGAAAACACCTCTCTCCTTCCTACGAACCTCCCACCACCTCCTCCTGGTCTGGCCGCTTTCTTCCTTTTGGGATTCTCCCTGTATCAAAATTGAATGCGAGAAAGCAAGAGAAGGAAGGGGCTTTAACAAAGACAACTCGTCTTCAAATCTCTGAGCCTTGAACTGCAGAATCTCTTTGGCCTTTGATTCTAGCCAGTTTGTGTGACCCTGCGGAGGCCACTGCACCTGCTAACTCTGTGCTCCCTTCCCTCTCTCGGGGTGGGGGAAGGTGTGTCTCTCCTCCAGTGGTCTTTGGAGAACACACGCTGCTGGTGACCGTGTCGGGACAGAGGGTGTTTGTGGTGAAGAGGCAGAACCGAGGCCGGGAGCCCATTGACGTCTGAGCTTGCCGGAGGGCGAGGGTTCAGGGGGCCTGGGGCCTGGGCCTCTGTGGCGAGGAAGGCCCAGCTGTCCCCCACCTTGTTCTCAGCGTGAGCTGGGACCTTGTGATCCCCCATCCCCCACCCCCACCTGGAAGGGCAGAGGCTTGGGGACTTGGCACTGTGTTGAGGAGAACAAGGGGAGGCTCTCCCTAATAAACGTGAGTCTGATGTTCTCCAGCCCGTGGATGTGGCGGGGGCTGGGGGGTGCCTACACCATGTCCGTCTTCTGCTTTCTGGGAAGAAAGTCCTGTGCCACAGTCCAGAGTACGTGGGGCAGGCCCACCTGGACCTCATAAAACTGGGAATCAGAGAAAGGTGGACGGGGGGAGCTGCAGGGAGTGGCCCCGAGCCCCAGTGGTCTCTGCCGCTGCCATCAACACACAAGTCATTCTTCTCCTTCCTGAACAGCATTTAATAGTCTTATTTCAGTTGGAAGCAGTAGTTGGAGAATAAGTTACAGGAACAGACCCAAAAATACAACTTAAAGTGCTTTAGGCTGCAAACGTAAACATGAAGGGTGGAAGGAGGCCACCTAGCCGTGTCCCCAACCCGAGACAGGAGGGTCATTGTCGGGGTCCCTTGCCATCACCACCCTCTAATCTCAGCCCTGGAGGTGGGTACGACGGAACGAGCAGGAAAAATAACCACATGGGAATGAGGAAAAGACTGTAAACTTAGAACCGGGGAAAAGGGCCGGGGGCAGGGGAGTTCCTGGAGCCCTCGCCCTGGCCTCGGGGTGGGGCCAGCCCCCCCAGGGGAACTTGGGGAATACTGCTGGCTTAGCCTGCAGCCAGACCCGCCCACTTCACAGCTTCTTCCCGTCCCTCAGCAGACACAGACAGGCGCTTCTGCCAGGCCTCTTGGTCCCTGCCGGGAGGCAGCCCAGGAGAGAGCAGCCTGGGACTCCTCCAGGGCATCTGTGGTCTCTGGTGTGTAAGAGGGGGCAGAGCTGGCGTGGTGCTACTTGACAGGCTCCACCACCAAGACCTTGCACTCGCGCTTGGCGATCTTATCCAGAGAGAGCACAGCCTTGTCCGGGGGCAGGTAGAGAGGACGGCCGACAGGGGAGGCCACAGGGGGCGTGATGGCCCTGCGCTCCATCACACTGCCTGACCTGGGGGAAGGCAGAGGCTGTGGGCCCCGGTCAGACCCAGCACCCCCTGCTCCAAGCCCCTGCCCGGTCCGAGGTGGCGCCTCCCCAGTGCTGTACCTCATGAGGTGGCTGCGGGAAGGCTGCTGGTGGGAGAAGGACTGGGAGCGGCCCAGGCTGGCCTGGTGCCTCTCCACCAGGTCCCGGACGGCGGGGCTGCTGGGGCTGCTCTTCCGAGAGAGGGGCCGGGCCTCCGGTGGAGGGTGGGACACGCTGGCGGTGAACTGCAGCTTCAGTTTCATGTGCTGGCTCAGCTGCAGGGGTGGGCGGGACAGGCAGATTAGCGTTCCAGCTGGCTTCCAGGACTCAGGCCCTCCTCCAAAAGACCTTCCCCACTTGGCAGGCCGACGTCAGGCCTCCCTGATTCCTCCCACCCCAACATTCTGCATCACGCAGCACTCAGCCTTCCCCAGCCCACCTCAAAGAGCCCTGTCCTCAGAGCCTGGAAGGCCACACTGAAGGTGAGCGCACTGCCCTTCCGGGAGAAGCCGAGGTTGTTGAGGGGTGTGTGGCAGACGATGGAGTCCAGGGCCGCCTGCATGGCCCGGCGCTCTTCCTCACACAGCTGCTTTCCTGGGGGCCGAAACGGACCAGGGAACACTGCGGCGTTCCTCAGATCCCAGAGGGCCTTTGCGAGTGCAGTGTCATCTGATCCTGAAAGGCACTCTGTGGCGTACACTGAATGAATGTTCTCTTTTGCCACACGTTACAGATAACAGCACACACTGTGTATTGAGGTCTGTTGTAACCCCTTCACGTATTTGCATATGTTAACTCAGTAATCTGCATGACAACCCCATGAGTTATTGGCCCTATTTTGGAGGTGAGGATTCTGAGGCCCAGAGAGGTTAAGAAACTTACCCAAAGTTAGTTAGTTACACAGCTAGTAAATGAGAGGTGGAACTCAAACCGAGTGCAGCTCCAGTGTCTGTGCCCTTAAAGTCACTCTGCCCACTGCCTGCCTAAACTCTCCATCTGTGACTTTGTGGAGACCATCCAGGTGCAGAACCAAAGCCACCTGCCACAAGCCAGCCGCTCTAGGCTGTTTTCCCGCTCCTGCCTCCGTGGTTTCTTCCTTCCGCCTCCCCGCCCTCCGGACCAGGGCCGAGCTGACAGGCGACCTACCGGCCTGCGCGTGCTCCGGGGTCCATACGAGCCTCACAGCGAGGAAGTCTTGGAGGTTGTTGAGCAGCGTGTAGGTGACAGTGAAACGCTCGTAGGTCCGAACAGGCGACTCGCAGGACGCCGTCATCACGAAACACGGGCGGTCCAGGCGGATGCTGGGCAGGCTAAGAGCAGCGGGCGAGGGGAGCTGGCTGTGTGTGTCCGGCGACAGGGAAGCAGGACAGTGCCCTGCGGGGCCCCACACACTCACCGATAGTGGGTGTAGATGCTCTGGGTGAAGGGCAGCTTTGGGGTGGACCACTGAACCACAGCCACCAAGGGAACTTCTAAGCCCTGTGGGAGGGAAGGAGGGAGACTCCCTGGGCGTGAGTGCCCCTCCCGCCTGCAGGCAGCCCCCAGGTCCTTCCCTCACTGCTTTTCCCTGAGCACAGCGGCCCCTTGAGCTCACCTCCTTGGCCCCTGGAGGGGGCTGCTCGCCCCCCCTCAGCTGGAACAGGAAGTTGTGTTCCTCCAGGGCACTAAGCGGGCAGGGGAAGCAGCCAGAGGTCCCAGGGAGCCGGCAGAAGGAGCCCATGGAGACTTCCCCCGACTGGTGGCTAGCTCAGGACAGAGGACAGGACGTCATCTCCCCATGCCAGAGCCCAGCCCCTGGTCCTGTCCCCACCATTCCCCAGCACCGCCCCTCCCCTGGGCCTCACCAGACATTGTCCACCAGCAACACGGAGCCGTCGGGCATGACAGGTAGATAACTGGCGTTGAAGTTGGGAAGGATTCGGATATCCCAGATGGAGATTTCCTCCTGGGAGGAGCTGTTCAGCACTGTCAGAGGCAACCAGCTCAGCCAGCGTAGCTGGACCCTCAGGCCCCACCCTCACCCAGGAAAAAAGAGACCAGTTCCCGCCAGCCTGCCCAGAGCAACTGTCATCCAGCCCGTTCCCTTGCTGCTGCCCCAGAGTCGAGCTGGCAGGTCTGCTCACCCTTGAGCACAGTCAAGTGTTTTCCAGCCACAGTGAACTGCCGGCATTTCAGGACTGGGGGGGGCAGCAGAGTCAGCAGGGTGCTCACTGCAGGAGAGGTGAAAGATGATGGTCTGGTCGCAGGCAGCACCTCCCACCGCAGATGTCATCCTCCTCTTCCCAGGTCCCACCAGCCACTCTCCAGTATGACCCCCTCCCCCAGTCTGCCCCCCAAGTCCCAGACTCCAGCCTGGCCCCTCTGAATTCTCCCCACCTTGGGCCTTGAAAGCACTCTGCTCGCCCCGGAAGGTCTCCCCAGGAGCTCGAGTCTGCAGCAGCCGAAGGTAGCCTTGGTCTCTGACCTCTGGCGCCTCGACTTCCCGCTTCCACACGGTCACCACGATCTGGGGAGGGAGAGGCAGACGGCCGAGCCTCGAGCCGGCGGCTGACCCGGAACGGCTCTGCACCTGCGCATCCTACCTTGGCCTTGGGCGTGCCCGGGGGCAGTCTGTCCAGGGAAACGGTGAGAGGGAAGATGACCTCGTCCGTGGACACGATCGGCTCCTCCGCAGGCAGCTGCGCGCGAGGGGTGGCGAGGTCAGCGGCTCGAAGGCAGCCTGCGGCCGCCGCCGCACCGGCCCTCCCCCCCGTGCCGCCTGGGCCCCGGCGCGCGCCTCCGGCCGCCCGCGCCCCGGCCCCTCACCGCGGCCGCTGCCCCGGAGGTGGCGGGCCCCGGGCCGTGCGTGAGGAGCGGGCTGCAGCCTCGGAACAGCGCCCCGCCCCCGGGGTCCCCTCCGCCCGGGGGCTCCGCGTCCGGGTCGCCGGCGCCGCCGCCGCCCGGCGCCCCGCCGCCCGCGCTGACCGAGGCCAGGGCGGCCAGCGCGGTCGCCAGCTCGGCCCAGGCCCCGCGGGAGCTCCAGCCCGCGCCGCCGCCGCCGCCGCCGGCGGGCCCCGCGCCGCCCCGGCAGCGCAGCACCAGCAGGAAGCGCACGGTCTCCCCCAGGTACAGGTGGTTGCGCCGGGGCAGCGCCCGGTACCGGCCCGGGTCCCCCGCCAGCTCCGCGCGCGGCGGCAGCGGCACGGCGGGGAAGTACATCGAGTAGTCGCACTGGGACTCCATGGGGCGCGAGGACGGCGCGGCCGGCAGCCGGGGCGCAGGCCAGCCCCGGCGGCGCCCGCGCGGGTGGGTCCGGCGAGTCCCGGCGCCCGCGGCGCTGCGCGCGGCCAGGGCGGCCCGAGGCCGGCGCCGTCCGCAGCCGGGGCGGCGGGCCGGAACCGAGACCCCGCGGGCCCGGAGCCGGTGCGGGGCCGAATGACGGGCGAGAAGCCGGAAGCGGAAGGGAAGGGGCGGGGCCGCCGCGGCGCGGAATCCGGAGCCGGCCGGCGGGGGAGGGGGCGGGGCCGCGGCGGGCGGCGTTGAGCGGCGCCTCCTGGCGGGGCTGGGTGGTGACGCCTGTGGTCCGGCGCGTGGGAAGCCGCGGCAGGAGGGGCGCTTGGAGCCAGGCGTTCGAGACCAGCCGGGGCAACATAGCGAGACGCCCCCTCCCCTTACAAAAAATGTGTCCGAAGTCCGGACCCGGCGGCGTGCGCCCGGTGAGTCCCAGCTACTCGTGACGTCGAGGAGGGAGATTCGCCTGAGCAAGAGCGAGCTATGACAGCGCCACTGCCCTCCAAAAAAGAAAAAAAAGAGCCCCCTCCAACCCCGTTTCTCCGGGAAAATTATCCAGCCCTCCCCCTTTCACCAATACATAGAGCGAGTAGACGTTTTCAGATTATGTATTCATTCAGCAGTCATTCCACGGTGAAATGAACATAGTCCAATAACAAATATTCTGTAGAGAAGTGGACATATTTCAATTCGGCCGCAAACTCTGAGTGGCTCACCCCACCTTTTGCCCCTCCAGAGAGCCTTGGAGAGTGCTTTTTGGGCGTGGGGAAGGGACGAAATGGGTGGAAGCCAGGGTCCGAAGGGCAAAGACGCTTCCCTTCTCAGGGAAGCAAAAATGGCACCTGGCTGCCCCTGGCATGTGCCCCGCTAACTCTGCTGCTCTCCGACTAATCCTGCAGTCCGACGCTTATGGGGAGAGCGGCCTTGAAGTCTGGAGGGGCAGCGAGACAGTTGGGGGAAACTGCTTGGCGTCCAGCTTGTCTTTGTACTGAAGCTCGGGGGTGGCCAGACGCTCACACTCTTCCTGCTCTTGGGGACTCAGTCCACTCCGCAGTACGTAGCCCAAAACCTTAGCTGACCCAACCTGGAAGGGGCGGAACCGACGGTCAGTGATGAATTTGGGGTCTAAAGCCTCACCCCCTACCAGACAGTGTTTAGCCCGGGCCTCTCGGCGAGCCCGGAGTTCGGCCACAGCACTCTCCAGCCGGCCCTGGCCGTATTGCTCGATCCGTGCCCACAGGCTGCGGTTGAAGTGAACATAGAGAGCCCAGTCCAGGTTGTTCCAGGCCCGGGCCCGGGCCGTCAGCTGCCAGTCCTCAGCAGTCAGTCCACGGTTGCTGACGGTGCTGAGGCCCTGCTCACCTCCTGCCTGCGCGTTATGCACGAAGCCCACCACGTCGTCGAGGCCCCAGCACAGGGCATCCGCCAGCAGAACCAAGGACTCATCAAAGTACTCTGCCACCAAGACCAGGTCAAAGATGGAGTCCAGCCAGGCCAGACCCCACTGGATGAGGGGTGACGACCCCAGATCCAAAGAGGCAGGGCTGGATGTCTGGCCGTGGCCAACAGGAACAGCGGAAGCAGGGTGGAAGACAGCGCTGGGGTCTAGGGTTTGGGCCCGAGGGCCAGCGCCGGAAGGCAAGACGTGAAACTGGGGGGGGTGGGGGTCTCTGGGGAGATAAAGACTCCTTCTCTTGGCCTTCATCTCGGGGGGGAAGGGAAGGCCAAAGTCGAACCACAATAAGTTGCGGGCATAGTGGTCTCCACGGGCCCCAGGCCGATAGAAGGCTCGAGGATTGGCCAGGAAGGCAGCCAGGGACGGTGACTTGCGGAAGGCCGATGAAGTGGATTTGTAGTAGGAGAAGGCCGAGCGGGCCAGAGCCGCCGGGTCTCGGACAATGGAAAAGAAGAAGCTGTCAGAAGGCATGACCTGAAGTACCTGCAGAGGAGAGAAGACAGACGGGGGAAAAGAACTGGGTGGGGAGGCCAGGCACGGTGCCTCAAGCCTGTCATCCCAGCACTTTGGGAGGCTGAGGCGAGAGGATTGCCTGACCTCAGGGATTCGAGAGCGGCCTGGGCAACTGGGTGGGGCCTCTTCCACACAATAAATCAAAAAATGAGCCGGGCCTGGTAGCACGCACCCGTAGTTCCAGCTATTTGGAAGGCTGAGGTGGAAGGATCGCCGGAGCCCAGCAGGTCGAGGCTGCAGTGGCAGTGGCTGTGAGCGTGCCACTGCACTCCGGCTGGGGCGACAGAGTGAGACTCCGACTCAAAAAGGAAAAAAAGAAAAAGAACTGGGCAACTGGGCTGGGGAGAGAAAGCAAGCGCAAGCCTGCTGAGCCCTGGTCTTCTCAAGCTGCCTCATCTAGCTCTGCTAGGAATCTCCGGTTCCTTCACTTGCAGGGCAAGTTATTTAACATCTATAAGACTCAATTTGCTTATCTGCAAAAATGGGGATTGTCATACCTCCCTGAGCGATTGTGAAAGACACATGAGATAAAGGATATGAAGAAACTGGAGCATGGGAAGCTCCTGGAGAACATTGATTTCTTTGGATCTTTCTGCCTGCCTTTCCGTAAAACCTCTAGGAACCAAACTCTGGTCATTTCTCTAACGAAAAGATTCTGGGGATTCTTGGTCACAGCTGGTCCTAGGTCTCCTTAGGGTGGGGGTTAGGGCAGGGTCACTGGCAGCAGAGTGAGGAAAGGGGGCAACGATAATGCCATCTTGGGTCTAGGCAGCAAGTGGGCAGGCCGGCCCCAGGACGGCTGAAGGGCAAGGTGCTTCAGAGGCTCCAGGACATCGCAGAGGGCAAAAGGCACCCTAGACTGGGGCGCTGAGGAGCCCTGGCTGCTTATTGGGGTAGCACCTGAGGGCTGGGGCATGTGATTCCGCACGTCAGCAGGAAGGAAGGGGGGAATCAGGCAGTGCCGAACGCTAGCATGGCCCTGCAGGCTGATCCACGTCAGCATCTGATTCCCGGACTCTCTGAAGGGCTTCTGCCTCTGAAAGTGACTTCCATTGTTGACTCTGACCTCTCCCTGGCCTGATGTTCTCCTGTCTGCAAATACAGCAGCAGGTGGGCAGAGCCGTGAACGGCCTCTTGGAAGGCAGAGGGCAAAGTGAAAAGAACAATCCTTAGCATCGGAGGGACCTGGAATAAAATCGCAGTTCCGCCATTTACTAATTGTGTGACTTTGGGCAGATTGAACTCAGGGTCTTTGTTCCTCCGTCTAGAAATCTGGGTTAGCACCTACCTCGAAGAACGTGGAGGCGCCTGGACCGTGGTGGGTGTTGGATGCCTGGTGGCGACCACGAAGGTCATCATCCTGGCCTCAAACGTCACTGCCGTCGCCTCGCTCTCAGCAGTGACCCTCGCTGCCCCTTAACACACACCTACGCTCCTTAGCTGCCACCTTCAGCTCCAGCTTCCTCAAGGGTGTTTCTGCAGCCCCTGCTGAAGTTGTACCTCTGACACACACATTCCTCCTCCGACACACACACAAACCCTACCAGCTCTTGCTGATGCTTTGCTCCCCCTGAGAATGCCGGATGTTCTTACCACAAAGCCATGTCCACTTTTCCCTTGAGACTCCCCTCTCCAGAAAGCCCCACCTCTTTTGATGACCCCTATCCCCACCATTTAGACGCAAACACACATATGGAAGAGGCCTTGGGAGTATATGTACTTGGGCTCAAATCCTAGCTCTGCCATTTTCTTTTCTTTTCCTTCCGTCCTGCCTTCCTCCTTTTCTTCCTTTTTTTTTGGTCAGAGTCTCGCTCCATCACCCAGGCTGGACGGAGTACAGTGGCGCAATCACGACTTGCCACAGCCTTGGCCTCCTGGGCTCAGGTGATCCTTCTGCCTCAGTCTCCTCCGTAGCTGTGACTGCAGGCATGCACCACAACGCCCGGCTGTTCTCTTCTTTTTGATATTTTTGTAGAGACGAGGTTCTGCTATGTTTCCCAGGCGGGTCTCGAACTCCTGGGCTCAAGCAGTCCTCCCATTTCCGTCTCCCAAAGTGCTGAGATTACAGGCATGAGCCACCTCACCCAGCCCGTGTCACTTCCTCTCTCTTAAAGGAGGCCAGTCACTCAGGCTCTCTGAGACTCAAGCCCCCCACATGTATCACGAAGACACTTACGATGCCTTCCTGGCAAGGCGATAGTAAGACTAGTACTCAGTCTCAGTAAATATTCAGTGAAGGTTAGTTCCTTCCTCGTGTGTTTCTACTTGCACATTGACTGTCTTCCTACAAGAGCTCTCGAGTTCAAGCATGTTTCTGCATGAGCATGTTGAGTGCATATGCGGGTCTCCCACGTTAGAACCGAGGCTCCCGGAAAATGTGACAGACGTGGCGAAGGGAATAAGAGGAAGACAAGTCAGAAGGCAGTGGCCGAGCAGGGCCCCTGGTCGTGGCTGTGGAAGCGAGACCGAGAAGGGCCAGGGACACCTGGAGGGAGAGTTGGGGGCATCGGAGCTGGCAGGGCACTGACCCTCGAGAAATAAAGTGGCCAGAGAAAGACTGGAGGAAGTACCGTGCGGGAGAGAGGAGAGCGCGGCTCCCAGAAACTAGTGGGGAAGGGACACCTGCGAGAGGGCAGCAGGAAGGCCCGCCTCCGTGGCCCTTGTGTCCGGCTTTTGGGTGCGATGATGCCCAGACCCCTCAGGCCTGGGCCCCCTCCCCTGGTAGCCTGAGCCTCAGGCCGGAGCCCCTCTCTTTCCAATCCCACCCACCCCCGCTTCACCCCTCACCTCCTTCAGGTTGAACCTCATGTGGTGACAGAGGATGTGGAAGGGAAGCTGGGGGCCTCCACCCTGAGGGCGGAAACCCCTGACCCAGGAGGCCTGGAAGAGCCTCGGGTAGCCGAACTGGTAGCGGGCGGGGAGGGCGAAGCGCAGCTGGTGCCGGTCGCCGTAGCGATGCAGCAGGTTCAGCACGGAGCTGCTCCCGGATTTATGCGTCTTCAGGAACACCAGGCGCTGCCGCGGTGGGCAGGACGAGACGGCTGGTCCCGGGGACGGGGCCCAGGGCTGGCGGAGCTGCAGCCCGGGCAGCCTGGGAAGAGATGGCGGGGGAGTGTTCTGTCCCTGGGCAGCAGGGGATGGGCTTGCAGAGAAAGGACGGAGGGCATGGAGCCTCCTGCGTCCCCAAGAGTCCCAGCCCCAGTGGGATGAGGAGGACCCCATCATCATGGAGCGAGCTGGGACAAGCTGGGAACTCACCTCCTCTGGAACCGGCCCCCCCAGAGCTGGAGGGCAAATCCGATGGTCATGAAGATACCCAGAGCCACCCCCAGGCTCCGAGGCCCCCAGAACCGCAGCGTCCTGATGGGAGACAGAGGGCCCATGTGGCAGGGAAGGGACAGAGCCAGGGCCAGCTTGGGAGAGCTGTGCAGCCGCGGAAGGCGCCGGCTGGAGATCGGGGGTCATTCCCCAGGCCTGCTCGCAGCCTTGCTTGAGTCTGCCCCCTGAGCTAGCAGATTTTTGCCTCTGTCAGCGTCTAGAAGGGAAATGAGGGGGGAGAGGGCGAGTCTAAGGAGAGGGAGTCTTCTCTCCTGCCGCAGCTGAGACCTGATTCAGGGAGGCGGAGTGGGCTGGGGGTGCCACCTACACCTAGACTCTTCTGGGTGGCCCCGCACGACTCCCTCTGCTCCAGAACTTTCTTGCCCCCCCAGACCCCACCTACAGTTCTCCCTGAGCCTCAGGGATTTAGCAAGGGATGAAAGACAGAGAGCTGGGTCGGATCGTGAATGAAACGGCCAACGAGAGAGATCGGCATATCACCTCACTGTGACAATCAGGTCAGATCACTGCCAGCTTTCTCCAGAGCTCCCCTCCCCGCTGCAGACGGGGAGAGAGAGCCCCCTTCTGAGGTTAGGAAGGGAAGCCACAAGGAGGGAACGAGATCCGACAGGACCCAGGCCAATGAACCCAGGCAGTGAGAAAGGAGATGAGACCTACAGGAGTGGCTTTGCAAAGAGGAAGAGCCATTGCATCCTGAACTTGGGCGTCTCTTTCCCCTCTCGCAGCATGGGGGCAGACCCCCTGTGCAAAGGGGGGATGTGGGGTCACTTATGAAACCCAGAACCCTCGACGCGCACCTCCATCAGTGCACCGGAGGAGACTGAACGGGTGGGGCTGGAGCGCGAGAGAGAGACAGAGAGAAACTCTGAGGCACAGAGATACGGAGGAAGACAAACACAGCTCCGAAGTTCCTTCCCAGGCCCAAGCTTCCTAGTCAACTGGGAGTCCAGCCCCGCTCCTTCAGATTACAGCTCACAATCATGGGCCGCAGACCCTCCAACAAGCCCAGACAGTCCCCTTCCCGGACGAGCCAGGGGCGACCCAGGCAGAGAGAACCCACACTTACTACTCAGAGACCCGCCCCCTCTGGCATCCCTCTCCAATTCCCTCCCACAGCACAGTCCCCAGGATCCAGCCGCGACTTCCCAATCCAGAGTTCATTTCCTTCCATCTCGCGCCCTCTTGCCGTCGCCTCGGATCCCAGCCCTTCCTCCCCTCCGGCGTTGGTGACTGCTCAGGCACCAGCCCTTTGTTATCCCTCCTGGGGTCCAGTCTGTGAGCCCCTCGCGTCTCCCCCGTAAGTTCGAGGGTCCTTCCAAGGGTCCCGGCCTCGGCTTCACTTGCCACTCACCAAGCCACAAGGAGAGGAGCGGGGAGATCGGGCAGGCCCTCCCGCGGGCCCAGCCACCGCCCGCCTCACTCAGCTCAACTTTCCCCACAAACTTTCTCGGCACCCAGGCTCCTCCCACCTCTCTCTGTCCCGCCAGCCCCAGCAGCTGCTTTAGCTCTGATTGCGCTTCTGGGCCGCTCCCTCCCTGCATCTTCCCCGCTCAAGCAGGGCATCCGAGCGCCCCGAAAGCACCGCTTCCACCGCCTTTCACACTTAGGGCTCAATCAGCCTTCTTTTCTTGGCTTTCCGCGAAACAAAAGATTGATTCAGGCGGCAGAAAGAGAAGATGAAGAAAGCGATCGTCAAGCGCTGAAAGCAGCCATTGTCAAGGACAAGGCAAGGTAGCCGGATGCTGACACTCAGAACACTAGGTCCTCCTCTCTGAAAGCAGGGGGAGTACTGTGGTAATACTGGTCATGCCTCAAGTCCAAAGAGGTGTTTGCAGGTGACACGGTCTTCCTCACAGTTCTCCCTATTCTACAGACGGCGCCCATGCCCAGGAGGGCAACATGGAGATGGAGGGGTCACTCCCTAGGCCTGCTCCCAAGGGACAGGTTCCAAGAGAGGTGAGCAGCAGGTGGAAACCGAGCCAGTCATGGAGGCCCTGGGACCTCTGCCAGGGGCCAGGCTCAGGGACTGATCTTGAAGGCACAGAAAGCCACACACAGGGTCTGACACATCACCGTTTATTTGCAGAACAAACACTGACACGTGAAATGCAGAGTATGCGAAGGATGTGGGTGGCAGAGGTCACGAGATGAGCCCCTTTTGGGGGATGTTAGTTTAAGAAATGGATGCTGAGAAAACTCCACGGAAGCCAGGCCCAGAGAGCCTCACTCCTCCTCACACCTCCCAGTCCCCTGCCCTGGGCCCTTATCAGCACCCAGCTTTGTCCATCCCGAGACCAGGTGCGCCCACCCCATAGAGGTCCACCCCTCCCCACTTGCAATTTCCTTCAAGCCCCATCCCGCAACTGCAGCTCTAAAACTCCCCCTTTCCCCTTTGTTGGGGCTGATCACCAACCAGTCCCAGCCTTAGAGGGCTGGAGACCACATCCTCGAAGGAGACAACACTAACTCCTAAATAAATACCCCCGCCCCCCCTCCAGCTACCAACTGAAAAAATAAATACTGTGACCCACCCACCCCCAGTCCCCCAGGGGGAATCTCCTGGATGGGGGCCCCAGCCAGCCACCTGCCAAGTCCCTTCTCCACCCTCTCTGCAGCCCCCTCCGTCTCCTCCCCAGACCCAGCTGAGGGGGCAGGAGGGGAAAGGGCCGCCAGCCCTCCCGATGCTAGGGCGCCCCTCCCCTGTCACCGAGGGCCAAGTAGGGCCAGGGCTGAGAGGAAGAGAATGAGGATGCGCTGGGCGTGAAAACCAACGGATGCCCGCCCACTCCTGCTCCGGCCCTGGTTGTAGCGGGCACCGCCACCTGCTCCTTTGCCCCCAGAACCATCCCTTCGAGGAGGGTGCGGAGGCCGAGGAGGGCGCACTGGGGGGGCCACAGCTGCTGCCCCCGCCATCCAGTCATCTGCATACTGCTGTCCCCCTCCTGAGCCACTGGCGTCCTCATCTGCAAGGAGGGAGAGGGACAGAGACCGACAGGGGTGGGGAAGAGGGGACAGGGGAGATGAGACGAGACGGGGATAGAGATACACAGGGAGGACGAAAAACCAAGACAAACATGGAGAAAGGAAGAGGCAGGGCACAGAGACACAGGTGAATGGGGGTTGGGAGGCGGGAGAAAGAGTGAGTGACAGGAAGACGGAGAGAGAGAGATCAGACAGCAGACGCAGGGAGGACAGAGCGATGACAGACGATGGGGCAGACAGGAAAAAAGATGCAGAGAGAGGAGAAACCGGGAAAGACAGAAAAAACAAGTCCACAGAAGCAGAGAGCGGCCAGGAGGGGTGGGGGAAGAGTGACAGAGAGAGGCAGAGACAGACATACAAGGAGAGAGAGGGAGAGAGAGAAATTGCGTGCCCGCGCTTTGCTTCTGTCTGTCTGGCAAACCCCACCCAGTGTCGGCCCCCCACCCGACGTCCTCGCCCCCCAGGCTGCCCCCTCCTCCCTCATTCTCTCCTTGCCTCCTGCCCATGATAGGAAACCTCCCGGTGGACCATGAACTCCAGGACAGAGACCCACTCGTCGGGCTTTGACCCCCGGCTCCGGGGTCGGCGCACAAGCGCGTGTCAGGAGAGCCAAGCAACGAGTGGACGCCGGCGACGAAGCGCGGGCGGGAACTTCGAGGCGAGGGGCGGGGGGCGGGGCCGGGGCCCGGGGGGCGGGGGCGGGGGCGGGGGGCGGGGGCGGGGGCGGGACTCACCCGCGTCCTGCCAGTCCAGGTCGTGTCCCAGCGCGGCCGCCTTCATCCTGGCGGTGGCCGCCCGGAGCCGCAGCCGCCGCCGCCGCGTCGGGACGTCGGGGCCCGCGGCGTCCACCTCGACCTCGGGGTTGTGGAGCTGCTCGGCCAGGGCGCCCCCGACCACGGGCGGCGCGTACCTGCGAGCAGGGCAGCCTGAGACCCGCCCGCGCGGCCCGCCCGCCCGCCCGCCCGCCCGCGCCCGCGGCTCACCGGCCCCGCCCGGCGCCGGTCCAGCAGGGCGCCGAGTCCAGCGCGACGTCCGTCGCCATGCGCGCGTCGCCGCACACCGTCAGGGACAGCCGGGCCCAGAAGCCCCGCATGCGGCCCAGCCGCTCGCGCAGCTCCCACACCTGCGCGGGCAGAGAGCGAGCGCGGGGCGGGCTCGGCCGCGGCGCCCGCCGCCCGCCCCCCGCCCCGCCCCGCCCCGCCCGCCGCCCCCGCCCGCCCCGCCCGCCACCGCCCGCCCGCCGGCTCGGTGCCCCGCCCGGCCCGCGACTCACCAGCCGGTGCAGGTTGGTGCCCGCGGCCGTCGTGGGCCGCTCCTCCTCGGCCGCCAGCGTCCACAGCCGGGCCGCCTCCTCCCGCGGCGCCGGAGCGCGCCGGTGGCGGGCCGGCCCCGGGTGCGGCGGGCCGCACTCCTGAAACACCTGCAGGCGCGCGGGGCCCTCGCAGGTTAGCCCGCGCGAGACGCACGCCGCGCCCCCACGCTGCCCGCTGGGTCCCCGGCGCGCCACTGCATCCCTGGCCGCCTCCCCCGGGCCTCGCCTCCGCCCTTCTCTCCCCCGTACCTGGGTGGACACCTTCCCACTGTTTTCCTGCAGGTACATCAAGCCCTCGGAGATCTTCACCCCGATGGACTCAGCCGCCAGCTCAAAGGAAAAGGGGCCCTGCAGCTTCTCAGCCAGGAGCAGGAGACCATCTTGGGGGTGGAGAGGCAGAAAGGGTCGAATGAAGGATGGTGCCAAACGAGGATGTGCTGGCAACTCTCCACTCGGACCTTAGAAAGCAGCAACATGTTTCGGGGAAGGCACGTGAGGAGAGCCCTCTCCCTCGTTCGCCCTCAGTGCGGCTTTGGAGCCCCTCCCAGTTCACCCCCACCCACCCACCCACCCTCAGACACAGCTCCCAGCCTTACTCATGGCCCTCCTCCGTCCCAGGCTTTCTTGAATCCCCCTCACCCAGATAGCTGCCCCAATCAGGCTCCAGTCCCCTGCTGCTGAGACAGCCACGGACCACGTTGAGGCAGAAACCCCGGCAGGGCAGAAGGGAGGGGACCCCTCGACACAGGGGGCAGCCGATCAGACGCATCAGAGCCCGGCTGCAGCCTTCAAACATGGGCACCTGGGGGCAGACAGCAGGCCTGTGTCCTCCACAAACACCATGGCCGCTCTCAGCCAAGCTTGGTGCTGGGCAAAGAGAGAAGTCAGAGATCCCACCCCACATTCCCCAGGTTCTGTGAGGGGTGTGGATTTGAGTGCCTCAGGTTGACCCCATGTGGCAGTAGGTGAGACCACAAGACTGCCACAGATCTGAGGACGGAGGTTCCTAGGAGTCAAGTCACAGATGCTGCTTCGTGGTAGTATTAGAACTAGGGAGAGGGAGTCAAGAACAAGAGCGAGTCCATAACAGTCGGGGAGTGAGGCGGCGGGCGGTGAGGCTGGGAGGTCAGGAGAGGATGGGCCGTGAGAGAGACCTCGCCAGGAACATGGCCTTTGGCAACAAAGGGGAGTCACTGACAGGTCCTGGAGGATCGGCGCGGGGGGGTCAGTCCCCCAACCCAAGACTGCTGTGGAGATGAGCAGGCCCCTGGAGAATGGTAGTGGGCATGAGTCATCACAGGGCAGGAGAGGGTCAGAGGTGGTAGGAGACCCAGGATCGTGACCCAGGGGAGGCTCTGCTCCAGCTGCCTCCTTCCTGATTTTCCCTGGAACGTCAGGGCCTGGAGGCAGACATGGGAAGGCCAGCCCCAGGCCTCTCCCGCCAGCTGGTGCCTGACACTTCTCTCCCACTGCCACCTCTCCCTCCCGGGCCCTGCCCACTTTCAGGCTCCCTTTGACCTTGAGCGCTTCGAGGACCACATTTCTTCCAGTCTCCAGGCCCTGGACAAAGGCCCGGGCAGCCACCAGGGTCCGAGTTATCTGAGGGAAGGCAAAGAAGTGAGAAATACCACAAGGCTGTCACGGGTCCGTCGGGACTGGGGCCGAGAGACTGTCCCAAGGGGACAAGCGGGAGGGATCAGATCTGTGGGGTTAGCTCGCGGTGGCAGAGTGTCAGGTGGTACAGAGAGGTAGGTTTCAGAGGCCCACGGGGACTGGAGTCCAGAAGAGTCAAGGGAACTGGACTTGGGAAGAGATGGAGGGATTGTGTTGAATGGGCTTGGAGACTGAGAGACTGTATCCGAACTGACACTGAACTTGAAGTCAGAAGGTTGGGTGCGAGACCCTAGTCCCTGGGAGCCTTCGCTTTCTCCTCTACTACTACTACCGCCTGCCTCAGAGTTACGACGGCAAATGCCATGCTCTGGATGAAAATGCCTCTCGGACACGAATTCCTGTATAGTTGAACTAGAGGACGTGTGATGCTAAGATAGGGAGGAGCTGGCAGCAAGGTGGCTGGGGGCCAGGGGATGTGTGAAACGAGGGCACAGAATGGGATGGAAGGCAACCACTTAAGAGAGAGCCGGGAGCACTGAGTCAGGCAGAGGTGGCCGAGGCTCTAGAGGGGTCACCGGGCCAGAGATGGCTCAGTGGAGGATCCAGGTCGGAGGTGACTGGGGCCCCCTCACTTGGAGGTGCGTGGCGCACAGTCAGAAGTCGCTGAAGCTCAGGCTTCAGATCCCTCACCTGCAGGCGGAGGCGGCGGGGTGAGTCCCCGAAGGGCTGCAGAGAGCCATCAGCAGACGAGGCGAGGCGCGAGAGGCAGAGCAGGTAGTCCGGGGGGAAGCTGTACTGTGGGTGCAGCAGAGGGAACACCCTCTCCAGGAGCTGCGCCCAGAAATCCGCCAAGATGTCATCCAACCCCTCACCAGACTCCCCATAGAAGTCCCGCAGCCGAGAGAACAGGCCATTGAACATGAGGGCGTGCTGGGCATACAGACGGCCGTAGGAGTGGGAGAAGAGCTGGGTCAGGGAGTGCTGGGCTACGGAGAGCATCTCCAGAAAAAACTCTGTGGCGATTGCAGGGAAGAGGTGCGAGGTGGGGCGAGGCCAGAGGAGGGCAGAAAAGGGAACAGGCAGAGGCAGGAGCAGACGGGTGGGGGGGAGAAAAGACAAGTGAGTCAGAAACAGCAATTCCAGAGACCCGGGCAGACTGGGACAAGGAAGGGCAGGGGCCGGAGACAGGGGGTGGGGGTGGGGGCTAAGCCAGGGCTGGGAGGGGATGGAGCAACGAGTGGGGACAGGAAGCTCTCTGGGTCATAAGCACACAGAGGTGTGAAGCCGGTCCACACGCCCGGGGCCTCACCATCAAATTTTCTGTGCCGGGCAGCCAGTGTGTGGACCAGGAAGGAGCCGCTGTCCTCCACCAGGCCTCGGAAGGTGGCCTCAGTCTCCCTGATCAGTCTCTGCTCTGTCTCGCTGGAACAGCAGGTGTACTCCTGGGGACAGACCCGGAGGTGCTCACCTGGACAGAGGAGATGTGGAGGAAGAGTGGGACATGACCTCAAGAAATTCCTTCCCTCGCCTGCCTATCTCTAGGGGGTACCCTGTCTCTTCCACCTGTCTGGTCTCTCTTCTATTGTCTGCTTCTCATCCCCGACCCTATCCCTTCCTTATTGTCTCCTCAGCCATCCCAAGTCTACTCCCTTGAGGCAGGGGATCATCTCTTTGACAGCCACCCTGAGGGCCAAATTAGTGGTCAGAGTGTCCTCGGTGACTCTCCCCAACAGCCCACACCCCAGGCCTCCAGGGACTTGCAAGACAGTGTCCATGGGATGAAAAATGGGGTTGGGAGGAGTGGGGTTACTTGGTGAGCAAGAAAGTACTATCATAGGAGGGGCTCACAGAAATAGCGAGGAGGACAAGGCTGTGAAGAAAGAAACATACAAGGGGGTGCTAATTACAAGGAGGGGATTCCTGGGATGGAGGTGGAGTAAGAGAGCTCTTCTGTGCACAGAACGCTTATTGTGATCCTGGTAAGGAAGTTACAGGAGGAGGAGAGACATTACTGTGGGATGAAAGGATTATTACAACGGTCACTCTGAAAGGGAAGAGAGTTATTGTGAGATGGGGAGGACCCGCCCCCGCCCCCCACCCCCAATTCTCTAGTCTTCCTCTTTCTCCTCACCTGAGATCAGAGCGGGAGGGATAAGGTTTAAGCTATATCCCCGGGCCCCCAGCACCTGCCGGGTCTCTGCACAACTCCGGGTGACCTTTGCCTCACTCCCGGGTCCAGGACCCGGACCGGGACACAGAGGCAGCAGCAGAAGAAGGAGCGGTCGCAGCGCGGACATAGCTGCAGCCGTCCTGGGACAGCAAACTGGCTCCTAAGGAGGAAAGAAGAGCCGCCCAAACTCAGGATTTCGGTTCTCGGCGGCGGGACCGCTCCGCGGGCCGGAGAAAGAGCGCGACCCCCGAAAACTGAACGCGGAGCACGATTGCCGGACCAGGCGGCATCTGGCGAGACAATGGGAGCGGGGAGCCGGACAGGGGGCGGTGCCCGAGGCGGAGCCCACCAATGACAGCACGGAGCCGGCCTCAGGGGCGGGGTCGAGGGAGAAACGAAGCCAATGTAGCGGGGAAGCTCGGTAGGGGGGCGGGACTCGTCCGCAAGAAGGAGGCTGGCGAGGTAGGGGCGTGGTCTCTCTCGGGGGCGTGGCTATCCGGCTCGAAAGGCGGGGCCTGGGTGGAACCCGGCCCATGGCAGTTGAGAAGCCCGATTGAAGGGGCTGCTACTCGTCTAGCCGGAGACTCGCCCAACGGAGGGAGAATCTGGAGGCAGAAGGGGCGGGGCCGGGGTGGAGCGGGGCCAAAGCGGGCGCCCCCCCCCAGGCCACGTGGCGGGGCGGCGCGCCTGAGAGCTCGCGGCCGCACGAGGCTGGGGAGCGGCGTGCCTAAAACGTGGTGAGCACGAGCTCGCACGCTACCAAACATCGCGACAACTACCGGTCCCGCGGCGGGCCGTTGGGTGTGCGCCTGCGCACAGCGTGCCTCGTGCCTTCCCGCGTTTTTCTGGAGTCTTCCGCCAGCGCCGGGGAAGCGGCGGCCGCTCGTGCCGAAGGCGGGGTGGTCCCGGACACCGGAGGGACCTCAGGGCGGCGGCCCTTCCCGAGCCCTGCTCCGCCGGAAATCGCTGTTCCGGGCTCCGACAGTGAGGCTCCTTTCTGGCCCGAGGCGACGCCCTCTCCCTGCCCCGCTCCACCCTCGCCCGCCGTCCCCGGCCCGACACGGGCGCCCCCCCATCCTCCAGTGGCCGCCGCCGCGGAGCCGGAGGTTCCCGTCCCCAGGCCCCGAGAGACCACCGCCCTACGCGGCCGGGGCGGGCGTTTCCTCCGGCCGCAGCGCCTTCCCCAGGGCCAGGCGCAGACAGCTCCCCTGGAAGCGCGGAGCCCGCTCGCCCGCCTGGACTCCTGCGCTTCCGCCCGGGCGCTCATCATGGCGCCTCCACGCCCGAGTCATCGGGAGCGTCCCGTCCCCGTCCCTGTGGAATCAGGCGTGTCCTTCTAGACGTGACGTCTGGGGCCCTCTTCTGGCTCTTCTTCCTTCCTTTATTGTTGTTTTTTAACGTGTGGGCTGAATTCCCTTGCGGCAGGCAGTTTACACTTCCGAAGCCTCGAGGGAGGCTGCCCTGGTGCGCGCCGGGCTGGTCCAAGCCCGCGCGCGGCCCGGTTTCTGGGGCGGCGGGGTCTCGACTCCCTTGAGACTCGGGGTCTGACTTCTCGGGGGTGCCCGCCCCCCGCCCTTCCCGGGGGTCCGGAGCAGCCGCCTCGGAGGGGGCGGGACGGGCGGGGTGGGAGCCCGTGCCTCTCGTCCCCAGCGGATCGCCATGCCCACCCTGCGGTCCTCCTCCTCCGGGCCTCGAAGCTCGTCCTCCCCGGGCAGCGCGTCCTCGCCGCCGCCGAGAGCGGCGGGAGGCGCCCGGAGGCCTGGTCTGCCTCGCCCGCCGCCTCGGCCAGCCTGCCCCCCGAGGACGGGGCCTCCGGCCACACTTCGGAGGGGTGAGTGGAGCCGCGAGGGCGCGTCGCCCGGGGCCTCCGCCGCCCCTCAGCAGCTTTTCCCCCTCTCGCATTTTCTCGTGCTGGGGGTCGTATGCCTGGGGCCTTGTGAAAACGTCGGAATTGGTACGCCGGGTCGGAACGGTGCTCCCGTCCCCTGCTCCAGTTTTGTTTCTGCGTCGGAGTCTCACTCTTGCCCAGACTGGAGTGCAGCGGCGTGCTCATGGCCATTGCGTTTTCAGCCTGCTGGGCTCAGGTGATCCTTCCTCCTCGTCTTTCCAAGTTGCTGGGACTAGGGGTGTGCATCACCACGTCCAGCCACTTTCTTTGTTTTTTTGAGTCGGAGTCTCACCCGGTTGCTTAGGGTGCAGTGGCGCGCCACGCTCCCGGCCACCGCGGCCTCGCCCTGCTGGGCTCCGGCGATCCTTCCACATCAGCCCTCCAAGTAGCCGGAGCTACCGGCGCGCGCTATCACGCCCGGCTGATTTTTTCGATTCGTAGTAGAGACGAGGGCTTGCCAGGTTGCCCAGACTGTTCTCGAACCAGTGGACTCAGGCAGTCCGCTCACCTCGGCCTCCCGAAGTGCTGGGATTACAGGCTTGAGCCACCGCGCCCGGCCTTGACTTTTGTAGAGACGAGGTCTCACCATGTTGCCCAGGGTGGTCTGGAACTCCTGGGCTCAGGCAGTCCTCTCACCTGGGCCTTCCAAAAGTGCTGGGACTACAGGCGTGAGCCACTATGCCCGGCCTCCAGTTTTTTGTTGATGTATCTCTGAACGTTGTAGACATCAAGAATAGAACATCCTGTTTTGAATCGATCACCCATCTTATCTAAACCTTTCTTGAACACTTTTCTGTGTTCAGCACGTGCAGCCTCCGGTGGGGGCTGGAAGGTGGGAGATAGGGAAGTAAAGAGTTATGTATTTGTTATTTGCTGCCTGACAAATTGTATAAACTTTTTTTTTTAATTGGTGTCTCACTGTCGCCCAGGCTGGAGTGCAGTGGCACACTCACAGCCACCACCCCCTCAACCTGCTGGGCTTAGGTGATCCTTCCACCTCAGCTTTCCAAGTACCTGAAACTACATGCCACCACACCCAGCTAAATTTTTGATTTACTGTAGAGATGAGGTCTCGCCAAGCTGTCCTGGCTGGTCCCAAACCCCCGGGCTCAGGCAGTTCTCTCACCTCGGCTTCCTCAAGTGTTGGGATTACAGGCGTGAGCCACCACGCCTGGCCTAACTTTTTTTTTTTTTTTTTTGAGTTGGAGTCTCACTCTGTCACCCAGACTGGAGTGCAGTGGCCGCTCCCGGCCACCTGCAGCCTCGACCTGCTGGGCTCCGGCGATCCTTCCGCCTCAGCCTTCCAAGTAGCCGGAATTACAGGCATGTGCTACCACACCCAGCTGATTTTTTGATTTATTGTTGAGATGAGGTCTCGCTGCCCAGGCGGGTCTCGAACCCGCAGTCTTAGGCAATCCACTCACCTCAGCCTCCCAAAGGCGCAGGATTACAAGCTGAGCCACCGAGCCGGCTTGGCCTAACTTTTTAATTGGTGTCCTGTAGTTCTCTTATTTGGGAGTTTTGTCAAGAGGTCTGTCTGTCCTTATCTGTTATCATATATTAGTTTATTCTGGGAAGTTTGTAATAGTATAACTTGTTTCTTTTTTTTTTAAATCTCCCCAGGAGGGGAAAAAAGTTAGTCTCATACTAGATATGCTTTATCCCCTGGTTGTTTTTTTTTTTTTTTTTTTTATGTGTTGGAGTCTCACTCTGTTCAACTGCAGGCAGTGGCCGCTTCGAGCCTCGACCCGGGCTCCGGCGATCCTTCGCCTCAGTCTTCCGAGTAGCTGGAACTACAGGCGCACGCTACCACGCCGGCTGATTTTTGATTTATTGTAAGATGAGGTCTCGCTGCCCAGGCGGGTCTCGAACCCGCGGGCTCAGGCAATCCACTCACCTCAGCCTCCCAAAGGCGCGGGATTACAGGCTGAGCCACCGAGCCCGGCTCCCTGGTTGTTTTTAATGAGTCTTCTCAGAGTCATTTCTGTTTCTGTCAGTGTTGCTGTTGGGAACCAGATTATATCAATGTTATAAACTACACTCTAAAGCCAGGCATGGTGGCTCACGCCTGTAATACCAGCACTTTGGGAGGTGGAGGTGACAGGATTGCCTGAGTCCACGGTTCAAGACTAGCCTGGGCAACTTGGCAAGACCTGGTCTACAATAAATCAAAGCAATTAGTGAGGTGTGGTGGCATGTACCTGTAGTTCCAGCTGAGGCAGAAGAATTGCCTTAGCCCAGCAGATCAATGCTGCAGTGGTCGTGAGCATGACACTGTACTTGAGCCTGAGACTCTGACTAAAAAAAAAAATCAATAAATAAATGAAAATAAACATTACTTTAATCAATAAGACATATGGTTATGTTTCAAGGGGTGAGATTTAATTCCAGGTACCTATTACCGAGCAGTGATCTCTGTGCCTACTTAGTGGAATATCATTTGATTCTCTTATCTGGAGAGAGTGTTAGGAAGGGTGTCCTCCTCCAACCTCAGTTCCTCACTCTTCATCTCCATTACTTTCATGTGAAAGTTTTCCTTAAAGGCTTTGTCCCTACTTTCTACTAACAGTCAGCACATCTCTTAAAATCCGAATATGTTTTTCTTCCAGCAATGGGGTGCAATTAGAGGCAGAGAAATTGCAATCATTAGTCTAAGATATAGAGGGAATGAGGTGGTTGTATTTCAGGAGAACCATACCCCCTCACAGGAATAGCGACTCTTTGTCAACTGAGGAAGGTAGTGACTTTGAAGATACTTTGAGACGCAATGTGAGGAAGAGAGCAGCAAAACGACCAGTGAAGACAACTCCAGTAAGTTCAGTTTTGTTTTGTTTTTGAATCTGGTCTGGGAAATGGCAAAAAAAAAAAAGACCTAGAAGAGGCTCAAGTGATATGGTTAATGAAAAGACAAGACTTACATAGTATCAAGGGATCAGAGTAGGAAGTAGACAAATTTTGAAGAGAAAATATTTAAGAGAAGAGGGCACGAGAATATAGAGATACCAGGAATGAGACTCAAGGACTTTTTAGAAGGAGAAATGTTAGGGATAGTAAAATTCACAACACAAAAATTGGTTATTTCAAGGTCTGAGTCAGTAACTAAGACTCTGCTGTGGAATTGGCAGCTGTATGATAGTGGTGAGACTGTTAATGTCACTTTTATTTTTTTTCTGTATTCTTAATCTTTTTATACTTACTAGGTGGCAAAACATCCAAAAAAGGGGTCCCAAATGGTACGTAGTCATGGCCGGAAAGAGTCAGAGCCACCAGCCAATGATCTCTTTGATGCTGTGAAAGCTGCCAAAAGTGACATGCAGGTAAAGCAGTGTCTCTCCTCCGTTTTTTGATACCATCTCACCCTTTGTATGGCCTAGGAAGCAAGTGTGAATATGGGTGGCACCTTGTTCACCTTTGTCAATTTTTAGGTCCACTTTGACAATTATGTCTAATTCTTCTTTCCCTTCCTATGTTTTTCTATAATTTATTTATTTATTTATTATTTATTTATATTTTTTTTAGTTGGAGTCTCACTCTGTCACCCAGACTGGAGTGCAGTGGCCGCTCCTGGCCTCCGCAGCCTCGACCTGCTGGGTTCCAGCGATCCTTCCGTCTCAGCCTTCCAGGCGCGCTACCACGCCCAGCTGATTTTTTGATTTATTGTAGAGATGAGGTCTCTCCTGCCCAGGCGGGTCTCGAACCCACGGGCTCAGGCAATCCACCCACCTCAGCCTCCCACAGGCGTGGGATTACAGGCTGAGCCACCGAGCCCGGCTCTGTAATTTATTGCAATTCTATTATCTAAACGGGTATGGAGCTTATATGTAATTTTAAAATAAAAATGATCACCAAGATTTTTAACTCCAGTTTAAGAAGTGAAGCACCAGTAGTGTGTCTTCTCTTCATCCTACTCACAACTCCTTCACCACTCAAGAGATAAACACAGGAGTGAATTGTGTATTGATCATTCTCATGTATTTTATTATAGTGTTGTCACCAGTTAGTGTGTTATCTAGTTTATATAAGTGAATCTATTCTTTAGTTCTGTGACTTAATTATTTCAGTTAGCATTGTTTGAGATTTGTTTACAATGTGTAATACTGAATTGTACAGTATTTGGAGTATTTAAAATTTTCAAATATATGAAATTTTGCTTGTTATATTTTTATTTGATTTCTTTATTGCATTGTAGTCAGAGAATGTGATCTTTGAAATTTATGGAAATTTAGCTGTTTGACTTAGTGTTAAGTCAGTTTCCAAAACTATGGTACAGGGGCTTGAAGAGGATATGGGTTCTCCAGTGTTGGGTATACTTCTCTTGGGTGAGATAAAAAATGTTAAACGACCCGGGCTCGGTGGCTCAGCCTGTAATCCTGTGCTTTGGGAGGCTGAGGTGAGTGTGTTGCCTGAGCCCAAGGGTTTGAGACCTGCCTGGGCAACTTGGTGAGACCTCATCTCTACAATAAATCAAAAAAATTTGCCGGGCATGGTAGCATGTGCCTGTTGTTCCAGCTACTCAGAAGGCTGAGGCGGAAGGATCACCGGAGTCCAGCAGATTGTGGCTGCCGTAGCCGGGAGTGGCCACTGCATTCCAGTCTGGGTGACAGAGTGAGACTCCAACTCAAAAAAAAATGTTAAACGTGATACTACTTTAATATTTTTACTTTGTTTGAAATATCAATTACGGAGAGAGGTGTACTAAACTCCATGAAGATGACTTTTTCGGTTACTCCATTTATATTCACGCCCATTTGCCTGAACCTGTGGTCTCAGGCAATCCTGTCACCTCGGCCTCCCAAAGTACTGGTTTTATAGGTGTGGGCCACCGTGCCCAGCCCACCAATACGTTTTAAAAGATATTTTTAATATTTTAATCAGAAGCTTAGATGCCTCAATTGGGAAGCCTATACTGGGTGTCTGTTCTATTGCCAGAAATAGAAATTGTCCACATTTTCCCCCCTAGTCTTTGGTGGATGAGTGGCTAGATAGCTACAAGCAAGACCAGAATGCAGGATTTCTGGAGCTCATTAACTTTTTCATCCGATCTTGTGGATGTAAAGGTAAGCAAACTCCTCTCCCTTTGTTTATTCATTTATTTAGTGAGAAAGCAGGATTTATTGAGCACAGACGAGCCCCCGCAGTGAGAGGGGGCCCGAAGGGGTTGCTCGACCCCTCTCCCTTTTTTTTTTTGTTGAGTTGGAGTCTCACTCTGTCACCCAGACTGGAGTGCAGCGGCCGCTCCCGGCCACCGCAGCCTCTCTGGGCTCCGGGGATCCTTCCGCCTCAGCCTTCCATGTAGCTGGAATTACAGGCATGCGCTACCACGCCCGGCTGATTTTTTAAATTTGTTGTAGAGGTGAGGTCTCGCTGCCCAGGCGGGTCTCGAACCCGCGGGCTCAGGCAATCCGCTCACCTCAGCCTCCTGGAGGCGTGGGGTTACAGGCTGAGCCACCAAGCCCGGCTCCCCTCTCCCTTTCTAACCCCCAGCCTTTTGTTCCTGTTTAGGAAATTCTTTCTCCATTTTAATGAAATAGGATCAGACATTTCCTAAACAAAGGTAGAAAGTAAAGAAAGTATCAGGAGATTTTCACTTATTTAACTACATTTTTTAAAAAGTAAGATTTATTATTTATTTTGAAAATTTTTTTAGAAAGCAGGATTTCTTGAGAGGGCAGAAAAGCTTCTACAGTGGGAGGGGAACCGAAAGAGCTGCCCCACTACAAGTTTGATTAGTAAGTAAGGGAAGTCATCCAATAGGGACTGTGTTGGTTTGGAGCCAGGGTACTTTGGGAGAAAATAATCCTGCTTATGTGGCGATAATTATATTCACAGGTTTGAAAATGGACCATCAGTTAGCCTTTCCAGATAAAACAGTTTATTTTCTTACTATTCCCCACTTTGCTCATATTTTTCTCTGCCTGTATTTCTTCCCCACTGTGGTGTTCCCAGATATCTCCTGATGCCATGGCTTACTTTATTGGGGCAGATAGTCTTAGGTTGTATTATATAAGAATCCAGCATTTGACTTAGTTTTATTTCTCTCTCTCTCTTTTTTTTTTTTTGAGTTGGAGTCTCACTCTGTCGCCCAGACTGGAGTGCAGTGGCCGCTCCCGGCTACCACAGCCTCGCCTGCTGGGCTCCAGTGATCCTTCCTTCCACCTCAGCCTTCTGAGTAGCCGGAATTCCAGGCATGCGCTACCACGCCCGGCTGATTTTTTGATTTATTGTAGAGATGAGGTCTCTCCTGCCCAGGCGGGTCTCGAACCCGCGGGCTCAGGCAATCCACTCACCTCAGCCTCCCAAAGGCGCGGGATTACAGGCTGAGCCACCAAGCCCGGCTTCTCTCTCTTGTTTTTTGTTTGGATTTTTTTTTTAACCACAGCTTTCCACTGCTTGACTTCTCTTGGTTTTCTTGTTTTTGAGTTGGAGTCTCACTCTGTCACCCAGACTGGAGTGCAGTGGCACGCTGATGGCCACTGCAGCCTCAACCTGCTGAGCTCAGGTGATTCTTCCACCTCAGCCTTCCAAGTTGCTGGAACTACAGGCATGCGCCACCATGCCTGGCTGATTTTTTGATTTATTGTAGAGTTGAGGTCTCGTCAAATTGCCCAAATCCGTGGGTTCAGGCAGTCCTCTCACCTCGGCCTTCCAAAGCGCTAGGATTGTAGGTGAGACCCACTGCGTCCAGCCCCTCTTTTGGTTTTCTAGAGAGGCTGCCTAGGATTCAGGTCTTCTCATTCCCTACCTAAACTCTTTCTAATATGTCCTCTTACTCATCTTGAGATATATCTGTAAATGATCACAGCGTCCTGTTACTTTCCTTGAAAGTACCCCATTTCCTTCCTTCTTCAGGCTCTGTGACCACTGAGATGTTCATGAAGATGTCCAACTCAGAGATCATCCGGCACCTGACAGAACAGTTTAATGAGGTGGAGGAAGACGATCAGGACCTCTTGCCCCTGTTACTTCGAAATGCAGGACTTATTACCCTCTTCCTGCTGATTCTGGGAAATGGGGTCGTTTTTAGGAGGAGTTCAATCTCTTGGGGGTAAAAGGGACCCATAGATACTATATTAGATATTTAAATTATGTGCTTCTAGAGTTGACGAGAATAATAGTTTCGAAATGAGGCATAATGAGACACATTTTTTTTTTTGAGTTGGAGTCTCTTTCCATCGCCCAGGCTGGAGTGCAGTGGCATGCTCACGGCCACCCCAGCATCGACCTGCTGGGCTCTGGAGATCCTTCTGCCTCAGTCTTTCAAGTAGCCGAAATTACAGGCATGCTACCACGCCTGGCTGATTTTTGGTTTATTGTAGAGATGAGGTCTTGCCAAGTTGCCTGGGCTGGTCTTGAACCCACGGGCTCAGGCAGTTCTCTCGCCTCGGCTTCCCAAAGTGCTGGGATTACAGGCTGAGCCACTGAGCCTGGCCAATGAGACACATTTTTACGATACTTTTGAATTTTGACTTTCAAGCTCCTGTGGCTTCGTGGACTTGGTAATAACGCTCCCATCCTTTCATAAACCCTTCTGTAGGACTCAGGGGATTATCCACTGACAGCTCCGGGTTCATCCTGGAAGAAGTTTCAGGGCAGCTTCTGTGAGTTCGTGAAGACGTTGGTCTATCAGTGCCAGTACAGCCTCCTCTACGATGGCTTCCCTATGGACAACCTCATCTCCCTGCTCACTGGCTTCTCAGACTCGCAGGTCCGTGCCTTCCGTCACACTAGCACCCTGGCTGGTGAGTGCTCACTTTTACTCTGTGGACGTCTCTGGGGGGTTGGTAAGGCTCTTCTCCTGCTTCTGAATCTTCTTTCCTACCTGCATCTTAGCTCATTACTTCAGGGTCGTGCTTTTTTTTTAAATCCCAAACTTCAATCCAGTTACTCATTTTTCAGAAGAAAGAGATCGCAGTAATGATTCCCAGCCTTCATATTTTTCTCAGAGCTCACCATGGGAACAAATTGGGGATAAGGAAGGCCAGAAGAGTTAGAGGGGAAAAGTCCACTACAGGATAGCCAGTCTCAGGATCTTAGGGTCACTCTACTCCGGCTTCTCATTTTCACTATCCTCCTACGCATCCTGCCCTCTATGACTTAAGTAATGGTTTTTTTATTACGTTTTTCTGACTGAAAGCCATGAAACTGATGACATCCCTGGTAGGAGTTGCCCTCCAGCTGAGTCTGCACAGAGACAACAATCAACGTCAGTATGAGGCCGAACGAAACAAGGGGCCAGGGCAGAGAGCACCTGAGCGGCTAGAGAGCCTGCTGGAGAAACGCAGAGAGGTGAGGCGTGTTCCCTGCTTCTTCCCTCTCTCTCTCCCCAGCACTGCTGCCACTGACCCTCTTGTCATGTTCTGGGAAGCTTCTCTGATCATGGATGATGGGATAATGAGTAATGGAATCTGGCAATAGTGTCATCACCCTATTCTGTCAGAGATCATTGCACATGCATCTTGTTTCTGGGTTGTGGGCTCAGTAAGTCATGTGTGATCTAGACTTCTCTCTAATTCCACTTCTGCTCCGTTCCCCTTGGTAAGCATTCATTATCAGAAGAGTTTAAGTGCTGTACATGCCTGTCATGCAAGGCATTAAGCTTTGACCTTCTGGTCAAGTGTGCAGTGTGCAAGTGATCCTGGTGGTACTGAGGGCCAGCAACTGACAAAGGAGGCCAAGATTGTAAGGAATGGAAAGAGCACAGGCCTTCTGGTGACTCCTAGGTTTAACTTCTGTTCCATGAGCCCTGGCCTACGTAGCCTCTCTAAGCTTCAGTTTCCTTTTCTTTAAGAAGGGGATGGGCTAGGTGTGGTGTATCACGCTTGTAATCCTAGCACTTTGGGAGGCCAAGGCAGGAGGAGCACTTGAAGCCTGGACAACATAGTAAGGCTTCATCCCTATTTATATAAAAAAAAATATATGGCCGGGCTCGGTGGCTCAGCCTGTAATCCCAGCACTTTGGGAGGCCAAGGCAAGTGGATTGCCTGAGCCCATGGGTTCGAGACCTACCTGGGCAACTTGGCAAGACCTCGTCTCTACAATAAATAAAAAATTAGCCAGGCGTGGTAGCGCACGCCTGTAGTTCCAGCTCCTTGGAAGGCGGAGGGACTGCCGGAGCCCAGCAGGTCAAGGCTGTGGTGGCCGGGAGTGTACCACTGCACACCAGTCTGGGCGACGGAGTGAGACTCCAACTCAAAAAAAAAAACCCAAAAAAAAAATAAATTAATAAAGGGGGATAAGTCCACGTTTATGTGAAGATTAAATGAGAGGAGTAGATTGCCTAGCCTTGGCACACAGTAGGCATTTACTTTGTTTCCTTTTAAACTTAAAGATGATGACTGGAGGGCATCAGCTGTAGCAAAATCTTTTAAACTGATTAAATCTTCAAACAGCTGAGTCTATCATACGACTAACACTGATGTTTCTCCTCACTCTTCATTAGTATATAAGACCCATCCCATGATATTGGCAGGACTCAGCATTCTAATTTTACCATTTGGCTGTTTCTGTAGCCCTCACAAAAGATCTTTCAGGCTGGGCTCAGCCTGCAATCCCAGCACTTTGGGAGACTGAGGCAAGTGGATTGCCTGAGCTCAAGGGTTCAAGACCAACTTGGGCAACTTGGCAAGACCTTGTGTCTACAATACATAAATAAATAATTAGCTGGACGTGGTAGCGCACACCTGTAGTTCTGGCTACTTGGAAGGCTGAGGCGGATCGATCACCGGCGCCCAGCAGGTCGACGCTGGGGTGGCATACCACTGCACTTCAGCCTGAGCGACAGAGTGAGACTCCAACTCAAAAGAAAAAAGAAAAAGGTCTTTCATTCTAAAGCATAAGAGAAGGAAACTTTCTATTCCCTCATTCTCTTTTGCAATTTTTCATTGTTAGGTTGATCTTGAAAGCTTATTCATATTAATAGGCTTGTTTTAGATATTTAATTATAAATACTAGTGTGAATCTCTTGGGGGGGGGCTTCCCTAGGCTCTTGTTTCATCAATTACCATTTCCCTATTTTATCTTTGCTTTCTCCCTCCCCACTATTTTCTTGTCTCTACTTATAAATGGGTATAGGCCCTTGAATCTTCATTTCACTCTGCTCCTCTTTGAGTTACTCTGTGTCTATCCTTCCTTTTAGGATAGTATTCCCTTACTTCCTTTTTTTTGTTTGTTTGTTTTTGTTTTTTTTTTTTTGAGTTGGAGTCTCACTCTGTTGCCCAGACTGGAGTGCAGTGGCCGCTCCCAGCCACCGCAGCCTCAACCTGCTGGGCTCCGGCGATCCTTCCGCCTCAGCCTTCCAAGTTGCTGGAACTACAGGCACACGCTACCACACCCGGCTGATTTTTTGATTTATTGTAGAGATGAGGTCTCACCTGCCCAGGCGGGTCTCGAACCCGCGGGCTCAGGCAATCCACTCACCTCAGCCTCCCAAAGGCGCGGGATTACAGGCTGAGCCACCGAGCCCGGCTCCCTTACTTCCTTAATGTCCAACTGATTGAATTCTTTTTGCTACTAACTTCTATCCCATTTTTCTTTGAAGCTGTATTTCCAAGCCACTGACTTCTTGATTTCTAAGGTCAGTGGCTTTTTTTCAATCTCCCATTTTACAGAATTTGGTACAGATGACTTACCTTCTCCCCTCCCCTCACTTCTTCTTTAAATGTGAAAATTTTCAAATATTCAGAAAAGTGGAGGTACCAGTGTAATGAATGGAGGAGAACCTCCAAAAAAACCGATTATTTTTTGCAGGGCGGGCCCCTTGTACCATATGCTTCCCCTGCTAGATAAGTGTTCTAGGAACTCATTGGCAACAATGTACTAGCTAGTGTTGTTGTGAGGGGCTGCATTTGACTTCAGTGAATTTCTTTTGGAGATTCTTTCAGTGTGTTTGCCCACTCTGTGATGGGTGATTTATGAGCACACTTGCCCACACCACGCTGAGCAGTTTCTGACCAGAAATGGCATGACCTCTGTGTCCCACCCTCCCTGTTCACCCCGTCTCACCTTGAGTGGTTTGTTTGTTTGTTTGTTTGTCTCCCTCCCTGGATGAAAAGTGTTCTCAAAGGGAAATGTTCTGCCTGTTTGGAATAGGTGAAACCAAAACCAGCAGAAGCACTAAAAGGCCTCAAAGTTAACAAGTTCAAAAACTCTTTTGAGCAGTGGAAAAAGCTTTTGATAGGGATGTTGCCTCAGATTGCCTCAGAGAGTACTCTGAAGGTGGCTGAAGTTTAAACATGTAAGAATAAATACACGATTTTTTATAAATAAATTCTGGGTTTTGGGGGTCCCCCTCCTTGTATACACATTATCTAGATTTAACAGCTAATATTTTACATATTTACATTTTTTTTTGCTATTTTATAGTAAATTATGGACATATTGGTACTCCAATTCTGAAGACTTAATTATGTTTTCTAGAAAGTGATGTGTTCCTACATAATCTCAGTATCATTTTTACATCCAGAAAAATGAACAATGATTCCCTAAACGTTTTTTAATTCTAGTTCTTATTTCCCCATTTGTCTCCCAAATACCTTTTATATGTGATTAATTCCTACCAGGATCCAATTAAGGACCCTGCGTTGTTGCCATTCTTGTCTCTCTTAATGTTGTGCAGAACGTCTGCCTCCTCCGTGTTTTCCCAATATGTTGAATTACTGAAGAGGTGGGGTCAGTTATTTTAAAGAATGTGTGCTTTCTCCTTATAATTCTGCTCTCTTGGTATCTATTCATGTAATCTAGGGTTCCTCAACAATGACACTATGAACATTGAAGGGTTATCCTGGTATTATAGGATGTCTAGCAGCCTTCCTGGCCTCTATTAGATCCTAGTAGTACCCTGTCCCCCTTCACCAAGTTGTGACAACCCAAAATATCTTTGGACATTGCTAAATCTCCCCCAGGCACAAAACTGCCCCCAGTTGAGAACCACTGATCTAATCATTTCTTCTCATTTTTATTAGTCCTACTCCTTCTATTAAACAAATTGCGTTTATTAAAATTTGTTTTCCCAACTGTTAGTAAAAAAATATATAAGCATCATACCTCAGAAATACTGTGGGTTTGGTTCCAGACCACTACAGTAAAGCAGATGTTGAAGTACAGTTAGTCACACAAATATTTTTGGTTTCCTGCAATAAAAATTATACTTGCACTATCTGTAGTCTATTAAGTTTACAATAGCCTTATGTGTAAAAAATAATGTATATATCTTAATTTTAAAATACTTTATTGCTAAAAAATATTAATGGTCATCTGAACCTTTAGTGAGTTATAATCTTTTTGCTGGTGGAGAGTCTTGCCTCATTGTGCATGGCTGCTGACTGATTAGAATGGTGGCTGCTGAAGTTTAGGGTGGCTGTGGCACTTTCTTAAATAAGACAACAGTGAAGTTTGCCATATCTGTTGACTCTTCCTTTCATAAAAGATTTCTCTGGACCGGGCTCGGTGGCTCAGCCTGTAATCCCGCGCCTGTGGGAGGCTGAGGTGAGTGGATGGCCTGAGCCCGGGGGTTCGAGACCTGCCTGGGCAGCGAGACCTCATCTCTACAATAAATCAAAAAATCAGCTGGGCGTGGTAGCGCGTGCCTGTAATTCCAGCTACTCGGAAGGCTGAGGCGGAAAGATCGCGGAGCCCAGCAGGTCGAGGCTGCGGTGGCCAGGAGCGGCCACTGCACTCCAGTCTGGGCGAGAGTGAGACTCCAACTCAAAAAAAAAAAAAAAAAAAGAAAGAAAAATAAAAAGATTTCTCTGGGAGCAACCCCCTTGGGTCCCCTCCTACTCTGGGAGCTTTTCTGTCTTCTCAATAAATCCTGCTTTCTTAAAAAAAAGAAAGGTTTCTCTGTAGCGTGCAATGCCGTTTGATAACGTTTTATCCACAGAATGTCTTTCAAAACTGGCGTCAGTCCTCAAATCCTGCCCCTGTTTTGGCAACTCAGTTTATGTAATATTCTAAATCCTTTGTTGTCATTTCACACCATCTTTACTAAGAGATTTTATCTTACGAGTCCACTTTTTTTACTCATCCATTAAGAAGTAGCTCCTTATTCGTTTAAATTTTATTGTGAAATTACAGCAATTCAGTCACATTTTCAGTCTCCACTTCTAATTTGAGTTATCTTGCTATTCCCTCCACATCTGCAGTTACTTCCTCCACAGAAGTCTTGAACCCCTCAAAGTTATCCATGAGGATTGGAATCAACTTCTTCAAACTTCTGTTAATGTTGATATTTTGACCTCCCATGAAGCACAAATGTTTTTGGGGGGTTTTTTTTGAGTTGGAGTCTCACTCTGTTGCCCAGACTGGAGTGCAGTGGCCGCTCCCAGCCACCACAGCCTCCACCTGCTGGGCTCCGGGGATCCTTCCACCTCAGCCTTCCAAGTAGCTGGAACTACAGGCGCGCGCTACCACGTCCGGCTAATTTTTTTGATTTACTTTGGGATGAGGTCTCGCCAAGTTGCCCAGGTGGGTCTCAAACCCACGGGCTTAGGCAGTCCACTCACCTCAGCCTCCCAAAGCGCGGGATTACAGGCTGAGCCACCGAGCCCAGCCCACAAATGTTTTTTAATGGTATCTACAATGGTGAATCCTTTCTAGAAGTTTCTAAGTTGACTTTTCTCAGATTCATCAGAAGAATCACTATCTATGGCAGGTATAGCCTTTATGAAATGTATTTCTTAAATAATTGACTTGAAATTTGAAATTACTCCTTTATTCATGGGCTGCAGAATGGATGTGTTAGCAGGCATGAAAACATTCATCTCTTTATGTATCTTCATCAGAGTTCTTGAGTGACCACATACATTGTCATTGAGCAGTAGTATTGATATATTTTTAATTTGGATAAAATTGTTTATTTGCAAGGCACATTAGAAAAGAAGGGACCAAAAACCTTGCAGAAACAATGAGGTACATTCTTTAACTGGCATACAGAGGTATCTAAAAAATTAAATAAATCAAAATTTGCTTTCCTAATTTTTTTTTTTAACAAAAGGCAGATGAAAATCTTAAACAACAATTGAGGACATAATGAAAGAGGACAGTACCCTGACTGAACTAACCCCAGTTGCTCTTTCTGTTCCTCTTTATTTCAATACTTTGAGCCCATTAACCTTTTTTACAATTATTTTTCATTCTTGGGATAATGCAAAAGGGGAAGTTAGTAGGGAATAAACTTTTTTTGCAGGTTCCACATACTGTGAAAAACCTATTAAATTTTAGTCAAACTCAGCTAGAGTAACTCTTATGGACTTCTTTTTTTTTTTTTTTAAGCTGGAGTCTCACTCTGTCACCCAGACTGAAGTGCAGTGGCCACTCCTGGCCACTGCAGCCTCGACTTGCTGGGCTCCAGTGATCCTTCCACCTCAGCCTTCCGAGTAGCTGGAACTACAGGCGCATGCTACCACGCCTGGCTAATTTTTGATTTATTGTAGAGATGAGGTCTCGCCAAGTTGCCCAGGCAGGTCTTGAACCCGCAGGCTCAGGGAGTCCACTCACCTCAGCCTCCCAAAGGTACGGGATTACAGGCTGAGCCACTGAGCCCGGCTATGAACTTCTTCTAAACCCCATCTGAAACACTACAACTTTTTAAAATCGAGTAGTAATATTTTGAAAGGAATTTTTTTTTTCTGAGTGTAGGTCTCAACAGTTGATTTAAACTATTCAGTAAATCATGCTGTAAACAGATGTGCTGTCATCTAGGCCTTGTTCCACTTATAACACACAAGCAGAGTAGATTTAGCATAATTCTTAATTTTAATTTTAATTTAATTTTTTTTGCGACAAGATCTTGCTATCTTGCCCAGTGTGGTCTCAAATTCCTGAACTCAAGCAGTCTTCTTGCCTTGGCCTCCCAGAGTGATGGGATTACAGGCGTGAGTCACTGGGCTCGGCCAGGTTTAGTATAATTCTTAAGGACCATAGGATTTTTGGAATAGTAAAAATATATGTGTGTGTGTATGTGTACAATATATATATCTGAGGTTGGGACTAAAAAACGCCTGGAATTTTCTTTTCGAGGTTGGGCCCCTCGTAGTACACTCAGAATTTTTTCTTCTGGATCAAACGATCAACCAACCTTTTTTGTCTGGAAGGAACTTGTACTTTTCTATAGCCTTATGCTATTGGGCTATAAGTGAGTTTGACCTGTTTATCCCTGTCCTTCAGCTCCAAGAGCATCAAGAGGAGATTGAGGGGATGATGAACGCCCTCTTCAGGGGTGTCTTTGTGCATCGGTACAGGTGAGTTAATGGGTGTCTCATTAACTCTCAACAACAAGTGTTTCAGGTTAATGAAGTTTATCCCTACCTACAAAGACCTTGTAAGCTCTTCTGAGAGAAAAGATGAGGATAGACATTGCTGAGTATTCTCCGGCTCCAGCTTTGCCCAAGTTCTGCCCTCACCCCCTATCTTTCAGAGGCTGGAGTTTGAGAAGATAAGCGCAGAGAACCAAAAGGCGGGGCTTGCTTTTTTGAGGGATATGTGCAGCTTGGCAGGCCTTTTACTGGCCCAGCCTTCTCTTTCACTGTGCTGAGGGCAGGGGAGTTTTATACTGCTTAAAGAACTGGTGGAATTAAGCAAAAAGGAGTATGTGTAGTTTCTCACTTTTACCTAGGTTTCTGCTTGTGCCTTTCCAGAACCTTCCAGCTGACTTAACCTTTTCTTAAAGTGGAATTTAAATATACACGGTTTGGCCAACAGTTGAATGAACTTTCCAAATTGGCTTTTAAAAGAGGTATGGAGTGTGGTGGTGCACGCCTGTAGGCCTAGCTACTTGGAAGGCTGAGTCGGAAGGATTACCTGAGCCCAGCAGGTTGAGGCTGTGGTAGCTGTGAGCGTGCCACTGCACTCCAGCCAGGGCAACAGAGTGAAACTCCAAGTATAAAAAAAGAAAGAAAGGTGTGGAGAAGCTGACTCAAGTATTTTATGGGCTTATTATAGAAAGAAAATGCTTACTAGCTAGGCATAGTAACACGTGTCTGTAGTCCTGACTACTTGGGAGACTGAGGCAGGAGGATCCTGACCTGAGCCCAGGAGTTCAAGGCCAGCCTGGGCAACATAGTGACATCTCTCTCTTAAAAAAAGGGAAAAAATGTATATATACATATCTGTCTCTTAAAAGAAGGAAAAGAAAAATACACACACACACACACACACACGTGTGTGTGTATTATATATATATATATAATATATATATATATATTATATATATATTTATTTATCTGTGGTTGGGACTTAAAAAGAACCCCTGGAATTATCTTTTGGAGCACGGGACCCTTGTAGTACACTCAGAATTTTTTTTTCTGGATCAAATGGTCAACCACCCTTTTTTGTCTGGAAGTTTTAAGAAGGTTGCATCATGATTTGTGGAAGAAGTGTCCCAAGTTGTGGCAGATAGGTGACTGGTTGTTCCACCACGACAATGCACCTGCTCATACTGTGCTGAGTGTTCAGCAATTTTTGACCAAAAACAGCATGACCTTCCTATTCACCTGATCTCACCCTGAGCAACTTTTTTTGTTTACTGGATTTTAAAAAAAGGTTTTTTTAAAAAAGTCTTCAAAGGGAAATGTTTTGCTGATGTGGAAGAGGTGAAACAAAAAATGGCAGAAGCACTGAAAGGCATCAAAATTGACAAGTTCAAAAACTGGTTTGAGCATTGGAAAAAGCATCTTGATAGGTGTATTGCATCAGAGAGTACTTTGAAGGTGACTGAAGTTTGAACATGTAAGAATAAATACACAATTTTTATAAATAAATTCCATTTTGGGGGGTCTCCTGTTATGTAGATAACAGTATTTACATTGGGAAGAAGACATGAAAGGCATGGTATGTAGTGTTTCACCAAGAAGATAAATTCTTCTGTGAGAGGGAGCTCTCTGGTAGTGTGGAAGGTGAGTTTGGAGAGAGGGTGACAAGAGTCAGTTTCTCTCTGTCTAGGGATGTCCTTCCTGAGATCCGTGCTATCTGTATTGAAGAAATTGGGTGTTGGATACAAAGCTACAGTACCTCTTTCCTCACTGACAGCTATTTAAAATATATTGGCTGGACTCTGCATGACAAGGTGGGAGTTGAGTCCGCCTCCCTTTCCCTATTTCCTTCATCCTCTCCCTGCCCTGGGACCCTTTACCTTTTCTTGGTCCTGCCACTTAGCCATTTTATCTAGTGAGCAGTTGTCACTAAACCTTGAAACTCTCTCAGTACTGGGAAGGGTGGGATAAGGTGGAGAAAGACATATCCGAGAGATGAAAGGCCTCAAAACCTGAGGTTAGGGGGAGAAAGACTTTCCCGTGAGAGAATGTTGTTGATGGATTGGTAATACAAAGGCTAGGGTGGTAGCCAAAGGATCCTTTTCATCATAAGTGCTAAATTCTGCTGTGATTCTTTTGTGTTTTAAGAAGGCATCTGTTCACTGGCTCTGATATGTCAGAGTCCTCAGTAAAGAGGACACCCAGGCCACAATGAGGGCTCAGAGGGGGGAGTCTAGAGGCTGAGTAGGGGTAAGTAGAAGAGTGGCCTGTCTGTTTCCATCCTCCTGGTTCATCCTCCTCAACAGAACTGGGAAGTCCGTCTGAAGTGCTTGAAGGCTCTGAAAGGGCTGTATGGCAACCAGGACCTGACTGCACGCCTGGACCTCTTCACGAGCCGCTTCAAGGTACAATTGGGGCAGTGCTCCTTGGCTTGACTGTTCGTCTTAGTTCCTGTTTCCCCATCTTGTGTCTTTCCACCTCTGTTGCTCTGATATATGTTTAGCTACCCCAGCATCTGCTTTTGCACCCTCTCTTTAGGAATCCCTGATTCTAGAGAATGTAACATTTTGGAATAGGTACAATGAGATACTGAACTATGTTCTCCTTCCTACAGGACCGGATGGTTTCCATGGTCATGGACAAAGAGTATGATGTGGCAGTAGAGGCTGTCAGGTTGCTAATACTCATCCTTAAGTGAGTCCTGGCAAGAGGGGATGCAAGCACCTCGGACCTCTGCCCTTCCAGAGTCCTCTCCCTCCACCTGTCATATGTTGACTCTTCCATCTGTGGAGGTTGCAAGACAGAGGTCGTACCTGAGTGGCAGGACCTCAAGGGGGGCAGATATTTCTTTCTTCTCTCTCTCCATACACCTTTGTCTTCCACTCTTCATTTAAAAGTTTTTTTGTGAGTCATAGCCTTGTTGTTTTTGCCTCTTTTTGTTTCTAGTCTTGTTTGTGCTAGAGGACAACATCCATGTCTACGTGCTGCTTTGCTTTTCTCTGGGCAGGAACATGGAAGGGGTGCTGACAGATGCGGACTGTGAGATCATCTACCCTGTCGTGTATGCCTCAAATAGAGCCCTGGCCTCTGCTGCAGGAGAGTTTCTGTACTGGAAGTGAGTGGGGGCTCCTTTCGTGTGCCTCTTTAGCACCGTTCTTTTGTTTTCTCTCCCTTGTCTCCGGCTGTTCTGCATAAGGACTCCCCATACCTGTGGATGTTTTTCTGGTGTCTCTTTTCGTCCCTCGACTCCTTGGGGCTTCCTTAGCTCTGCACCTCCTTTTCACTTACTGTCTCCTTGGGCCGTCTCCTCCCTTCATGGGGATTATCGCATGTCTGTTTCCTCTCATGCTGTGCCCTTTCGTTGTGTCCGTTCCACCAGACTCTTCTACCCTGAGTGTGAAGCAAGAACAGCGGGTGGAAGAGCGCGACGCCGAAGTCCACTTGCCCAGAGGACTTTCTTTCACCTTCTGCTGTCCTTCTTTGTGGAGAGTGAGGTGACGTGGAGCGACGTTTGGCTGTTGTGCCTAAGGCCTGCGAGCAGAGAAGGGTGGGGCGGGCACGATAGGAAGGAGGGTGCTGTCTAATCAGTAGACACTTCCTGGAGTGATTTTTTAAAAATTTTGAGTTGGGTCTCACTCTGTCACCCGTGCTGGAGTGCAGTGGCACAGTCATGGCTCACTGCAGCCTTGAACTCCTGGGCTCAAGTGATCCTCCTGCCTCAGCCTCCTGAGTAGCTGGGACCATGGGCATGTGCCTCTCTACCTGGCTGATTTTTAAAATTTTTTTGTAGAGACCAGGTCTCGCTATGTTGCCCAGGCTGGTCTTGAACTCCTGGCCTTAAGTAGTCCTTTTGCCTTGGCCTCTAAAGGCATGAACCACCTTGCCTGACCCCTGGAGTATTTTAACGTGGCTTTGGTAATTTACACTCTTTTTGATACTCTTTTGCAGCTTCACAATCACGCTGCTTACTTAGTAGACAGCCTGTGGGACTGTGCAGGGTCTCAGCTGAAGGACTGGGAGAGTCTGACAGGCCTGCTGCTGGAGAAGGATCAGAGTGCGTGCTACATGGTAGTTGGGGAATGGGGACCTTTCGCCTCCCAGTGTGAAACCAGAAGGGATTTCTTGCCATACTCGTAAAAGGCAGCAGCGTGTGGCATGGGCTGGGGAGAGCTTAAAGATGGAAGGTGGCTGAGGTGATGTGGTGTTTTTGATCCTTTTGCCACACCAGACCTGGACGATGTGCAGGAGAGCACACTGATAGAAATCCTTGTGTCCAGTGCCCGGCAAGCTTCAGAGGGTCACCCACCTGTGGGGCGCATCACTGGGAGGAAGGTATGGAATGAGGGGCAGGTTGGGTAGGTTTTCATTATTAAATGCAGACGGGTATTTTGCGTCCTTATCCTCGGGCCTGGGCTTAGGTGCTGCTTCTGCCCCTCAAGGAATTCCATTTCCAGAAAAATTCTGCAGGGAGTTCCTGAGATCTTTTTTCCTTCCTGGGCAGCTAAAATAATGGGAGGAAGGGATCAGCGTTTCTCCACACTTTCCCCCACATCCAAGCGACTCTGATTCCAGGGCTTAACCCCTAAAGAACGCAAGACCCAAGCTGATGACAAGGTGAAGCTGACTGAGCACCTCATCCCCTTGCTGCCCCAGCTCCTGGCCAAGGTACATGGCCCCAGTCCTCAGTGTCACACCATGAGCAGTGAAAGGATATGGTTTCTGATAAGGGATGGGTGTCGGAAGTAGCAGTGTGTTAGCTCACAAGGAAGCCCTCTCACTCATCACAGTTCTCGGCGGATGCAGAGAAGGTCGCTCCCCTGCTCCAGCTCCTCGGCTGCTTTGACCTCAGCATCTGCTGCACGAGGCGCTTGGAGAAGGTGAGGCAGCAGGAAGGCACATTTCGTGCACCTGCCGCTTGTCTGCCTGGGGCCAAGGGTTCTGTGGCCTGTATCTGGTTCTTCAAAAGCTTGAGTTCCAGGCTGCGCGGTGATTCAGCCTGTAATCCCAGCACTTTGGGAGGCTGAGGCAAGAGGATTGCCTGAGCTCAGGGGTCCGAGACCAGCCTGGGCCACTTATGAGACCTTGTCTCTACGATGTAAAAAAAAATATTAGCCGGGCGCGGTAGCACATGACTGTAGTTCCGGCTACTTGGAAGGCTGAGGCGGAAGGATCACTGAAGCCCAGCAGGGTGACGCAGGGGTGGCCGTGAGTGTGCCACTGCACTCCAGCCTGGGCGACGGAGTGAGACTCCAACTCAAACAAAACAAAACAAAAAAAACCTGAGTTCTAGGCAATCCCCTCGGGTTCCCTTATGTCCTGGGAACTTTTCTGTTCTCTCAATAAATCCTGCTCCCCCCCACCCCCGAAAAAAAAACACCTGGGTTCTAGAAAAAGCAATAAGCCTTTTTTTCTTGGGCATCTTACCCTTGAAGTTGAATGCTTTCAACCCATTCCCTGTTCCTTATCTCCCCCGCCATTCCCCTCCAGAAGACCCTCCCCCTGCAACACTGTCTTCTCTTGCCTGTTCTCTCAGCACCTGGAGCTGTTCCTACAACAACTCCAGGAGGTGGTGGTGAAGCACTCCGAGCCAGCCGTGCTTGAGGCTGGAGCTCAGGCCCTCTACCTGCTTTGCAATCCCGAGTTCACATTCTTCAGCCGGGTGGACTTCGCCCGCAGCCAGTTACTGGATCTGCTGACCGACCGCTTCCAGCAGGAACTTGAGGAGCTACTACAGGTACGAGCTGGGACCTAACAGCGGGATGCCACGAACGAGGGTGCGCAAGGGAAGCACGGATCGGTGAGCTCTTGTGAAATCCGGCTGTGGGCCTTCTCCCTTCCTCAGTCGTCCTTCCTGGATGAGGATGAGGTGTACAGTCTAGCAGCCACTTTGAAGCGCCTCTCTGCCTTCTACAAGTGAGCGGTTTTCCTCTCATTCCCTCCTCTCTTTATCCTGATGTCTGTGGAGTGGGTTCCCTTTGTTCTGTTCCTGTGTCAAGCCTCCCTCTCTCTCCTCAAAGCGCTCATGACCTAACTCGCTGGGAGCTCTATGAGCCATGCTACCGACTACTCCGGAAGGCTGTGGACACAGGAGAGGTTCCTCGCCAGGCAAGTGGATGGGCTAGAGGTGTGGGAGCAGGGGAGGAGACTTGAAGAACCTGTGTCCTAGGTGGTCACCGCTCCAAGGTGCATCCAGTCCCTGCGTGTGGAGCGAACACGGGGAGGAAGATCAGGTGGGGGTCACACCTCACAGTTCTCTCTTAGAAGGTGCACTCAACTCCCAGTGCCTCAAAACAGCCATTCTCTTGGGTTTTCTGGGAGTCAAGGATAATATTGAGGGATTCTAGGAGACTTAGAGTAAATTAGGAAGAGGTGGCCTTTCTGCCCAGTTTGGAAGCCTGGGAATATTGTCTGGAGTACGGTTTCTTTTCCAGCAGAAAAGCAATTGGGTCTCCCCTTATCTCACTGCCTGTCTTCTTCACTGCTGTGTGTGTGTGTGTCCTCCTGTTTGTCTCTTCCTCCACCCCTCTCTTTCTTTCCTGCCTCGAGCCTCATTTTTGAGATCTTCTGCTGTTGCAGGTGATCCTGCCAGCCATGACTCTTGTCTATTATTCCATTCTCTGGACACTCTCACACATTTCTGGGCCGAGTGCTTCCCAGGTGAGTGTTGCTTTGAGAAGGGGGATGGGAATGGGGGAGCCTGTGTTTTCATTCCTCCTCTTCAAGCCGTTGTCCCCACAGAAGCAGCAGTTGAGCTTGAAGGGCAGACTGGTGGCCTTCTGTGAACTCTGCCAGAGCTGCCTCTCAGATGTGGATCCTGGGATCCAGGAGCAGGTGAGCATTCACTCAAGCGAGAGCGGGAAGGCGAGTGTCCCCCGCCTCCCAGGAGAGGTTAGCTGTGTGGGCTCTGTCTGGAGAACATTCCATCTTTTCAAGCGCCCTTTATCTCCCCCAACAGGCTTTTGTCTTATTAAGCGACCTGCTTCTCGTCTTCAGTCCCCAGATGGTTGCAGGGGGCCACGATTTCCTCAGACCCCTTGTCTTTCTCCCCGAAGCTACTCTCCAGTCTGAACTAGCCAGCTTCCTCATGGACCACGTCTTCATCCAACCTGGAGACCTGGGCAGTGGTACAACAGCTCTAGAGTTGGGGTTCAGGAAGGATTGGTTTGGGGCTTGGGCCTGGCTCGGAAACATAGGGCAGGAGACCTAAGTCTGCGGTGCCATCCTGCATTTGATGTGCGCCAGGTCCTTCCCAGGAGGATCATTTGCAGATCGAGCAGCTACACCAGCGGCGCCGCCTCCTGGCTGGGTTCTGTAAGCTGTTACTGTATGGGGTGCTGGAGATGGACGCAGCCTCAGATGTTTTCAAACACTACAGCAAGGTATGGGGAGACCCTGCAGAAGTGAAGGAGAGAGGATCAGTTGAGCACAGTCATGACTTCAGACGCTAGCGCTGCAGAAAGGCAGGCTTAAAGGAGCAGTGGGAGGGAAAGGGTTAGAGGCAAGGGATGCAGAAAAGAGACTTACTAGTAAACCGGGATGGGGAAAAAGCATTTAGGAAATTCACTGGGGGGGACATAGCTGCTGCTTCCTGTCTAGAAACGTTTTTCTCTCTGACCCCAGTCAGTGGAATGGAGTAATCTTGTAAGAAGGAAAAAATGGAAGGAGGAGGGATCATCCTCACAAGCTCTTTAGACATATACCTCTGTTTCCTCAACTCACCAGTGCATTAATTTCAGGTTACTGAGTACCTGATGTGTGCCATGCGCCATTCCATGTGCTAAGGACACAGCAGTTAGCAAAACAGACACAAAACGACAATTTTTTTGGAAGTTTCCTTTCCCGTCAGGGAGAGATGAGTAGTGAAGGTGTCAGTGCTGGGTGAGAGTGGGCACTGCTGGGTTTTACTATTCTTTTTTCTCAAATAACTGGGCTCAGGGTAGAGTTTTCTATTTTTTTTCCCCTAACCTCTGATTTCTTTTGGGCTTTGTGCCTGTTTGTTAGAGATTAGGTCTAACCTGTGTTTTTTTTGTGTGTGTTTTTTTTTTTTTGAGTTGGAGTCTCACTCTGTCGCCCAGACTGGAGTGCAGTGGCCGCTCCCAGCCACCGCAGCCTCGACCTGCCGGGCTCCGGCGATCCTTCCGCCTCAGCCTTCCAAGTAGCCGGAATTATAGGCAGGCGCTACCATAGCCCGGCTGATTTTTGATTTATTGTAGAGATGAGGTCTCGCTGCCCAGGCGGGTCTCGAACCCGCGGGCTCAGGCAGTCCACTCACCTCAGCCTCCCAAAGGAGCGGGATTACAGTCTGAGCCACCGAGCCCGGCTTAACCTGTGTTTTTTAATGCTTCGGTTCATGTTTCCTACCTGAAGCGCTTTGGAAAGGAAACGTGATTTATTATGTGCAGGAAGAAACAGTATTTTCCAGTGGTCAGACATGGTCTCCTCCCCTTCCTCTCCCTCAGTTCTACAGCGACTATGGTGACATCATCAAGGAAACATTAACTAGAGCGAGGCAGATGGACCGGGGTCGTTGTTCCCGGATCCTGCTGCTGAGTCTCAAGCAGGTACTCTCTCGCTTCGAGGTCTCCACCTATGCTGTTCCCTCTCTGAAGTCCCCCCACTCTCTGTCACGCTCTGTCACTTAGGACTTAAAAGACCCATGAGAAAGGAATGGGCGGCAGTGGGAAACTGCCAGAGGAGGGGGTGGGAATGGCAGTACTAGGAAAGGGGGGTGGGTCAGGGGTGGTGGCGACGTGACACACTTCCTCAACAGGAGTACCCAACATGAGGAACATTTGTGTGCTTAACCCTGAATTGTACCCACATCTTTAAAATAAAAAAAAATTAAAGAGAACTTAAAAGATTCTTCAGAGCAGAACTTTCTTATTTTGACTGTCATTTTACATGACAGACTCCTTTAAACCTAGTAGACCCTTGGAAATATTTTTTAACTGATTGGACAGTTTCTGCCCCATCCCGTCAGAATCCACTATCAGGACATGGGAGCAGTAATGATGAAGTGATAGGGAATTCCTGATTACTTTTCAGTCTGTTCTCTTAGCTTCCTTCAGTCATTACAGACGTTTTAATGTGATGTTACAGAGCAGGGGTGAAGGCACTGTGCTGCAAGGGGCAGGTATCAGGGAAGTATTCTGGGAGAAAAGAAAGTAAAAGTAGCAGATGATATTTCAAGCCCTGTGGAATTTCTAAGGAGAGAGGGGAGTGCTGTGCTTCTCTACTTCTGCCTTGTTCCTCCCTTTCCCACATGTACCATGTCGTGTGGACACAGCTGTACACAGAACTGCTGCAGGAACAGGGGCCCCAGGGCCTGAATGAGCTTCCAGCCTTCATTGAGATGAGGGACCTGGCCCGCAGGTTTGCCTTGAGCTTTGGACCCCAGCAGCTGCAGAACCGTGATCTCGTGGTCCTGCTGCACAAGTACGAAGTGTCGGTGGGAGGCTGTGTAGGTGGAGAGCTGGGAATGCGATCTCAGAGGGAGGGCGAGCGGTGAAGATGTAGCAGTCGGGTTGATGTGGGGTCTGCCTTTGGAGACAAGCTAGGCACAGGGGAGGGTGCCCTGGGACAGGAGTCTCAGCCCTGGGCGAGAAGTGGGAAGGGACTGTCTTCTAAAAGAATCCTGCCCGACCAAGGGAAGGCATCAGGTTCTCCCTGTCTGAGCTTCCTCCAGCTGGGTCCTCTGATCAGCCCCCAAATCTGGCATTCCTGGAGCTCCTTTCAGAGTTTTCCCCTCGGCTCTTCCATCAGGACAAGCAGTTGCTGTAAGTTGGTGGGTGGACAGAGTCGTGGGTTGGGGAAGAAGGGCCTGATGAGGGCCCAGTGGCTCTTTAACCTCTTCGTCTCACCCCTTCCTCAGACTGTCCTACCTTGAAAAGTGCCTGCAGCGTGTCTCCCAAGCATCTGGCTGTTCCTGGGGTCCAGTCACCACCTACTGCCATTCCCTCAACCCTGTGGAGAACATAGCAGAGGCCAGCCTTCAGAGTTACCCTCGCTCCAAGAGGAGACGCGTTGAAGGTAGCGTGCCGTATGTATGGATATCAGGGTGTTCAGTACCACCTCTTTTTTAATTTTTTTTTTTGAGTCAGAGTCTTAGTCCTTTGCCCAGACTGGAGTGCAGTGGCACACTCCCGGCCACCCCAGTGTCAACCTGCTGGGCTCTGGCGATCCTTCTACCTTAGCCTTCCAAATAGGCAGAACTATAGGTGCATGCTACCATGCCCGGCTAATTTGATTTATTGTAGAGACGAGGTCTCACCAAGTTGCCCGGAGCTGGTCTTGAACCCGCAGTCTCAGGCAATCCACTCGTCTCGGCCTCCCAGAGTGCTGGAATTACAGGCTGAGCCACTGAGCCTGGCCAGTACTGCTTCTTAATGCCACCACTTAGATAAGCAGCAGATGGTTTTGGGCCACTTTCAAGCTTTTATTTTTTCAAATATTTCATTGAGCATCTGTTGTTATTATTAGGGGTATTCATTTTCTTCAAGGCTTATCTAGTCAACTAAAAATAGCAAGCCTCTGAAAAATAAAATACAAACCAATGATGAAAACCAAAGATTGAACTGAGAAATCTATACATTTATGGTACTCTTCCTTGACATCTTGTATCCCCATCATTTTCTAAATTTTAGACATTTTTATACAACCTTCATGATTTTTTACCTTCAGATCACCACCTGTCTTAAAAATCACCTATATAGCCAGTCGTGGTGGCGCGTGCCTATAATTCCAACTATTTGGAAGGCTGAGGCAGAAGAATCGCCTGAGCCCAGCAGGTCGAGGCTGTGGTGGCTGTGAGCATGTCACTGCACTCCAGCCTGGGTGGCAACGTGAGACTCCAACTCAAAAGAAAAAAAAATCACCCATATTCTTTAAATTTAATTTGCTTTTTAATATGGTTTCATATTAAGTTATAGCATCCCAGCAATCACAGTTTGATATGCTAGTATGTGTTTTCTAGTGTATTTATTTATTTGAGTTGGAGTCTCACTCCATCACTCAGGCTGGAGTGCAGTGACACGCTCACAGTCACCTCAGCCTCGACCTGCTGGGCTCTGGAGATCCTTCCGCCTGAGCCTTCCAAGTAGCCAAATTACAGGCGTGCACCACCATGCCTGGCTAAGTTTTGATTTATTGTAGAGACAAGATCTTGCCAAGTTGATTTATTGTAGAGACAAGATCTTGCCAAGTTGCCCGGACTGGTCTTGAACCCATGGGCTCAGACAGTTCATTCGCCTCAGCCTCCCAAAGGAATTACAGGCTGAGCCACTGAGCCCAGCCTCTTGTGTCATTTTAAAAATGGGAGTTTATGTGACAGCTTTACTGAGATGTAATTTATACATTAAAAAATCACCCTGAGCCTAGTATAGTGGCTCGTCTGTAATCCCAGCACTCTGGGAGGCCAAGGCGGAGGATTGTTTGAGCCTTGGAATATGAGACCAGTCTAGGCAACATAGCAGAACCTCATCTCTGTTTAAAAAAAAAAAAAAGTAAAGAAAAGTTAGCTGGTCATGGTGATGTGTGCCGGTGGTGTGTGCCTGTGGTGCCAGCTACATGGAAGGCTGAGGCAGGAGGATTGCTTGAGCCCAGGAGTTCAAGGTTGTGGTGACTGTGATTGTGCTACTGCACTCCAGCCTGAGAGACAGAATGAGACCCTGACTCAAAAGAAAAAAAATTCTCTTTAAGGTGTTCACTCAGTGATTTTTAGTGTATTCACCAAGCTGTGCAGCCATCATCACTATCTAATGCTGGAGTGCCAAAAAACATCTATACACATTTTAAGAGATGTTCACATAATCAGAAGTGTCTGGGTACTGATGGTTACCACTTTGAACACCTCTTGTAATTGCAGAAGCCAGACATGACTTGTATTCATCTTATTAAGTATTATAATTGAAAAAAATTTTATTTTAAAGATATGGGGTACAATCCAGGGTTAGGTATACAGATGAGGTACCCTTGTTGGTGCGGTGTGCCCCCCTCCCCTGGCAGTTTCCCACTACTGCCAATCCTACCTCTCCCTGCCCCTCTCCAGCAGTTTCCCACTACTGCCAATCCCTTTCTTACAGTATTATGATAATTGTTCAAGGTCTGCTTATGAGTGAGAACATGTGGTACTCAGTCCTTTGTTTCTGTGATAGATCACTCAGTATTATAGACTCTAAGTCCATCCAGGTTGCTGCGAAGTTCATAGTTTTGTCCGTCTTTATTGCTGCATAATATTCCATCATGTGTATGTACCATATATTTTTTTATCCATTCCTGTTTTGACGGGCAGTACAGTTGGTTCCAGGTTTTTGCTATTGTGAATAATGCTGCAGTAAACATGCATGTGGGCAAGCATCTTTTTCCGAGAGTGATTTGAGTTCCTCTGGTATACTCCCAGTAGAGGGATTGCGGAGTTGTTTGGGAGGTTGATTTTTAGATCTTTCAGAAATCGCCAAACTGTTTTCCACAGAGCTTGTACTAGTTTTCCCACCTACAGTGTAGAAGTGTTCCCTTTTCCCCCCATCCTCTCCAGCCTATGTTGTTTTTTGAGCTAATTTATGATGGCCATCCTGACTGGAGTTAGGTGGTATCTCAGTGTGGTTTTGATTTGCATTTCTTTGATGACTAGTGAGGCTGAGCATTGTTTCATGTATCTGCTGGCTGCTCATATGTCTTCTTTTGAGAACTGTCTGTTCATGTCTTTTGCCCACTTTGTAATGGAGCTGTTTGCTTTTCTCTTTTCGACATGTTTGAGTTCCTTGTAGATCCTAGATGTTAGGCCTTCATCAGATATACAGTTGGCAAATATTTTTCCCCAGTCTGTGAGCTGTCTCCTTGCTCTCTTGATGGTTTCTTTTGCTTTGCAGAAGATTTTCAGTTTAATAAGGTCCCATTTGTCTATTTTATCTCTTATGGCATGGGGACTTAGGGTTTTGGTCAGGAATTGGTTGCCAGTTCCAATTTCCATAATTTCCGTAAGGGTGTCCCCTGCATTGTCTAAGGTTCTTATAGTTTGAGGTTTTATGTTTAGGCCTTTGATCCATTTAGAGTTAATTTTTGTGTATGGTGAAGGTAGGGGTCTTGTTTTAATCTTCTGCTTGTGGTTAGCCAGTTCTCCAGCACCATTTACTGATTAGGTTTTCCTCTCACCAGTGGTTGATGGTGATAGCTTTGTTGAAGATGAGTTGATTGAGAAATTAAGGTTTTTGCTTCTGGAATTTCAATCCTGTTCCATTGGTCTGTATGCCTGTTCTTGTACCAATACCAGGCTGTTTTGATTATTGTGGTTTTTTATAATAAAGTTTAAAGTCTGGGAGTGTGATACCTCCCGCTTTGTTTTTTTGTTTTTGTTTTTTGCTGAGGATTTCTTTTTTTTTTGAGTTGGAGTCTCACTCTATCGCCCAGACTGGAGTGCAGTGGCCGCTCCCGGCCACCGCAGCCTCAACCTGCTGGGCTCTGGCGATCCTTCCTCCTCAGCCTTCCGTGTAGCCAGAATTACAGGCATGCGCTACCACGCCCGGCTGATTTTTTGATTTATTGTAGAGATGAGGTTTCGCTGCCCAGGCGGGTCTCGAACCCGCGGGCTCAGGCAATCCACTCACCTCAGCCTCCCAAAGGCGTGGGATTACAGGCTGAGCCACCGAGCCCGGCTTGCTGAGGATTTCTATTGGTGGTAATTTATGTTTCCATATGAATGCCTGTATTGTCGTTTCCTGGTCTGAGAGGAATGCTGCTGGTACTTTAATGGGCATTGTGTTAAATCTGTAGATTGCCTTGGGTAAGATGGACATCTTAACAGTGTTGATTCTTCCAATCCATGAGCATGGATTATTTTTCCATTTGTTTGTGTCTTGGATTTCTTTGAGCAGTGTTTTGTAGTTCTCATTGTAACGGTCTTTCATTTCTTTGGTTAGGAGAGAATTGTAATTTTAATTCAGTTTTTTCCTTTCTAAAGATGTGTATACATTTTATATGTGTTGGAACATTTTCATCACTCTGAACGAAACCACATACCCATTAGCAGTCTCTCTTCATCTTCCTAGCCTTAGGCAGGATAGTAAATCTAATTCCTGTTTCTGGATGTGCCTGTTCCAGACATTTTATAAATGGAATTGTATAATATATGACCTTTTGCACCTGGTTTCTTTCACTTTGCACAGTGTTTTCTTTTTCTTTTCTTTTTTTTTTTTTTTTTTTGAGTCAGAGTCTTACTCTGTCACCCAGGCTGGGGTGCAGTGACATGCTCATGGCCACTGCAGCCTCGACTTACTGGGCTCAGGCAATCCTTCTGCCTCAGCGTTCCAATTAGCTGGAACTACAGCCATGTGCTGCTGTGCCTGGCTACTTTTTTCTTTTTTTCTTTTTTGTAGAGACAAGGTCTCGTCATGTTGCCCAGGCTGGTCTCGAACTCCTGGGCTCAGGCAGTCCTCTCACCTTGGCCTCCCTAAATGCTGAGATTACAGGTGTCAGCCACTGCGCCTGGGCCAGTACAGTGTTTTCAAGGTTCATCCATATTTTAACATATACTAGTTAGTATCTGGTGCCTTTTTATGACCAAATAATATGCCAGTGTATAGATATGCCACATTTTATTTCTGTTTTTTCCATGTCCTAGTGACTGTGATTGTAAAATTATATCCCATTATGTTTTAAATTTGGTATTTTGTGGTTTAAATTTGCATTTTTGTAATGACTAATGATATTGAACATCTATTCGTGTGCTTACTGGTAATTTGTTCATCATCTTTGGAGAAACATCTGTTCAGATCCTTTGCTATTTTTAAACAGTGTTATTTGTCTTTTTATTGTTTATTGTCAAGTTATATAAATAGTTCTCTATATAGTCTAGATACAGGATTCCTGCTGATATGCAAAAATATTCTCTCATTTTGTGGGTTTTTTCATGTCGATGGTGTTCTTTGAAGCACAAAGGTTCTTAAATTTGATGAAATCTAACTTTTATTTATTTTGTTGCTTGTGCTTTTGGTGTGTGTCATAACTCAAGAAATCGTGGCCTAATCCAAGGTCACAAAAATTTATTCCTGTTTCCTTCAAAGAGTTATAGTTTTAGCTCTTACATTCAGATCTGTGATAAGTTGTAGTTAATTTTTGTATATGATGTGATTTCTTTTTAATGTTTTCTGTATACCATCTGCAATTATGTATTATGTCACCAGGAAACTCTGCTTTAATCAGTTTACTAATAAATACTTGTTAAGGACCTACTATATGCAAGATGCCATGTTCAGTGTTTTAGAGCCCTTGAAGGATTCTCAGGCAGCTAACCATCTAATAGGAAAAAGGGATGCCTTTTCTTTCTTTTTTTTTTTTTGAGTCGGAGTCTTACTCTGCCGCCCAGACTGGAGTGCAGCGGCCGCTCCCGGCCACCGCAGCCTTGACCTGCTGGGCTCCGGCGATCCTTCCGCCTCAGCCTTCCAAGTAGCCGGAACTATAGGCGTGTGCTACCACGCCCGGCTAATTTTTTGATTTGTTGTAGAGATGAGGTCTCGCCAAGTTGCCCAGGCGGGTCTTGAACCCGCGGGCTCAGGCAATCCACTCACCTCAGCCTCCCAAAGGGCGGGATTCCAGGCTGAGCCACTGAGCCCAGGTTCTTTCTTTTTTTAAAAAATTTTTTATTTTGAAGATGTGGGGCATGATTCAGGGCTCGGTGTACAAATGTTCACGATGCAGGCGCCCTTGTGGATGAGGCGTGCCCCCCCACCTCACCTGGCAGCTTCCCACTACTGCCAATCCCTTTCTTACAGTGTTATGATAATTGGGAAGATTTTTCTTTATGGAAAATCTGAACTATGAGTAGTCACCAATAAATGGTAACTACTTCAAGGTTTGTACAAATGAATGCTATAGAGTTCAGAGAAGGAAGGTATCACTTTTAAGTTTAGTTGATCTATGAATGCTTATCAAGAAAGTGGAATTTAAGCTGGAGCTTCAAAAAATGCACAAGATTTATATAAGCTGAAGAGAGGAAGAATGAGCATCAGGGGCTAGCAGAAGAGTGCAAACAGAACATAGAAAGGTAAGATAAAACTGGTAAGATTGGGCCAGGCAGGCATGGTGGCTCACTCCTGTAATCCTAGCACTTTGGAAGACCGAGGTGAAAGGATTGTTCAAGCCCAGGAGTTCAAGACCAGCCTGAACAACATCATGAGACCTTGTCTCTACAAACAATTTTTTAAAAATTAGCCGGCATGGTGGTGTATGCCTGCAGTCCCAGCTACGCAGGAGACTAGGATAAAGGGATCGCCTGAGCCCAGGAGGTCGAGGCTGCTGTGAGCCATTGCACTCCCGACACACACACACACACACACACACACACACACACACACACACACACACACACACACACACACACACACACCCCCCACCCTAAAACACACACACAACCAAAACAAATGGACAAGATCGACTCTGTTGTTCGTTCTACAGATACTGAGCACCATGTGCTGGGAATACAGCAGTGAACAAAAAGGCAAATATTTCTCTCACCAGAGCATGTCAGGTAGTGGTAAATGCTGTGGCAACAAAGCCCAGAGGAGCGAGAGGGAGTAGTGGTGAGGTGGGAATTGTGGTCTTTCTTACAAGGAGGGATAAGGGAAAGGCTCAAGAACACACATGCTGAGCAAAAAACCTAAAAAGACGTGTTAAAAGATAAATGTAGGCACATTCACAAGTTCACAAGTTTATGTGAGCATTCAGCAATTCATGAGTCAGGAAGCACCAGACCACAGACAGTTCAGGGCTCTACCACCAAGGAAGCACGAGGAAAGAGTTCACGTAAGATGCTTGTGGGAGTAAGACAAAGAAAATACTGGATTGCTTCAAGTGGAAATTTTATTGTTAGCTTCTAATTGGTGAAGTCGCTAGTTAGAGGTCAGTTGCTAGTGTTTCATTGGTGGAGCTTGTTTCCTTTTCCTAGGCTACATGCATTCACTCATGAGTTTAGTTTTGTTTTGCTTGTGTAGGAACCCGAGGTGCTGTAGCCATCTCAGCCTGTTGGCCTCCCAGTTAGTTTTTTTTTAAACAGAGGTGAGGGAGGCTACTGATTTCTATCAAAAGAGCACACCACAGGGAGCAGCCTGTCCAAAGGCCATGAGGGGAATTTTCCTGGCATGTTCAAGGATCAGTGGAGAAGATCATTAAGGCCAGAATTCAGAATGTAGGATATGCGACCAAAGAGGTTGCTAGTACCCAAAGTGTATGAGGCAGAGTAAAGACTCTGGCTTTTACTCTGAGTGCAGTGAGAAACCATTACAGGATTTTGAGCCGAGGATCAGCCTGTGTTTTTAAAAGGTTCTTCTAGCTGCTATGTTGAGCGCTGACAGTAAGCGGGGGAAAGTAGAAGCCAGCACACGTTAGGAACCTATTGTCGGAGTTCAGCCAGGAGATGAGAGTGCTTGGAGACCAGAGCCAACGGTGGGGATGGTGATAAGTGGCCAGATTTGGGCTGCATTTTCAAGGTATCTTTTTTTTTTTTTTTTTTTTTTTTTTTTTTTTGAGTCAGAGTCTCATTCTGTCACCCAGACTGGAGTGCAGTGGCTTCTGGCCACCGCAGCCTCGACCTGCTGGGCTCCGGCGATCCTTCTGCCTCAGCCTTCCAAGTAGCTGGAACTACAGGCGCGTGCTACCATGCCTGGCTCATTTTTGATTTATTGTAGAGATGAGGTCTCGCCAGGTTGCCCAGGCGGGTCTCAAACCCGCAGGCTCAGGCATCCACTCACCTCAGCCTCCCAAAGTGCTGGGATTACAGGCTGAGCCACCAAGCCCAGCTTCAAGGTATCTCTTAATAGGTTTTCCTGACAAACTAAATGTGCAATATAAGACAGAGAGGAGTTGAGGATGACTCCAAGAGTTTTGCCTGACAGTTGGAAGGATGGAGGTGATAATCATCTGAAATAGGGAAGTCTGTGAGCGAAGCAGGCTGTGGGGGAGGGCCAGGGCATTGGTGTTGGCCCTGGGATTGCAGGTGGAGGTGTTGAACGAGCTGTGGGGCTCTGAAACTAGAGCTCAGGAAGAGCCAAAGACTTGAAATTAGTTTGAGAGTTGGCAGAGTGTGGGTGAGGTTCAAGGGCACAAGCCTGAATGGCTAAGGCAGCCAGTGACGGTGGGGAAGAGGCAAGGCAGGCCCGAGGGCCCAGCCCTTAGCATCTCGCTCTGAGTGGGTTGGGGAGAGCAGGAGGACCCCCCGGCAGCCCCCCGCTTCCTCTCTGGGGATCCAGGCCCTGGCGGGGCTCTTCCCTGTTTTCCTGTAGCCCTCTGCTTTTCAGCCAGTGTCAGTTCACTCTGGGGCTGTTGGTCTCAGTATACGAACACGGCTGTGGGGAGGGAGGGTAATAGTGGGGTGAATATTCACAGTTGACAAATATTAGTATCAGTTTGACTGATGTGTTAAAATAGCATTACCTGGGTTTTCTCAGGTGGTAAGAACCTTTGGATTTTTTTCTTTTCCTCTAACTTCTCCAATCTCTGCAGGAGAGGGTTCTCCACTGATCCTTCCTATTGGAATTACACTGGCCTTGCTATCATCTCACTTTTTTTTCTGGGTTTTAGAAAATCCTGTATCCTGGTTTTTTTTTTCCCTCCCTATGCTTCATGCATCCACTCTGGCCTCTGGTTCCAAAGCTCTATTTCTATTTTAAGCTTTTTCTGACCACAGATATCGTGAATGGATAGTACCTCGGATGTCTTCATGATTAACTCAGATCTCTCATTCTTAGAGATTCCAACCCTCTCATATTTGTGTTCACATGTGACAGTTTATCTGTGAAGTGTGTATTTATCTGTTTTTCCATCTTGTTTTCTAAGCCATGTGGTAAGTTATTCTTAGACAAGACCTAGCCACAATTCTTACTTTTTCGTTCAAGGGGCTGTGCTTTTAGTTCATAGGACTCTGCTCATTTTTGAGATATAACAGAATTAGGCCCTGTGTGTTTCCATTCTCTTCTTGCTTTACTTTCCCTTACCAAATCCTGAGCAGGTCTTGAGAAGTGAAAGCACCTGTGGCAGGTCCCTGGTCTGCAGGTAATGCATGTTCTGCTTTGCAGGCCCCTCCAAGCACAGCAGAGAGGACACCTCCTCATTCCAGGAAGAAAGCCTGCAGACGAACAGCATCCCAGCCACACCCACCCTCACCTCCACAGCAGTGAAGGACAGACAGCCCCTGGGGGGGTTGGAAGAAATGGAGGGAGAAGAGGGCTCGGGATCGGAGCGTGCCCGAAGGTGAGGGCCAAGGAGGGGGTCTGGGTTTCTTGGGTCCCGGTTTGGTGGCCGGCCCTCTCCATCTGGATGTTTCTGTTGTTTCCTCCTGCGGGGTTATCTTATTGTCATGTTCTCTAATCCTTTTTCATGCTTTAGCTTTACTATGGCTTTCAACACTGTGAGCTTTTCTTCCATTTAACACGGGCCACTCTACCTCCTCATCTTACGCTTTACTTCTTTTTTTTTTGAGTTGGAGTCTCACTGTCGCTCAGACTGGAGTGCAGTGGCCGCTCCCAGCCACCGCAGCCTCGACCTGCTGGGCTCCGGCGATCCTTCCGCCTTGCCTTCCAAGTAGCCGGAATTACAGGCGCGCGCTACCACGCCCGGCTGATTTTTGGATTGATTGTGGAGATGAGGTCTCGCCAAGTTGCCCAGGCGGGTCTCGAGCCCGCGGGCTCAGGCGATCCACTCACCTCGGCCTCCCAAAGCGCGGGATGACAGGCTGAGCCACCGAGCCCAGCCTACCCTGTACTTTTATCCCGTTACTGAACCTGCTTTATTTCCAACAGGCAGCCCCTCACAGACACCCAGCTGCCAAGGTTCTCAGGTCCACAGCATTTCCAGACCCCGCGCAACCCTTCAGACCCGCGTTTGGGCAGCCCACTGACCCGGTGAGCTCTTCTCATCATCTTCTGTCTTCGCCTTAGAACTGTCACTCACTTGAGGGGAGTCTGACCTTATCCTGTGCTTTTTTGTGCCCGTGTTTTCTGACTCGTTTTAGCCATAGAACCTTTAAGCATAGCATGGAAACTTACTGTGCTGCACTTACTGCCCACCCTGCTCCCCTGGGTGCCTTTGAGAAACTCTCAGTGGTTCCTAAAGTGCAGTCTGAAAACGCCCACTCTTTGCCCCTGCATCAGACTCGACCTCATGGAAGAGGACGAAGAAGAGTTAGAAACTGAAGATGAGTCGCATGAAGAATGGCGCCATGCAGACAAGGTGAGTGGACCCACCCTTCTCCTCTCCCTCTGCAACGCGAGGCTGATGTGTGAATGAGAAACTAGAGCCTCTCTTCTCTCTAACCTGCGATGCCCTCGTCTCTGAAAGCCGAGAGAATCATAGAGTAAAGGTTGTTAGTTGCTTGGGACTTGACTTTAATTCTACTTTTAGTAAAGAGAGAAGGGAATTTTAACTGCCAAAAAGGATCGGAATATGATAAGTATTGTTGTCTCTGAACCGTCCCCAGATTGGAAGGAGTGCTAGAGCTAGAGGTGGGAGGTCGTCCAGTCCAGGCGTGCAGCACACCTGCTTTCGCTCTCCCTCCTTATAGAGGGCTTCTCCTCTCTGTGCCTCCACTCACTCCCTTTCCTACCCTAGCCTGCCCGCTTCCTCAGGAGGAAATGCTGCTGGTGTAGCAGGAAGAATGCAGGTTTGGTGTGAGGTAACCTGGGTGCGAGTCTTCAACTCCATGTCAAGTTAGCGCTTTATCCCTTCTCAACCTCCATTTCCTCATCTTTATTTTTTTTAAATCTAACTTTATCTTTTTAGAAACAGGGTCTCACCCTGTCATCTAGGCTGAAGTGCCGTGACACCATCATAGCTTATTGCAGCTTCGAACTTCTGGGCTCAAGCTATCCTTCTTCCTCAGCCTCAAAAGTAGCTGGGACTACAGGCATATTAGCCACGTCTGGCTAATTATTTTTTGTAGGGGTTGGGTTTCATTTTGTTGCCCAGGCTGGTCTCAACCTCCTGGCCCCAAGGAATCCTCCCATTTGGGCCTCCCAAAGTGTTGGGGTTACAGGCATGAGCCACTGTGCCCGGCCCTGTTTCCTCATCTTTAAATGGAACTTTTAGCCGGGCGCGGTGGGTCAGCCTGTAATCCCACGCCCTGGGAGGCTGAGGTGAGTGGATTGCCTGAGCCCGCGGGTTCGAGACCCGCCTGGGCAACTTGGCGAGACCTCATCTCTACAATAAATCAAAAAATCAGCCAGGCGTGGCAGCGCACGCCTGTAATTCCAGCTACTCGGAAGGCTAAGGTGGAAGGATCACCGGAGCCCAGCAGGTCGAGGCTGCGATGGCCGGGGGTGGCCACTGCACTGCACTCCAGTTTGGGCGATGGAGTGAGACTCCAACTCAAAAAATAAATAAATAAATAAATGGAGCTTTTAGCCTGTAGTCCCAGCTACTTGGGGGCCTGAGGCAGGAGGATCTCTTGAGCCCAGGAGTTTGAGTCCAACCTGGGCAACAAATGAGACCCCTTCTCTTCAGTGAAAATAAAGATTTTTTTAAAATAAAAAAATGCATTAAATGGAGCTTTTACATAAAAGTAAAAGCACCTTATAAACTGAATATAAAACTGTCTTAGTTCTGGCTGTTGTAACAGAATTTCATGCCTTATAAGCAATAGAAATACATTTCTTACAGTTCTGAAGGCTAGAAATCTGAGATCAGGGTAAGCATGGTTGTGTTCTGGTGAGGGTCTTCCTCCAAGACTGCTGACTGGCTTCTTGTTATATTCTCACCTGGAAAAAAGAGAGTGAGACAGCTCTCTGGCCTCTTCTTGTAAGGGCATTGATCCTTTTTAATTTTTTTTTATTTTTTATTTATTTATTTTTTTGAGTTGGAGTCTCACTCTGTTGCCCAGGCTGGAGTGCAGTGGCACGCTTATGACAACCGCAGCCTTGACCTGCTGGGCTCAGGCAATCCTTCCACCTCAGCATTCTAAGTAGTCAGAACTACAGGAGCGCACTACCACACCCAGCTAATTTTTTTTTTTTTTTTTTCGAGTTGGAGTCTCACTCTGTCACCCAGACTGGAGTGCAATGGCTGCTCCCAGCCACCGCAGCCTCGACCTGCTGGGCTCTGGTGATCCTTCCGCCACGGCCTTCCAAGTAGCCTGCGCTACCACGTCCGGCTAATTTTTTTGATTTATTGCAGAGATGAGGTCTCGCCAAGTTGCCCAGGCGGGTTTCGAACCCACGGGCTTAGGCAATCCACTCACCTCAGCCTCCCAAAGCACAGGATTACTGGCTGAGCCACCAAGCCTGGCACTAATTTTTTATTTATTGTAGAGATCAGGTCTCGCCAAGTTGCCCAGACTTGTCTCGAACCCGTGGACTCAGGCAATCCTCTCACCTCCTCTCACCTTAGCCTCCCAAAATGCTGGGGATTATAGGCATGAACCACTGCTCCTGGCCTAGGGCACTGATTCTTTTCAGGAAGGCTTCACCCTCATGAACATCCTTCCTCCCAATACTATCACGTTGGGAGGAAGGACTTGAACATGGTGGTTAGAGAGGAAACAGACCTTCGATTCATGCAGGTGTGTCTTCTGTTCTTCTTCCGCTCCCTTCTCTGCTCTTTGGGGGAAGGAGAAAGAATAGACAGGGGAGTGAACGTCTTGAATTCAAAAGGAGAAACCAAACAATGACACCTTCAAATTGGTAGAGGGTGAGGCCTCTCTTAAAATACTCTTTTCTGACGTCTTGGGAAAATCTCATTCTCTGGTCCCAGAATGGAATGTATTTAAGGAAGGTTCAGTCAGCAGGCCAAGAGAGGAAGCCCTTCTCTGATGACTGCCTGCAACCTGGGCCTGATCCTTGAGCCCACCCTGCCTTTGCTAGTTTTCTTCCCAGCTGCACTGTGGGGCTCTACTGCAACCCCTCTCGCTTGATCGTGTGAGACTGGAAAAGGAACTGTTGTTTTTTATTTACAAAGTGATAGGAGTGGAGAAAGGCCTTTTTAACCTTTGACCCCATTCTCTCTCTAGCAACCAAATAGCTACTCTTTCCCCAGTGAGCACGGGCTAGACCTCTTAGATTCTACAGAACTGGACATTGAGGTGAGTGTCTCCAGAGCGGAGTTGTGTGTCCTTGGGAAATGTTACCCATCACATCGATGGAAAGATCCCAGCCTATGGGTGGTCCTCTCAGCTGTCTCTGGAGCTCTGAGAGTAGCCCCGGGGAGTAGGCCACCCTGCAGTTATATGTTTGCTCTTTGGTCTGTTGTTGTGTCCTGTGTATTCCTTTTATCTTTCTCATTGCAGGATTTTTGACGTGACCCTGGGCCCCTCCCGTCTTGGAAAAGCCAAAGAGAAAAGGAGAAAAATCAGTCAAGCATTTATTCCAGGCCCCAGCCCTGGCCTCAGAGGGAAAGGAGAGGGAGGTGGGCATTGCCTTTCTAACCTAACCTTTTTCTCTGGCAGTGTTGGAGTAGATAAGTTATGAGACTCTGTCTTCCTATGCACTATGATTCTGTTTCTTTGCTTTTTCCTGCTGTGTATAGGGTGAGGGTGTCACCTCAGCTTTGGAGAGGGGCATAGCCTCCCTATGTTTAATGGAAAGAGCCCATAGTTTTCCTGTATTTTGGGGGCATCTTTTTTCTCAGCCTCTTTTGTGCCCTAGCGATTTGCTCAATAAACATGTTTGAATCAGCCAGTTCCCAGGGTGTGACTTGAGATCATTAAACTGATGGAGGTCAGGTTTTTTGTCTGCCTAGCATCATGGCCCAGTTTACAGGTGTCCCACACCCACAGGTGCTTGTCTACAGGCTCTCAAGGAAGTATTGCTTAGTAATTGAGAGATAGGGTAGGGCAGAGGAGTAAGGGAGAGGCTGGCTGCCTTTGAGAAGTTTATCTAGCTCTTACCACCACTTCTGCAGAAGTGAAGGAAGATAGTGTACTGACAGGCTAGAGGGTGGAATAAGACCTTGAGAAACTGTCTCACTCACTTGGGCCAGGTCATATATCCCAACAGCCTTCACCCAAGCGTCCTTTCCACGGGTAGTTTCATCCCCTCATCCCAAAGACACCCATCATAATTTGGAATTTGATAGAATCACAGTATCTGAGAGAGTTAGAAGGAAACTGAGAAGTTACTCCAAATGTCCAGCCTTATCCAAATGCTTGGACAACACCACCTTCACCCGTGTTTCCCCAGCTAGTTCTCCACCAAATTCTGTAAAGGTGTTCTCCAAAACGATGTCTCTGGTCTGTGTCCTTCTCTCACTACACTGCCACAAAACAGCCTTAAGAGTCTGCCTCCTTGAAACTCGGACTTGTTGGTTCTTGTTCTGCCTTGTTCTCTCTTGTCCCTCTGATAAGCGATCAAATATTTGAGGAGAGCTATTGTCACTTTCTACTTTCACTGCTTTCTTCTGTGGCTTAAGAAACCCTTCAGCCTCTCCTTTTAGATACGTTTTTCCTATTCTTCTCCGTCCTGGGCACCTGATTTAGGTTCTCAGTGTAGTAGTCACCCAGAATGAACACAGCCATCCAGCTAGCAGTCTGTACAGAAAGAACTTTGACTTCCTGTGATCAACCACTCAACCAAAACCTCCTCTCCCTCCTTCCTCCCCCCCACCACTCTCCCTCCCTCACTGCCCCTGCCAGGTAAGAGCTAGAAGAAGTTGGGTTGAGTCTTTTGCAGAGACTGTCCTGGGGCAGAGTGTGTGGCCAACTCATTCTGGTGGAACAGCTCCAGGGGGAGGAGTCTGTTTCAGTGGGATTTGGGAACAGAGTGGGAAAACGGAGGTGAAGATATAGAGCTCACTAAGAATCCAGGAGGAAGATTTTTGAGTTATTTAAATGCCATCCAAACCAAGGGCACTTCACAAGGGCAAAAGAGAAAATAGGCCTTGTGTAAATGTGGACATCTGTGTACAGCCAGGCAGCTTTATTGTGGTAGACTGAGCCTGCAACCTTAGAATCTGTGGACGTTTTATACCAAGTTTCTCAATTTTTTTGACAATCTTTCTTTTTTTCTTGTTTCTTTTTTGTGTTGGAGTCTCAGCCCAGGCTGGAGTGCATTTGCATGCAGCCCAGGCTGGAATGCATTTGCATGCTCACGGATACCGCAGCCTTGACTTGCTGGGCTCTGGCAATTCTTCCATCTCAGCTTTCCAAGTTACTGGAACTACAGGCGCATGCCACCATGCCTGACTCATTTTTTCTTTAATGTAGAGACGGGTTCTCACCAAATTGCCCAGGCTGGTCTTGAACCCCTAGGCTCAGGCAACCTCGCCTCAGCCTCCCAAAGTGCTGGGATTACAGCCATGAGTGAGCACCATGCCCAGCACTTTTGACATTCTTTATGTAGAGATTGGGACTAGGTCCTTCACCTTCAAATATGGGCTCTGTAATTGCGTGACTAATAGAATATGATAGAAATTATGCCATACTAGTTTGTGGGCCCAGATTTTAGGGAAGTTAGCAATTTCTACTTCCTGTTTCTTGAGATGTTCACTCTTGGAACCCAGTACCATGCCACGAGAAAGCCTGAGCAACTGCAGGAAATGGCTGTGTGTAAGTGTTCCTGCCAGAAGCCCTTGCTGAGGTCCTGGCCAAGATCTGCATCAGCCACCAGACACAGTCCAGACGGGAGTCAGATGCTTCCAACCTCAGCTTGTAAGTTTTCCCAGATGAGGCCCAGGCATCTGGGAACAGAGACAAGCCATCTTTTCTGTGCCCTTTCCAAATTCCTGATCCATAGAATCCATGAGCATAATGAGATGGTGGTTGTTTTTGCCGCCAAATTCGGAGTGGTTTGTAAGGTAGCCATAGTAACTGGAATAGAGCCTTAGGGTCATAAGACTCCAAAAGTCTGGGCGTCTGTATCAGCTAAAAAAAGTATGTATACATTTCTTAAATATTTACTGCTAATTTTGATACATCATAATGCACACTTAAAATGCAATGGAGGGGTTAGTGATTAAACGAGTGTTTTAAAATATTTTATTGGCTAACAGTACAAAATAACTTTTTGCTCCAGAAAAGTGCTTTAGTAAAAGCAAAGGGAGAAGCATTTTAAAAATCATGGTTTAACATTTTTTGAAGTTCTAGTTGAAAGTTCAGTTTATTTTGACACTTAGTTTTAATGACCTTCATAGCTGAAAAGAGTACCTCTTAAAAACGTGCAAACTAAATGGAATAAATACCTTTTTGCATTTACTATTTTTTAAAACAGATTAATTCAAAACGTACTAAAGTTCTTCATTTGGAAGACTTGTAAGCAGGTCAGAAAATGATTTTGAAGTGCAGATAACAGTGTTCTTAGAGGGGACACACATTGGGAACACAAAACTGGTATATACTGGAGCATATAAACTGTAGTCTGTGGTGATAAGCTGTGGGTTTGCCTCTCTTCCTTGAGGACACAGATCTTATTAGATCTTACTAGGGGTGAACCATGACAGTTAGATCCCAGGGGCACCAATGTCACCTAATAGTAATAAAATTCAACTTCTAGCCACGCTCGGTGGCTCAGCCTGTAATCCCGCATCTTTGGGAGGCTGAGGTGAGTGGATTGCCTGAGGCCGTGGGTTTGAGACCCGCCTGGGCAGGCGAGACCTCTTCTCTACAATAAATCAAAAAATTAGCCAGGTGTGGTAGCGTGCGCCTGTAGTTTCAGTTACTTGGAAGGCTGAGGCGGAAGGATCGCTGGAGACCAGCAGGTCGAGGCTGCGGTGGCCGGGAGTAGCCACTGCACTCCAGTCTGGGCGACGCAGTGAGACTCCAACTCAAATAAATAAATAAATAAATAAATAAACTCAACTGCATTGTATTTTTCTCTACACTTGATCTTAGCCAAAAAGGTCAAGAAGTGATAACTGTATTTTTGTCCTAAAAAGAGAAATTTCTCCTGCACAACATCAGTGGGTATTTGTGTGTGTGTGCATGTTGTGTGTGTGTTGTGTGTGTGTAACCCCCCTTCCCTCCCACCTCGATAGGCTCAGCTCTAAACAGTTTGTGCCAGTGAGCTCCCTGCTGACTGGGACAGCGCAGTGCTGTGGGCCTCTTGGCAGCACCTGTAACTGGTCAGGCCCAGGCCAGGCTGGACCTGAGCTAGGTCGGCTCAGGCAGGAGGTATCAGATGTCTCTGCGTGGCCTGATAAGCGACGCTGAGCAGGGGCTGGAGTCGCTGTACATTGTCAGCTTAATACTGAGTAATTGTCTTAAAATTATTTTCAGCAAGGCCTGCTTTTTTTAAGTTGTGACGTGGCATGAGCTCTGTCAGAGGTGCGTTGTTGGTGTTATCTCCTCCTGAATTATAAATGAAGAGGTTTTATTCAGGTTGCTGAGAAGGTCTTCGTTGTAGGCAAGTCACTCCATCCTTACAACTCCAGGTGACACTGATCCAGTGATTACAGGATGGAAGATGAATCTGTGCTTGGATGACAGGAGGGGATGAGGTGGCAGGAGCGTCAAAAGGTTTCTTCTCACATGTGGATATTGTGAAGTCTTCTTTGAGCTCATTTTTTTTTGCACTGGAATCTCACTCTGTCGCCCAGACTGGAGTGCAGTGGCTGCTCCCGGCCACTGCAGCCTCGACCTGCTGGGCTCCGGCAATCCTTCCACCTCAGCCTTCCGAGTAGCTGGAACTACAGGCGTGTGCCACCATGCCTGGCTAGTTTTTGATTTATTGTAGAGATGAGGTCTCGCCAAGTTGCCCAGGCGGGTCTCGAACCCCCGGGCTCAGGCAATCCACTCACCTCAGCCTCCCAAAGCACAGGATTACAGGCTGAGCCACCGAGCCCAGCTCCTTGAGCTCTTTAGATCCTTTCCTGGGGATAGAATGAAATATTGATTCTAGAAAGGGTTCACAACATGTCACTCTTCAGGGCAGATTCACTGAAAACCCCAAGTGTATGTTGAATTAGAATGGCATGGAAACACACAACGATTTGTGGTCAGGCAGAGCAGAGAAGTAGAAACAAGAGTGGAAAGCTCACCAAAGGTACATAAACTCAGGGCAATTATAGAACACCTCTAGTATACAAAGGCACCCACAATCCTGGAGAAACATGAAGGAAGATATATTTAATTTCGTTCAGTAGATTAGAATCACTGAAGGGATTGAGTAGTATAGGTAGGAGCTGAAAAAGTACCTTGTGCACGAAATAACCTCTCTTTCTGAGGTCACATTAGAGCCTAATGAGGCAGCCAAATCTAATGAGAGACACAGGTTCAGGCCCTAGCTTTTCCACTGCTGGGTCAGAGGACTGCTGTTTGTTGACCTTGTCATTCCATTTAAACATTGCAATTGAACCTTGTAGTTGGATTTAAATTTTTTTACCAAGTGTGAAAGAAAGCAGCATAGTATAATGGTTAATGTTGTGGGTTCTGGTGCAAAATTTTTGTTAGAGTGCAAATCCTGGCTTCTCTCTGTGCTAGCCTTTCTACCCGTGGCTAGTTATTTTCCTCATAAAGAGACTGTTAAATATGGAGCTAATAGATGTGAATCACTCAGAATGGATTTGGCACTTAGTATACACTGATACGTTACCTTGCATTATTTATATTGCTGTGCCAAAAGCTAAAATGAGGTCCAAACTTTCCTGTGCAATGACCATTTGTATACCTAACCCTGAATTGTACCCCGTATCTTTAAAATTAAAAAAAAATGTAATTACAAGCAGAGAGGAACAAGAGTGGTCTTTTCCCCATGTACAACATACATGTAAAAGTAAAGTGCAGCAGCTATGAGTCTTATTCTATAAACTCAGATGAACAGAAACATGATTTTTCTTCCCTAATTTCAAGCTCTTTTCCTGCCCAACTTGTAGGAAAATTTAACTCCCGAGTCTTCCAGCTTCCTTCCTTTCCTTTTAAGGTTGTGTCAAGTGTCAAAGCATTTGGGGGAAGGAGGAGGCCTCTGGTCCTCTGTCAAAAATATTATCCTGAATTTTTTGAGTCATTTTCTTTTCTCTGTTTGGGGATTAGGCCCACTCCCCAGGACCCTGTGTTTTTGCTTTTTGTCTTTTTTAAGTCAGAGTCTCACTCTGTCGCCCAGGCTGGAGTGCAGTGGCACACTCACGGCCACCGCTGCCTCAACCTGCTGGGCTCGGGCGGTCCTTCCGCTTCAGCTTTCCAAGTAGCTGGAACTTCAGGTACGAACCACCATGCCTGGCTAATTTTTTGATTTATTGCAGAGACAAGGTCTTGCCAAGTTGCCCAGGTAGTCTTGAACCCCTGAGCTCAGGCAGTCCTCTTGCCTTGGCCTCCCAGAGTACTGGGATTACAGGTTTGAGCCATGGCATCCAGGCAGGACCTTGTGTTTTTGCCCTTGGAATTGACGCCCTCAGAATCAGATGCCTGGGTTTCTGTCTGCAGTGGGCCTAGTGAACCTACAGGAAGAGTAGGGCTTGTTCGGGGAGGAGCTGGTCACTTCCCAGAGCTGAGGCTGGCCGGACCGGGGAGGTCAGATTCTTCTCATGGAAGCAGCGCCCTCGCTGAGACAGCCATGCCTGAAGTGGGAAGTTGACATCCAGTTGGTCTGCCCAGAAGAGTGTAGTAAAGATCATGAGGTTTGTTGTTACATCTTCCACACACAGAAAAATAGTCCTGATGTCCTGGAGGGAGTGAGCTAAACTCAAGATGTTTCACATAAGAAGATAGGCATCAGCCTTCACTGAGGGCATGAGCCAGGCCTGAGCAGGGTGCCACGCCTTTACTGACTTAACCCTCTCAATTACACAGTGAGGTGAACAGTATCGTCCCTGTTGGGATACAGCTTCTTTGGAAGTCGTTGCTTTGTTAAGCTTGCAGAGCTACGAAACTGGTGCCATCTCAAACCCTTTTGGACCTAATTCTGCAGGCTGACCACAGAGGCTATTTCACCTGCAGGAGGACTTGGGCTGTGGCTGCAGGGATTTCACCAGAGAATGTCCCAGCAGGAGGTGGCCATTACCAAAGCTGACATCTTGCCTGTACATCGTAGCTGAGAGGGCAGAGGCCAGCAATGCAGGCCTCGTGCAGGTGTGGCTTAGATGGCTAAGCTTAAGGGCCTTTTGTGGCTCGGGGGCTCAGAAGTCTGGAGACTGTTCAGGAACAGGTGGGAAGTTCTGATAAAGGACATGGGCCTCCATACAGCCAAAACATGGAAATATTCTAGCTGGGACCATGTGGTATTGAAACAGGAGTAAGCAAGTAATTCCGTGGATAGTTCAGGAGGGAGAATCCAGAAGTAGACTTTTTCGTGAGAATGTATGTCAGAGAGGTATTTGGAAACATCAGGAAAGGGCTTAGTCAATAGATGATCTGGGGGTATCGGGCTGTCCGCCTGAAACGTCACACAGCGATTTCACACCGCCTCCAAAGTAAAACTCTCAGTGGGCTCAGCATAAAAGCCTGGCAGTCTTAGCCTTCCCCAGGAACAAAATCCAGAAATGATAAAGTAAAAAGTTAACCTTATGAAAATTAAAGCAGGGATGGGAAGGCCAGGCTAGAAGAGTTCTGAAGTGTTCTGTATCGTATGAATCTTAACAGTGAGAATTCACTGAAGGGTTGACATAGCTTACAAGACTGGAAAAAAATGGTGAGTTACCTTTGTATCAAGGCTTTTAAACCCAGCAACAAGTTCTGAGCTCCCCTTATGTGCTTTGTGCAGGAGTTGAATGAAAGACTTTTCCTCCAGGGCTTGAAGTCAACCTGAACTTGTGAAACATGGCCCACGTGCTGCCACCACCTAGGGCCACTGAGAGTCTGGATGGGTGGTGACCTGCCGTCATGAGTTGGTTGTCCAAGAAGCAAGTGTGCATTCTTGGATAGCTTCCTGGAGGTGGTGGGCCTTGAACTGGGTCTCAAAGTAGGTAGGAGTTAATTTAGTAGTAGAGAGAAGTGAAAATTTTTCCTTTGAAGTTCTGTTCATTTGAGTCTATAAAACGAACATAGCACACTGATTAACAGGAAAGAATGGCTTATAAATTGGTATGGTGGGCCTGGGTGAAGGTCAGATGCTTGAGATGGTGATGACTGCACAGCGAGACCTAGCTGACGTAGGCGCCTGTGAGTGCCAGTTTACGGACCGGGGGTGTGGATAAGGGGACGGTGTGCCCAGGAGGCCAAACTGATTTGTGGCAAACACCACAATATTGGAGATGCTGAGTCTTTGACACAGGCCAGCCAGGCCGCAGAGAGGTGGTAACCCGTCTCGTCAGGCCTCACCAAACCCTGGATAAGATCGTTCTCGAGATGGGGCCCTTGCGCTGACGTGGATTCCAGATGCAGCCTCACAGCACGTTGAGCGTTCTGACCCCTGGAAAGGATTACCCCTCGCTGCATAAGCAGCCGTGTTCTGACTGGTTTGCGTCTTTTAACTGAGCCTCAACAGGAAAGCAATTTGGAGCAACACTGAACGGGAAGAGAAAACAACTTGCGGAGACCACAGGGACTCGTGCTGCCTCTCTGTCCACACCTCACAGGCAAGGGCCAGCCTGGCCTCCGTGGGGGGCGTGGGAAGGTGGCGTCGGGCATCCAGGAGGCCTGAGTGGGCAGCTGGACCTCTAGGCCTGGGCTGCAGGTGTGGGCATGGACTCGCTGGCGTATGTCGAAAGACCCCTTCTGGCGGGTCACCCAGGCCTGGCTCTCAAAGGACAGGCCTGCCGACTCTCCCACCTTCAGGGTCTTCCTCTTCTCAAATTCCTCTCCGTTCCCTCCCCCTCAGCTGGGCTGAGAGAGCCTTGCTCCTCGTGAACACCCGGGCGCCCTTCCTCCCCAGGGAGGGCAAACCTTTCCAGCCCCTGCTTCAGCATCTCTGCTCCGTCGTCCCGCAAGGCCTGACCTGGCTGCTGGGCTGGGCCTGAGCAAGCCCAGCACCGGTCGCTTTGAGAAGAGGATCAGCCACCCCGTGTTCACCGCCTCGGGGGCAGATGGGAGAGCAGGCTTGAGAGAAGGAAGTGTGCTTCCCAGGATGCTGACAACACGAGAACTTCCTGTGATGAGGACAGACGCGCAAGTGCCTTCCCTGCAGCCCCCAGAGCTCGGCCAGGGGAGCAGTGGGCACTGGCCGCTGGTCTTGCCCTGGGTGCTGCTGACCCTGTGTCCCTGCGGGTGAGTGCAGAGGCCAGAGGGGGCAGGGACCGCAGTGGGGGGCGGGTGGGGGACAGACTGCAGACCTGCTGTTCCCATTCCACAGGACCCCTGAGGTGCGGGTGCAAGTTCAGATGGAGGCCACCGAGTGCGGATCCCGCAGTGTTTGCTGTGGGTTCCTGGGGTCTGGCTTCATCTCCCTGTGACGGTGAGCTGCGGGGGGGCTTGAGGGTGCAGGAGGTACCAAGCTGGCCGTGCTGCACCCAGAACTTGGCGCCCAGCAGTGGGCTCCTGCCTGTCAGGCCCGCTGGGAAACCAGGAACAGCATTGCCCTCGCCTTGGCAGAGCCCAGGGCCAGCAGCCCCTGTGCCAACACTACTTTCTGCTGCAAGTTTGCGGCCTTCCCGGAGGGCTCTTTGGAGGCCTGCGGGAACCTCCTGCCAAGCTCAGACAGAGGTGGGGCTGGGGAGAGGAGGCCAGGGAGGAGGAGGGACTTGGACGCTGGCTGCCCGTCTGATGCCTGTCTCTGTGCTCCGGGCTCCCTGCCCCAACTCCTGCCCCACTTCTGCACTTGGGAGGGGGTGGTTGTCGGGCCCGGCCTGCCTTCCTCAGCCGCTGGCCGTCCTTTTGGTCCCAGGAGTCCTGAGCACTGGCCTCAGCAGTTCAGTGGTTCCGCCATTGCTGGGAGTTCAAGAAAGAGAGGAAGGGGTGCTGTGAAGGCCCCAAGGAGGGCCAGGGAGGTGGGGCCAGGGGAGGAGGGAGCACCCTGGACCCAGGACGGGCGTGGAGTGCTGGGGCTCACAGGGTCTTGAGGAAAGCCCGAGGTAGAGTCCCGGAAAGCTTTGCCAGGATGGGGGCAAGGAAGGAGCTCTGAGGGACCCCAGCCCTCCAGCCAGGGCCACTTGTCCATCATGGGGTTTGGGGAGAGCTCCCCTGGCCGGAGCCCAGCTTCCACAAGCTCAGGAGGCCACGGCCTGGCCTGGTCCCTGTGGAACTGGGAGCCACGAAGTGCCCACAGCTGATCTGCTCCCCCTTGCCCGATTCCCAGGGTCAGACCAGCAGCAGGGCAGACAGGGGCCCTGAGGGCGCAAATGTGCGCAGTGCCTGTGGCGGGGCTGGATCCCAGGCCCCTGTTGGAATTGTTTTGCCGCTTGTGGAAATCGAGGCACCCCAGAGAAGTGACCAGCCCAGCGCCTGTTGCTGCCTCTGACAGGCCTTACCTCCAAGCCCTGGCCGTGACACAAGCTGCGGGACCCCACGTGGCTCGCCTTGAGGACGCAGGGGGTGAGGGGGCCTTCCGGCCAGGGAGGCGTGAAGGCTGTAGCCAGGAGACCCCCAAGGGCGAGGTGACTCTTTGTGGAGTGTCTCACTTCGCGGCAAGCCAGGGACGGGTACTCACCGGAGGTCCCTTCGCAGACCTGGAGCCCGGGGTGCCGAGCAGTCCCCGACCCCAGGCACAGGCCGGGATGGGAGAGGCTCTGGTGGGGAGGGCGGGAGGCGGCGCTGCCAGCCCAGGCCCGGTGGGGAGGGCGACCATGAGGGCTGTTCGGCGACTCTGTGGCCCTGCCTCCCTCACCGCTGCCACCTGGCACCCTTGTACCCAGCTCGCTCCCGAGACCGCCCCCAGGCCCCCGCCTGGGACCTCCTCGCCCCACCCAGCCCGCCGTGTCCTGAGGACCGCCTTCCCCGAGCGACAGTCCGAGAGCGACACGGAGCCTTCCTCCCACCATCCCCTCCCGCCCCCGCCTGAGAGAGGCTCCCAGGTGCTGCAGCCTCCGCGCCGGCCGGACCCCCCCATCTGCAGCCCCACACGACCCATCAGAACCCCCGTGCCACCCCCTAGGCTCCGGATCCTCAGTGGACACCGGCCTGCGATGGCCCTCAGGCTGCCCCATGAGGCCACAGCAGTCCCCTTCCCCCTCTGCCCTCAGGCCTCTCCCGACCCCACAAGGAGCACCTAAGCCCTGGGCAGAGTGCAGACCGAGGCAGCAACGCCCGCCGAGCGGGTGGCCTGTGGGGACATGAGGGCGCTGGGCCATGGTTTCCTCAGAAGCTTCGGACCCTTGCCTGGTGCACCCTGGCGCGCCCGTCGTTGCCAGGGCCTCGGCCTCAGAGCTGACGGGGCAGAGGCAGGGGCCCCCTTCGCCCACCCAGGCGAGCAGAAGACTCTCCAGGGATGGCAGAAGCCAGGGACCGACAGGAAACGTCTGTGGGGTGAGTGCGGGCTCAGTAGCAGGACCCCGGCCAGGATGGTGCGGCCAAAGCGGGCCAGAGGGGGGTTGGGAGAGACCCCGCTGTGTCCTGTTCTCTGGCCGCTCCCAGGCCCCATGGGAGAATAACCCCCCGGGGGGGGGAACCACAGGCCGTGCCGGTCCCCAACAGACAGACTCACAAACACACAGGACTCGGGGTCTGCCGGCCCAGCCGTGAGGTGGGGGGCAAGGGGCTCTCCAGCCTCAGGTTCCAGCCAAACCGGAGGGGGCCGTGTCGCCTGGGACTTGCACAGACGGTCCCTCAAACAGCCTCATTTCAGCATCTGTGACACGGGTCCTCTCACCCAGAGAGCTGAGGGTCTGGAGAAGACTCGGAGGTCTGGCTCCATCAAGCAACAGCCTCTGCCCGGGAAGCGGGGCAGGGGCGGAAGTCCCGGTTGCCCAGGACTCCGAATAGCCCTGAGCCACACTGGCTACCGTGACACAGAATGGGGGAGGGCGAGGAGGATTGCAGGCACCTGGCACCCTCAGGCCTGCCGGGCACCCCGCCCGGCCTCCCTCGCCAGCGCTTCCCACAGCACCTGGCCCGCCGTGAGGCCTGTTCGGGACGAGGGTGTCCGGAGCTGGTGTCCTCTGTGGTTTCCAGATAGCAGAGACAGCAGGACTGGAGGACCAACCCTCGGTGACTCCAGTCAGGACTGAGCACGCCAGGGAGGAGGCTGTCCAGGCAGCTGGAGGCTGCTGAGGGTCCCAGAGGATGGGCCAGCGAGGCGCTCTGCAGAAGGACGCGCCCCTGCCAGCCCCCCCCCCCACGTCTCTCTTCTCGTTTCCTCATTTCGTTCTTTCAGAAATCTTTCCTGAGTTCCTGCAAGGTTCCAGGCACGTGCTAGGCCCTGGGGTTATAGAGGCAAGCGAGTCGAATCTCTCTCAAGCTCTGTTCTCCGAGGGCGTGTCAGTAAACAGGCGGACGACATTCCGGATGTTGTAGGGGAAGGATCAGGGTGCGCTGTGTAGGTGACATCCAAAGCGAGGGGGGACCCCCAGAAACTGGAGTTACCTTTGGGAGGGCAGGCCCCTCGTAAGGCGTTCGGAATTTGCTCCTCCAGGTCAGATGGTCAGCCAAAACGCTTCATCTGGCGGTTTTGAGGAGGTTGTGTCACACTTGGCTGGAGAAACATCCTGAGTTGTGGCAAACAGGTGACTGGTTTTTCCACCACGGCGAGGTACCTGCCCACTCCACACTGCGTGCTCAGCAGTTTTTGACCGGAAACAGCACGACCCCTGTGCCCCACCCTTTCCTGTTCACCCAATCTCACCCCAAACGACTTTTCTCCCCCCAGATGAAAAATGTTCTCAAAGGGAAATGTTTTGCCAGTGTGGAAGAAGTGAAACAAAAAATGGCAGAAGCACTAAAAGGCATCAAATTGATGAGTCCAAAAACCGTTTTGAGCAGTGGGACAGGTGTCTCAATAGGAATGTTGCATTAAACTAAGAGTACTTTGAAGGTGACCGAAGTTTATATATGTGAGAATAAATACACAGTTTTTTATAAGTAAATTCCAAGTTTCTTTGGGTCTCCCTTTGTAAGATCTCAAGGTGAGTGGAGCTGTCTAGCAAAGATTGGAGGAGACCCTCCCAGCAGGGAAAGTCCTGTGCAGAGGCCCTGAGGCTGGAAAGAAGTTGGCATCGCCAGGGTTCAAAGCCAGTCAGTGTGCTTGAAACAAGGTGAACAGAGGAGACAACAGGAAGTGAGGTGAGAGCAGTAGGCAGGGATCTGGTTATTAACACAGGGTCAGTAGTCACCCTGTGTGGGTTTTAAGCGGAACAGTCAAATGGGCAGATTCACATGGCAAAAAGATCACTCTGGGTGGGGGGTGTGGGGAGTAAGAGTCAAAATACGACCTGCCATAACCTAGCTGGGGGACGGGCGGTAGAGAGAGAGAGGGTCGAGGGTGGACTGGAAATATGTTCCGGAAGTGGAGTTGTCCCTGGCTGTGGGGAGAGAGGGCAAGCATGGCCTCGGGGGTGACCCCGTTTCCCAACTTAAACAGCCCGGTGGGGGAAGGGGCCATCCCTGAGATGGAAGATTGAGGGGGGAGCATGTTTCAGGGAAGGGGACGACAGTCAAGTGGCTACAGGAGGAGCTCAGGGTGACAGGCCTGAGCCACCAGTGAGGTGCCCGGCAGGCTGACGGCTCTCCAGGCCCCGGAGGCTTCTGACGTGAGGGGCAGCGTCTGTGTGCAAAGCCCTGAGGAGAGAAATCAAAATGCCGAATCACTGGAGAGAGACACACATTCAGGCGTCGGAAGGGTTGCTGTTGACAAGCTCCCCAAGCGGATCTACAGAATAATTCTTTTTTTTTTTTTTTAAAGATGTGGGGTACAATTCAGGGTTAGGTATACAAACGTTGATTGTGCAGGTGCCCTTGTTGAGGTGTGCCCCTCCCCTGGCAGTTCCCCACTACTGCCAATCCCTTTCTTATAGTATTATGATAATTGTTCAAGGTCCGCTTATGAGTGAGGACAAAACAGTACTCTGCTCTTTGTTTCTGTGATAGGTCACTGAGTATAATCGACTCTGAATCCATCCAAGATGCTGCGAAGTCCTTATGTTTGTCCTTCTTTGTGGCTGCATCATATTCCATTGTGTGAAATAATTCTTAGTCAGAATTTCAACAGGGTTCCCATGGAAATTGGCCAGCTGGTTTGATCATTTGATTTAAAAATTTTAAAGTTGGCTAGTGCTGGAAGAGGGAGTCTTTCGCTGTTCAGCAAGGCCTTGGGTACCAGAGCATTAAGAATGCAGAAAATATAGATAATGCAACGCAATCGGGATGAACAGACACCTAACATACCAATACAGAATATAAGAAAACACTAGAAGTCTGCCTCATTCCGGTCTTTGGGAGAAACCTGGCCCTGGGTGGGGAGCCAAGGAGGGGCAAGGGCTGGGGCAGGGAGGGACATGGCCAGCAAGGGAGGCACAGCAGCTTGGGGAAGCCAGGGACATCTGCGACTGTGGTTCTCTACATGTGGTGCAGGGTCCTGACCCGCGAACCTGGCCTGCTCCAGGACACCCTGGGTCCCACCCTCCCCCGTGGCCACCTACTGGGCTGAAGAGCTGCGTGTGGGTTCTTCCCTTCCCTGAATCAGACTCCCATGCCCTCCCCTCCCTCCAGCCTCTAGGCAGCTCAGCAGGGTCTCATCCAACCTCCCAGAAGCCCCCTCTGTGAATGAGCCACAGATCCAGGCTGACTCCCAGGCCTGTCACTGTGTCGAGGGAAGGGAGCAGAACAAGCCCAGGAGACACGCCCACCCTGAGCAGAGACCACAAGAGTCCCCTGAGGGGAATCACTGGGTCCGGGTCCTGAAAGTGACATAGCCGTGCACCTTGCATCCAGGCAGACCACACGCGTCAGCACGCGCTCTGTGAAAGTTGCCCAGCGTCGGCTTTTGAAAAGGGCTATGGGCCTCCCTGCTGGCCTGTGGCTCCCTGCTGGAGTCCAGCCCGTTCCTTGGGGGCCCTGTCGACCGGTGCCTTTCCAGCCAGGTCCCACAGCTCATGGGGCAAGGCAGGAATGGAACCCAAGGCTCAGTTCTCAGGCAGGGCAGGCCGCACTCTCCAGGCCCTGGCCAGATGGCCAGCAGGTCCCCGTCCTCTGTCTGGCCCACCTTTCCAGCTGGGACCGCTTCGTCCAATACCCTCCCGTCTCAGCTTCCCCGTGAGTAAAGCAGAGGTGACGTGTCCACAACAGAGCAGTGTGAAGCTGAGAATCGAGTGCTTAGGGTCTGGCTCAGAGGGGTTCCGTGCACATCTGGAACTAGTTTTCTCAGGCCTGTGAGGAGGGACAGGAAGAGCTGGCACAGAGGGAGCGGGGCTGCCTGGCTAGCCCTGGGGAGGGCAGAAGAGATTGTGGTGGGATTAGGGAAGAAGCAGTTCAGAAGGGAAGTCGGTCCCTGCTTGCTTTTGCTTCAAGAAGGCAGACACCACTTGCTCTGGCAGGATCATGCCTTTCTGGCTCCATGGTCCACTCAGAGAGCAAATGCCTCCTCATCCTGGGGGGGGGGATGGGCAGAGCTCCCTAGAAAATGAGCCCTGGGGGTCCCCAAAGCTCCCAGCCCCCGATGTCTCACCCATCCGCCACCAAGCAAGGCTGGCAGTTCCCTCCATTGGAGACGGTCCCGGGGACTGTGTGAGGGTTCCTCACCGCTGCTCCGAGCCTTCCTTTCCCCTCTGTCCAAGGAAGGTTCTGGATAAGCCGGGGCTTCTCACGTCTTGGGAGGGATTCACCTCAGGAGCTTGACGAAAACACAGCCGCCCGGGGCACCCCTGCCCCTGCGTTTCTGCCCTCAGAGGTTGAGGCCCAGATTCCCGTGCAGTCAGCCCAGGCTTCCGCTTGCGGTGGGGGCTCCATGGACGCAGCAGCTTGCAGTTCCAGACAGGACGTGCCACAGGAGAGTCACCTGGCCTGGGGCAAGAATCCTGAGACTCAGTCTCATCCTCTGTAGGGTGGGGAGGACAGAGGGGACCCTGCAGATCCAGTGCCACCTTCTGGGGATGGAGGCGTGGCCGCCAGGAGGCCCATTCTCTGGGTGGGCGGCACAGCCCCCCCACCCGCACCCCTTACCTTCAGGGAGGACAGGGTGCCTCAGTCCTTGGTTCTGCCGGAGGGCTGCCTGGGAGTCTCTGCCTGGCAGAGACAGAGAGCAAACTGGGGGCTCAGGTGCTTGGGCTGGGGGCTGAGGATGTGTGGCCACCACCCTCTGCCGCCTCATTCTCTGTAAGAGCCAAAGCTAGGGGCGTAGCCCGGCAGACTCATGCCCACCTTTCCTCTGGCTGAAACTGCCTCGCTAGTGCTGAGCAGCCTTCTTCCGGGATGAGAGAGAGGCCGAGTCCGGAAGAAGCTCAGAGAACCAGAGTAACCGGGAAGGAAAAAACAGTAAGACTGAGTGAGGTGGGGGAAAAGGGCAGGGGGGACGGAGGGGGGGAGAGAGAGAGAAGCCAAGAGGCAGAGACTGACTCCACCGGAGATGCTGAGGGAGCTGTCAGGGCAGAGTCAAGGCGGGAGAGGGGACGCCCGGCAGCCGAGGTCAGGGCCAGGCCTCTCGGCGGGGAGACGGGAACTGGGGGCTTGTGCGCAGAGCTCACTTGCCCCTGACTCCAAGGGAGGGCCTTTTGCAATGCCGGAAAAGAAGAAGCCCGTCTGAGGAAGGAAGTGCCGGTCACTCTGAAGGCGTGGAGGTTCGGGGAGGGCTCCCACGCTCCTCCGGCCTCTGAGGCAGCCTGACCCTGCCGCCCGGATGCCTCCCCGACTCCGGTGAACCCCCAGACGCCCCCCACAGGGCCGCCCCTCCTGCCTCGACAGCTCCACCTGCCCCTGGCTGCCCTGGAGGTCGGCACGGCCATGGCTTGGCCCCTGCTGCTGCTGGCCCTGCTGCCGTCCCTGGCACTGCAGGCGGGTAAGTGCCCAGGATGGCCCCAGCGGGGCTCTGCCCAACCATGGGGGGGGGCCGCCAGGGGGCAGTGGCTGGGCATGGGGGGGAGCTGTTGGAGGGGCCGGCCAGGCCTCCCACCCAGCCACCGAGGGGCTGATCCACAGGGGTGGGCTCACCCATCCCTTCAGCCTCTCGCCTCCCAATGCCCAGGCCATGGGGTCAGTCTACCAACTGCCACGCGCCTGCCAGGAGGCCCAGGTGTGTCTCCTCTTTGTCCCCCGGGTGGCTTCAGAGTCTCTGTTCCCTCTCCTCCCTCCCTCCTCCAGGTGGCTCAGCAGTATCTCCTGGAGGCTACGGGATCAACCAGCCCGAACGCCTCTCAGCCCCTGTGGGTGGCTCCATCGAAATCCCCTTCTCCTTCTATCATCCCTGGGAGTTAGCCCGCGATCCCAAAGTGGCTGTATCCTGGAGACGGAGGGGCTTCCACGGGGAGTTCTTCTACAACACGACCCCACGCTTCACCCACAAGGATTTTGAGAACCGGCTCCTTCTGAACTGGACACCGGGTCGGGAGAGCGGCTCGCTCAGGATCTGGAACCTGCGGAGGGAGGACCAGACTCTGTATTTCTGCCGAGTCCGTCTGGACAGAAAGACTGAAGGCAGGCAGGCGTGGCAGAGCATCGAAGGGACCAACCTCACCATCACCGACGGTGAGTCCAGACGCCGGCACCCTCCTCGCACCCTCCGCGGGGGCTTTTGGTGATCACCGCGTCCTGTTTCAGCTGGGTTGACCGGATCGCCAGCCCTCAGCCTTCCACCTTGTTACTGTGCCCGTTGGTGAGCTCCGAGGAGCCGATCCGCCATCCCGGGACGCTCCCAGCCTGGAACACCAGACGCCGCAGGCCCCCAGACACACCCAGGCCTCCAGGGCCGTCTGCTCACTTCCCGTTTGCTGTCTCTCCCAGCCGCGGAGACCACCAGCCAGAGCCCCCCTGACACAGCCACCACAGCGGGCCTCAGGGACACAGAGGGCAGAAGCAGCACAGCGTCTCTGCCCCTGACTCTAGAGACCGCACTCGGGGTGGCAGCGGCCTGCGTGGCGCTCAAAACTGTCGTTTTGGGACTGGCGACCTTGCTCTGGTGGAAGCGAAGGACAGGTGAGTGCCAGGACCGCCCTTTCCGCAAACTTCCCAAGGGGGGTCTCAGACGCCCCCTGCAGCAGAACCCCTGAAGGTGCTTCTTCGAAAGGCAGATGTGAGTGTGAGAGGTGGCTCACGTCCGCCCGTGATCCCGGCCCTTTGGGAGGCTGAGACTGGAGGATCGCTTGAGGTCAGGAGCTCGAGACCGGCCCGGGCAGCATAATGAGACCCGTCTCTACAAAAAAGTCGGAGAAATTAGCCGACAGTCGTAGCGCATGCCTGCAGTCCGGCTGCTTCGGGGGCTGAGGCAGAGGGCCCGCCTGAGCCCAGGAGGTCGAGGCTGTGGTGGGCCCTGGCCTGCCTGGGGGACAGAGCGAGGCCTTGTCTCAAAAAGAAGAAAAAGAAAGAATGCAGCTGCCGGGCTCCCCGCAACCCACCCGGTCGGACTCCGGGGTCTGTCTTTGAAAGGCCCCGAGCGAGGTCTGTGCGGGAGACGCTGGAGAGCCACCAGTCCCTCTCCCCACAGTCAGACTGTTTGGGGCTCTCTCTGGACTTGGTCACATCCCGCCAGTCTCCACCTCTCGGTTCATGGGGAGGGGAGGCCTCTCTGGGAAAGGAGAGAGGACGGAAGGAGGCGCTGGCTCAGCAAACACGGGGCAGCCGCCCACCTGCCGGGCCTGGCTGGAAACTGGAGATGCAAAAGCAGGCAGAGCACAGACTGCCTGGCTGGAGCTCGGTGAGGGAGGCGGGGAGAGTGGCGGCTGCCTCAAGGGCAAACTGCTTCGTGGCGAAAGAGCTGCGGGAGCATTTAAGAAGGTGGGCAGGAAGAAAGGTAGCCGGGAGGACGTCCCAGAGGAAGTGGCGTTTGCAGCGGTGCCAGAGAATCGCAAGAATCAGCCAGGCGCGTGGTGAAGGCGGCGCAGCGGTCACTGGCTTTCCCTCCGGGTGGAGGAGGCCGTTCCAGGGGCTGCAGGAGGCTCCGAGCTAGCGGAGCGAGTGGGAGACAGAGGCAAGATTCCCTTGGAATCGCCCTCGAGAGCCTCCGTTCCCGGGGGCAACGCAGAGGGGCGGCGTCGCCTCCCCGGGCCCGGCCAGCCATCGGCGGGGGGCGGGCTGGAGTGGGCCGGGCCACCCCCGACTGCCGCCAGTTCCTCTCGAGGCGTCCTCCCTCCGGGAGCCCGGAGCCCTCACATTCGCCCCGAGGCCGTCAGGGCCGGTGCAGAGCGCCGCGCAGAGACGACCCGGACGTTCCTGCCCAGCCGCTCGCTCGGTTCCATCCCCCTTTCCCGTCCAGGGAAGCCTCCCAGCGGGGGAGAGAAACGCGAGCACGTCGGGGGCACAGGCGAGTCCTCGCCCGCTCCAGCCCGTCTCCCCCCCTGCCCCCTCCCCCCGGGCGCCCCTCCCCCCGTCGCCCCCTCCCAGCGTCCGCCTGTTCCCGCCCCTCGCCCCGCCCGCCCGCACGCCCCCCAGGCTCGGCCCACAGCCTCCCTCCTGCAGGCCCCGCCCCTGGCGACCGCCGCACCGGTCTCAGCTCGGTGTGATTTCCCCCCGGGAGGACATGCGGACCCCAGCTGGGCCTCAAGGTAAGGCGGGGCGGGGGCGGGGCGGGGCGGGGCCGGGGCGGGGGGGAAGGGAAGCCTGGGGGTGGACGGAAGAAGGACGGGGTCGTGGGCGCGACACTCAGAGGGGTGAGGCTGCCGCGGCGGGGACCGTCCGCCTCCGCCGCCTGACGCCCTTCTCTGTGGCTTCTCGGCCAGGGTGGCAGCCCTGTCTGTGCCTCTTTGCCCTCGGTGGTGCTTGGGTCCGGCCCCTCGGAGATTCATGCTGCTGCTCAGTCTCCCTTGGGTGGTGTTCGCAGGTGGGGCCTTGGCTGCCCTCCCGCGGGGGTCAGAGCCTCGTGAAAGGGCTGAGCCCGCTCGCGAGGCCCGGTTGGCACTTCTGCTTCTCCGCCGTGTGAGGACACAGCCGTCGTCTCCGTGTCGCGAGGCCGCGCCTGGGCCCTCTCCAGAGGAGGCAGCGAACAGACGCCATCTGGAAGCAAGCGGCGCCCGCCCCAGACACCGCCGCTGTGGTCGCCTGGGATTTCGACTGCCGGACCCCAGGACTGTGAGAATAAATTTAGTTCTTTATAAAGGTCCGCCTTGGGTATTCTGTGACAGCGGCTCACGTGAACTGAGACAGCGTCTCCGGCTCACCCTCCCTGGTACCGTCTCCCTGTCCCTCCCAACGGGAGCCCCAGGAGTGGCCCTGTATGCTGCCTCAAAGACCGAACCCGAGGGACGCCCTCGCCACCTGCCTCAAGACTGCTGATGAGCTCTTTAGAGCAGGCTGTGATTCTAACGGGGGGGGGGGGGACCTGCCAACAAGCTCGGAGGCCGGATGTGAACACCTCACTAGCCAGCAGGTGCTGAAGGGCCCCAGGGCCTGGAGACACAGAGCCGCCGACTCCGGTTCCCTCTTCACCTTCCTGGCCCTGGCCCACACGAAAGAAGTTGCCCTGAAATTCGCTCGACGTGTCTCCGGGGAAACTGGCGTCACCTGCAACTTCTGTCTCCCCCGCCAAAAAGACTCCCGAAGAAAGTCACACCCGAGTCCCTTCCTCGAGTACTCTCTTCGTGGCCGTCGCAGGCCGGGGAACATAAAGCCCCACACACCGGCGGCCAGCCCGGAACCCCAGGTCCAAGCAGAACCTTCCTTGGGACGGCATCCAGCCGGTGCGGGGTCTAGAGCTTTGCGCCCATCACGGCGTCCGTCGACACCAACAGCCTGCGGGGTGGGTGGCCTGCTCCTCTGAGGCATGACGGTCAGAACCAGAAGGGTGGGCGTGCTTTTCCCGAGGACATGAGAGGCGGCTCGCAAGTGGCTGAGCCAGGGTTCGAACTCCGATCTGCCCTTCTGGTTGTCCTCCCAAGACCGCGGTCTCACGCCAGAAACGATGCGCCTCCGTGACTCAGCAGGACGGAAAGATGCCGAAAGGAAGCAGTGACCAGAGACCGGCCAGACCAACCGACCAGTATCCTGCTTTGTTACCACACAAATGCACAACTCTGACCCGAGCTCTGTGGCCAGCTCACACCCCCGACACACAGCAGCTTCCCAGGGACCCCCGGAAAGGCTCTCCCGCCTGTGCTCCAGGGAAGGGAAGCCAGGAAGGGGGCGAGACCGCACAGCATCCCTCAAAGGCCGCGGCTCTGGGTCGTCTCCGTGCCGAGCTGGCTCTTCCGACCTCTTCCGGGAGTTGCCCAGATCCAGGCCAGGGGAACTTCGTCTTCGGGGAGACGCTTCCAGCCCGAGTCAGGGGTTCCTAGGCTCCAGGCCCGTCCTTCCCAGATGAGAGACAGAGCCCTCGGCACCATTCCAGCTTCTTTTTCCCAGATAAGCTGGTCACCGAAGTCTTACTGTCGGGGACTGTCCATGTTTTCTCAGGGCCGACATGAAAGGGTGACACAGCTGAGAGTCCTGTTAAGGCACATCGTCTGCAAAGTATTGACAAGGAAAAGCAAAGGGCTTAATCAACGCAGAGACACACCGTGTCCATCCGGCAGAAGGCTCACTGCTAGTTGATGATTCTCCTAAATTGATCTACACAATTAAAACGTTCTTAAGCATAATTTCAGCAGGATTTTCAACAGGGTTGTCCAGTTGATTTTAAAATTTAGAAGGAAACAATATACCTAGAGAGCCCAAAACTATTTTGAAAAATCGGAGTGCTCGTCTTTTGGATTCGAAACTTACAGACAGCTAAAGGCAGCCTGGCAGTGAGGTATGGGGAAAGAACAGACAGGTCAGAGAGTCCAGAAACAGACCCATGCATGTGTGGCCAATTGGTTGTTAACAGCAGTGCCCAGGTCAGCGTAAGGAAAGTCTTTTTAAGAAACGGCGCTAAAACGGTTGACCGCCCATTAACATAAAAATGACCCAAACTTCTCGCTGTATGTACTTTTTCAGTTCTAGGAAACACTGTTTTACTTCATTTATTCATCATGTAAACATTCATCGATTGAACTTTTTTCTTTTTCTTCTGACCTCAGAGTTCTATCGTTTGTTTGTTTGTTTGTTTTTAAGTTGTGGGGTACTGGCCAGGATTGGGTACAGGAGTGGTTTGGGTACAGGGGAGCCTTGGACCTCTCCCTGGACCTCACTTCGCCTGGATTGGGGTCAGGCACCCTTATTGATGCTGTGTGCCCTCCCTCACGCCTCTGGCAGTGTCCCATCCTGCCAGCCCCCTTTTGAGGGTGTTACGATAGGTGTTCAGGGTCCACTTTTGAGTGAAAACATGCGCTTCTCAGGTTTTTGATTCTGTAATAGATCACTGAGTATGTTAGACTCCCAATCCAGTCAAGTTGCTGCAAAGTCCATAGTTTTGACATCCTTTTTTTTTTTGAGTCGGAGTCTCACTCTGTTGCCCAGACTGGAGTGCGGTGGCCGGGACTCGACCTGCTGGACTCCGGCGATCCTCCCGCCTCAGCCTTCCAAGTAGCTGGAACTACAGGCGCACGCTACCATGCCTGGCTTATTTTTGATTTATGTAGAGATGAGGTCTCGCCAAGTTGCCCAGGCGGGTCTCGAACCCACGGGCTCAGGCAGTCCACTTCATCTCAGTCTCCCAAAGGCGTGGGATCACAGGCTGAGCCACCGAGCCCGGCTTGGACTGCCGCTTCTTAAGCATTCACGAGCCCCCACTGCTCTGAGCAGAAGGGAAGCCAACAATCTATTCCGGTCTGCGTGACTGTCCCTTCCCTCCTTTCGCCCAGCCTGGGAGCTCAGCAAAGTCAGGTCAGCCCTTGCCGCCCCGTCCTCAGCCCTCGGCTCTCCTCGCCGGACGCTCCCCCAGTATTCGTCAGATGGGTCAGGGCTGAGACGCACCCTGGGGGCACGGGAAGGACACGAACGGATGAGGGAGTCTCAGTCCCCAACAGGCGCGACTCGCGGCATGACACGAGAGACCACAGACGGCGGGCGCTGCATCAGACGGCGGGCGCTGGGGCGAGTAGCTGCCCTGCTCTGAGCCTCCGTCCTCTCGTTCATAAAGGGAGATGATGGCGGGACCTCCCTTCGAGGGTCTGGGTGAGGACACCCGGCACGCACCCCTTCGGCGTCTCTCCGTACTTTCCACACGCGTCTGGTCAGCGCTGACGGCCCGTTCACGATGCCGGGGGACACGCACCCCAAGCTGCATGAGCCCGTCTCCAGTCCTCAAGCATCCCCCTGTGTAGAAGGAAGACAGCCCAGAAAGGGAACCATGAGTTGGCCCGGAGGACGGTGGGCTGATGTCACCGAGAGGGGAAGTGGTTGGGAATGTGGGTTCTAGGCTCAGACCGGACACCAGAGTGCACATCTCTTGGCCGTGTGACCTCACGAGAAGCTGCTAACCACACTCGGGACCTAGCTGCTGCTTTTGTAAATTGAGCCTTATCTCAGAAACTGCCTAACTCCTGGGTTGCTGGGAGAGTTAAGCGCTGTTTTGAAATGCACCTGCAATTTATTTTAATCAGTTTGGGTAAGACACACAGACAGAAATGAGTGTCATGAAGAAAGACCTTTATTCTTACAGATTTCTAGAAACAGGAGACACAGCCAGCCACGCAGGGCCACCTGGGGAGCAACAAGCTTCTTAGGGGCAGAGTGAGTAAGAGAAAAGCGAGGGGAGGACTCTTGGTTCCAGGGGAAGGGCAAGGCAGAGCAAGCAGATTTAGGATGGCCTGGTTTGAATAACTTAGTGGGCTCTGATTAGGGGCTGTTCCTAAGTCTCCGGGACCCGGCCCGGGGTGGCTAAGGCGGAGAAATACTGCCTTCTGAGGATAAAAGCCAGACAGAAGAGATGGTCAGCGGAGGGACTCTGGGTTGGGTTGCATGGGAAAGGCACGTTCCTAGACAAGTCATTTGCTAGCTCTAAGAACGAGTTAGACGTGGGAGGCACAGTCTCTGCTCATGGAGGTCACAGAGGCCCGAGCCTCAGGAGTACAGAGAAAGAGAAAATGTAGTTAATAGAAGTGCAAAGCAGAAAGCTACCTACCAAAAAAAGCCCTGGACCAGACGGCTTCCCAGCAGAATTCCGCAAAGCATACAAGGAGGAACTGATACCAACCCTATTGAAAGTATTCCAGGCAATTGAGGAAGATGGGCCTCTCCCCAAATCATTCTCTGAAGCTAACATCACACTGATGCCCAAACCGGGTAAAGAGCCATCAAAGAAAGAGAACTACTGGCCAGTTTCCCTGATGAACATATGCAAAAGTATACATACCACATTTTTTTTATCCAGTCTACTTTCAATGGGCAGCACGGCTGGTTCCATGCTTTTGCTCTTAATGAATAATGCTGCAATAAACACGCGTGTGTGGGTATCTTTTTGTGGAGTGATTTGAGTTCCTCCGGGTATATTCCCAGAAGGTGGAGTACTGGGTCGTATGGAAGGTTGATTTTTAGGTCTTTTAGGAATCACCACACTGCTTTCCACAGAGGCTGTCCTCACTTGCACTCCCACCAACAGTGCAGAAGTGCTCCTGTTCTCCACATCCTCATCAATATCTGTTGTTTTTTGAGGTTTGTTTTTGTTTTTGTTTTTGTTTTTGAGTGGGAGTCTCACTCTGTCGCCCAGACTGGAGTGCAGTGGCAGGCTCCCAGCCACCACAGCCTCGACCTGCTGGGCTCCGGCCATCCTTCCGCCTCAGCCTTCCGAGTAGCCAGAATCACAGGCGCGCGCTACCACGCCTGGCTCATTTTTGATTTATTGTAGAGATGAGGTCTCGCCTGCCCAGGCAGGTCTCAAACTCGCAGGCTCAGGCAATCCATTCACCTCAGCCTCCCAAAGGCGTGGGATTACAGGCTGAGCCTCCGAGCCCAGCGTTTTTTGAGTTTTTAATGATGGTTGTCCTGACAAGGTAGGTGGTGTCTCAGTGTGGTTTTGATTTGCATTTCTCTGATGAGTAGTGAGGCTGAGCATTTTTCCATGTATCTGTTGGCTGCTCGTGTGTCTTCTTTTAAAAAGTGTTTATTCATTTATTTTGCCCATCTTTTTTTTTTTTTTTAAGTCAAGAGTCTCACGCTGTCGCCCAGGCTAGAGAGCAGGGGCACGCTCACAGCCACCGCAGCCTCAACCTGCTGGGCTCAGGAGATCCTTCCACCTCAGCCTTCCAAGTAGCTGGAACTACAGGCATGTGCCACCATGCCCAGCTAATTTTTTGATTCATTGTAGAGATGAGGTCTCGCCATCTTGCCCAGGCTGGTCTCAAACCCGTGGGCTCAAGCAATCCTCTCGCCTCTGCCTTCCAAAGTGCTGGGTTGACAGGCATGATCCACTGCGCCTGGCTGCCCACTTTTTAGTGGGGCTGTTGGGTTCTTTTCCTTTCAGCACGTTCCTTGTAGACCCTTGAAGTTCCTTGTAGATCCCAGATGTTAGACCTTTGTCAGATGTACAATTGGCAAATATTTTTTCCCCAATCTGTGGGCTGTCTCCCCACTCTCTCGATGGTTTCTTTTGCTTTGCAGAAGCTTTTCAGTTTGATGAGGTCCCACTTGTCTATCTTATCACTTATGGCATGGGCATCTGGGGTTTTTTGATCAGAAATTGGTTGCCTATTCCAGTTTCCGTGAGGGTGTCTCCTGCGTTTTCTAAGTTAGTTTGAGGTTTTAAATGTTGGTCTTTGATCCATTTAGAGTTGATTTTTGTGTATGGTAATAGGTAGGGGTCCTGTTTCAATCTTCTGCATGTGATCAGTCAGTTTTCCCAGCACCATTTACTGACTAGGTTCTCCTCTTCCCAGTGGTTGTTGGTGGAGGATTTGACAAAGATGAGTTGATTGAGAAATTGAGATTTTGCTTCCAGGATGTCTATCCTGTTCCATTGGTCTGTATACCTATTCTTTTTTTTTTTTTTTTTTTTTTTGAGTTGGAGTCTCACTCTGTCACCCAGACTGGAGTGCAGCGGCTGCTCCCGGCCACCGCAGCTCGACCTGCTGGGGCCCCGGTGATCCTTCAGCCTCAGCCTTCCAAGTAGCTGGAACTACAGGCATGCGCTACCATGCCCGGCTAGTTTTTGATTTATTGTAGAGATGAGGTCTCGCCAAGTTGTCCAGGCGGGTCTCGAACCCCCGGGCTCAGGCAATCCACTCACCTCAGCCTCCCAAAGGCGCGGGATTACAGGCTGAGCCACCAGCCTGGCTCCTATTCTTTTACCAATGCCAGGCTGTTTTGATTATTGTAGCCTTATAGTAAAGTTTAAAGTCTGGAAGTGTGACACCTCCCGCTTTGTGTCTTTTGCTGACGATTGTTTTGGCTATTCGTGGTCATTTATGTTTCCATATGAATTTCTGTATTGTCACTTCCAGGTCTGAGAAGAATGAAGTTGGTAATGTAATGGGTATTGCGGTGAATCTGTAGATTGCCTTTGGTAGGATGGACATCCTAACAATATTGATTCTTCCTGTCCATGAGCATGGAATATTTTTCCATTTGTTTGTGTCATCTTTGATTTCTTTGAGCAGCTTTTTGTAGTTTTCATTATAAAGGTCTTTCACTTCTCTAGTTAGGAAGATGCCAAGGTATTTCATTTTTTTGTGGTTATTGTGAATGGGGTTGTGCTTTTTATTTGGTTCTCTGTTTGCTTGTTGTTGGCATATAAGAATGCAACTGTCTTTTGCACATTTATTTTGTACCCGAGACTTTGCCAAAGTCCTTTATCAGTGAAAGCAGGTTTTTGACAGATTCTCTTGGGTTCTCAAGGCAAGGAGGGACAACTTAACTTTCTCTTTTCCCATTTGCATATGCCTGATTTCCTTCTCTTGTTTGATTGCTCTAGCTAGGACTTCTAACACTATGTTGAGGAGGAGGGGTGAGAGTGGGCAGCCTTGCTTGTTCCAGTATTCAGGGGAAATGCTTTTTATTTCTGCCTATTTAGCAGTATGTTGACTGTGGGTTTATCGTAGACAGGACTTACTATTTTGAGGTGTGTTCCCTCTATTCCTGGGCATTCAAGAGTTTTATAAGGAAGCGATGCTGGATTTTATCAATAGTTTTCTCTGCATCTAATGAGATAATCACATGGTTCTTGTTTTTACATCTGTTGATGTATTTAATTGCATTTATGGTCTTGTGGATGTTGAACCAGCCCTGCATCCTGGGGATGAAACCTACTCAGTCATGGTGGATGATTTTTGAGATGTGTTGTTGAATCTGATTTGCTAGAATCTTGTTGAGAACTTTTACTTCTATGTTCATTAGGGATATTGGCCTGTAGTCCTCTTCTTTTGTTGGATCTTTACCAGGTTTGGGTATCAGTGTGATGTTAGCTTTGTAAAATGATTTGGGGAGAATTCCATCTTTCTCAATTGCCTGGAATACTTTCAATAGAATTGGTATCAGCTCCTCCTTGTACGTTTTGTATAATTCCACTGGAAAGCCGTCTGGTCCAGGACTTTTTTTAATAGGTAGTTTTCTAATGATGGAGTCAATTTCCTGGCTTGTTATTGGTCTATTTAGTGTCTCAATGTCTCCTTGTTTCAGCCTTGGGAGGTTGAGTGATGTCAGAAAGCCCTCCATTTCATTTAGATTATCAAGTTTGTTTTCATACAGGGGTGTATAATAATCTCTGGTAATATTTTGTATTTCTTCCAGGTCAGTTGTGATTTGATCTTTTGCATTTCTGATTGTGTTTATTTGGGCTTTTTCTTGGTCATTTGGGCTAGGAGTCCATCAATCTTGTTTATTCTTTCAAAGAACCAACTTTTTGTTTTGTTTATTTTTTTGGATATTTTTGTCTTCTATGTCCTATATTTGAGCTTTAACTTTGCTGATCTGGTTTCTTCTGCTAAAGTTAGGGTTCTGGTGGTCTTGTCTTTCAAGCTCCCTTAGGTGATTTTTTAGGCTGTTAACTTGTGATCTTTCCATTTTCTTGATGTGTGTTCATAGAGATAAAAATTCCCCTCTTAGAACTGTTTCCATGGCATCCCAGAAGTTTTGGTAGGATGTTTCTTCATTTTCATTTGTTTCCAGGAATCTTGTAATTTCTGATTTGATGTCTATGTTGACCCAGTAGTTGTTCAGCATCATGCTGTTTGGTGTCCATGTCTTTGTGAGTTTGGGGGAATTTTGTTAGTGTTGATATTTCTTTTTATTCCACTGTGGTCTGAGAAGGTGTGTGACAATATTTCAGTCTTATGAAATTTGTTTATGTTTGATTTATGGCTGAGATGTGATTGATCTTGGAGTATGTTCCATGTGGTAATGTGTAGAATGTATATTCTGTGGTTGTTGGGTGGAGAATTCTGTTGGTATCTATTAAGTCCATTTGTCCAAGTGTCAAGTTGAGGTTCTGGATCTCTTTGATGAGTTTTTGCCTCAATGATCTATCTAGGGTTCTTAGTGGGGTACTTACATCCCCAGCTATAATAGTGTTAGGATCAGTATCTTTTTTTAGTTTACTTAGTAGTTGCTGTATAAATGCGGGTGCTCCTGTATTGGGTACATATATGTTTAGGATGGATATTTCTTGTTGATGGATTGACTCTTTTATCATTATGTAGTGTCCTTCAATATCATTTTTTTTTGAGTTGGAGTCTCACTCTGCTGCCCAGACTGGAGTGCAGTGGCACGCTCCTGGCCACTGCAGCCTCAACCTACTGGGCTTAGGTGATCCTTCTGTCTCAGCCTTCCAAGTAGCTGGAACTACAGGCATGAGCTACCACACCTGGCTAATTTTTGGTTTATTGTAGAGACGAGGTCTCGCCAAGTTGCCCAGATGGGTCTCGAACCTGTGGGCTCAGGCAGTCTACTCGCCTCAGCCCCCCAAAGTTCTGGGATTACAGGCTGAGCCACCGAGCCCAGCCTCATTTTTAATATTTAAAGGTTGTTTTGTCTGATATTAAGATTTTGACTGCTGCCTTCTTTTATGATCCATTCATCTGGAAACACGTTTTCCATCCTCTCAGTCTGTGTGCATCACTTGTGGTGAAATGAGTGTCCTAGATACAGCAAATTATTGGGTCATGGTTTTTTATCTGACTTGTCATTCTGTGTCTTTTTAGTGGTGCATTTAGTCCATTCACATTCAGGCTGATTATTGACATGATTGTTTATCCTTGTCATAAGGGTCTTATAAAGTCTTTTCTTTGTTTTCTTTATTTTTTGGGTTGATATGTGTGTGTGTTTTCAAATTTGCAGTTGTGATGTATTCTCTGTTGATTCTGGGTTCTGCTGTTCTCTTGGGAAGTGCATGGTCATTGTTTTTGTTTTTGTTTTTTTCTTTCTTCTGTGCTTAGCATCTTTTTAAGCATCTCCTATAGGGCTGGTCTGGAAGCTGCATAATATCTTAGGGATTGGATGTCTGGGAAGGATTTTAATTCTCCATTGCTGATGAAGCTGAGCTTGGCTGGGCAGGAAGTTCTTGGATGAAATTGTTTATCTTTGAGGACTTTGAATATTGGACTCCAGTCCCTTCTAGCTTGTAGTGTTCTGTCAATAGATCTGATTGGTTTTCCCCCGTAGGTAGTCTGATCTTTCTCTCTTGCTGCCTTTAGGGTTTTTCCTGTGCCTACTTTGTGTGGTTGAATGACTGTGTGTCTACGGGTTGGTCTTCTCGTTTGATGTCTTGTGAGGATTCTCAGTATCTCTTATGTTTGGATGGTCACATCTCTGGTGAGATGGGGAAAGTTTTCTTGGGTACGCTTCTGGAAAACTTGCCCCAAGTTCTCCATTTCCCTTTTTTCTTCTGGGATACAATCAGACATAGGGTCAGCCTCCTGGTATAACTGCAGATCTCTTGGAGGCTTTGTTCTTTCTTTCTGAGTTTTCCTTCTATGTTTTTTACAAACTGGGTTACTTCCATGTTTTGGTCTTCAAATTCTGAGATTCTTTCTTCTGCTTGATTAATTCTGCTTTCCATGCTTGTTATTTATTTATTTTATTAATTCTGCTTTCCATGCTTGTCATCTTGTTATTTATTTCTGGAATGAAATCTTTTATGGCCAAAATCTCTGTTACGAATTCTTTCAGTGTTGCATCTTGTCTTTCTGGAGTCTTATTCACTCTTTCCAACCATTCCTTAATCCCTGTTGTATTCTGGGGCCAGTCATTGGTGGCTTCCATTGTTTGGACTCTGAGGTCTGATTTTTCAGGTGTTTTCTCTTTGTAACACTGAGAATTACTTATGTTCCTCTGTTGATTTTTCCTCATTTGTGACAGATCTCTTTCTTTTCTCTTTAGTTCCATTATTCAGTGGTATTGGGAGAGGTTTTCACTTCTGATGGTTGCTCAGCCCTCTGTTCTTCCCTGATCAGGGCTCTGAATTTGTTCTATATTGAAACAGATAACAACAAAGCAAAACAAAAAACAATAAAAACAGGAAAACAAGACACACACACACACAACCCAACCTAAAATGAAAGAAGAAAAAGATAAAAAGAAAGGAGAAGAAATAAAAGGAATTCAAATCAAACTCTCACACATATATTCACACACACATTGAACTAAAAAAAAAGAGAACAAAACAGCAAAAAAAAAAAACCTGAAAGATGAACACTCAATCCTTCATGTACACACTTAAACAGAAAACAAAAAAATGAAAAGGAGGAAAAAAAAGAAAAAGAGGGTAGGGGGATGCAGATCGAACCCTCACATACATATTCATGCACAAAGGAAAAATATTTCAAAACAAGCTTTTAAACCCTGCCCTCTTGTGGCAGGTTCTGTAATTGTGTTCCTCTCAGCTGCCCCTCTGTTGTCTCCTGCAGAGCTTTGGCCTCATTCAGTCTCCCCAGTGTCTGGCCAGGGAGGGAGGCGGAGGGGTGGAGATGGGTGGGGCTTCAGTCCTTCCCTCCCACTTTAGTATGGTCAGGGGGATCCCCTCCAGTAGGGAGGAGGTGCGAGATTTCTCTTCCCCGGGGAACTGGGAGGGATGCCCCAGCCAGGCCCATCCAGGAGTGGAGTCCTCCTATTGTGGCTGGTGTCCAGACTTTGCCTAAGTTTGTCCCTCTCAGTCATGCCCCAGCGGTATGAGTCTGGTGTTCAGTGGGTCAGCCCCGAACTCACCACTGATCTCTTTGGAGGTCACCGTCATCCTTTTCTGGCCACACCCTTTGTCCTGTAGCTGAATCAGGGTAGGGGAGGGAGCGCCTGAGACTCAGGACCTGCCCTGTCCCTCTGGAGTTTGTGCTTTCAGGATATTCCCTCTGGGTCACAATCAACCCCTAGAAGTCCATCTGCCAGTCACAGAGATTGGGTCGTATCTGCCGCTCTGTGGTGAGCAAGCCGGAGCACTTTCCTGCCCAGTCTTCAAGATGGTGGCAGGGGCCTCTTTCATCCTCTCCAGGGGGTCTGTCTCTGTGCTCCCTCTGCAGCCTTTGCTGCCAGAGTCTGGCCAGGTGCTGCGGTGGTGGGGCGGAGCCTGGAGCCAGCAGTATCTCCTGGCAGCTTCTTCCCGGGAAGGGCTGTGTTGAGTTTTAAAAAATGGCGCTCAGCTTCTGTGCCCTGGGAAGCACTAGGGACCGCGCAGAGCTGCTGTGGCACCAACTGCTTCACCAGGAGCACCCTGGCCACCTGCTCCCGAGTCCCTACACAGTCAGCCGCTCACACACCCGTTTACTCCCTGATGTACACACAGAATTTTCCAAATACTCGCTCATTCACACTGGGGCTCGCTTCGTCCGACTGGCTCTGCCACCAACTTCCCTGGAGCCCCTCAATGGTTTTCTTTTTATTTCCAATTCTTTGCTATTAGTAGATGGAGATGAAATTGATTTTGCATATTGGTCTGGTATCCCTTTCTTGCCTTAGGGGAGGGGTCAGAAGCCGTGTGTTCAGGAGCAGGGACAGGTGTGGGGTCAGGACGCTGCTCCACGTTTTGAGAACCACAGCCTTGGAGGTCCCCACTGTGTCCCAAGCTCCTGCTGTCCCTTCCTCTTGCCCTTGCTGAATTCCCTTTCAGTGCTAGTCGCTTTTTGTGCAACCCACAGGAATGTGCGTAAACTATCAGGTCATCTAGCCGGGCTTGGTGGCTCAGCCTGTAATCCCAGCACTTTGGGAGGCTGAGGTGAGTGGATTGCCTGAGCCCGCAGGTTCGAGATCCGCCTGGGCAGCTTGGTGAGACCTCATCTCTACAATACAAAATCAAAAATTAGCCGGGAGTGGTAGTGCACGCCTGTAGTTCCAGCTACTTGGAAGGCTGAGGTGGAAGGATCCTGGAGCCGAGCAGGTCGAGGCTGCGGTGGCTGGGAGCGGCCACTGCACTCCAGTCTGGGCGACAGAGTGAGACTCCAACTCCAAAAAAAAAAAAAAATCAGGTCATCTGTGAACAAAGACAGCTTTACTCCTTCCGTTCCAATCAGGATGCCTTTTGTCTCAGTCGTTGTATCCTGGGATTTTAACTTATGGAGTGATGATACAGATGGGCTAAAGCCTTTGAAAGAAGATTTTTGTTACTTACATTTGCCGAGAGGAGGGGGCATACCGTGCCACACAGGGCCACACAGGAAGCACTATGTGGGTCAGGAGGCAGGAAGGAGCCACTGGAAAGCACAAGCCACAGCTTTTATGGTATTTTCTCTGGGAAAAGCAAGGCAGGGCAGGAGAAACACGCTGGGATTTGCTGGTTTCAATACATCTGGCAGGCTTTCAGGCAGAGGAGCTGGCCCTGGTGCCAGGCCCACGGTTGCTTAAGAGCAAGAAAAATGTTGGCTTGGTGTGCAAGGGTTAGGACAATGGAGGTGCTTCAGTCCTGGTGTGCTTGCATATGAAAGGCAAATTCTCTGAGAACTGACTAGCCCTGGCCAGGCACAGTGGCTCACGCCTGTAATCCCAGCACTTTGGGAGTCCAAGGCAAGAGGGTTGCCTGAGTCCAGGAGTTCGAGACCGGCCTGGGCAACACGGTGAGGTCTTGTCTCTACAGTAAATTTAAAACTTAGCCGGGTGTGGTGGCTCTTGCCTGTAGTTCCGGCTCCTCAGGAGGCTGAGGCAGAAGGATCCTCTGAGCCCAAGAGGTCAAGGCTGTGGTGAGCCATAATCGTGCTGCTGTACTCCAGCCTGGAGGACAGACTGAGACTACAACTCAAAAACAAAACCCACGATTGACTAGCCCTGCAGTCAGTGAGACACAGATGCCAGATTCTAAGAATGCAGAAAATAAAGAAATATAGGCCGGGCGTGGTGGCTCACACCTATAATCCCAGCACATTGGGAGGTCAAGGTGAGAGGATTCCCTAAGCTCATGGGTTCAAGACCAGCCTGGGCAACTTGTCGAGGTCTCATCTCTACAAGATAAATAAAAAAGTTAGCCGAGTGTGGTGCCACATGCCTGTAGTTCCAGTTCCTCGGAAGACTAAATCAGAAGGATCCCCTGAGCCCAGCAGGTTGAGGCTCTGGTGGCTGTGAGGATGGCACTGCACTCCAGCCTGGGCAACAGAGTGAGACTCCAATTCAAAAAAGAAAAGAAAAGAAAAATAAATATAGACTTTATCATTGACCCTGGGATGAATGGACACCAAATACACCAACACAGAATCTAAGAAAACATGGGACACTTATTTCTTGTCTGGCCTTAAAGCACTGACTGGAACCTCCAGTACAGTGAAGACATGCAGCGAGAGCAACGTCTCTGCCTTCTTCCGCTCTTAGGGGGAAAGCAGGAACTGGGTGGCGTGCCCAAGGCGCAAGGGGCCAGGACAGGGACGGGCATGGCCGGTGAAGAAAGAACGGGTAGCGGAGAAACCAGGGGCAACTGAGGCAGTGGCTCTCCAGCTGTGGTGCAGGGTCCTCCCCCACGACCCCGCCCGCTCCTGAACACCCTGCGTCCTACCCTCCCCCATGGCCACCCGCTGGGCCAAGGCGCTGCATTTAGGTTCTGCCCTCCTCTGAATCACAGAACCCCATTCCTTCCCACCCTCCTCCTCCAGGTAGCTCAGCAGGGTCTCCTCCAAACCACGGGGCGTCCAACCTCCCAAAAGCCCCTGGGTGAGTGAGCCACAGCTCCAGGCTGACTCCCAGGCCCTGTCACCGCTGTTGAGGGAAGGGAGGAGGAACAAGCCCGGGAGACCCCAGGGAGATCCCACCAGGCCCAGGGCCCTGAAAATGGCGTGAACGTGCTCCTTGCATCTTAGACCACGCGCGGCAGCATGTGCCCTGTGAAAGTTACCCAGAGGCTGTTTTTGAAAGTCCTCTGGGCCCCCAGCTGCCGGTGGCTCCCTGGTGGGGGTTGAGCCCCCTTCTTGGGCGCCAGGCCAACAGGTGCCTTTCCAGCCAGGTTCCACAGCTCCCGGGGCAAGGCGGGAATGGAACCAAGGGTCAGTCCTCAGGCGGGGCAGGCCGTACCCTCAAGGCCCTGGCCGGACACCCTTGTTCTCTGCTGCGGCCAATTCAGCCCGACACCCCGTGACTCAGCTTGCCCACGAATAAAGTGGAGATAACGTGTCCGCCACGGAATGTTGTGAAGCTGAGAGTGGGGTGTTGAGGGCCTGGCTCAGATAAAGGGGTTCTGTGAACATGGGAACCAGTTGTTCTCAGGCCTGTGAGGAGCGAAGTAAAAGCAGATGCAGGGGGAGGGGGGCCGCCTGGGTGGCCCTGGGGAGGGCAGAAGGGACGGCTGGGAAGAGGGAAGCAACAGAAAGGGGAAGCCGGTCTCTGCTTGCTTCTACCTCCAGAAGGCTGACGCCACTTCCTCTGGTGGAACCACAGCTTTCTGACACCATGGTCCACTCAGTAAGCAGATGCCACCTCATCCTGGGGAGGGATGGGCAGAGCCCCCGAGGAAATGAGCCCTGGGGGTCCCCAAAGCTCCCAGCCCCGATCTCTCACCCATCCGCCACCGGGCAAGGCTGGCAGTTCCCTCCAGGGGAGACGGTCCCAGGGACTGTGTGAGGGTTCCTCGCCGCTGCTCATGTCCCACTCTGTCTAAGGAAGGTTCTGGATAAGCCAGGGGTTCTCACCTCTGGGGCTTTATGAAAATAAACCTGGGTTTACGACCTGAGTTTCTGTCCTCAGAGGCTGAGGCCTTGGTTCCCCCATGCCTTCAGCCAAGGCTTCTACTCACAGTGGGGGCTCCACGGACGCAGCAGGACTGTATTTCCAGGACGGGGCCGCCACTGGAGTCACCTGGTCCGGGGCAAGAATTCCTAAGCCTCAGTCTCTTCCTCTGTAGGGTGGTGAGGGCAGAGGCAACCCTGCAGACCCCGTCTTGTGCGCTGGGAGCTGGGGTGTGACCTCCCGAAGAACCACTCGCTGGGTAGGCGGGACTGTCAGCCCACCCTCACCCCTTACCTACAGGAAGGACGCGGTCCCTGCACCGAGGGAACAGGCAGTGTGCGAGGGAACGGCCAGGAGACTCCCTGGGAGCCCCTGTCTGGCAGAGAGAGAGCAAACTGGGGGGGTTTGCTGCTGAGGCTGGAGGCTGGAGGTGTGTGGCTCCCATCCTCTCTCTCCTGGCTTTTGATCTCCAAAAGCCAGATCAAGGTGCACGGCTGGGCAGAGACTCGTGCCTGCTTTTCCTCTGGCCGACACAGCCTGCACTAGTGCTGAACAGATTTCTCCTGAAATGAGAGTGAGATGGAGTCTGGGAGAAACTCAGAGAAGGAGAGAACAGGGAGAGAAAAACAGTAAGACTGAATGAGGTGGGGAGAAGGGCAGGAGAGAGGGAGAGAGAGAGAGAAACCAAGAGACAGAGAGAGAGCGCGTCTCCACAGAAGATGCTGAGAGAGCGGCAAGGTAGGGAGTCCTGCTGGGAGAGGGGAGGTTCCAGCCAGCCGAGGTCAGGCCCAGGCCTCTCGGCAGGGAGATGGAACCGGGGGCCTGTGCGCAGAGCTCACTTGCCCCTGACTCCAAGGGAGGGCCTTTTGCAATGCTGGAAAAGAAGAAGCCCGTCTGAGAAAGGAAGTGCCGGTCACTCTGAAGGCGTGGAGGTTCGGGGAGGGCTCCCACGCTCCTCCGGCCTCTGAGGCAGCCTGACCCCGCCGCCCGGACGCCTCCCCGACTCCGGTGAACCCCCAGACGCCCCCCACAGGGCCGCCTCTCCCGCCTCGACAGCTCCGCCTGCCCCTGGCTGCCCTGGAGGTCGGCATGGCCATGGCTTGGCCCCTGCTGCTGCTGGCCCTGCTGCCGTCCCTGGCGCTGCAGGCGGGTGAGTGCCCAGGACGCCCGGGTGGGGGCTTTGCCCAACCGCAAGAGGGGCCGCCAGGGGGGCAATGGCTGGGCATGGGGGGGAGCTGTTGGAGGGGCCGGCCAGGCCTCCCACCAGCCACCGAGGGGCTGGTCCACAGGGGTGGGCTCACCCATCCCTTCAGCCTCTCGCCTCCCAATGCCCAGGCCACGGGGTCAGTCTACCAACTGCCACGCGCCTGCCAGGAGGCCCAGGTGTGTCTCCTCTTTGTCCCCCGGGTGGCTTCAGAGTCTCTGTTCCCTCTCCTCCCTCCCTCCTCCAGGTGGCTCAGCAGTATCTCCTGGAGGCTACGGGATCAACCAGCCCGAACGCCTCTCAGCCCCTGTGGGTGGCTCCATCGAAATCCCCTTCTCCTTCTATCATCCCTGGGAGTTAGCCCGCGATCCCAAAGTGGCTGTATCCTGGAGACGGAGGGACTTCCACGGGGAGTTCTTCTACAACACGACCCCACGCTTCACCCACAAGGATTTCGAGAACCGGCTCCGTCTGACCTGGACACCGGGTCAGGAGAGCGGATCCCTCAGGATCTGGAACCTGCGGAGGGAGGACCAGACTCTGTATTTCTGCCGAGTCCGTCTGGACACAAAGACCCACGGCAGGCAGATGTGGCAGAGCATCGAAGGGACCAACCTCACCATCACCGACGGTGAGTCCAGACGCCGGCACCCGCCTCGCACCCTCCGCGGAGGCTGTTGCTGAGCCCTGGGGTCCCCGGCTCCACCGCCTCAAGCCCCCCCCTTCTGACCCCTCAGACCTCTCCTGACTCCCTGGCTCTCCCAGGACTCTTCCACTTTGCTCTCGTCTCCCCCTTGACCGTTCCCAAACCCGAGTGGACCGTGCCCGCCCCCCCTCCGGACCCAGCCCCGTCCCTCTCCCCAGCCCTCAGCACTGCCAGGCCCTGCAGCTGTCCTCCACTCTGGTCCCAGCTGGGGCTCCAGCCTGCCGGCCACCTGCCCGCGCCCCGTGTCCGCAGGCGGTGTCGACCGCGGCGGCTGGGCTGGCCTCCTGTCCCGGGTCTGTGTGTGGCGTCCCCGTGGGCACCTCCGGGTGAACACCACACTCGTGTCTCCCCTCCGTCACGATCTCACTCGGGAACACACAGCGGGGTCCAGCGGACGGGCCTAGGCGTCCTCCCCGGGCGATGCTCCGTCCCTTGGGTTCCCGTCTCGCGCTTCCTTCTCCCTGTTTCTGCCCCGACTCCTCCGCTGCGCCCGTCTCATCTCTTTCCCGCCTCCCTCTCCTGCCTCGCCCTCTTCAGCCCCTGCCTCTTGGCCCCCTCGACCACTCTCCACGCAAGCCCCCGTGCCCTTCCGGCCTCGTCGTCCCTGTTCTCCACCTTGATCTGTCCTTCTGGCCGCCGGGAGGCGGCTCTCCCTCACTCGGTGCGAACCGTGGCCCAGTAAACAACCTTGTGTGCGTTGCCCTGCGACGACCGTGGGCACTGCTATTGTCTTCATTTTCTGGACAGGGAAACTGAGGCTAGCAGAGCCTAAATGCCTGCCGCGGTCACACTAACGTTGCAAATGGGATTTTACAGAGAACCCAACCGCAGCACTTTCTCCACCATCAGCTACACAGCCTCACCTATTGAGCTGGTCATACTGTTTGCCAACCTGCTTTTTAGTCTAAGAATGTGTTGTGTTAATAGGTTTTCCTGTATTAGACAGAATTTGAACCTAGGTTAATCTGTATCCAGAGGTGGGGGGGTCTCGCCCAGGTTCAGGCCATAAGGGGTGCACTGTGCAAAACGATTTAAACTGAAAGTTGATGGAGTGGGTTTGCTTTTTCTAAAAAACTTGCACTGGCAATTCTAAACCATGTCGGTGATACAGCACGCCTCGCTGGTGGGAGGGATGCTCTCACTGCCTCCGCCCCGTCTTAACCACGATGCTGTTTTAGAGCAAACGGCTCCACACCTGAACTAAGCGAGACAGCCTGGGACTTCCGCGTCCTGGCCCGCCCACACGTTTCCGCCCCTGGCCTTTTCGGAGAGTGTCTGGTTCTTCTCAGCCCCTCTTTCCCTTTCCCTGATTCCTCCTTGCTTTTCTTGCTTCTCCATTTCAGTTAGATTTATGAGTTTTTCCACCAATGAATTATGTTTGCAATTGACATTAGTTTTTTTATATAATTTTTTTTGTAACTGAATCTAACCATATTCTCCTTTGTAATTTTTCTTTTTTTTTTTTTAATCTCTAAGCACAAAAACCCTACCTCCCACTAGAGGTTGAAAATATTTACATGTGCATTCTTACTTTTTTTTCTATGTTTTATATGATTTGAGTTCTTCCACAATAAGACTCTTTAATGTAGTAAGAATTTATTTTGGCATACAGCATGAAGTAAACAACTAAATTTATATCAAGCAATTAATCAATTGTCCTAACTCCATTTATTGAATTTTTTTTTACTTCTCTATTGATACATTAAACCTGGTTTTTAAGTTCTTTTTTATAATAGCATTCATTCCTGGTCAGTCAATTGTGTTCCACTGATCTGTTTTTTCTTATATCGGTACACATTGTTTTAGTGATTGTAACTTTATCATATGTTTCAAAGCCAATAAGACTATTTCCGTCTTAACCACATTACTCCTTCCTCAAAAACTTAATTATTGTTGCCCACCTATTTCTTCATATAAATGTCAGAATAAATGTATCGAATCCTGAAAAAACATTCACTGGGATTTTAAAAATCACAATTGCTATGAACCTATAAAGCAATGGGCAGAAACTGAAATCAGTCTAATACAATATCTTCTCACCCAAGAAGGGGTCCTATTTTGTATCCCCCTTGGGAGTGTTCTGCTAAAGATTATGTAAGTGTCTTATAGGATTTTTTTCTCTATATTCTGTATTTTTATTAGTAAAGCACAATATCTTTTAAAATTTTTATAATTGTCATTATAAAAATAATGCATAAGTCTGGCCAAGATGGTGGGTTATATACACACATTTACCTCCACTCCCTCCCTAAATCTACTAAAATGATAGCAACAGGAATTTTTAAAGAAAGAAATCCTTAAGAACAAAAAATATGGCACTGGGTGTACAAAAACAAAATTTGGGAAGGTGGAAACAGACTAATGGAACTGACTCTGGAGACAAGGGCAGCTAAACTCTAAGCCAGTGGCAGGGAGACCCGGAAGAGTGGCAGTCTACACTGCAGACTCCCTTAATGGTTCGGTAATGCCAACCCCGAGCACCCCTGAAAATGGGAGCGAAGATGGGTCCCCGAACCAGAGGACACTGAAAATCTCCTTCAAAGGCAGGGAAACCTCCCTTCCCCATTCCCCTGCACTAGCCAAAGACAGGAGGTCTGCTTTCCAGAACAGATAAACCACAGGGACTCTGGAGGGAGCACCCTAGACATAGCTGGCAAGGAGTTTGGGGTCCGGTCCTCACATCAAACCCCTGCACTGAGCACTGTGCCCTGGCCTCAGCTGTGCCTAGGAAGCCCAGAGCTAGAGTTCCCATTTTAAAATATGATTAAATGAAACAAAAAAAGCTTCTCATGAAATGCAGAGAGCAAAACAAACATGAAAAAAAGTGGCAGGGAGGACCTGGAAGAAACAAAAACAATTCAAGGAGAATAAAAGCTTAAAATTAAAAATTCAGCCGGGCTCGGCGGCTCAGCCTGTCATCCCACACCTTTGGGAGGCTGAGGTGAGTGGATTGCCTGAGCCCGCGGGTTCGAGACCCTCCTGGGCAACTTGGTGAGACCTCATCTCTACAGTAAATCATGCGTGGTAGCGTGTGCCTGTAATTCCGGCTACTCAGAAGGCTGAGGTAGAAGGATCGCCGGAGCCCAGTGGGTTGAGGCTGCGGTGGCGGGGAGCGGCCACCGCACTCCAGTCTGGGCGACGGAGTGAAACTCCAACTCAAAAAAAAAAAAATTATCTTCTACTCGGGAAGTTAAGAGACCTTAGGCATGTGACAAGAAAAGGTGCTTTACAAAAGACCTTGTCAAACACAAAAAGAGCTCTTGGGAATATAAGATATAATAGCAAAAGTGGAAAATTCCATACAGGAATTGAAAGATAAAGTTTGCAAAAACGTCCCAGGAGACAGAACAAAAAGATCAAAGGCTTAGAAACTGTAGCAGCCCCCCAAAAGATATGTCCACATCCTAATCCCCAGAATGGGTTTATATCCTCTTATAAGGCAAAAGATTGAATATGACCTTACATGGTCACAGGTGTGATTCGATTAAGGATTTTGAGGTAAAGAGGTTATCCAGGACTATCTGGGTGGTCCCTGAATGCCTTCACAAGGATCCTTATAAGAGAAGCAGAGGGAGACTTGGCCCAGATGGAAGAGAAGGCGGTGTGACCACAGAGGCAGATATTGGAACGAAGCGGTCACAAGCCAAGGGATGCCTGGAAGAGGCAGCAGATTCTCCCCTAAAGCTTCCAGAGGGGATACACCTCAGCTGACACCTTAATTTTGAACTCTGGCCTCCAGAACTGTGAGAAAACAAACTTCTGTTAGTTTATGTCGTCTCATTTGTGGTAATTTGTTACAGCAACCTAGAAAAGTAATACAGAAATGGTAAGAAAATTAAAGGCTCCAACCTCTGAATAGCGGGAGTTCCAGAAACACAGAAGAAAGAAGGCCGTGGGGAAGAGAGTATCAGAAATAATGCAGCAATTTTCCAGAACGAAAGAACCCAGTAAAATGGGCAAAAAAAAAAAAAAAAAAAGAGAGAGACCTATATCAGGGGACAACACCACAAAATTTCAAAACACTAGGGGTAGAAAGAGCCACACGATTTCCAAGGAGGAGAGAAACTGGACACAGATGCAGGGACTAGAAGGGTTGTTGCTGTCTCGATATCAGCACCAGAAGGTGGAAAGCAACGGTCGATTGCCTTGAAATCCCTAGGGAAAGCTATTTAATTCATTCACTGAACAATTATTGACTGAGTGCCTCCTTTACGTCAGGTGATAATTTGAGCACAGGGGAAACAGACATTAAAATAAAACAAAAATACACCCAGCAGCGGAATTTACTCTTTTTTTGAATCAGGGTCTCTGTCTCCCAGGCTGGAGTGCAGTGGCATGATCACGGCTTACCACAGCCTCAGCTTCCTGGGCTCAGTCAATCCTTCCCGAGTAGCTGGGACTATAGCACACACCACCACACCTGGCTAATTTTTTTTTTTTTAATTTTGTAGAGCAGAGTGAGTCTCGCTGTCTTGCTGTTCTCAAACTCCTGTGCTCAAGCCTCCCAAAGGGCTGGGATTACAGGCATGAGCCACTGCACCTGGCAGAATTTACTTTTAGTTGTGGGAATAAATAAATGAATAAATTATGTCCATGGGTGTCAGGTGATGGTGAAAAGAGAAAAGAAAAGCAAAGCAGAATAAGTGGGAAAGAGATTGCTAAAGGTGTTACTTTATACAGATGGAACGGGGGCTGGGTGTGGTAGCCGATGCTTGTAAGACTTCGACTCAAAAGCAAAAGATAAAATCTAAAAACGGAACAAGGAAGACCTCTGTGGCATTAGGCAGAGTTCAGCAGAAAACAGTCATTCGAGTGTGGTCACCAGGGAGACTTTTGAGCGAGGCACAGTTTAGGAAATGAATCAGAGATGAGGAGATACCCAGCGACCTCCAACAGGCCTGAGGAGCAAGGGGAGGAAACCCAGAGAGAACCGAAAGGTGGAGGAGGAGCCGTGGCCCCCAGAGAGATACAGTCAACGTGCCCACCAGGAGGCGGCCTGGGAATGAACGCCTGGGCCTGTTCTCTCACCCCTCCATCTCACCCCTGCCAGTGGCTCCCGTTGGCCATTGATTAGGAAACCAGAGGGCAAGAGAGGCAGCTCCGCAGGCACAAATCAGGGCAGAGAAGAGCTGGGAAGTGCATCTGGAGACGCCAACAGAAAGATCTAGCCCAGGCACAGATCTGCAGGACGTGAGGGCGAGGCTGGGAGAACGTTCCAGTAAAGTGGGACAAGTGTGGCTGAAGCAGAGGGAAGAGGCAGAGGTTGGCAGGAGGTGGGTCAGACCCCGTGTGGCTTTGAAAGCCTTGGAAGCAACTCTCACTTTCACTCAGTGCGATGGAAGCTCAGGGTTTTTCTGCAGAGGAGTGCTGAGATCTGATTTACACTTTAAAAGGATCCCTCTGGAGAAAAAAACACACCGAACTCTGGTAAGTGAGGTCAGAAGCAGGGAGACCAGCGAGAGGTGATGTGGCTGGGCTTGGAGTAAGTAGGATGGGGGCAGTGGAGGAGGCGAGAAGTGGCCAAGACTGGAGATACATATATGAAACCGGTTTTCGGATTGTTTTTTTGGAGTCGGAGTCTCACTCCGTCGCCCAGGCTGGAGTGCAGGGGCATGCTCACGGCCAACCCAGCATCCGCCTCCTGGGCTCAGGCAGTCCTTCCGCCTCAGCCTTCCCGTAGCCAGAACTACAGGCACGCACTACCACACCTGGCCAATTTTTTTATTTATTGCAGAGATGAGGTCTCATCAGGTGGCCCAGGCTGTTCTCGAACCGTGGGCCTCCCAGAGTGCTGGGATTATAGGCTTGAGCCACCGCACCCGGTCTGGCTATATTTTTAAGACAGAGGAAACAGAATTTTCAGAAGGAATGGATGAGGGGATGCGAGAGACCCAAGTAGGTCCCTAAAGTCCTTGACCTGAGCATCTTCAAGGCTAGAGATGCCACACACTGAGGGTGGGAAATAGGGAGGAACAGGTTTGGGAGGAAATCGAGATCTCTGTTTTAGACCTCTTAAGTTCAAGCTGTTACTAGACATAAGAATTAAGGCATGAGGAGGCCGTAAAATATGAGTCTAGTGTGCAGGGGGGAAGTTGGCTGGATATATGCATTTGGGAGCAATCAGAATGTCACTGGTATTTAACGTCACAGACTAGACGAGATCATCTGAGAAGTGAGCATGGGTAGAGGAGAGGTCCTGGGACTAATCTCTGTCTTCAGGGTTGGGAAGATAAAGAGGAATCAACAGAGAAGACGGAGAAGGAGCTGAGAGCTGAGAGGAGAACCAGAGGAGAGCGGTGTCCCGAAAACAAGTGAAGGACTCATTTCATGAAAGGGGGAGTACCCAATGCTGAAAAGTGGTGGTGTAAGATCTGAATTCCCAATTTCAACAGCGGGAAGTAAATAGATATCACCTTAAACAACCAAATCAAACAGCAGTATACGCATGGTATTTAGAAATGCGAAGTTAGTGCCAAAAGGTAGAGCCAAAGTTGCTGCAAATAGTTGCCTCTGAGGAATGGGAAGGCAGCGAGAAGGCATGCGCTGCGGGGCGGCTGTCTAACAAGCTCTAAATTATGTGCTTATACAAGTTTGACTTTTAAAATGATACATTCAAAACTAATGAAAGTACTGGTAATACTGGCACGTAATTTTAAAAGCTCCCACAGTGCAGAAGGGAGTCAAATGAAAAGTAACATTCCCTCGGTCCACTTTCTCTCTCCGGTCACTACTACTTTCTGTGGAAATGTTCTCACAGATGTAAGTATGCACCACAAAGAGAAAGTACATTCTCTTCTGCCCTACAACTTGCTATTTTTTCTTAAAATAACTGAAATATCTTTCATTTCAGTATATATGCATCTATCACTTTTTTTTTGTTTTGCGTTGGAGCCTTACCCCGCCACCCAGGCTGGAGTGCAGCGGCACGCTCAACGGCCACCCCAGCGCCGACCTGCTGGGCTGTGGCGATCCTTCCGCCTCAGCCTTCCAAGTAGCTCGGAATCTTAATGAAAGTTAGTTCTTTCATAGCATCCTCAATTTCTTCTTTGTCTACTGATCAGTTCAAGTATACTACTTCTTAAATCAATTTTTAAAATGCTTGTTTCCAAAAAATCACCCATTTCACAGAGATTTTTAAGTTTATCAACCTACAGTTGAGCATATACTTACTCATGATTCCAACAGACTCTTTTTTGTTGTTAGATGTGCCCTTTTTGTCTATCTTCTTGTTCATTTCTCTTTTAAATAAGCAGTTCCAGCATTTACTGTGCCTTTGGCTGTCTGTTCTCTAATAAATGTATTCTTGCATAGCTTTTCATTACTCTCACTCTTGAGTTTCCTTGGGGCTGGCTCCTCCCTGCTTTTGGTACTTCTTTCTTTGTAAATTAAATATTTTGTTCATTTAAAAACTTTATCCCCATTTTAAATAATAAAAGCATTTCATACTATGAATTTAGATGAGAGGGTAGCTTTAGTCCTATTCCAAGGTTCTTTTTCTAATTGTGTTACTCTAATTTTTATTTTCTAAATAGTGTTATTAACTATTTTGTTTGGCTAAGTAGTTTTTAAAATTTTTTAATTCTCCGTTGAGAGATAATATTTACACTTTTATTTCCAGTAAGAGTGGATGAAGATTTTGGTCCACATTAACATGAAGATTTTATTGGAGTTTGATTTTTTTTCCCTGTGGCTGAGTATGATGTAAACTTTTTGGTTAATTTTTTTTTTTTTTTAGTTGTAGACGCATTCTGTCACCCAGGCTGGAGTGCAATGGCATGCTCACGGCCACCCCAGCATCGACCTACCTCAGCCTTCCAAGTAGCTGAAACTACAGGCATGTACTTCCACACCAGGCTAATTTTTTTTATTTATTGTAGAGACGAGGTCTCACCATGTTGCCCAGGCTGATCTCGAGCCTGCGGGTTCAGGTAATCCTCTCGCCTCAGCCTCCCAAAGTGCTGGGATTACAGGCTTGAGCCACCGCGCCTGACCAATCATGTCAACTTTTTTTTCTCTTTTAATTTTTTTTATTTTGAAGATGTGGGGTACAATTCAGGGTAGATATACAAATGTTGATTATGCAGGTACCCTTGTTGATGAGGTGATGTCAACTTTTTAATGGTGTATAAATATCTACAAAGAAGGCATAATCTGTTTATAGGACCTAAAGGCCAAAATATGTTACTTTAACCTTAAAGATATATTTCCAAGATTCACTAGGTGTCTTATAGACGTTTTCTGACTTATTAAAACAATCCTGCAAAGGGACACACACCGTACTATTCCACTTATGTGAGGCACCCAGAGTAGTTAAATTCCTATAGATGGAAGGTAGAATGGTGGCTGAGGGGGGCCAGGGAGACAGGGGGAGGGGGAGTTGTTTAAGGGGCACAGAGTTCCATCCAGGAAGAGGAAAAAGCACTGGAGCTGGATAGTGGTGGTGATCGCACCGCAGTGTGGAAAGTTCTTAATGCCTCTGAACTGTACACTTAGAAACGGCGAAGATGATATATTTAATGTTAACCATGTTAACGGCAACTAATAAAACGTAATCCTGTGACTTAGTTATCCCGACCTGTGAGCAGGGAAATGCGGTTCTGAGGTCACCCTGTGGAGGAGAGTCAGGATTTAAACTGGGTTGTCTGGATGGTGAGCCTCGAGCATTCTACCGGGTTACTCCCTGCCCTGTGTGAGCTGCTTAAGGGCAGCTCCTCGATCCCCAGGATCCTCCCAACTTACAAAACAAGATGCCACACTTGCACCCAGATACCCTCGCACTTCCAAAGTGAACTCTGCTCGTTTCTCATCTCTCCCCAGCCGTCGAGTCCACCACTAAGCAGCCCACCACAGCAGCCACCACCCAGAGCCCCACCCATGTGGCCACTGCAGTAGCCACCACTGGCCTCAGTTTCACAGGAAGTGCAGGGCCCCTGCCCCTGAGCCTGGAGAGTGCAGTCGGAGTGGCAGTGGCTGCTGCTGTGCTTATTGCCGCGATCGTGGGACTAGTGATCTACCTCGTGTGGAAGAGAAGAAAAGGTAAGCGTCCAGTATCCACCCTCTCCCCGAGCTTTCCAACTGGGGGTTTCTCAGAATCTGCCTGCAGCAGAAAAACCAAAGGTGGTTCTTAAAAACGCAGATCTGCCAGGCGCGGGGGCTCACACCTCAATCCTAGCACTTTGGGAGGCCAAGGCAAGAGGCTCGCCTGAGCCCAGGGATTTGAGGCCGCAAGACCTCGTCTCTACAAAAATCAAAAAGATGAGACAAGTGTGGCAGCCCATGCCTGCAGTCCCAACTAGTCGGAAAGCTGCGGCGGAAGGATCGCCTGAGTTCAGCAGGTCCAGGCTGGGGTAGCTGTGATCGTGCCACTGCTCCCCAGCCTGGGCGACAGAGTGAGACAAAGACCCCAAAACGAATGGATGAATGGATGAATGAATGAATGCAGACCCCTGTTGTTTTCCCCTCAAACCCACCAAGTCAGACTCTGAGGTCTGTGCCTGGGAATCTGTGTTTTTGAAAGGCTCCTCTGCTGGGCTCGGTGGCTCAGCCTGTACTCCCATGCCTTTGGGAGGCTGAGGTGAGTGGATTGCCTGAGCCCATGGGTTCGAGACCCGCCTGGGCAGGCGAGACCTCATCTCTACAATAAAATCAAAAAATTAGCCGGGCGTGGTAGCGCGCGCCTGTAATTCCAGCTACTTGGAAAGCTGAGGCGGAAGATCGCCAGAGCCCAGCAGGTCGCGGCTGTGGTGGCCAGGAGAGGCCACTGCACTCCAGTCTGGGCAACAGAGTGAGACTCCAACTCAAAAAAAAAAAAGAAAGGCTCCTCAAGCGAGGTCTGTGCCCAAGAAGCTTGAGAACCACCAGTCCCTCTCCCCACAATCAGACTGTTTCGGGCTCTCTCTTAACTTGGTCACATCTTGCCAATCTGCACGTTTTTGTTCACGGGGAGGGGAGGGCCTGCTCTGAAAAAGGAGAGAGAGAATGGAAGGGAGAAGTTAGCTCAGCAAACCCTGGGCAACTGCCCACCTGCCGGGGTCTGGCTGGAAACTGGAGATGCAAAAGTAGGTAAAGCATAGACTCTGCCTTGATGGAGCTCGATTAGGGAAATGGGGAGAGTATTGGTTGCCTCAAGAGCAAATTGCATCACTGAGAAAGAGCTACGGGAGCATGTAAGAAGGTGGGCAGGGCCGGGCTCGGTGGCCCAGCCTGTCATCCTGCGCCTTTGGGAGACCGAGGTGAGTGGATTGCCTGAGCCCGTGGGTTCGAGACCCGCCTGAGCAACTTGGCGAGACCTCATCTCTACAATAAATCAAAAAATCAGCCGGGCGTGGTAGCATGCACCTGTAATTCCGGCTACTCAGAAGGCTGAGGCGGAAGGATTGCCGGAGCCCAGCAGGTCAAGGCTGCGGTGGCCGGGAGTGGCCACTGCACTCCAGTCTGAGCGACAGAGTGAGACTCCCACTCAAAAAAAAAAAAGAAGGTGGGCAGGAAGAAGAGGTAGCCAGGGAGGACTTCCCAGAGGAAGTGACACTTGCAACAGCCTCAGAGAATAAAAAGAATTAGCCAGGCAAGTGGTGAAGGCGGTGCAGTGGTCACTCGCTTTCCTTCCGGGTCGAGGAAACCCTTCCAGGAGCTGCAGGAAGCTCAGTGCTAGTGGAGCCAATGGGAGACGAGAGAAGAGGCCCGCGGAAATCGCACTCGAAAGCCTCTGTTCCCAGGGGCAACGCAGAAGCCGCAAAGGGGCGACATCATCTCCCTGGGGCCCATCCAGCAATCGGTCGGGGGGGGCAGGTCAGTCTAATGCAGAGGCAGCGCCGAGGGAGGGAAAGGGCCAGATCCTGGCAAAGGCTAGGAGTGAAAACCCTTGAGACTCGACTGTGAGACTCACGGAGGGGCGAGGGAGCAGGAACAAGCCCATGTTTCAACCTGGTGGGTGAGGCTGTGATGAAACCAAGTGAGAAACAGCAGTAGAAGAGAAGACCATGCTTGCGAGGCAAAGATGACCCTTTGGTTTGGGATATATTCTATTTGAAAATCTTGGGTGGCGTCGGAGTAGAGCTGTCCATCAGAAGCTGGGGTGTATGTCTCTACAGAAAGATTAAAAGTAATTAGCCGAGTGTGGTGGCCTGTGCCTCTAGTCCCAGCTACTCGGGAGGCTGAGGTGGAGGGATTGCCTAGAAGGTCAGGTAGAGGCTGCAGTGAGATGTCATCATGCCACTGCATTCCAGCCCGGGCGACAAAGACTCTGACTCAAAGTTTTAAAAAGGGGAAAAAAGCCAGGCTCGGGGGCTCAGCCTGTAATCCCAGCCCTTTGGGAGGCTGAGGTGAGCGGATTCCCTGAGCCTGCGGGTTCGAGACCCGCCTGGGCAACTTGGCAAGACCTCATCTCTACATAAATCAAAAAATTAGCCAGGGGTGGTAGCACGCGCCTGTAGTTCCAGCTGCTTGGAAGGCTGAGGCGGAAGGATCGCCCGAGCCCAGCAGGTCGAGGCTGCGGTGGCCGGGAGCGGCCACTGCACGCCAGTCTGGGTGACAGAGTGAGACTCCAACTCAATAAAAAAATAAAAAAATAAAAAGGGAAAAAATAATTTGGGATGTATGCCTTTACAACTCAAGAGAAAGGACAAGCCTAGAAGCACTAATTAGTTATACCCCAACATCCTCCAAAATTGATCAGAACTTACCTTAAAGAAAATCTGTGATGAAAGGCGATTCGCCCTATCAGATATCGAAGTTCAGAGGTGAAAGCATAGAGAACAGGCTGCTTGCAATGCTGGCTTCACCCCCTGACTAGGGACACTTTAGCATGATGGTACGAATGCTGCGTGCCTCAACTTCCGCATGGGAAGAGGACGATAGCAACAGGACCTGTGTGAGGTTATCCTAATGACAAAACATGATACATTCAGAATAGACCCTAGCACGGCGTATGCACCACAGGAGCATTGACACTCATTAAGCAATGATCATTCAAATGATGCAATACCAGCATACACAGGTAAACCAGTGGAAGAAAAGAGAAAATCCTAAATATAGCAGTATTAAAGCACACCCACATACGCAAGAATTTAGTCGGTCAAAAAGTATTATTTCTGATCAATGGAGAAAGATGGGTAATTCAAATATATGGCTTGGGAACTACTGGGGAAATATTTCCATTTCCCAAAACATACACCAAAATAAATTCCACAGAGATCAAAGATTTAAATGAGGAAAAAAATAACCTAGTAACCTAGTACTGGAAGAAGATATGAGATTGTTTTATAACCATAATGGAGATAATCTCCCTCAATATGATAAAACCCAGCAGGCATGGATTTTTAAAATTGATAAATTAATCTATATTATAATGTTTTAATTCTGCAGAGTAATACCACAGTGGTTGTCTCCTAAGAATGAGGAAGAGGGTCAGGAAATTTAAGAGAAAGTTTGACATAGTCACTGAGGAAATGGAAAGTGGGGTTGAAAGATGCAACTCAGATGAGAAACCATAAATCCATAAAAGCATCGTTATATATCAGTATATACATGACTGTGTTTTTCCTGAGTTTTCAACCATTCAGGTTTTAAAAGCTTAGTGATCTGTGTTGGTTAGGAATTGTTTTCAGCTACTACTACCAGGGACCAGAGATAACAGGGGCTTAAATGAGGCAGAGTCAGGGCTTTTTTCTTCTAATAAAAGGATTTGGAAGAAAATAGCAGAGAACACTATTCTTAGGCACTCAGGCCTCTACCTTTCTGATCCACCATTTTTGATACTGGCTTCTGTCCTCAAGTTTGGTCTGAGGCAGCTGGAAATATTCCAGCTATTTTTTCTGGGTTTCTGGCAGGAAAGAAGGAAGAAAGGAGGGGGGATTGCTGTTCTCCAGCTGTCTGCTCCCTTCTAAAGAGCCTTCCTGAAAGTCCTAACCACAACGTCTGCCTGTATCTTATTGGCTAGAATTTAGTCATGCATCCCACAGCTATCTGTAGGAGGGACCCTCCTACTCTAAATAAAATCAGTTTTCTGTAACTGAGTAAGAAGAACTGGGAAGATATTGGATAAGCAAATTGTATTCCCTGTCATAGGATATACCCAGGATTGGAGATTTGCCAGCTAGCTGTGGCACAATAACAGGGGATCATGGGTGGTGGTGGAGCTGGTGAGAAAGCATGAATGGAGAACAGCAGGGTCCTCAAGAAGCTTGGATAATGACAGTGTATTCTCCAGAGAATAGAGTTCAATGAGGTCAAAGAACAGGTATAGTGGAATAACTACAAAGACAGCTGGAATACTTCCAAGCTTACTCTGTGAGGCCAGCATCACCATGACACCAAAGCCAGACAAAGAAACTACTAGAGAAACTACAGACCAATGTCCCTGATAAACGCTGATGTAAAAACCTTCAACAAAATACTAGTAAGCCAAATTCAACACCACATCAAAAGAATTATACACCATGACCAAGTGGTAGCTAGTCCTGGAGTGTAAGGATAGTCCAACATATGAAGATCAATCAGTGCAAGGTACCACAGTAACAGAATGAAGGACAAAACCATGTGATCATCTCAATTGATACAGAAAAAACTTTGGACAGGATTTATCACTCTTTCATGAAAAAACGCTCAACAAACCTAGTAACCTAGTACTAGGTTTTTTGTTCTTTGCCTAAATCCTCTGGCTGGGATTTCCAATACTGTGGTGAATAGAAGTAGTGAGAGTGAGCATTGCATCCTTGCCTTGTTACTTACCTTAGAGGAAAAGCTTCCAGTCTTTCAGCATTTAATGATATTAACTGTGGGCTTTTCATAAATGACCTTAATTATGTTAAGGTAGTTTCCTTCTATTCCTGGTTTGTTGAATAGACAAAATTTAACTCCAAATGGACTAGAGACCTAAATGTAAGACCCCAAACCATAAAGCTTCTAGAAGAAAACATGGGGAAAGCTTTACAACACTGGATTTCACAATAATTTCTTGGATATGACACCAAAAAAGCACAGGCAAAAAAAGAAAAAATAAATAAGACTACTTCAAACTTAGACACATTTTTAAAAACAAAGGACATAATCAACATAATAAAAAGAAGAGCTGAGCCGGCTCGGTGGCTCAGCCTGTAATCCCGCGCCTTTGGGAGGCTGAGGTGAGTGGATTGCCTGAGCCCGCGGGTTCGAGACCCACCTGGTCAGCGAGACCTCATCTCTACAATAAAAATAAAAAAATCAGCTGGGTGTGGTAGCGCATGCCTGTAGTTCCAGCTACTCAGAAGGCTGAGGCGGAAGGATCGCCGGAGCCCAGCAGGTCAAGGCTGCGGTGGCCGGGAGCGGCCACTGCACTCCAGTCTGGGCGACAGAGTGAGACTCCAACTCAAAAAAAAAAGAAGAAGAGCTATAGAATGGGAGACAATATTTGCAAATCATATATCTGATAAGGGGTTAATATCCAGAATATATAAACACTCCGACAACTCAACAACAACAACAAAATCAACCCAATTTTAAAATGGGCAGTGGGCCAGGCATGGGAGAATTGCTGCCTAGGAATTTGAGACCAGTCTAGGCAACAGAGCAAGACCTCATCTCTACAAAAAATTTAAAAATTAGCCCAGTGTGGTGGCCCACGCGCATCATCCCAGCTACTCAGGAGGCTGAGGCAGAAGGATCACCTGAGCCCAAGAGTACCAGGCTGTGGTGAGCCAGGATCATGTCACTACACTCTAGCCTGGGCGACAGAGTAAGTAAGACCTCGACTCAAAAGAAAAAAAAAAAAGAGGCAATGAATTTTAACAGAAATTTCTCCAAGGATGATGTATGCTATGGTCTGAATTTGTCTCCCCAAATGCATGTGTTGGAAATTTAATCCCCAGTGCAACATCTGAGAAGGAGGATATTTTGGGAAGCGTTTGGGTCACGAGGGCCATGAGGGCTCTGCCACACTGCTGGATTAACGCTATCAGAAACAGGGATTTGGAGGGGGTTCGCTCTCCCCTGACCTTCTGCCATGTGGAAATGCAGTCTTCCTCCCCTCCAGAAGATGGAGCACAAAGGCCTTCACCAGATTCTGGAGCCTCACCTTGGACTGCTCAGCCTCTACAGCTGTGAGAAACAGATTTCAGCTCTTTATAAATTACTCAGTCTCAAGTATTCTCTTATAGCAGCATAAAACAGACTAAGACAGCCGGGGTCGGGGGCTCAGCCTGTCATCCCAGCACTTTGGGAGGCTGAGGCGAGTGGAGTGCCTGAGCCCGCGGGTTCGAGACCCGCCTGGGCAGGTGAGACCTCATCTCTACAATAAATCAAAAAAATTAGCCGGGCATGGTAGTGCGTGCCTGTAGTTCCAGCTACTTGGAAGGCTGAGGCAGAAGGATCACCAGAGCCCAGCAGGTTGAGGCTGCCGTGGCCGGGAGCGGCCACTGCACTCCAGTCTGGGCAACAGTGAGACTCCAATCAAAAAAAAAAAAAAAAAAAAGTACACAAATGACAAATGTTGGCAAGAATATGGAGAAATTCAAAGATTAAAAAAAATAATTAAAACCAGAACTACCATATGATCCAGCAATCCCATTTCTGGACATATATCTAAAATAATTGAAAATAGGGTCCTGAAGAGATATTTGTACACCCATATTGACAGCAGTATTATTCATAATAGCCAACAGGTAGAAGGAACCCAAATGTCAATCAATGAATGAATGAACAAACAAAATGTAGTTTATACATATAATGGAATATGTATACAGCCTTTAAAAGGAAGGAAATTCTGACACATGCAACAATATAAATGAACCTTGAGAACACTGTGCTAAGTGAAGCTAGTCACAAAAAGACAAATACTTTATGATTTTACTTATATGAGGCACCTAGAATAGTGAAATTAATAGAAACAGAAAGTAGGATGGTGATATAGAGGCTGGGGGAGAAGGGAAAGGGAAATTCTTTAACAGATATAGTTTCAGTTTTGCAAGATGGAAAAGTTCTGAGGATCTATTTCACAACAGTGTGAAAATACTTAACACTACCAAACCATACACTTAGAAATGGCTAATACGGTGATTTCTAGCTGGTTTTTTTTTTCTTATAACAATTCAGATGAAGGAAACTTGTTAAAGTTGCAAAAAGAGAAGAGAGAAGCAGAAGACAGTTGCAGCACGAAAATAATACTTGTGTTTTCTTTAATAAAGCTTTTTAACCACTAAAAAAAAAAAAGAAAATGTTACTTCCAGCTAATATTTCAGAGTTCCCAGTCCCAAAGTTTAAAAAAAATAAAAATAAAAATAAAAGTCCAGGGATGGCTGAGTGGAGTAGATATGGAGCCCCCTGGACTTGGGGAGCCATGAGTCTTGAGTTCCGAGGGTGTCTCTGTGGGCGCTGGGACTTCCCAGATGATGCTGGATGGTGGAGGATGTCTATGAACCAGGGCTAAATGCTTGGGAAAGGCGGCAGGGAGAGTCCAGGGGACTGGACAGGGACCCAGCGCAGAGGGAAGGGCAGCCGGTTTCAAGTGAGGGATCAGTCAGAGGGGAAGGATGGATGGTCCAGTGATGGCAACAGAAGTCTTAACACACGCACAGGTGGTTCCAACCATGAGGCTCCCACGCCTGGAGAGCAGACACGGCTGCCGCGCACAAGGAAAGCACAGGCAGCTGTTGATGTGAGGATGTGGAGTACGTGGTGGGTGTGGGTGTCAAGAGGAGGCGGGAGAGGGAGGTGGAAGGAGCCAGGTTGGGTTGAGAAGGGAGCTCAGGGAAGGGAGAAGGAAGCAGAGAGAGAGAGAGAGAGAGAGAGAGCGCGCGTTGAGATGAGGGAGTGACAGGATTTGCTGTAGAGGACAACAGGGAGGACAGACGTGGGGGCCTCAGGGTGCTGGTTAAGTCCCAGGCCCTTCCCTGGTGGGCCTGGCGGTCCTGCTCTGTCCCGCAAAGAAGGCCTCAGCCTAGGGTGCGGCAGTGAAGGTGGATGCAGAAATGCCATCTCTGCGAATGTCACACTGACAGGCTGTTGGTTCTCCTACAGGTCGGCAGACTGGAGCCAAAACCCCAGCCAGGTGAGTGCCTGTCCTCTCCAAGGAGTGGCGGGGCAGGGGCTGGGCGGGAAACAGGAAATGTCCTTCCAAGAACCCCAAAGCCAAGTCTGTCACAGCCCCCTTGCAGCCCCAGCTTATCCATCCGTGTCCTCCCTTGTCTGTCGGGCCAGACTCTTGACCCCTCAGGCTCTGCCCCCTAAAAACAAGAACAGTGGCCCCCGGGGTCCAGCATGAACCTTAGAGTCTTCTTTCCAGAGTGTCTCCCCTGTGTCTTTCTCCTGTAGCCTCTGCCCTTTTATCCTGTTTCTGAGCTTTTTCTGCTGTTCATCTGCCTCCTCTCAGCCTGGGCCATCTCCTTCCTGGACACATCCAGCCCTTCCATATTTCACCCTGTCCTTTCTGCTCTCCACTCCATCAGCCCTGCCTCCTGCTGAATGTGCCTGGGGCCACGGGGCTTCCTCTGCCTTCAGCAGCACCTTTCAGTGCCTGTCTTTGCTCAGAACCTGCTTCCCAGCCTCAGCCCCCCTCTCCTCTCCTGGTTCCACCAACCTTCCCCTTTCCAGGCTCTTCCTCTCCACCCTCCTACCGCTCGCCTCTTCTCCTGCCCTTCCTGGCCCTCACCACAGGTTTCCTTCAGAAGGAAGCCTCTCCCCTGGGCTCTCTCCCTGCCCCGGCGTTTGCGAGCTACCCTTCCTCTGGTCCCTCGCAGGACGCTTCCCCTTCTAGGCACCACGCCTGAGCACCCGCCCAGAGGACCCACACCTCTCTGAACTGGTTTTCTTCTTCCGGTTTTTGCCAAGGCAGCGCCAGCAGACAGCAGGGACTGGCCCTTCCTAGTTCTCCTGTGTTCCTCTCCAGGACATGCAGCTTCCCCAGAAAAATTTACCTCCTTCAACACAGAGGGACCCCTGCGGGGCCACATCACAAACTGCCTCTAATTCTTCTTCCAGGTGGCCTCCTTCTGAGAGCCTGAAGCCGTCACATTCATCCTGCTGAGTAGGTCAGGACAGGTTGCAAAGCACTCCTCAAAGAGAAACAACCAGACTTTACTGTCCAACTTCTAATACATTTGCCATCCCCTTTTTCCCATACAGGAAAGACTCCCAAAACATGGAAGAGAAATATGAGAGTACTGGGAATAATGGTAAGTGTTTCCCGCCAGCACATCCCAGTTTTCACCTGTGGCCCTTCCCTACGCCGCAAACACTCCCTTCCTGGGTGTGTGCCCTCCTCGGTATCTCCCTCCTTTCCCATTCCCCAGCCCATTCCATCCCCTCAGGTGACCCTCATAGTAGATGACCTCACTACTGGAGCCCCCTACCCATCTCGACTCTGGCTGATCTCAGCACACCCTTTTTTCTCCTAGGAAAACACCCAGACCCCAAGCTGCAACCCAAGGTGAGCAATGAGACCAGGCTCTGAGGGAACTAAAGGGAAACCTGGAGCAGGTGGGGTAAAAGGAAGCACTGTGGTGTGGACAGGACACTCAACGCAGCTTTGCTGTTAAGATGGGGACGACTCTGCCTCCACTGTCTAACCCCCTTCTCTTCCGGTTCTCGCTCAGGCTGATGGCATCGTCTACGCCTCCCTTGATCTCTCCGGCTCCTCCTCACCTCCCAGCCACCAGAGCCTTGGGAGTCCCCAGGAAGAGACCCTATACTCTGTTTTAAAGGCCTAACTGGTAGCCTGAATGATGAGGCTGAGCAAGATGAAGCACACCTGCGATCTCAGCGACTTGCGAGGCTGAGGCAAGGAAAAGCGCTTGAGCCCAGGAGTACAAGACCAGTCGTCTCTAATTTAAAGAATAATAATAAAACAAAATCTTAAAAAACATTGTCTTCAAAATTTTACAAATTGCATCCATTAAAGTATACAGAAAAAGAAAAAAAATAAAGACTGAATGATGGCCTCCTCAAGGTAAGCTATGCTTCCAACAAGAAGGATCACAGCTGCCAACAATGAGGCCAGACGCAAACAACTCAAGAGGTCAGCAGGTGTTGAAGGCTACCAGGGAACTGATACAGAGACATCTACTCCAATTCCCTCTTCACTTTCTTAGCCCTTGCCCACAAAAAATAAGGATCCCCCCAAATTTGCCTGAATATAGGTAAGGAGAAAGCTGGTGTCACCTTCCACTGCTGTCCTTCCCACCAAAACTGAACCCTAATAACAACTCATACCCAAGATCCCTTCTCTAGTATGTTTTTCAGTACTTTTCCCCTCAGACCAGGGAACATAAATCCCCACACCGGTAGCCAGCTCAGAACCCAGTGTCTGAACCCCATATCCAACCAGAATCTTCCCTTACATAATAACTAACAGGTATTGTATTTAGTGCTTTACATGCATCACCTCATTTAACATCAACAACCCTACGAGATAAATGATGTACTTATCTGCGGCATGAAAATCAGAACCAGAATGGTTAACATGCTTTTCCCAAGGACGTTAGAGGTAGCTAGCAAGTAGCTTAGCCAGGATTCGAACTCCAATCTGCCCTTCTGGATGTCCTCCCAAGACTGCGGTCTCACACCAGAAACAATGATGCGCCACAGTGACTCAGAGCAGGAGGGAAAGATGCCAAAAGGAAGCAGTGACCAGAGACCAACCAAACCAACAGACCAGTATCCTGCTTTATTAACACACAAACTGCACAACTCTGACTTGAACTCTGTAGCCAGTTCACGCCCCCAACATACAGCAACCTCTCAGGGACCCCCTGAAAGGCTCTCCCTCCTGTGCTCCAGAGAAGGGAGAACAGGAAGGGGGGCAAGACCACACAACATTCCTCAACGACGGCCGCAGGGAGCTCTTGGTCATCTCTGCTGGGGCTCCTCTCTCTGCTCTCTTTTCCGACATCTTCCATGAGTTGCCCCAGGTCCAGGTCACTGGAATCTTCATCTTCAGGGGTAGCACTTCCAGCCTCCTGAGTCAGGAGTTTCTGGGGTCCAGGCCCTTCCTTCCCAGCTGAGGGACATGAGTTAATGGACCCAGACCCTTTGGCCTCATTCTAACTTCTTTTTCATCTGATAAGCTGGTTACTGAAGCCTTGCTTTGGGGAGCTTTAAATTTTTTCTTTGGGCCTAAATGAAAAGATGACAAAGCAAAGAGTCCTATTAGGTCAGTCTGTACTTACTTGTACAAGTCAAACTCCTAAATTCCTATTTCCAAGAACTCTCTGGAAAAGATGACCTTTCTGAGTACAAAGAATATGGGCTTTGGGTCACAAAGATTAGGATTCAACCTGTGGGTCAGTCATATGCTAGACATAGGCCTTAAGCACTTTTACATTATTTTTTCACTTGAGACAAGGCCTCACTATGTTGCCCAGGATGGTCTAGAACTCCTGGCCTCAAGCAATACTCCCACCTGGTCCTCCAAAAGTGCTGGGATCACCGGTGTGAGCCACTGCATGGCCCCTGAGCACATTTTAAATCCTTTGAGCCTCTGCTTCCTTATCTTTAACATGGAAAGTATCCCATCATAGAGCTCTTGAAAAAATCTAAAGGAGCAAGCATGAAAGTACCTAGCCAGCCTACGGCAATACTCAGTACATGTTAGCTCCCTTCTCCCTACCACCCTCTTGTCTCTGGATCAAATCAAATAAACTGTTTTTATAGTGTGTGCTGTGTACAGTCTGAGAGATGCCCTTTCATTCTAATTCTCATTTCTTCTTTAAAGTAATGAAAAGCGGTAGAATTGTTAAGAAATGATTCAGGAAGGGGAGATGCATTCCGTTTAACTTTTACCAGGCTTTGAGCCTTACCTAGTTGGTCGGTATCTGGATTCCCTTGGCCTTCTTTCCCGCTCACTAAGGGTGCAGGGGGAGCTGAGGGTTCATCACCCAGAGATCTCTTCATTATCTTCTTTGGCAGGGTCCCACCTCGTCCATCTGCCATGCCTGCATCAACCCCACCACCAACCATGAAGGAGATTTGTTTATTTTTCTCTGCATGACAACTTGGCAAGGGCAACTGAACTTTCCACCTGTAGTCTCTGCCCTGCCCACATCTTCTGCTCATTCTCTATTTGGGTTCTCTCAGTAGCCTCCAGTTCCCCAATCATCTTTTTTTTTCCTTTGCCCCTAAGATCTTATCTTTACGGTTTTCCTCAGAGTCTGCCTTCTCCAGGAAGACATCTTCTTGGCTAAGAACTTAAAACATTCCATCTTTTTTTTTTTTTTTTGAGTTGGAGTCTCACTCTGTCGCCCAGACTGGAGTCAGCTGCCATTCCCGGCCACCGCAGCCTCGACCTGCTGGGCTCCGGCGATCCTTCCGCCTTAGCCTTCTAAGTAGCCGGAATTACGGGCGTGCGCTACCACGCCCGGCTGATTTTTTGATTTATTGTAGAGATGAGGTCTCGCTGCCCAGGCGGGTCTTGAAGCCGCGGGCTCAGGCAATCCACTCACCTCAGCCTCCCAAAGGTGAGGGATTACAGGCTGAGCCACCGAGCCCGGCTAAAACCTTCCACCTTTAACCTAAGATTTTATAATTCAGTACAGAGAAGCAAGGAAGCTCCCGTTTTCCACTGACACTATCAGTGAGTCTTGCCTGTTTTCCCAGGTCCTGGAGCTGAGATGGTTAGTAAGGACCAGTAACCTTCAGGCCCTTTACACTCTCTACCACTTCCCTGCCTTAACTGTGAGACATGTCCTATTTCCAGCTGGCTTGCTTACCTCTTGGCCTGGGTTTTTTTGTCTGCATTTTGACTGGCCTAGAACTGGGCAAAGTTGGGTCCTAAGGATGGGAGAGTAAGGAATAAGAAGATAAATTAAGTCACATAACTGTTCTTAATACAGAAGCATACTACAGAATGATGGGTGGACTTTGGGAGTCAAATTAGGTTCTGTGAGCCTGATAACGTTTAAAGCTGTGGCAACACAAAGAACAACATGCAGTCACCTTCCCAGTCTTTTGGTATTTGTCAGTGTAAAGCTTTAGGCATAAAGAAGGAAATAAAGCTAGGTCACAAGAATGATAAACATTGGTAAATTAGAAATTAGAAAAGAAAGTGAAAAAATGTATTTCCTATACCTGGAAAAGAGACACTACGAAAATAAGCGAGTGAAAATCCTAAGTGTCCACATAGGGGAGAAAAGAGTAGAGAAGCAACTTGCTAGTCTCTGAAATTGCTTCAGGAAGAAACATAGGAACTGAGATTATAATCAGGAAATAAGTTCCTAGAGATGTGGGAAATAAGAGAGAATAAAGAGGAAAAAAGGAGAGCCTCCTTCCCTGGAGATCCCTAACAGATCAGCCAGTCTAGCCATGAGTGGCGGCGTGTGCCTGTAGTTCCAGCTACTTGGAAGGCTGAGGCAGAAGGATCGCCGGAGCCCAGCAGGTCGAGGTTGCGGTGGATGTGAGTGTGTCACTGCACTCCAGCCTGGGCAACAGAGTGAGGCTCCAACTCAAAAAAAAAAAAAAAAAAGATCAGCCAGTTGGGTCTCCCATGAGGCAGGAACAGGAACAGGAACTGGCTCCTTGGTGAATATAAACCCATGATAATAAGACCCCTACCGGAATCTCCTAAAAGGAAACCCCAAGATCCTCATCTAAACCAATATTTAAGGGTAATGTTACTTTTTTCTCTTCCTTCTCCTCCATTTCTGACTTCTCCTCCTCCTCTTTCTCCAGGCAGGATTCTGGGCTGTCAGGCCTAGAGAGCATCAAGTCTGGAACACAAAAAGGAAGAGAAAAAGGCTAAACAATTCATATAATAAAATAGCTGGTGAGTTAAGGGAACTGATCCCAGAGAACTCATCTTTAATGCCACATTCTGTGTCCAAGTGACGTTTCCTCCATAAAATGTGATCCCAGCTTCTCACGCGCACATCCCTGTCAAAGCCCTTCACGACTCAACATACAGTCTCCTTTCCTGCCCTCCTTTCCCCCATTCCTTTCTCCGCCCTCTGAGTCAATCACATTCACCAAAGCCTGCTATTATAAATGACATGGAATACAAAATAAAGGGAAGCCTGGGCTGCTCCCCTCATAAAGGAATCCCTCCCTTTCCTCTCCAAGCCTCACCTTCCACCTATCCTACCTTTTCCTTCCCCATCACTGTCAGATCTGCTGTATCGGCTCCGGAAACCAAACAAGTTAACCCGTTCCTGAAGGAACCAAGAAACAAAAGCATCATCCACAGCCCTTCCAGGGGCGACTTTTGTCCTCTGTCTTCTGGGATTTTTTTTTTTTTTTTTTTTTTTTGAGTTGGAGTCTCACTGTCGCCCAGACTGGAGTGCAGTGGCCACTTGCGGCCACTGCAGCCTCGACCTGCTGGGCTCCAGCGCTCCTTCCGCCTCAGCCTTCCAAGTAGCTGGAACTACAGGTGTGCGCTACCACGCCCGGCTAGTTTTTTTTATTTATTGTAGAGATGAGGTCTCGCCTGCCCAGGCGGGTCTCGAACCCACGGGCTCAGGCCTGGAATTTAATTATAAAGAAATTTGTATTCATTTTCTTTACCATTTTCACTTGAAATTTCACATTAGCCTTATCTGAACTTTTATGGAGATTGATTAATTATAGTCTCTTTTTCCAGGTTGTCTATAATTGGGAAGGGAAAATTCACTGTTTATCATTCACCACCTCACAGCCCATCCCTACCAGCAGAATTTGAGGGCAAAAGCTGACTCTACATAAAAGTGAGGTCAGGACACATATATCTGAGATCTGAAGTTAAGTAAAAAGATAGGATGCCCACTACCACAAACTGTCTTTGTCTGAACTCAGAGAGAATCCCATTTGTCCAAGGGTAGGAAAATGAATGAATGTGGTCTGAACACTCTCCTACCTCAATGCTGATCTGTTCTGCCTCCTGAGCCATCGTCAGGGCTGCCCCCAGTTTCTGGCTGCAGTCTTTGTTCCTACACTTTTTCTGAAATGGAAGAAGACTAGAGTCAATGATAAATACTGGCTTTAACATTAGAGTCAATAACAAATATTAGAGAAGTAACCCAAACATACTGCTACCCATCAGACATTATCTTTTTTTTTTGTTTTTTGAGTTGGAGTCTCACTCTGTCGCCCAGACTGGAGTGCAGTGGCCATTCCTGGCCACCGCAGCCTTGACCTGCTGGGCTCTGGCGATCCTTCCACCTCAGCCTTCTAAGTAGCCGGAATTACAGGCACATGCTACCACCACCGGCTGATTTTTTGATTTATTGTAGAGATGAGGTCTCGCCTGCCCAGGCGGGTCTCGAACCCGCAGGCTCAGGCAATCCACTCACCTCAGCCTCCCAAAGGCACGGGATTACAGGCTGAGCCACTGAGCCCGGCTAGACATTATCTTTAACTACATTTATTTCCAGTTCCTACTACTGATATGATACTCCTTAATCTTTTAGGCTCAGACATATCATCCACCTCCCCTCAATAAACCTCTTGCTGATTCCTAACAATATTTTCAGTCAACTAAATATTAGTGCCCTCTCCAAAGTGAATCACATGAAAATTTCAAGAGATGATTAAAGTAGTTCAGATAATTTCATTTTTAAGCTTTGGACAAGTTTCTTCAGATTCTGTTGCTTGATTTAATACTCACTGCTTGACTTTCTAAAGCCCCTGAGCTTCTAGGCCTCTACTCATTTGTAAGGCTGGTCAAAACCAAAGTGACTATAGGGAGAAAATATGATTCAGCTAATCCAATGGTTCTCAACTGGGAGAGATACTGCTCCCCAGTAGACACATGACAACGTCTGCAGACAATTTTTTAGTTGTCACAACTAGGGGCAGGGGGCAGAGGCTGTGGGTGGGGCTGCTACTGGCTGGATGCTAGTGGAGCCTAGGGATTCTGTTTATCTCACAATACACAGAACCGCCCTCCAAAACAATTATCTGGCCCAAAATGTCAATAGTGCCAAGACTAAGAAATCCTGAATTAATCTGTACCCTCATCTCTGCCACGTCTGCTTTGGCTAATACTGTAGAAAACCTCAGTCTTCAGGAGCCCCCAGTCTGCAGGCAGGGAAAGAGACTGATAAAAATCCTTGCCCTGCTGCCATCCTGGTGGAAAGAAGAGTCCCTCGTGAATAACCTCATACTTGGCACACCTGGTTAGACACGGAATTTTCCCCCAACACAGCTTGCCCTGGGAAAAAAACTGGGTTTAATAAAGGGAACATTTTTTTTCCAGTCCCTATATCACAACAGAACCCAATTTACTCACCACTCCTGCTAGCTCTAAGGACAGCTCCTGGAAGTTCTTTAGCATGTTGACTGGGATCCAGGCACGAGAAACTGTTTCTCCAAAAAATGTCACATGGTACTTAGACTGGAATAAAAGAGGGTCCTGTTATGGCCTCCTGTCCTACTCCCTGCTTTTCTCCTCTAGCCAGAACAGGGCAGGGGGAAAACGGGAATTCACCCCGAAGGTGCTAGGCCTCAGATGCTCTCTAAAGCCAGATACCTATCCTGCCCTCATTCCAACTGTTCTTCCATTCTGACCTCAAGAATCCTAGCCAAAACATATTTATCAAAACTATAAATACCCTGACCTTGGGTAAATACTTAATTAGATACAAGTTTCCTTCTATGTGTGAGTACTTATCTCTGTGTTTGTAACCCTAGTTAAGTATCTATTTTCACTCATGTCTTCTGGCTACTCTATGATTTTAATTTGTGCATATGTTAGGATGGATTTGTTCACTGCTTTGACCTGAACTCCTATTTACCTTGAACTAGGAAACTTACTGGCAGGGAATCAAGATGAGAAGTAAAAAGAAAGTATTCCCCCAGGTCAGGATCAGATTCTACCATGCCTGGCCACCTGTAGAAGACAGATGGTTATAGGGGACAGAAGATAAGGGGTTAGATGATAAGAACCCAACCTCATCAATAAACCTGTGTAGAAAAGAGTAGTATGTGTTATAAAGGATCCAAAAAGTCAATCTCCTCCCATCAGTCCCCTCCAGTGGCTGGTCACTACCAATTGACTGAACTGACTTCCATCAGTATAAAAAGGAGTTCAGAATATTCCTAGTACAGGTATCTTCTCCTTCTGGATCTTCTTGCAACCCTAAGAACAAAATCTTCTAACTAGGTACATCTTCAAAGAAGAAACTATCCTACCTTTCCTTGTTCTCTTTACTTTGTATGTCCTTCACATCTTAATATTTTTAAATCCCTTAAATCCACCCTCCTCTTTCTGCCATTCAGGGTAGCACTGTCAGATATTTTTTCCCAGGGAGATACCACCTCCACCCTAAACCCTCAAAAAACATGCTCTTTCAATGCCTCCAAACTTGGTATGTTTCTCTTGCCCCATGCTCTTTCTAAAGCAAGTACATTTTGACTATAGATATTTTCCATTTCTTCCCTCCCTGTTTGAATCTACCACTCCCAAGTTCATGAAGGATGCTCTATGTCATGGTGCCCTACCAGGGGTAACCATATTGCTTGGCCCAGATGATGGATCCCGGGATGTAGGAGGCATAGGCCACATCACTTTCAAGCCCTGTCCAGGTCTCCTCAGGAATATCACAGCGATTAAACTCTAAGTCTGCCAAAAGAGAGAAGGAATGAAGGATAGGAAGAAAATCATAAGGTAAAAAATCTGGATGAGGCCTGGGAAGAGGACAAGAAGGAACTGGTATATGCAGCAGGTAGGACCAAAAGGGCACCTGGGGGGTGGGCATGAAGGAAGAATAAAGACTCATGGAGCAAATGTAGCTGGAGCTAGGAGAAGCAGGAGTGCTGCCTCCTTTTACTCTATAGAGAGAGATTCCACACTCCTGCTTACACCCCACAGTGTCTGACTCTGTTCCTATCTATGAAACATCATGGGAGTAATTTTTCTAAGATTCTGTTTTCTCCTCTGTAAAATAATCGGGCTGAATTAGATCATCATAATTTCTTCCAAGTAGTTTCAAAAAGACTGTAATGCACCGGGCTTGGTGGCTCAGTCTGTAATCCCAGCACTTTAGGAGGCCGAGGTGAGTGGATTGCCTGAGCCCATGGGTTCAAGACCCGCCTGGGCAACTTGGCGAGACCTCATCTCTACAATAAATCAAAAATTAGCCGGGTGTGGTAGCGCGCGCCTGTAATTCCAGCTACTCAGAAGGCTGAGGCGGAAGGATCACCGGAGCCCAGCGAGTTGAGGTTGCGGTGGCCGGGAACGTGCCACTGCACTCCAGTCTGGGTGACGGAGTGAGACTCCAACTCAAAAAAAAAAAAAAAAGTCTGTAATGCTAAGCTCACTGGATCTCTTTCCCCTGTTTTTCCTCATATAGACCATATCCTTCCCTATCCACCAACCCAATATCAATATTCTAATCAGGATTGACAGGAACACACCAATGCTGAAAAAAATGGAATTTACTTAGCATATGCATTTAGATTCCAGGCCCCCCGAAAACATAACACTCCACAGGGTTTCTTCCCCCAGCCTCTTATGCCCAGACTCAACTCATCTATGACAGGAAGATCCTTCCTGTCTCCCAAGCACTACAAGGACATCTTGAATACAAAATACATTTATGTAATTTAATCTGAAGGATACATGCAGGGAAAGAAAGTGGGGAACAATAAAACCTGAAAAAAATTTCCACTGCTTTCTACCTGTATTCTGGTCACAGGACCAATTGTCGGGGAGAATTGAGGGGTCAATGTTCCCACGTAGCTGCCTCCATTTCTCACAGTTTGGGGAGGAACACTGGACCCAGACCAGACACTGACCTGTGAGGGGGAAAAAAACGGAGTAAGAGACTCAAAAATATGCTTTTCCTTTTTCAGTCTAACTAAATCAATATAACCCACCCAACTCTCAAAATCGCAGAGCCACAGAGATCAACCAATCTAATTCCTGACTTGTAAACAGGAAAACCAAGGCTCAGACAAGGGAACGGTTATGCTGAAGATCAGTCTAACTTGATGACAGAACTGAGCTTAGAACTCAAGTCTCACATCTTGATTTTTCTTCTATACCAGGATATCATCTCTTCCCCCTGCAAGGCAGAAAGGGGTGTTTCCTGCATTGGCAGTTCTTAAATAAAAAGGTTTCCTGGTATCCTTCAATATAGCGTCTCATTCTCTGCTGGAATGACACTACTAAAAAAGTCTTCTGAAGGGCTAACCAGCATCTCTTTTGTGCACAACATACAGAGTTTTTATCCAGATCTCAACTGATCTGTCACCAAATAATCAAGTTGCAACCTTTGGGACCAACAGCCCAGAGTTCTCTTTCCCTCAAAGGACACAGGTCTTAGTCTGTCATTCCTCCGCCAACTGTTAACTTCAGGCCCTGCTCAGAGGCCAAGCCTTCCTTTTACCCATCACCTTCCAAACTTCCATTCCCACCACTCCGCATCCCTGTATCTGCTAAGCTGAGCCCCTGTCCTGCGCAGCCTTTCTTCTCTCCCGCCCAAACCCTTCCACTATATTCCCTGAAACTCCACAGACTTGAGCAACAAAGGTCCACGTATCCTCAACCTCATCTCTGAACCTCTACCTCCTTTGGAAGCCCGGAAGCCCCTAATGACACTGCTCTGCCTGGCCCCAACCTCACTCACAGTCCTGTAAGCGGAGTCTGTTCCTTCTAACATTTCCCACGTCTCTCAGGACAGAAGGTCAGGCCAGCTTCATCCTTACTCCTGTTGCCACTACTCTCCTTTTCTTTTGTTTTTTTTGAGTCAGAGTCTCACTGTCGCCCAGGCTGAAATGTAGTGGCATGCTCACAGCCACCGCAGCCTCGAACTGCCTTCCAAGGAGCTAGAACTACAGGCCCGGGCTACCATGCCCTGCTTTTTTTTAATTGTAGAAACGAGGTCTCACACCAAGTTGCCAGGCTGGTCCCTGAGTTCAGGCAATCCTCTCGCCTCTGGGTCCCAAAGTGCTGGGATTACAGGCTTGATCCACACGCCTGGCCTTCCCCTCCTTATAAAAACGCTTCCTCCTTTAAAGTCTATGCCATAGGACTATACCTCCCTCTTATTTCCCTTGTAAAGATGCTGGCATCTAGTTCAGTCTCCTCATCTCCACCTCCTGTCTTCATCCAGACGACTGCTACTTCCACAGGAAGACCACATAAAACATTCCATTCTTTTCGTTCCTTGACATTTCCCTCCACACCACCTCAGGAACCCACTCCCCCTTCTGCATGCCCCACCCAGTCACCTGCAGGCACCGCATACCCTCTGAGCCACTTACCTAAACATCCTGACACAAAGGCCCTGTCCTTCCACATCATTTGCTCAAAGACCCCTACAACAACTTTCGCTTTACCTAGCTCTCCAAGTCGCTGACCCCTACTATCCTCTCCACCCGGCAGAAACTTCCATTCTTCACTCTGTACTTCTCAGGTTTTACTCCTGATGCTTCCTTGGATCATCTTGCATTTTCAACTCCCTTTCCTCCTGTCCTTCCTCCCACCCAGATGGCAAAATACCACCATGAATGAACCCACTGTCTACCTTTTCTGTGCCTACACTCGTGTAATTAAAAGTTGCTACAGAAAAATCACACAGCAGGCACCTAGGTATCACTACATATTCACTATTAACATTGTCAGTCAACATGTTTCTCTAGTAAGTTCATTCCTCCACTGCCAAATTTTATCTTAAATGTCCAAACATGAGGGATGGCCCCCAACCCAGCCCACCAAAATCACCCCTCAGAAAAGAAGCTGACTTACACCTGGGTCCTTTCAAAATATCACATATAAAGGACCACTTTCTCAATTACTTCATCTTGAAGAACAAAGTACTGGTTGGGAACGATAAATTAGTGTGAAATGACAGTTGCCAATGATAGTTTTGGATGTTTATAGAGGTAATCTAGCATGACTAGAGAAAAGAAATGGGAGAGAGGCCAGGGATTATAAAAGTTAATACAGATCAATAAAATAAATGGTTGGCTGTGAAAGTAACGAGTATTTATAAGAAAACGAGTAGGAAAAAATCACCCTAGTGATAAGGAACTGGATATATGTAACTTCAGAAGAAATTTCTGACTGCAACATTGTAGAGTATCTTAATGTCTCCTTTCAAACAACCTAGAGGAGAATGTAATGTGCTCTGGAAAACTGTGTTTGATGCTCACAACGTGGCTCTACGATAACTGATATCAAAGACACAGGTTAACAGCATCTCATTCAATCACTCATTCTTGAAACACTAGTTTCCTGGGTTCTGTGATACCCCATTCTCCTGTCCTCCCTTCATCTTTCTGGCAGCGCCCTCCTCAGTTTCTTCGGGAGGTTCTCCTTGTTCACCAATCTCTAAATGTCAGGTTCCCAAAGCCCAATAATAGGACTTCTCTCCCCATGATATACTTAAAGTCCCCTGAGGCAAACTCACTGATTCCCATAATTTTGAAATCCAATTTTTTTCCTTTTCTTTTTCTGAGTTGGAGTCTCACTCTGTCGCCCAGACTGGAGTGCAGTGGCTGCTGCCGGCCACCACAGCCTCGACCCGCTGGGCTCCTGAGATCCTTCCGCCTCAGCCTTCCATAGCTGGAACTACAGGCGCACGCTACCACACCCGGCTAATTTTTTATTTATTGTAGAGATGAAGTCTCACCAAGTTGCCCAGACGGGTCTCGAACCTGCAGGCTCAGGCAATCCACTCACCTCAGCCTCCCAAGGCTCGGGATTACAGGCTGAGCCACCGAGCCCGGCTTTTTTTCTTTCTTTCTTTTTTTAGTCGGAGTCTCACTGTTGCCCAGGCTGGAGTGCAGTGGCACACTGCTCATGGCCACTGCAGCTTCAGTCTGCTGGGCTCAGACAATCCTTCTGCCTCAGGCTTCCAAATAGCTGGAACTACAGGCACATGCGACTACGCCTGGCTAATTTTTTTTTTTAATTGTAGAGATGAGGTCTCACAAAGTTGCCCAGGCTGGTATTGATCCCTGGGCCTCTGCCTCCCAAAATGCTGGGATTACAGGATTGAGCCACCACGGCTGGCTGAAATCCACTTTCATATCTGACAGCCCACAGCTGTATACTTACAGAGCCCGTTCTGGCTTTATACTCCTAAAGCCACCCTGCTCTCTAACCTCTCCATGTGGATGTCTCACAAGGCTCTCAAACCCAATGTGCCCAAACCTTGACCATATGCTTTCTCTTATCCCACAGATTTACTCTTCCTCCACGTTTTCCGTTTCCTTTCTCATAACTGCTCAAGCCAGAATCCAATCATCTCTGACATACTCTTTCCCTCTCTCACCTTCCAATATTTGATTCATTAGCAAGTTCTGACAACTGTACCTCCAGAATATATCTTAAAACTATCCACTTCTCTCTTTCTCCACTTTCATCTAATCCAAGCGACCAACATACCTAACCTAATCCTAGCACTAACTTCTTAATGGACTACGCCTATCTTTTACCCACACTCCACTCACCAATGAATCACCAAAGGATCCTTTTAAAACATTAATTTGAAGATGCCACTCCTCTGGTAAAAACATGCCAATGGCTTCCTCCCGCACTTAGAACATTCTCACTGTAGCATGGTCTTTGATCTAGCCACTGCCTACTTTTTCCATTTATCCTACCTTGCCTTCCACTGCACTCTGAACTCCAATCATTCTATCTGGAATATGCCAAACTTTGCCCTGCCTAAAACTCTTTCTCCTACTCCATTTGGATAACTTCTACTCTTCCCTCAGGTTTCCTTAGAAACGCATTCACTAACTGGCTCAATCTTCTTTAGGTCTCCATTCTTTCCACTCTGCTCTTTTCCTTCACAGTACTTAACACAAATCGTATGGACTGGATATTCCTCTTTCCACTTCCTACTCCAGGAGGACTCACCTCTCCTTGGCAACTGTAAGAAACAGGAAGAATAGTTTATTTGTAGTAGGAGGTGGATAAATGCACTACAATCACAATTCAACTCAGAAGCACTGCCTAGGAAGTGAAACCCCATCTGCCAGCCTAAAATCCAGTCTTTGCAGGAATCCAAAGAGGTACAGGCGATGGAGCAACACAAACCTAACGACACCAATTTATTTGGGCTAACTGTAAACCAGCTCAGTGGAGTCTGTGGTATCCCAAAAGTTCTTAACAAGCACATGTGAGTCTATATTCACATAAAACCAAGAGAAAAAAAACCTTTTACTTCTCTTTTTTACTCTCTCTAGAATCTCCCTTGGCATAGTCTGAGCTCCAGACCACCATATTTTCAGCTCCTTATGTTACCATTATAGCAAGAGGAATGGTTTATTGACCTAAACTGCACCCCTTAGTACCTGCATAGTCTTTCTAGAGTTTTCTTCAAAATATGAGCAAATCATATTATGTTTCTACAACCAAAATTATATATATATACATACATATTTGACAGTAGCATTTTTTTTTTTGAGACAGGGCCTCACTCTGTCACCCAGGCTGTAATGCAATGGTGTGATCCTAGTTTGTTGTAATCTCAATCTCCTTAGCTCAAGCAATTCTCCCACCTCAGTCTCCAAAGCGCTGAATTACAGTCATGAGCCACCATGTCCAGCTTTATTATCTGTATAATACACTAAAACTATAAATTATCTAAGCTAAGGGAAGGGTTATCAGTTCTCTATACCACTGTATTTCTAGCACCTAGTGTAACATCTGGCACGCAATATAAGGAGTTAATAAGCTGTTGTTAAAAGAATAAATTAGTCCGGGCTCGGTGGCTCAGCCTGTAATCCCAGCACTTTGGGAGGCCAAGGTGAGTGGACTGCCTGAGCCCGTGGGTTCGAGACCCGCCTGGGCAACTTGGCGAGACCTCATCTCTACATTAAATCAAAAATTAGTCGGGTGTGGTAGCGTGCGCCTGTAGTTCTAGCTACTTAGAAGGCTGAGGCGGAAGGATCGCCAGAGCCCAGTAGGTCAGACTGCGGTGGCTAGGAGTGGCCACTGCACTTCAGTCTAGGCAATAGAGTGAGACTCCAACTCAAAAAAAAAAAAAAAGAATAAATTAATCCATATTCATCCTTACCCTCCCCTCCATCCAATCTTGAAGGCTAAGGTGTCCTTTCTGATGAAGGATAAATCCTGAATCTCTTCTTATCCCATTCCTTCAATCTCTCTCTATAAATAATTTTCTGTCAGTATAAATATACTCACGTCTCTCTTATATTTTTTTTATTTTTATTTTTTTTGAGTTAGAGTCTCACTCTGTCGCCCAGACTGGAGTGCAGTGGCCGCTCCCGGTCACCGCAGCCTTGACGCGCTGGGCTCCGGCGATCCTTCTGCCTCAGCCTTCCAAGTAGCTGGAACTACAGGCATGCACTACCACGCCCGGCTGATTTTTTGATTTATTGTAGAGATGAGGTCTCACTGCCCAGGCGGGTCTCGAACCCGCGGGCTCAGGCAATCCACTCACCTCAGCCTCCCAAAGGCACAGGATATAGGCTGAGCCACCGAGCCCAGCTACGTCTCTCTCTTTTAAAAGAAAGTTGTAAAGTGAAAAATCCCCCAACTCTATACCCATCCCCTTTACCACTTTCTCCCTCTTACTTTTCACATCTAAACTAATTTAAAAAGCGTTTATTCTTCAACCAACTATAACCTGCCATTCACCCTTACTAATCCTTACAGTAGCTATATCCAAGCCTCACATGGCTTCCTAATTGTGATATCCTTAAGCATTTTCAATCCTCCTTTGACTTCTCTATGGTGGCATTTGATATAATTTGATATCCCTCTTTCTGGAAATTCTCTCCTCCTTTGGCACCTGTGATACCATACTCTCCACATTTTTCTTCCCCCTTTCTGATCACATCTTAGTTTTCTTCCTAGGTACCATCTAAAATGTCTGGAACAGAGGGAAGAACACAGCATGTGAAGCTCAAAGTCTTGTAATTTGATGTTGTCCCCCTCACGTGGTAACTTGGGTGCAATCAGCCCCTTTCTCACTATCCATACCTCCCAACAGCAGAAGAATCCAGATCACCAAAATAAAAGCCCAAATCCAGGACATAGAAGACAAAAAGGTAATACAAAAAAATCAATGAAACAAAAAGCTGGTTCTTCGAAAGGATAAACAAGATTGATGGTCCCCTAGCTAGACTGACCAAGAAAAAGAGAGAAAAAGCCCAAATAAACACAATCAGAAACACAAAAGATGAAGTCACATCTGACCCTGAAGAAATACAAAAGATCATTAGAGACTACTGCATACACTTGTATGGAAACAAACTTGAAAACCTTAATGGAGGACTTTCTGACATCACACAACCTACCTAGGGTGAAACAAGAAGAAATTGAGAACCTAAATAGACCAATTAACAATCAAGGAAATTGACTACGTAATAAGAAAACTACCTACAAAAAAAAAGCCCGGGTCCAGATGGCTTTCCAGCAGAATTCTATAAGACATTTAAGGAGAAGCTGATACCAATCCTACTGAAGGTATTCCAGGCGATTGAGAAAGATGGAATTCTCCCCAAATCATTTTATGAAGCTAACATCACATTGATACCCAAGCCAGGTAAAGACCCAACAAAGAAAGAGAACTACAGGCCAATACATTTGATGAACATAGATGCTAAAATTCTCAACAAGATCCTAGCAAACCGGATCCAACAACACATCTCAAAAATCATCCATCAAGACCAAGTAGGCTTCATCCCTGGGATGCAAGGCTGGTTCAACATTCATAAAACCATAAATCTAATTAAATACATCAACAGATGTCAAAACAAAAACCACATGATTACATCATTAGATGCAGAAGAAGCTTTTGATAAAATCCAGCACCCCTTCTTGATAAAAACCCTCGAACATCTAGGCATACAGGGAACATACCTCAAAATAGTAAAAGCCATCTACGAGAAACCCACAGCCAGCATACTTCTTAAAAGACAAAAATTGGAACCATTTCTCCTGAAAACTGGAACCAGACAAGGATGCCTACTCTTACCCCTCCTGTTCAATATAGTATTGGAAGTCCTGGCTAGAGCAATCAGACAAGAGAAGGTAATCAGGGGTATCCAAATAGGAATAGAGGAAGTCAAATTATCTCTCTTTGCAGATGACATGATCGTGTACCTTGAAAACCCAAGAGAATCTGTCAAAAACCTCCTTACACTGATAAAGGACTTTGGCAAAGTCTCAGGATATAAAATAAATGTGCAAGACAATCGCATTTCTTTACACCAATAATAAACAAACAGAAACCCAAATAAAAAGCACAATTCCATTCACAATAGCCACAAAAAAAATGAAATACCTTGGTATCTTCCTAACCAGAGACATGAAAAACCTTTACAATGAAAACTATAAAACACTGCTTAAAGAAATCAAAGATGACACAAACGAGTAGATAAATATCCCATGCTCATGGAATGGAAGAATCAACATTGTGAAGATGTCCACCTTACCTAAGGCAATCTACAGATTTAATGCAATACTCATCAAATTACTAGCAACATTCCTCTCAGACCTAGAAAAAACAATACAGAAATTCATATGGAAAAACAAATGACCAAGAATAGCCAGAACAATTCTCAACAAAAAAAAAACAAAGCAGGCGGTATCACATTACCAGACTTCAAACTTTACTATAAAGCTATAATAATCAAAACAGCTTGGTATTGGTACAAAAACAGGCATACAGACCAATGGAATAGAATTGAGATTCTAGAAGCTAAGCCTCAATTTCTCAACCAACTCATTTTCGACAAAGCCTCCACCACCTACCACTGGGGAGAGGAGAACCTATTCAGTAAATGGTGCTGGGAAAACTGGCTGACCACATGCAGAAGACTCAAACAAGACCCCTATCTGTCCCCATACACAAAAATTAACTCCAAATGGATCAGAGACCTAAATGTAAAACCTCAAACCATAAGAACCTTAGAAAATGCAGGACACACCCTTATGGAAATTGGAACTGGCATCCAATTCCTGAACAAAACCTGAAACCCACAGGCCATAAGAGATAAGATAGACAAGTGGGACCTCATTAAACTGACAAGCTTCTGCAAAGCCAAAGAAACCATCAAGAGAGCAGGGAGACAGCCTACAGACTGGGAAAAAGTATTTGCCAACACCAGGTCTGACAAAGGCTTAACATCTTGGATCTACAAGGAACTCAAACGTGCTGAAAAGAAAAAAACAAACAACCCCATTATAAAGTGGGCAAAAGATATGAACAGACACTTCTCAAAGGAAGACATCCGAGCAGCCAAAAGACACATGAAGAAATGTTCAACCTCACTAATCATCAAGGAGATGCAAATCAAAACCACAATGAGATACCACCTAACTCCAGTCAGAATGGCAATTATCAATAACTCAAAAAATAACAGTTGCTGGAGAGGGTGTGGTGAAAAGGGAACACTCCTACATTGTTGGTGAGAGTGCAAACTGGTGCAACCTCTGTGGAAAACAGTGTGGCTTTTCCTAAAGGCTCTAAATATCAACCTCCCATATGACCCTGCAATCCCCTTACTGGGAATATACCCTGAAGAACTCAAATCACTCTACCAAAAAGATACCTGTACATGTATGTTTATCGCAGCATTGTTCACAATAGCAAGAACCTGGAATCAACCATACTGCCCATCAAAAGAGAACTGGATTTAAAAAATATGGTACATATACACAATGGAATACTATGCAGCCATAAAAAAGAACAAAATCATGAACTTTGCAGCAACCTGGATGGAACTAGAGTCAATAATACTGAGTGACCTCTCACAGAAACAAAGATCTGAGTATCATATGTTCTCACTCATATAGCGGACCTTGAACATCCACCATAATACTATAAAAAAAAAGACTGACAGTGGTGGGAAACTATGGGGGGGAGGGGAAGGGAGGTGGGATTAACGGTAGTCAATCTCTGTCTGGGACGGGAAGACACCCCTTATCAACAAGGGTGCCTGAACGAAGCATATTTGTATACCTAACCCTAAACTGTACCCCACAATATCAAAATAAAAAATATTGATATTAAAAAAAGTCAAAATTAAAATATAATGTCCACTGCCCTTTAATAATCCCATTCAGCAATGGGAAGTGATTGGAAGGTTTTACTGTAAGACTAACTGCTAAAAAGCAACCAAGTATGCAGGAATTGAGTAGAAACATTTTTAAAAACACTACATGATAATTTCATTAAAAACATTTTTTTTTTTTTTAGTTGGAGTCTCACTCTGTCGCCCAGACTGGAGTGGAATGGCCGCTCCCGGCCACCGCAGCCTCAACCTGCTGGGCTCCGGCGATCTTCTACCTCAGCCTTCCAAGTAGCCGGAATTACAGGCATGCGCTACCATGCCCGGCTGATTTTTTGATTTATTGTAGAGATGAGGTCTCGCTGCCCAGGCGGGTCTCGAACCTGCAGGCTCAGGCAATCCACTCACCTCAGCCTCCCAAAGACACGGGATTACAGGCTGAGCCACCAAGCCTGGCTAGAAGGGACATTTTTATATGAAATGACAAATCAGCGTACTTGGCAAAATCATCTTTCTTCATTAGCGTTTACATGATGCTATTTTCAGTCTTCAGAACCATTGTTCAAGCACCCTTTCACTCCAGTTAATGTGGAAATATTATATGAATATGTTTTGTTGGCTTGAATTTAATAAAGTTTTTCTAAGGCTTACAAATGAAAAATAAATAAATAAATAAAATGTCTGGAACACAGGAGGCAACCTAACAATTATGGATTATGTGAATAAATGACTGAGTGAATGAACTCATTCTCTCTCTTCCTCAGCAGCGTATCCTCCAGCATGCAGCTGTGAGAGATTATTTACAGTCTTCGCAGAGTTTCTTCTAACATCCTAAAACCACCTCTCTCCTTCGTCTCAAGTTTCCAGCCCAAGTAGGTTTTCCGAACCATGACGGAACTCACCAAAACCACCTTCCTCTCCTTTTTGGTGGTCCTTGATCTGAGAATGATCCTGAATCATCTTCTTCAGTCGGTCTTTCCTTCTTTGCTCATGTCCACCTTGGACTTTCTCCACTTTCTCATCTTCTGGGAAGAAAAATCAAAACACTGGGTGGTAAGATGAAGACGATAATCTTTGTAGAGAGTAAAAGTCAATGAAAGAAGAAAAAAGAATCACAGTCTCATAGTTTCCGCCCTTGGGCTGAAAATTCTCAGTCTCTAATTTCCTGGAGAAAGTACTTGAGCCAAGCTTCAAAATATATCTGATTATATAAAGACTTACGAGCGTCTTTCTTTCTTTTGCTTAAGGAAAGTCTACTGAATTTCTTCTTAGAGCGTGCAGGATCTGGTTGGCCTATCTTAGATGTTCTTAACTCAGGAACAACTTCATCTTCCCAGGAGGCTGAAATCTTTGGAATTTGAGGTACCATTACCCTCTCTCTGAAAAAGGAGATTTTTTTTAATGAAAAGGTAAAAAGGAGCAATTGCAGTACCCTTCGTTTGAAAGAACCCAAAGGTAAAAGGAAGACAGAAGAATTCTGGGCTCTCTAAGGCCTTCTGATGTCATTTTATTCATCTACTTGTCTCTTTTTCCAAACTCAAAGAGGTATCATTCCTGAGTTGAAAGAAATCTATAAAGTATGATAAATTTCTAAAGATAGACAGATCACCATTTACCAATGTTAAGTTCATTCTATGTTCAACTTGCCTCACTGAGATAAACTTACCCATTAGCATTATAAGTAGCAGAAGAAATGATTCCTGGCTCCTTGTCTGACTGGGTACATATTACGGGCTGCGCAATGGAAGTCTCTGTAAAACCAAGGCCAAATCCCATCCCTCCCCCAAAAATACTATAAGCAGAGAAGCAACTGAAAAACTCCACTCCATTGTTTTCTGACATGTTCATCTAAATGTATTCTCCTTGTTGCCTGAAGAGCCTGCCTTTGGCCTCCTATCATATCACAGATCTTTGCATCTTTAAATTTTCAGGAAAAACTAAAAATTTGTATCTTTCTGCAGGCCTTTCCAGATTGAGCTGGTGTGTTCCAGGACAACCAGGTAATGATGATTTTATTTTGTGTACATCAAAAATTATATGTACTGTATTTTATATCATTTGTTCCTCAAACTCCTTCTAGGAATAGAAATACACCTAAAAATGGCTGAAATGTCAGACCATTCTCCTCAGCCTCATGATCTTATGGAAATGGACTCAGGGCCTACTTTACAGAGTTCTTTATTCTAAAAATTAAATCTCTGAGTACATGCAAAATCAGTATTAGAAACAGAAATTTACAAAGCTAGATGGACTAAGTTCTTCATATCTGGAGAAAACAATTTATCTTTTCTAGGTAGATTGTAAGCATAGAGAAATAAATTTAAACTGCCTTTTAAAAATTGAGGTAAGATTATATTTATTTATTATTATTATTTTTTTTTTTTTTTTTGAGTTGGAGTCTCACTCTCGCCCAGACTGGAGTACAGTGGCCGCTCCCGGCTACCGCAGCCTTGACCTGCTGGGCTCCGGCGATCCTTCTGCCTCAGCCTCCCAATAGTTGGAACTACAGGTGTGCGCTACCATGCCCAGTTTATTTTTTTTTTAATTTATTGTCGAGATGAGGTCTCGCTCCCCAGGCGGGTCTCGAACCCGTGGGCTCAGGCAATCCACTCACCTCAGCCTCCCAAAGGCGCGGGATTACAGGCTGAGCCACCGAGCCCGGCTAAGATTATATTTAAAATCTGAAGTCAATATAATCTACTTTTCTAAAAATCTGTACCCTTTTCTAAGGTTGCTTAGAGTCCTGTTGATATAAGATAAAGTATTTAAAAATATATTGAAGTCTCATCTAATATTTCCTTACTTAGGAAGATGGAAGAGAAGAAGAGAAGCTGTCAAGCTTACTCTACCTCTCAGATAAGCCACTTTGTTTAACTAAACCCTTTTTCCTTACTACAAGTCATACCCAAGCACTCCTGGAGGGACTTCTGCAGCACAATCTGGACAATCTCCTCAAATTCTGCACTGGTAAGGCTTGATTTTTCCTGCAAAGACAAGGGTAGGGGAGGAAAACTGCTTGTCTTTCCACAGTTCTCCCCTATGACCGGCAAGGAAAGCCTCCTTTCGTTAGGTAGTAAGTTCACAAGACTGAAGGCATGAAGTCAACATAACTAAGCAGTCCATAATCTCTATCTCAGATCTCTTGGGAATGAAGGAGTCAAAGCGAAGGAAAAAGGCCATGAAGTCTCTGTCCATTTATACTCCCATCCTGCCTCATCCCCTTAGTTCCTAAATGTTTTCATGAAAACATTTTGACCTCTTTGTGAAGAAAATGGTATAAAACTCTGAATGAATAAAACTCTGAAATTACAGGGTGAATTTCCCCAACACGAAAGGACTCTGTTTGTATAGCCTGGGTATGGGGACCAGGTAGAAGGAATTGTCCCCCTGAGCCCAACACTGTGAGTCATACCTTTTCTTTTTTCTCTGCTTGCTGGTTGTCTTGAGCCTTCCCTTCTTCCTCCTGGTCGCTGCTGAGACCATTTTCCACAGCTGCTTTTTCCTTCTTCTTCTCTAACCTGGCCTTTGGAAGGCCTGCCTTGGCCTCTGTCTCTGTGGAATTGATCCCCATGGTCTTATCACATGAGTTAAGGCTACAAGGTATCAGGCTGTACAATTTTTGTGCAGGCGGGGCAAAGATTTTCTTTGGTTCCTTTCCACATTCTGAAATAAATTTGATAATCAAATGAAATGTATGAAATACACAGTCTAATGGAGACTGCCAAACATTGCCATTGACGGCTCTATCAGAATTATATAAAGAGAGCTTTTAATAAATTCAGATTCCTAGGTCTCTCTCTGCCCATTCTATTTCTTAGCCCTGAGATTCTCATGGAGTAATCTGAAATGAAGCCCAGAAATCTGTAATTTTACAAGGTAAGTTGATTCTGATACACTGCCAGGTTTGAGAACCCACTGAATACATGAAAGTGATAAATATAAACATGCAGAAAGCTGAATTATTAAAATGTGAATTTTTTTTTTTTTTGAGTCAGTCTCACTCTGTCACCCAGGCTGGAGTGCAGTGGCATACTCATGATCACTGCAGCCTCGACCTGCTGGGCTCAGGCAATCCTTCCATCTCAGCCTTCTGAGTAGCTGAAACTACAGGCGCACACCACCACACCCAAATAATTTTTTTGATTTCTTGTAGAGACCAGGTCTCGCCAAGTTGCCCAGGTTGATCTCGAATCCCTGGGCTCAGGCAATCCTCTTGCCTCCACTTACCAAAGTGCTGGGATTATAGGTGTAAGCCACTGTATCAAGCTTAAAATGTGAAATTTTAAAAATTTGCTCATATTCGGATAACATTTTATGGAAAAATAGAGCAATTTTTAAAAACTTGTCAATACATAAATTATTCTCAGATCTTATGCTACCTCCTTAATAAAGATTATACTGAGCCGGGCTCAGTGGCTCAGCCTGTAATCCCGCACCTTTGGGAGGCTGAGGTGAGTGGATTGTCTGAGCCCGCGGGTTCAAGACCCGCCTGGGCAACTTGGCAAAACCTCATCTCTACAATAAATCAAAAATGAGCTGGGCGTGGTAGCGGGCACCTGTAGTTCCAGCTACTTGGAAGGCTGAGGCGGAAGGATTGTCGGAGCCCAGTGGATCGAGGCTGCGGTGGCCAGGAGCGGCCACTGCCCTCCAGTCTGGGTGACAGAGTGAGACTCCAACTCAAAAAAATAAAAAATTTAAAAATTAAAAAAAAAAAATTATACTGACCCTCCCAGATATATCTTTCTACTGAGCTTCCATAATACTTTGCACATCTTCAACTTTATAATAGATATTTGGATATCTTTTCCCTCCCTATGCGTTTATATACTCCTTCAGCAGAAGTGTTCCTAAGTCATATTTATTTCACTCAAAGTATCTGGCAGAATAAAGTGAACAGAGAGGACACAAAATATATGTAAACTCACCTGTCCTTTGGTGAAAAGGATTGCCACAAGGAGAAAATGAGAGAAATGTTGAAAGTGAACCTCCTTTACTTTTGACTTACCGTCTTTATTCTGCAATGTTGTCATCGTTCAGCTCAGAAACTACACTTTTTTGCCTCTGTTAGAAAAAAGAAATCAACAGCTATGACTCTGATTAAACATGATTTTAAACTTTCTTCTCTCCCTGTCTTCCTGGGCTCAGAATCCTTTTGCCTGTGACCCCTGAACTACACTTCTTCCTCTTTGACTACACGTCTACCTCCTCAGCAGTGTGAATCACCTGCCAGGAAGTTATGAGATCTACGCTTTTAAAAACTGGCAACAATCCTTTGTATTTTAAATGCCTTGAACCATGTACAACATAAGGCAGGCACTCATGAGTAGGTGAAAATGGTAGTGGTAGTATCAGAAGCACAGGGAATAGTAGTAGAGCAGTGGTACTGGAGTATGAACAACCCTGGGAGTTAGAGTGGAAATTTTCCTCACAGGGATATCTCATTTCACGAGGTTCTCCTAAATACTTAGAAAACAAATCTGGTAATTCTCTTACCTGATTCAGAGGTCCCTATGCATAGAGAACCCCCTTTTTAACATCATCATGATGCTTATTTTTCCCTTTTCTTAGATTCTCAGTTCAATAAATTTTTCCAATATACTGGATTCTACCTATCTCTAATCATAGTTCAGAAATATCTGGTAACCACCAGAGGGCCCCAGAGAATTTAGTACCTTCTACTTTATTTTTCTAACTTAGAACCTAATAATGACAAATTAGTTCCTTCTTTGACATTCAGGGTTCATCTTCAGCAATCCATTCGCACATGTTCTACGCTACATCAAGATGCTTCGTTATTACTACGGATATTGTGACTATTGGTCATGGCTAACACTTGCTGAGCACTGACTACATCCTTTACCTTTTATGTATCATTCCACTTAATTATCACAACAAATCCATGACATAGGTAACAATTTACACTTGGAGAAACTGAGGTTTAAAGAGATTCTAAAATACTAAGTCACTGATGATAAGTAGTAAAACTAGGATTAGAACCTGACGTCAAAGTTTGTGCTAAAAACTGTGCTATGCTACATCCTAACTGTCTAATTCAGTGATTCACCACTGTTTTACCATCACAGCACAGAGAAAGCATACAGTAAAACTACATACTGAAATACAGAAAATGAGGCCAGGCAAGGTAGCTCTCACCTGTAATCCCAGTGCTTCAGGAGGCCAAGGCAGGAGGACTGCTTGAGCTCAGGAGTTCAACCCCAGCCTGGGCAAAATAGTGAGCGCTCGTCTACCAAAAAAAAAAAAAATTAGCCAGGTATGATGATACACACCTGTAGTCCCAGCTACTCAGGAGACTGATCCGGGAGGATCACTATAGAGTCCAGGAGGGCAACGCAGCAGTGAGCCAGGATCATGCCACAGAACTCATCCCCCAAAGAAGATATTTCCAGGTACTCTGGGGTAAAAAGACCAGGATGCTCACAGCCACAAACACCTGGAGAGTCACACCAAAGGCTGAAGAAACCAGTGTCGCCAGGCTACTATAAGCCATTTGTAGCCCACTGATGTACCAAGACTCATGCAGGGACATCTGATTTACATTTTCCCATTGATATCATTTCTACTCAGCTATTACAAAAAAACTGCATTTTGTTTCATCAACCTAAACTTCTAATAGTCCTTCTGCCCAGTTTTCTTTAGGCCTAGAGCATATATGTCATTCTTATTTTTGTAACAATTATACTAAAGGCTCTGGAAAGGTCTTTAGAAGCCGTAAGGTCCCATCTCTTCTATCTACAGATGACAAAATATGCTAGGAGAGACTAAGCGGCTTGCCCAAAGCCTCAGTGTTAATACTTCATCAAGCTTAGATGAACCCAGGACTTTTGCCTGTAAATTCTACTAATAACACACCTATTCTACGTAGTACTCGTTTTGGGCTGTTGGGTTCGAGCACTCTGAAGGCCTTGCAACCGAAAATCATTCTGTCAGCTCTGCTCTCTCCCAGCATAGAGAGACCCAAAAGCAGCTGAATCCTTTGGCTCATATACACTTTCCTTTAAAGGATCTGAAAATTTTAAGGAGCTTAAATGGCCAAATTTGTTCAAGATGTAGGGTTCCTCTTTCTAGATCACAAAATGAACTCAAAGAGTATTGGGGGCTTGTGGCCACAGCATGGCTGAATATAAAATATTTTAAAATTACTCTTTGATATTTTTCTGTTCCTTTTCTTCCATAAATGTGAATAATTTAGATGTGCGGGTCTAAAGCAACTACCTTTCCTTTATATATATACTTTTTTGTCTTTTTGAATCAGAGTCATATTCCATCGAGCCTTCTGCCTCAGCCTTCCAAGTAGCTGGAACTGCAGGCATGCGCTGCCACACCCGCTAATTTTTTTTACTTATTGTAGAGATGAGGTCTCACCCAGGCTGGTCTTGAACCCATGAGCTCAGATAATCCTCTCACCTGTGCTTCCCAAAGTGCTGGGATTACAAGTGTGAACCACCACATCCAGCTACTTTTCCTTTATATTAAGGAGCACATTTTCTCACCATTTCCATCTTAACTCATCACCACTAACCCTCAATATATTTGCTCCAGGAAAAAAAAAAGGCAAATGAGAATTTGGAGGAGAAACACTGAAGCAGATTTGTCTCCTTTAATATAATCCTAAATAGAAGATAGGAACTGAATTAAAATAGGCTACAAAAGGAATATTAATTTGACCACAAATTACAAGCATACTACAGAATTCCAAAAAATTTCATGAAAAGTCCCTGTGACGGTAGTCTAGATTACAAGAACTATACTAAGTGAGAAAATCAAAGTGAAAATTAGTGTTTCAGATGACAATATTTGGCTTTTAAAATATATGTCTAGCCTGAATGGACATATTTGTATAGCTAACCCTTAACTGTACCCCACAATATCATTTTAAAAAATTGATTAAAATTAAAAAAAATTAAAATAAAAACAAATAAAATAGAATAAAATATATGTCTACATAGTATTTTGTATATCCATAAATTATCTCAGGAAGAATATACAAGAAACTGATCAAAATGCCTCTGGGGGGTAGAACTGGGTGGACAGGGGCGGAAGGAAGTATTTCAATGTACTCCCTTGTGTATCTGTGGCACGTAAATATTACCACTTCAAAACATATGTTTTTATTTTAAATTCTTTAATTGAGAGTATTTTGACCAACCAAAAAAAACCAAACTTTTCTAATATTTACATTCAAATCCTTAGCTAAAGCTATATGAATCTTCCTAGGCCAAAGTGTGTTTCTGAAGCCCCAAGGAACTGGATGGAATTGTGGATCATTGTTGAGTTAATAAGATGTGATAAGTCCATCAACAGTGATGTAAAGTGTAATATGCATACTCTAAGGTGGGAATGCGATAAAGAACTTTACTTTTAAATAAAAGTTCTAACCTAATCAGTAAAGAAGGAAAAACCAGGAAGTCTCTTTTTGATAACCCAAATTGCTGCGCCTCTGCTTCAGATGAATTACTACTGTCTTCCACAATAACAAGTATTGGAAGTTGGTTCAGAGGGAGAAAGAAAAATACAGACAATAAATATATAAAATGAGCCGGGCACAGTGGCTCAGCCTGTAATCCTGAACTTTGGGAGGCTGAGGAGAGTGGATTGCCTGAGCCCGCAGGTTCGAGACCTGCCTGGGCAACTTGATGAGACCACATCTCTACAATATATCAAAAAATTAGCCGGGCGTGATAGCATGCACCTGTAGTTCCAGCTACTTGGAAGGCTGAGGCGGAAGTATCGCCAGAGCCCAGCAGGTCGAGGCTGCAGTGGCCGGGAGTGTGCCACTGTGCTCCAGCCTGGACAACAGAATGAGACTCCAACCCAAAAACAAACAAACAAATAAATATATATATAAAATGACACCATCTTTCTTCTGTTCAGCCACTAACAAAATGATCAGGAATAACATTTTCTTTTCTTACCTGAACTGATAAGTGTAGGGGAGGCACCCAAAGGATTTAAGTAAGAAAAGTAAGGCGGGGCACAGTGGCTCATGCCTGTAATCTCAGCACTTTGAGACGCAGAGTCGAGAGGATGACCCGAGCCCAGGGGTTCAAGACCAGCCCCAGCAACTTGAAAAGACCTCATCTCTACAATAAACCTAAAAATTAGCCGGCTGTAGTATTGCACACCTGTGGTTCCAGCTACTTGGAAGGCTGAGGCGGAAGCATCGCCTGGCCCTAGCAGGTCGAGGCTGCAGTGGCTCTGAGCTGACACCGCACTCCAGCCTGGGAGACAGTGAGACCCCGCCTCAAAATAAGTGAATGAATGAATGAATAAAGGAAATCAAGGGAAGGTGAATGAGCATCCCCAAAAATTTCACTTAGAACACTAAAAACCACATTCATTTTGAGATGACATCATCTAGCCTAGCAGTTCTCAAACTGCGGCACAAAACCTCCCAGGGGGGCCGTCCCTTTTCCAACTATATGCCTGTTATTCCCAAGTACGTAAATATTTTAAATTCTTCTCAACTAGCCGGCTCGGTGGCTCAGCCTGTCATCCCGCGCCTTTGGGAGGCTGAGGTGAGTGGATGGCCTGAGCCCGCGGGTTCGAGACCCGCCTGGGCAGCCAGAACTCATCTCTACCATAAATCAAAAATCAGCCGGGCGTGGTAGCGCGCGCCTGTAGTTCCAACTACTCGGAAGGCGGAGGCGGAAGGATCGCCAGAGCCCGGCAGGTCGAGGCTGCGGTGGCCGGGAGCGGCCGCTGCACTCCAGGCTGGGCGACGGAGACTCCAATTCAAAAAAAGAAAAAAAATAAAGTTACAGAGGCTTGATGGTTTCAAAGGAATAAACATTTCTCAACTGCTCGAGATAGCTCAGAAGGTTTTTAGTAACCGAAATGCTGAGAAACAGAAACAGGAAGACAAGAAAATGGACAGAGCAGCAAAACGGCAAACAAAAGGATTCGTTGCTGCTATCCAGGTCTCCCAACCTGGCTTGAGGCCAGCACGTAAAACAAAAAGAGAAACTAAAAAAGGACAAAAGAGGCCGGGCTCGGTGGCTCAGCCTGTCGTCCCGCGCCTTTGGGAGGCTGAGGTGAGGGGATGGCCTGAGCTCGCGGGTTCGAGACCCGCCTGGGCAGCGAGACCTCATCTCGACAACAAATCAAAAAATCAGCCGCGCGTGGCAGCGCGCGCCTGTAGTTCCGGCCACTCGGAAGGCTGAGGCGGAAGGATCGTCGGAGCCGGCGGGTCGAGGCCGCGGGGGCCGGGAGCGGCCGCTGACTCCAGTCAGGGCCACGGAGTGAGACGCCAACTCACACACACAAAAAAGATGCCGTGGAAAGCCACCTGATTCGCGTCAGGCGTTCACGTCCAAGAGCACGGGGGCTTTCCTGCCAGTTGTCCCGGCTCGCTTCCTTCCCGCCCCTCCCACCTCCCCGCGGCTGCGCGCGCGAGTCCGGCGCGCCCGACCGGCCACTTTTCACGCGAAAAGAGACTCCGCCATCCTCCCGCCCACCGCGGACCGCCCCGTCCCGCCCTCGCACCGAGGCCCCTCGGCGCGGAGAGCAGACGGAGGGCACAGGCCGCCTCGTCCTTTCGGGGCCCGCGGCGCCCGCCCGCCCGCCGCGTCTCCACACGTGGCCCGACGGGGCGCCGAGCGCGCCCTGGAGACCCCGGGCGAGACCTCCGGGGGGCCTCCGCGCTCCCCCCTGCCCTCGCCCAGGCCCTTCCGGGGGGACAGCGGTCACGCCCGGGTGCCGCAGGGCCGAAGGCCTCGACGCCCGCGTCCGTGAAGCACCGGCTGCCCGCCCGAGGCGAAGTTGCTTTCGTGTGGGGGATGAGCCGCAGGGTCGGGACGCGGAGGCGGGGAGGAAGGGGAGCGCGGGTCGCCGGAAGCGAAGGCGTCTCCTCGGGCCACAGGTGCCGGGCCTGGCCGAGCCTACCACCTCCATCCGCGCCCAGCGAGGCGCCAGCTACCTTCGGGCGCAAGCACGGCCTCCAGGCGAGGGGCGGAGGCGGCTGCGGCGACACCTCCGCGAGCCCTCAAAGCTCGGCCCGCTTTTCCCGCCACCCAGAAGAGGCACGAGGGCGCGCACCAGCTCCGCCCCCCCGGCGGCGTGCTCCAGGGGCCCAGGCGCATGCGCGGAGGCACACCGCCTCCGCGCCTGCGCAGCCGAGGCCGCGCCGCCATCTTCCCACCGGCGGTCCCGGGAGAACTGCGAGTCCCACATTGCTCGTTGGCTTCGCCCTTTTAGGCGGCGGCGCTTGGTTATCCCTGAAGCCCGTCTTCCTGTTCAGCGACTTCTCTCTCTGTCCCCGCCTGCCTGCTCCTTCCTCTCTTCGCTCCCGGATTCCTCCTCTTCCTTCTGGCGCCCTCACTCCGCCGTTCATAGTTCCTTGGCGACTGCCCCTTCCCTGCTAAGCACGCGGTGGGCAGGGAGCCCGGGCCGCCCATCACCCCGGGGACACGGCGCGGCGTCGCTTCCTTCCCCACTGGCCGCGGCTGGGGGGCCCCGAGCCACCGACCGCCCCTCCCCGCCCACACCGGCTCGTCTCTAAGGCGGCGCGAAGCCGCGGCGCGCGTCGGGAAGGCCGGCGAGCCCGGGCCGGGGGGCTCGCGCGCAGGCGTCGGGGGCGGGCGGAGGCGGAGAGGAAGGCGTGGTGTCGCGTCCCCGGGCGAGCGCGACTGGGGGAGGCGGAAGAGCGAGAGGACGACTCGGCCGTCTCCGGGGAAGGGGAAGTTGGGCTCTCGTAGTCCTTGTTTCTTTTCCATCCCATCAGAACATACTTTCGAGGGGGCGAGCTAAAGTGACCTGTCGCACTGCACTGGGGACAGTCCGCAGGAAGACGGTCGGTACGCTTGGCTCCCTCCCTCCCTCTGCCTCGAGGCGCGCCCCTCCGCCCCCTCGAAGCCCTTCTAAGGAGGTGGGCCACGGGGGAGGGGTGCTCCCAGCCGCTCGTGAATAATTCATGAGCCCCGCCCTCTCCGCGGGGAAGCCCCGCCCCCGGGCCGTGCGGACGCACGCTGCGCTCGCCAAAGCTGAGGAAGCGACGTAGCAGTTCCCGCCCCCGGGGCGGGGGCGGGGCGTCAGCTCCAGCACGTGCTGCATCTACCCGCGCAAGCCCAGAAGGGTGTGCGCAGGCGCTGCCCGCTAGGGGGAGGAGGGAGGCGGGGTAGGGAGGCTGTTGGGTGTAGAGCCGGGCGGAGACCGCCAGACTCATTCCTCAGGAGCAAGGGTCGGGTGTCAAGGAGACCTTTTCACGCCAGCTCCCGTCCCCCGCCTGCGGAGGGTGGGATTGCGCGGCCGAGACAAAGGATATCAGTAGGGCCGGACCTAGCTGCGAAGGGAAGTAGGGTGCCAGTCTGGGGGGTGGGCTTCTGGGGGTGCAGAGGGGCTTAGATTTAAACTCCCGGAGCCGTTAAGTTGGTTCGCACTCCGGTGCGCGCGCAGCCGGGGTGGCGGCGGAGTGCGCATGCGGGGTTCCGGCGCCCGGGGAACGCGCTCCAGCCGCGCGCGCTCGCGGCGGGGTGGTGGTGATCGGGGAGGAAAGGGCCGGCGCACGCGCGGCTGACTCCTCGAGTTGTTCGGGTCTCGCGGGCATCTTGTTTTGGTCTCGCGGGCGAGTGGGGCGCGCGTCGGGGAGGAGGCGCTTGGGGCGAGCCGAGCCGAGCTGCGCGCGCACTCGGGGAAGGGGGAAGGGAGCAGGGTCCGGGGCGGGGGGCCGAGCCCCCGATCCCCGATCCCCCTCGCTGCCCCGGCCGGGACGGAGTGAGGGGAGGAAATGATCGAGATGGCGGCGGAGAAGGAGCCGTTTCTGGTGCCGGCCCCGCCGCCGCCGCTCAAAGACGAGTCGGGCGGAGGGGGCGGCCCCACGGGGCCGCCGCACCGAGAGGCCGCCTCCGGGGAGCTCCGCGGCGGGCCGGAGCGCGGGCCGGGCCGGAGCGCGCGGGCCGCGGGGGCGCGGGCCTCCGGGGCCGGCCGGGAGAGCCCCGGGGCCGCACCTGCGCCGCGGGGCGGCCCCCAGGCGGAGGCGCAGGGGGAGGCCCGCTGGCCGGAGCCCCACGGGCGGGCCGCTCCTCCGGACGTGGGGGAGGAGCGCCGGGGAGGGGGCGGGGCCGAGCTGGGCCCCCCCGCCCCGCCTCGACCCCGCAACGGCTATCAGCCCCACCGGCCCCCCGGGGGGGGCGGGGGCGGGGGCAAGAGGAGGAATAGCTGCAACGTCGGGGGGGGGCGGGGGCGGGGGCGGGGGCTTCAAACATCCGGCCTTCAAGAGGCGCAGGCGGGTCAACTCGGACTGTGACTCCGTGCTGCCCTCCAACTTCCTCCTGGGGGGCAACATCTTTGATCCGCTGAACCTGAACAGCCTCCTGGACGAGGAAGTGAGCCGCGCACTCAATGCGGAGACCCCTAAGTCCTCCCCCCTTCCGGCCAAAGGGCGAGACCCGGTGGAGATCCTCATCCCCAAAGATATCACTGACCCGCTCAGTCTCAACACTTGCACTGACGAGGCCCAAGTAGTCCTGGCCTCGCCTCTCAAGACGGGTCGGAAGCGCCACAGACACCGGGGACAGCACCACCAGCAGCAGCAGGCGGCCGGGGGCGGCGACGGCCTCTCCGTGCTGCCCGCAGCCCCCCTCACGCCCTCGCTCCAGGGGGAGGGCGCCGCGCAGGCGCCGCGGCCCCGGGGCCAGGGCCGCGATGCCCCCCAGCCCTATGAACTCAACACGGCCATCAACTGCAGGGACGAGGTCGTGTCTCCCCTTCCATCCGCCCTGCAGGGCCCCTCGGGCTCCCTGGCTGCCCCTCCGGCGGCCTCGGTGACCTCTGCGCCCCCGTCTTCCTCCTCGCGACATCGCAAACGGCGCAGGACTTCCAGCAAGTCGGAGGCAGGGGCGAGGGGGGGAGGCCAGGGTTCCAAGGAGAAGGGCCGCGGGAGTGGGGGCGGCCGCCACCACCCCCACCACCCGCCCCCGGCGTCAGGCTTCAAAAAGCAGCAGCGCAAGTTCCAATATGGGAATTACTGCAAGTACTATGGGTACCGCAATCCCTCCTGTGAGGACGGGCGCCTTCGGGTGTTGAAGCCGGAGTGGTTTCGGGGCCGGGACGTTCTCGACCTGGGCTGCAACGTGGGCCACTTGACCCTGAGCATCGCCTGCAAGTGGGGCCCGTCCCGGATGGTGGGCCTGGACATCGATGCCCGGCTCATCCACTCGGCGCGCCAAAACATCCGACACTACCTGTCCCAGGAGCTGCGCCTCCCGCCCCAGACTGCTGGGGGGGACCCAGGGGCCGCGGGCGAGGAAGGAGCCAGCACCGTCCGAAAGAGGAGTTCCTTTCCAGCCTCGCTGACAGCCAGCCGGGGTCCCATCGCCGCACCCCAAGTGCCATTGGATGGAGCGGACACATCAGTCTTCCCCTACAATGTTGTCTTCGTCACGGTAAGGGGGGGCCAGAGACTCTCAGAAGAGGAAATTAAGTGGGCATGTGGTGGCAGGGAAGGTTATGACCCAGAGGGATTTCCATGCATTCATTCCTCACTAGCAGAACCAGTTTCTCAAGAAAAGGGGTGGATTGACAAGTGAGAGCCTCCGCTGGGCGCGTCTCCCCTTCTGTGACCTGGATAGATGGGGTCTCTACCTTGGGACTTTAACCCCAGAGTCCTTTCTCATGGCTGCCAGGATCTCTTTTCCCAAGATGGAGGCTGACTCCTTGCCCTGTTCCTGGCCTGGACCGTAATTGCGCCCAGTGTGCTTTCTCTTGAAGGCTGCTCCTGCTAGGGTATTTGGTCCTGGCAGAGTCTTGTCCTCAAACGTATTAGAGGAGCATGAGAGGCTGGGTGTGGTGGCTCAGACCTGTAACCCCAGCACTTTGTGAGGCCGAGGCGAAAGGGTTTGCCTGAGCCCAGGGGTTCAAGACCAGCCTGGGCAGCTTGGTAAGACCTCATCTGTACAATAACTAAAAAAAAAGCTGGGCCTGGTGACGCACGCCTGGAGTTCCAGCAACTTGGAAGGCTGAGGTGGAAGGATGGCCTGAGCCCAGCAGGTCGAGGCTGCAGTGGCTGTGAGCATGCCACTACACTACAGCCTAGGTGACAGTGAGACTCTGACTCAAAAAAAAAAGCATGAGAGGTGAGGGGCTGACATGGAATGTCTTAGGAGGAGGGAGAGACTTGAGTCATGGCAGATTAATATGTAGATTTCAGTCCTGGGGGTCTTGTTTGCATCACTGCTTTTGTTTCCCTAAACAGAGTTCACTGAAGAGTGTCAGTAGTCAGGAACCCAAGTGGCTTGACTAGGTCATTTCCATGTTGACTAGGTAGTGGGAGAGGGAAGAGTCAGAGACTTGCGGAGAGGGGGGACTGCCATGCCCCACAGAGTGTCTGCCCCTCGGCTGCACACGGCTCCCCATAAAATGCCCCAGAGGGCGTCCGCCGAAATGTTCGGCAGTGTGTTGGGTTACACCTGAAGAAGGGCTTTCCAGAGGATGGTGATGAGTTTACCATCTAGAAAAGGGTTCCTGAGGGATGTGGTTCATTTCTCTCAGATAAAGAATCAGCCTGAAACTTTGCCAGCCCCAGGAGAGGGGACGGAACCACGCAGGTTCGCCTTTGAAACCTGGGCTAGTAACCCTGGCATAACATCGATTCATCCCACTTCATTTGTGGGTGGGAATCGGCACAGGATAGGGTCTTAGGGGAGCCCCAGCTCAGCCGAGCTGGGGGGCAGTTTGCTCCATTTGAGATGACCTAGGCTTCCTTTTGGTGCTTGTTTGGTTTACCACCAGCAGGCAGCAGAGGCAGTTTGGGTCTGAGCGGAATGTGACCACAGGCTAAAGTGAGGCTGCAGGACGGTGTGTCAGTGCCGGCTGAGTGGACTGAGGGCAGGGCTCTCACAACCCCTCCGCTGACCTCACCCCAACTCTTGCCCTTAGGGTAACTACGTGCTGGACCGAGAAGAGCTGGTGGAGGCCCAAACGCCCGAGTACGATGTGGTGCTCTGCCTCAGCCTTACCAAGTGGGTGCATCTGAACTGGGGAGACGAGGGGCTGAAGCGCATGTTTCGCCGGATCTACCGACACCTGCGCCCTGGAGGCATCCTCGTCTTAGAGCCCCAGCCCTGGTCATCCTATGGCAAGAGAAAGACTCTCACAGTGAGTTGGGTTTTGGTGGAAATGGAGATGATCCCTTTTTTGGTTGAAGCAAGAAAAGCCCGAAGGAAGCAGGAAGAGGGCTTTCTGATCAATGTGAAAAGGTCCCCTGGGTGGGCATCCGTTGGCCAGGGGAGGAGGCAAGCTTACGTGGCCCTTTGCCTTTCCTCCCAGGAAACAATCTACAAGAACTACTACCGAATCCAGCTGAAGCCAGAGCAGTTCAGCTCCTACCTGACATCCCCAGAAGTGGGCTTCTCCAGTTACGAGCTTGTGGCCACACCCCACAACACCTCTAAAGGTAAGTCTGGCTTGTTTTGTGGGGGGAGGTTGGCTGAGAGGGTGCAGACTCCGTGGAGTCCTAAGGTCCTGCCAACTCCTCCTGATTGCCCGCTGTCTCCACAGGCTTCCAGCGTCCTGTGTACCTGTTCCACAAAGCCCGTTCTCCCAGCCACTAAGTGGTCGCCTGAACAGAAAGTATGAGGAGGCTGCCTTCGCTGCTCCTGAGGCCCTGGGGGAAGGGGAAAGCATCCCAAGATCTTTCCTCTCTGACTCCAAAGAGTTTCTTTTCTCGGATCTGCAAAGAAGCGTTTCTTATGTTGCTGCCCAGCCTCTTCCCTGTACCTCTGGCACCTAAGCAGATCCAGCTGTGCTGGAGCTACCATCATCTTCCTCTCCCCCAGCCTGCTGAGCTGGATGGCATGGACTGTTTGCTGACCTTTTGTTCTCCTAGGGCATAGGGAGCGGGTGTCAAATGATCTAGCCCTTTCCTCCTGTTCTTCCAAGGAGAGAGATTCCCACTTCTCCTCAGCTTTTGTCCCTAGCTGCATCTCAGTGGACCACGGACAGATGGACTGAGGGCTAGAGGGGGAAGCTTGGCAGGGAGGCACGCAGGTACTGTGAAAATCCTTCCCTTCGCTGTCCCCCAGCGGGAGAGGGGGCTGGGTTTTCGATGTGAGAACAGCACAATAAACTTGATGTCTAGGGCAGTGGCCCCCACATCTGTGTCTGGTACTTTTTAGCTGATGGGGAAGGGATGGCACTTCCCAGTAGAACCTGTACTTTCTCTCAGCTCGCGCCAGTCTCAAGGAAGAGGACTGGCTTTTCAGGGGTTGAGAAGATTGTGCTAGTCAAAATCTACATGCAAGCATGCAAAAACCTAGTTGGGAAAAGGGGTGTAATGCAAATCTTGATGAAACTTGAAGACTCCATCCCCCCTCCCCCCAAAAAAAACCCCGTTGATGGTTTTTTGGTGGGGGAGCTTTGGGCAGAAAGTTAACTTTGTAAGAGTTAACAGTGGAGGGTGAAAAAAAAAAAGGACTTTAGCCCAGAGCCATCCAAATGCGCTAAGGCTGACAAACCCCCTTTTTTGTGTTGTGGACTCAGACCTACAGGCAATTAAGGTGAAGCTCTTCAGTGGCTTGTCAAGTGTCACTGGAGCTTTGAACATCCTTTCAACAAATGCCGAGTACTCTTGAGCCAGGCACAAACAAGAGGGACAAGGCCTTTAAAGGCAAAAAGCAAGGAGATAATTTCAGTAACTCGGGGCAAGCAGCTGCCTTGTGGGCTCCAAGAGACAGGTAACCAGGGAAGGCTTCTGACGCGTGGCGGGCTGAGATCTGCGCTTTAAGCGATCAGAAGTCAGTGGCGCAAAGGAACAGGTGTGGCATCAAAAACGGGTGGTGGCCACGACCAGAGGCAGGGAGAGGCAGGGAGGCCGGGGAGGGCAGCGTCTCCGAAGCCCTCTCCCGGCACTGGTTTCCACCCGCCGTGAGTTCCTGAAAAGGAGCTCCAGAACTCGACTTCCAACCCGAGGCGGAGGGGCTCGAGCGAGTCTCGTTCGCCAGCAAAGCCACTTTATTCGGAGAAGGCCTCAACACGCGGACGCCGCGAGGCCTAGGCTTCCCACCGCCGCAGCGTGCGGTGCATGAGGAAGGCGTCCTCCGAGGGGCGCGCGCGGAGCTGCAGGCGGAGGGGCGGCAGGCCGTCCAGGGCCAGGTGCGGCGACTCGTGGCGCAGGGTCTCCGGGTCGCACAGGACGGTCATGTCCGGCCCCGGCGCGGGCGGCTCCTGTCGGGGCGGGGCCAGAGGCAGGGTCAGGCCCCGGACGCGCGGGCCGCGGGCCCCGGGGAGCGCCCGGGCCGGCTTCACCTTCGCGGGCGGCGCGCGGGCCTGCGGCGGCAGGAGGGCCAGCTTCTCCTTCAGCGCGGCGTCCAGCACCTGCTCCCCCGGCACCTGCAGGCTCACCAGGTCCCGGAAGAGGCGCCGGGAGCGCGGCACGTTCAGCCCTGCGACGGCGGGGCGCGGTGAGCGGCGCCTCCCCCCGCGCGGCCGCCCGCCCCGCCGCCCGGCGCCCGCTCACCCGCGGACACGCGCCCCTCCAGGCCCCAGCGCGTCCGGAGCGACGTCCGCAGCTGCTCGTCCGCGGCCTTCGCGGCGTCGAACGGGCCCCCAGCCGCGGCCCGCGCGGCCCGCAGCGCGAGGCTCAGGGCCAGGCTGCTCTGCCGCGAGGGCACCTCCAGCTCCCGCGGCGCCGCGGGCTCGGCGGCCGCGGCGGGCGGCGCCAGGCGGAACCGGACCTGGGGGCGGACAGCGGGGTCGTGAGGCCGCGCGCGGGGCCTCGGCGCGCCGGGCCAGGCCGCCCCCGGCTCGCCCGCCGGCTCACCTGCCGCCCCGCCCGCCGCGCCCGCCGCCCGGGACTGCCGCTCCGCGGCTCGGGGCTCCCGGGCGGCGGGCTCGGGCTCAGGCTCAGGTCCAGGCCGGGCTCGGGCGCGGGGGCGCGGGGCGCGGGGGCGCGGGGCTCCGGAGGCGGCCCGGGGGCCCCCACGGCCTCCTCCCCTTCCGCCGACGGCAGCCCCGACGCCCCACAGGCCATCGCCTCGGAGGTGCCGGGGGCGTGCGGGGAGCGGGCTCGCGGGCGGGCTGGGGGTCTGGGGACGCGGCCCCGCCGCCGCCGCCGCCTCCTCTCCCCGCCCCTCCCGGACGCCGCCGCCGCCGCCGCCGCCGCCGGAAGCCGTTAGCCCTCACCCTCGAGGGTGGAGGCCACACCCCCGCCCCAGCCATTGGCGCGTCCTAGCGTCATTTCCCTTGCTCCGCCCCCGGCTTCCCGGCGGGGATCCAACGGCCCCGCCTTGGCTCCGCCCCTGAGCCGAGTGGTGTCCGGGCGGCCGCCGGTGGAAACCTACGGGTCCCCACCAGGACCACTTCTCTTGCGGAAGCCGGCTGCGGCGCGCTGGGCCGGCAGGCCCTTCGCCTGGCTGGTGCCGGGCTGCCGAGGGCGTCTGTCCTCCCTTTTGGAGCGCCAGAGGGGCGGCTTTAGCGACGCGATCCAGAGTCCCGGCGTCTAGACCTTCCCGCCTGGTGCCTCCACGGCCTTTCCGGGAACTCCGTCGCCTCCGAACCGGACCGGAGCTGGTCTGTGTGGATGGGGGAGGGCCCCCGCCCCCCGCCCGCCGTCCCTCGTGCAACTCACCCACCCTCGCAGCCTTGGGTGACTTTTATTTTTCCCTCTAGAGTTTTCTAAAGTGCTCGTCTGTACGAAGGCAGACGTCTCTATTCTGGATGCTTTTTTCTGGATTTATCCTGGGCCCCGACTTCTTAGGGGAGGGGAAGACGCCTGGCTGGACCTTGGGCTGCGGAACCGGAGATCGGAGAGCGGAGCTCCCGCCTGATGCCTGTGTTGCTCGGGGCGGGTCCCCTGGGTTCTGTCTCTGTTTATTCTTGCGTAAAATGTAGCAAGTTGGCTTCAGAAATCTTGAAGCTCTCCCAGAAGAGATTGACGCTCGGCCGACATGCATGATGGTGTGCCACTTGGCATGCGGAGAGTTTTCATGCACATCGTTGACTTCATCTTTCCAGGAAGTGTTGCAGAAGCTCAAGTGGAATGGACATCGTGGCCCGCATCTTACAAAAAGGTTTTTTTGAGGTTTTTTTTTGAGTTGGAGTCTCACTCTGTCGCCCAGACTGGAGCGCAGTGGCCGCTCCCGGCCACCGCAGCCTCGACCCGCTGGGCCCCGGCGATCCTTCCGCCTCAGCCTTCCAAGTAGCTGGAACTACAGGCGCGCGCTACCGCGCCCGGCTAATTTTTATTTTTATTGTAGAGATGAGGTCTCGCCGAGTTGCCCAGGCGGGTCTCGAACCCGCAGGCTCAGGCAACCCACTCACCTCAGCCTCCCAAAGGTGCGGGATTACAGGCTGAGCCACCGAGCCCGGCTTAAACTATTTTCAATTGTTTATTTTTATTTATTTATTTGAGTTGGAGTCTCTGTCGCCCAGGTCGAAGTGCAGTGGCACGCTCACAGCCACTGCGACCTCGACCTGCTGGGCTCCCGCGATCCTTCCACCTCAGCCTTCCAAGTAGTCGGAACTACAGGTGGGCACCACCATGCCCTGCTAATTGTTGGATTTATTGTAGAGATGAGGTCTTGTCAAGTTGCCCAGGCTGGTCTTGAACCCGTGGTCTCAGGCAATCCTCTCACCTCAGCCTCCACAAACTGCTGGATTATAGGCACAAGCCACCGCGCCCTGCCTTTTTTACAATTTTTAATGGTGACATATGGAGAAGGAAAGTATAGTGAAGGGAAAAGAGGCTACGTGTCTCGGAATATACTTTATTTTGTGTATTTGACTTCAGAACTTTATTTTACATGACCATATGAGAAAATTAACTTAATTCAAGTTTTTGGGGAGTCAGAATCTCACTCTGTCACCCAGGTTGAAGTGCAGTGGCACGATCTTGGCCACTGCCACCTTATCCCGCTGGGCTCTGGCGATCCTTCCGCCTCAGCCTCCCAAGTAGCTAGGACTACAGGCTAAAAATTCAATTTTTTTTTTTTTTTTTTTTTAGTTGGCGTCTCACTCTGTCACCTAGACCAAAGTGCAGTAGCACGCTGCTGGCCACCGCAGCCTCGACCTGCTGGGCTCCGGCGATCCTTTCGCCTCAGCCTTCCAAATAGCTGGAACTACAGGTGTGCGCTACCACGCCCGGCTAATTTTTTGATTTATTGTAGAGATGAGGTTTCGCCAAGTTGCCCACACAGGTCTCAAACCTGTGGGCTCAGGCAATCCACTCACCTCAGCCTCCCAAAGCGCTAGATTACAGGCTGAGCCACCGAGCCCTGCATTAAATATTCAATTTTTAAAAGTTGAAAGGAAAAGGAAACAAATGAATTTAAATGTGTATCTAGATGGTGATATAACTACATGGCAGGTAACTTTTTTTTTTTGTTTGTTTGGAGTCAGAGTCATTCAGTTGCCAAGGCTGGAGTGCAGTCACAGCTCACAGCTACTGCAGCCTTGACCTGCTGGGTTCAGGTGATCCTTCCACCTCTGCCTTCCAAGTAGATAGAACTACAAGTGTGTGCCACCACACGGCTATTTTAAAAATCTATTGTAGAGATGAGGTCTTCTATTTCTACATTTCTGTCAATTCTAAAATGCTATAGGAATGGAACCACACAACAGGTCACTTTTGAGACTGGCTTTTTTTGCTCAGCATAATTACTTGGCAGTTTATCCGAGTTGTGCATAAAAACAGTTTGTTCTTTTTTTTCTTTGAGTTGGGGTCTCATTCTGTCATCTGGGTAGAGTGCAGGGGCACAATCACAGCTCATTGCAGCCTCAACTTCGCGTTGTCTGGGCTTGTCTCAAAACCCTGGGTTCAGGCAATCATCTCACCTCCACCTTACAAAGTGCTGGGATTACAGGCATTATGCCCAGTACTGAAATGACTTAAAGTAATTTGGCCGGGCTTGGTGGCTCAACCTGTAATCCCGCGCCTTTGGGAGGCTGAGGTGAGTGAATTGCCTGAGCCCGCGGGTTCGAAACCCGCCTGGGCAGCGAAACCTTATCTCTACAATAAATCAAAAAATCAGCCGGGCATGGTAGCGCATGCCTGTAATTCCGGCTACTTAGAAGGCTGAGGCAGAAAGATCACCGAGCCCAGCAGATCGAGGCTGCGGTGGCCGGGAGCGGCCACTGCACTCCAGTCTGGGCGACAGAGTAAGACTCCAGCTCAAAAAAAAAAACACAGTAATTTGTACATCCCTGAGATCTATCCTAAGGACAAAAGTAACACCTTTTTTTTAACTGCCAAACAAATCTTAAATTGTTGTTAATAGTCTTATTATTGGGAATAGGTGAAAATGTGTGGGATAAAACATAATCATGTTGACGTTATCAGAACTGGAATTTTGGTATAGAAGATGTAGGAGATACAGACATAAAACCAATAATATTATGTAAAAGCCCTGCAGTCTTGAATTGGGATAGGAAGTATCTATGAATTCATGGTGTATTTTAAATTAAAAAGTATCTGTATGCAGCCGAGCACGGTGGCTCACGCCTATAATCCCAGCACTTAGGGAGGCCGAGGTGAGAGGATTGCCTGAGCCCATGGGCTCAAGACCAGCCTGGGCAACTTGGTGAGACCTCATCTCTACAATAAACCAAAAAATTAGCCAGGCATGGAGACACGTGCCTGTGGTTCCAACTACTTGGAAACCTGAAGTGGAAGAATCACCTGAGCCCAGCAGGTTGAGGCTGTGGTGGCCATGAGTGTGCCATTGCACTCCAGCCTGGGCGACAGAGTGAGACTCCTACTCAAAAAAAAAAGTATCTGTATCCTAATTCTGTCCACTAAAAAGCTCTTAGAAACAATGACAGATCCTGTGAGCACTCCTGGCCCCCAGAATGTGGTCTCTAAATTCCATATTTCTGGGCATTTAAAAACATGTACACACCAGGTGCAGTGGCTCAAGTCTGTAATCCAAGCACTTTGGGAGGCCAAGGCAAGAGGCTTGCCTGAGCTCAGGGGTTCGAAACCAGCCTGGGCATCTTGGTGAGACGGTGTCTCTACAATAAGTAAAAAAATAAGCTGGGCGTGGTAGTGTGTGCCTGTAGCTTCAACTACTTGGAAGGCTGAGGTGGAAGGATTGCCTGAGCCCAGCAGGTTGAGGCTGCGGTGGCTGTGAGCATGCCACTGCACTCCAACCTGGGCAACAGAGTGAGACTCCGACTCAAAAAAAAAAAGGCCGGGCACAGGTTATAGGCTTAGCCTATAACCCCAGCACTTTGGGAGGCCGAGGCAAGAGGATTGCCTGAGCCTGGGGTTCGAGACCAGCTTGGGCAACTTGGTGAGATCTCATCTCTACAATAAATCACAAAAACTAGCTGGGCACGGTGGCGTGAATCTGTAATTCCAGCTACTTGGAAGGCTGAGGTGGAAGGATCGCCTGAACCCAGCAGGTCGAGGCTGCGGTGGCCATGAGCATGCCACTGCACTCCAGCCTGAGTGACAAGAGTGAGACTCCAACTCAAAAACAAAACACTTGTACACAACTTCATAGCAGCTTTATTCATAATAGCCCAAAACTGGAAACAACCCAGATGTCAACCAACAAGTGAAGGGTTAAGCTTTGGGACATTCATACCATAGAATGCTACTCAACCACAGGAACAAATCTGTCAGGTATGGTGGCTCATGCCTTTAATCCCAGCACTTTGGAGGCCGAGGCGAGAGGATTGCTTGAGCCCAGGATTTCAACGCCAGCCCAGGCAACTGAAAGGATAACGAGCAGCCACTTTAACACTGCCTAAATCTCAAGTTTCTCTAGCAGTTCCCTTAACTTACCCTCCAATCACTAGCCAAGGACAGAACCCATTTCTCAGAGGTAGCTCTTGATGGGTGCTTTCCACCCCTCGCCCCAGCTTGTTTTCTGTTTCAAGGATTTGCCTCCACCCATAAGATCTTTGAGTCACAGGCCGACCCCACCACCATGGCAGCTATCATGTGACTAGCCCACCCACCTGTCTGCTGTCCATCACCCGACGCCAATACCTGTGTTTACCTGCCCCTTCGTGATGATTTTCATTCACCACCCAATCGCCTTAATGACCTCCCCCCATCAAAGAGAAGGGTGAAAAGAAGTCAACCACAGGCAGCCGCTGTCATTGCCTTCCTAGACGCCGGTGTGGTCGTGTGCTCTTGGAGCTATGGCTGCCGGCTTGTTTCCTGACTGGCCTCCTCCCCTACCTTGAGGAGGTGAACCTCCTTTCTCTCTCTCTCTTTCCCTCTCTCTCTCTCTCTCTCTCTCTAATTTACTTTCTAAATAAACTATATTTTCTAATCTAACTTCTGTGCAATTCCTTGCATTTTTCACACAGCACCAGGTGGCACACCAGAGATCCACACCCCCAGACCTAACATTCTGGCCCCACTGGGAGTGTGACCTAACAGCAACATAACGAGACTCCTCTCTACCAAAAAAAAAAATTAGCCAGTCACAGTGGTGCCCACCTGTAGTCCCAGCTGCTCACCAGGCTGAGGTGTAAGGATCGCCTGAACCCGGGAAGTTGAGGCTGCAGTGAGCTGTGATTGTGCCCCTGCACTCTAGCCCGGATGACACAATGAGACCCCAACTCAAAAGAAAAAAAAGAACAAACTTTTTACACACAACAACTCAGATAAATTGCCAAGTAGTTATGCTGAGCAAAAAAAGCCAGTCTCAAAAAGTGACCTGTTGTGTGGTTCCATTCCTATAGCATTTTAGAATTGACAGCAATATAGAAATAGAAGACAGATTTTGTTGCCAGATGTCAGATGTTGGGGATTAAGTGGAAGGGATGGTGGGAAGGAGGTGAGTGTGGTCATAAAAGGGCAACTCTAGGAATCCTTTGGTGTTGGACTGCTCATTTTCTTTACTGTGGTAGTAGACACATGAACTTAATCAGTGACAAAACTATCCAGATCTTAATACACACATGCACACGTACAAAGCTGGGAAACGCAAAGATCAGTGGATTGTATGAATGTCACCATCTTAGTATAGTTTTAAAAAATGTTACCATTGGGAAAACGGGAGTGTATACAAGGCATCTCTCTGTATTATTTCTCACAACTACATGTGAATCTACAATTATCTCAATAAAAATTTTAATTAAGCCGGGCTCGGTGGCTCAGCCTGTAATCCTGCGCCTTTGGGAGGCTGAGCTGAGTGGATTGCCTGAGCCCGCAGGTTCGAGACCCGCCTGGGCAGCGAGACCTCATCTCTACAATAAATCAAAAAATCAGCCGGGCGTGGTAGTGCATGCCTGTAATTCCCGCTACTCGGAAGGCTGAGGCGGAAGGATCGCCGGAGCCCAGCAGGTGGAGGCTGCGGTGGCCGGGAGCAGCCACTGCACTCCAGTCTGGGCGACAGAGTGAGACTCCAACTCAAAATAAATAAAATTTTAATTAAAAATAATGGTAAGCCAGGCTCGGTGGCTCAGCCTGTAATCCTGCGCCTTGGGAGGCTGAGGTGAGTGGATTGCCTGAGCCCACAGGTTCAAGACCCGCCTGGGCAACTTGTAAGACCTCGTCTCTACAATAAATCAAAAAATTAGATGGGCGTGGTAGCGCGCGCCTGTAGTTTCAGCTACTCGGAAGGCGGAGGCGGAAGGATCGCTGGAGCCCAGCGGGTCGAGGCTGCGGTGGCCGGGAGCGGCCACTGCACTCCAGTCTGGGTGACAGAGTGAGACTCCAACTAAAAAAAAAAAAAAAAAAATGGTAAAGTTGGGAACAGTGCTTGAGGATATACAGATGCAATAGCACTAGCCAAAGGACGATTGCTGAAGCTGGGTGATGAGTACATGGGGTTTTGTTATTATATTTTTTTGTATATATTTGAACATTTCTTTCTGTCTTTCTTCCTTTTTTTTTTTTTTTTTTTTTTGAGTTGAAGTCTTACTCTGTCTCCCAGACTGGAGTGCAGTGGCTGCTCCCGGCCACTGCAGCCTCGACCCACTGGGCTCCGGCGATCCTTCCGCCTCAGCCTTCCAAGTAGCTGGAACTACGGGCATGCGCTACTATGCCTGGCTGATTTTTGATTTATTGTAGAGATGAGGTCTCGCCAAGTTGCCCAGGCGGGTCTCGAACCTGCAGGCTCAGGCAATCCACTCACCTCAGCCTCCTAAAGGCGCAGGATTACAGGCTGAGCTACAGAGCCCCGCTCTTTCTTTCTTTTTTTTTGAGTCAGGGTCTCACTCTGTGGCCCAGGCTGGAATGCAGTGGCACGATCACATCTCACCAAAGCCTCCACCTCCTGAGCTCAGGCAAATCCTTCTGCTTCAGCCTCCTGAGTAGCTGGGACTTCAGACACATCCACCATGCCCAGCTAATTTGTTTTGTTTGGTAGAGATGAGGTCTCCCTATGTTGTCTAGGCTAATCTCAAACTCCAGGGCTCAAAGATCCTTTCTCCTCTACCTCCCGAAGTGCTGGGATTACAGGTGCGAGCCACCACGCCAACCTTGTTTTTTCTTTTTCTTTTTTTTTGAGTTGGAGTCTCATTCTGTTGCCCAGTGTGGAGTGCAGTGGCACACTCATGGCCACCCCAGCGTCGACCTGCTGGGCTCTGGTGATCCTTTCACCTCAGCCTTCCAAATAGCCGGAACTACAGGTGCGCACTGCCACGCCCGGCTAATTTTTTAAATTTAGTTGTAGAAGTCCCGCCAAGTTGCACAGGCTGGTCTCGAACCGGGGGCTCAGGCAATCCACTCGCCTTGGCCCCCCAAAATGCTGGGATTACAGGATGAGCCACCAGCTCAGCCTGTTTTTCTTTTAAAAGAAGGCTGAGGCAGCTTTGCCAAGCAGGAAGCTTTAGAGCTGCAACTTGAAACTGCCCCCCAGGCCTTGGCTGTGCTGATGAGTATCTAGGCCCTATGGGAACCCTCAGCTGTGAACTCAGTGAACTCCTCAGCCTTAAAATCTAGTCACTACCTCATCTCAGGCCCCAACACAGATGAAAAACCATTTTGTTTGATTAATTTATGTGGTGGGCCTCCAGGAAATGGAAAGTTCACAGAGGATTTTAAAGACACAATGTGAATGTGAGGTTGGGTGCAGATGAGAGATACGAAGGGTCTCATTCCTCCCCACACTCTTCCTAAGAACTTTTTTTGGGGGGGTGGGGGGCTGGATCAGGCTGGGAGGCCAGGAATTGCTTTTCTTCTTTAAAAAAATAAAGGTTGGGGTGGGGGACACAATGGCTACCTTCTGTAATCCCAGCACTTTGGGACTGGGAGGCCAAGGTGAGAGGGTCACTTGGGCCCAGGAGTTTGAGACCAGCCTGGGCAACATAGCAAGACCCTCATCTCTACAGAAAATTTAAAAATTAGCCAGGCATTGTGGTGCACACCTCTAGTCCCAGCTACTCAGGAGGCTTAAGGCGAGAGGATTGCTTAAGCCCAGGAGTTCGAGGTTACAGTGAACTGTGATTACACCACTGCACTCCAGCCTAGCTGAGAGAATGAGACCTTGTCTCCCCCCCAAAAAAAAAAATCCTCCCTTTAAAAAGGTACTAATAAGTGAAGAACTTCTCTGTCCCTAACTTTAGGGTTTCCTCATGATGCATGTCCTAGAGCTGTACTCTCTTCTGCAAAAATGGATTCCAATTAGAGGCCCCACCAAATCAAGCCCCGCTGGGGGCATTAGAGGTGGGGAGAGGCCGGGCTCGGTGGCTCAGCCTATAATCCCAGCACTTTGGGAGGCCAAGGTGAGTGGATTGCCTGAGCCCGCGGGTTCGAGACCCGCCTGGGCAACTTGGCGAGACTTCATCTCTACAATAAATCAAAAAATTAGCCGGGCGTGGTAGCGTGCGCCTGTAGTTCCAGCTACTTGGAAGGCTGAGGCGGAAGGATGGCCGGAGCCCAGCAGGTTGAGGTTGCCGTGGCCAGGAGCGGCCACTGCACTCCAGTCTGGGCGACAGAGTGAGACTCCAACTCAAAAAAAAAAAAACAAAAAAACTTTTAGGTTCACTCTTGATGGGTTTAGACCTTCAAGGGTAGAGATGTTCTCTTTAGCCATCCGAAACTACTGAAAGGAGCAATCTCAGACATTGATACTGATTTGAAGAAGGCAAGTCTGAGTTCTGGAAGGAAGCATTCAGGATCATCCCCAAGCTTCTGCTGGGCTACATGCTGTGGGTGGGCTGGGTGGGACAGGAGACAGGCCAGAGTACGAGGTTATTCAAGAGCCCACGCCCTCGGGGAGGAGTGGGGTATCTCCAATGCAGTGATCCATGAGGTGACTAAGACCGCTGCAGGGGACAGATAGGAAGGCCTGCCTGGGCACAGGGGAGGTGTCAGAGGAAGAACAAGGGCTTCAGCCCGGAAGTCGCCCCCAAGCAGGGCCAAGAAAGATCAAAGAGAGACAGCAAACCTCTAAGACCACCCTCTGCAAACCCCAAAATTGTGGGGGGCGGGGCTCACCTTCTGTCTCTTGCACCCAAACTGGGTCCTTCCTATGGGTGCGGGTCAACCCAGAGACACTTCCACGCGGTGTCCCTGTCACCTGGGGAGTTCTGGAGGATGGGAGTGGTGGACCTTGTGTGTCAACGGCTGTGGCCAGCCCTCCAGACACGCACACATTCCAGCTCCCAGCCCCAGGACACATGCTCCCATTCCACCTCATCTTGGGGGCTGGCAGGGCGGACCCCCCAGCAGAAAGTCAGGCAGATTTGAGGTGTCTCAGCCCCAGTTCATCACTCCCGACAGCCTCCACTCCTTTCTCCCAACACAGAAAAAACAGATCAGGGAGACGGGCACAGGCGGGCTGCAGAACTTCTGTCCGGCCTCTTCAGCAGCCCACCGAGGAGCAAAAGGGCCGGACTGTGACCAGTTAGGTGTGAGTCTCAGGGACATGGCAGGAGGCCAACCTCCGGGATGAAGGCGAGTTAAAAGCGGGGGCAAGATCTCATTCAGAAGAAGCCTGTCACCGTCTGGGAGAGGCATGGGACAACAAAGAAGGCGGATCTAGAGGAGGCCAGAAAAGCAAAGAGCAGCAGCTTTTCAGGGTGGGGTGGGGTGGGGCGGGGTGAGGAGCTCAACGGAGCCGGGCTCAGCAAAGGGGAAAGTATTGGACTGAGGGCCCGAGCTTGCTGAGGAGGGGATGCCTTGATGTCTACACTGGGAGTAGAAGGTTGATTGATGCCGGCTGGTTGGGGTCTCAAAGAGACTGGGGATAGGCTGGTCAAAGGCCACTGAAGCTAGAAGAGAGAGGGTGGAGGCATGGAAGATGGGGTCATAATCCAGGAAGAGGGGTCCACAGGTGGGGAGAATTCACACAGAAGTCACCAGCCTCACCTTGGGACACAGGTCCCAAAAGATCTCTGCCTAGCAGGAAGCCAATGCCTAGACCACGGCAAAATGGGATGAGGGAAACAGACAGTCTGTTATTCAACGAGGTTGGACACACAGGTGGTGGAGGGTCATGTGGGCGGAGGGTGAGTCCGTGGAAGCCTCCAGATCACACGGGGAGATGCTGATGTCAGGTTTCTCCAGAGCCCGAGGGCAGCTGGTGGAAGAGAAGGATCCACATCGGCTCTCAGAGCCCCCAGCCTGTCTCTGCAGTGGCCCCAGGAGCCATCTGCCAAATGCTGACCTGCCAGGAAAGGAGGGGGTGGGGGCCGAGGAAAGAGAGGGAGAGGAAGGCTGCGGCTGCCATGAGGGGCGGGCACCGAAGGGAGAAAGAGAAGGTGCCGGGTGGGGGGAGAGGTGCTTGAGGCCAAGAGGGGTGACAGAGATCCCAGGAACAGAGGCGAGGCATGAGGGACTTGTGACGTCATGAGGGACCCAAGAGGCTGGGTAGATGGTCCACCATGGTCACCTCAGCTTGGGCAGCTGGGCGGGAGCCTGAGGACAGATCGGGGTCTGGGATAAAGAGGAGGTAGCCAGAAGCTCTGAGGTCTTTCCTTGGTCCCAAGGCTGCGAGCGGACTCCAAGATGGCAGAGAAGAAAGCCTGGGTCAAAGACAGCCGGCATCACCTGCTGCCGAGGCTGTGAGAAGCTTGTGGGGGGATCACAGGACTCTTCTTCTCCAAAACCCACTGGGACCGGAGGCCTCTCCTCTACAGGCCTCATTCCTCCTTTACCAAAGTCTGAGCCAACCTTCCAGCCCTTCCCCTGTATCTCAGGAGTGTCACTGCCCCAAGCTGTCCCCACTCCCTGGGGTACCCCCAGACTGGACCCTCTCCTAGAATCTGGGAGCCCCAAGCAGCGCAGATTTAGTTGCTTGTGAGAAAACTGAGACCCAGAGCTGTCGGCTGGTAGGTGAAAAGCCAGGGCCAGAGGGCACCTGTCTCTGTGTGGTTTTCCACACTTCCTCTCCCCACATGCCTCTGCCATTTGTGCTCAGGCAAAGTGGGGACTGTTTTTCCCATCGCCCAGCGCAGGGCCTGGGATGGAGAGGAAAAATAAATGTGTATGCCATAAGAGAAAATTATTCTTTGGTGGTGGTGTTGTTTTTGAGACAGAGGGGCGCTCTGTTGCCCAAGGTGGAGTGCAGTGGCACACACAGCTGCCACAGCCTTGATCTGCTGGGTTCAGGTGATCCTTCTGCCTCAGCCTTCTAAGTAGCTGGAACTACAGGCTTTGCCACCACACCCTGCTAATTTTTCGGTTTATTGTAGAGACAAGGTCTTGCCAAGTTGCCCAAGCTGGTCTCGAACCCTTGGGCTCAGGCAATGCTCTCACCTTCGCCTCCCAAAAGTGCTGAAATTACAGGCATGAGCCACCACACCTAGCTGAGAAATCTGGCTTTTCAGATTTTAAACACTATCTCTGATTCTGACAATTTGGAATTTGATTAATGTGGTGATTTTTTTTTTTTTTTTTTGAGTTGGAGTCTCACTCTGTCGCCCAGACTGGAGTGCAGTGGCTGCTGCCGGCCAGCACAGCCTCGACCTGCTGGGCTCTGGCGATCCTTCCGCCTCAGCTTTCCAAGTAGCCGGAATTACAGGCATGCGCTACCACGCCCAGCTGATTTTTTGATTTATTGTAGAGATGAGGTCTCTCTGCCCAGGCGGGTCGCAAACCTGCGGGCTCAGGCAATTCATTCACCTCAGCCTCCCAAAGGCGCGCTACAGGCTGAGCTACCAAGCCCGGCTGATTTTTTTTTCTTTTTTGATGGCCAAATTTTTTTGATACTGTTTTCATTGAGAGGTGGGGTCTATGTCCTTGCCTCTGGAATCTGAGCAGGTTTGTGACTCACTTGTAACTACCAGAATATGGCAGAAGTGACTTCTAAACTAGATCATAAAATGTAACTTTCAAGGCCGGGTATGGTGGCTCAGGCCTGTAATCCCAGCACTTTGGGAGGCCGAGGTGAGAGGATTGCCTGAGCTCAGGGGTTCAAGACCAGCCTGGGCAACTTGGTGAAACCTTGTTTCTACAATAAATCAAAAAATAAGCCGGGTGTGGTAGCATGCGCTTGTAGTTCCAGCTACTTGGAAGGCTGAGGCGGAAGGATCTCCTGAGCCCAGCAGGTCGAGGCTGCAGTGGCCAGGAACATGCCATTGTCCTCTAGCCTGGGCAACAGAGCAAGACTTCTGACTCAAAAAAAAAAAATTAACTTTTGTGTTGCTGGCTTGGAGCTCTGAGATGTCCTGGAAGAAGTCTAACCCATGACCACCATGTTTCAAGGAAGCCAGGCTACCTGAGGAGGCCCTGTGTGGGTTGGCAGCCCTGAATTTTTTTTTTTTATTTTTTTTTTTGAGTCTCACTCTGTCGCCCAGACTGGAGTACAGTGGCCGCTCCCGGCCATCGCAGCCTCGACCTGCTGGGCTCTGGCGATCCTTCCGCCTCAGCCTTCCGAGTAGCGGGAATTACAGGCACGCGCTACCACGCCTGACTGATTTTTTGATTTATTGTAGAGATGAGGTCTCGCTGCCCAGGCGGGTCGTGAACCCACGGGCTCAGGCAATCCACTCACCTCAGCCTCCCAAAGGTGCGGGATTACAGGCTGAGCCACCAAGCCTGGCAGCAGCCCTGATTCTTGGGGCTACACTTTGGAGTGAATGAGCCTTCAGATTATTGGAGCCTCCAGCTGTAGAGACAGCCTCAGCCATCAAGACATGCCAGCTCCAGACATGATGAAGTGGAGAGAAGCTTTTCTCACTGTATCCTTTCTGACCTTCCGGAATCTCAGAACATAACAAAATGGTGGTTTTACGGCATTAGATCTGGAGTGACTGTTCACAGCAATAGTAATTGAAACCACGAATAAACTACCCACATCCTACGTGAGTCAAAATGAACTTGTAGAACAGAAGCATCAAGCCCCAACCCTCCTCGAGGGTCCCGGATTCCTGCCCATCCCCACACATGAGCACCCATCTCCTTGCCATTGAGGCCCAGAGTCTAGATGGCGGTGGTCGGTCAGAAGAGGGGACTAACTGCCAAGATCAAACGGCTGGCTGCCCTCCTGGCGAGGCTGGGTCTCCATTCGCTGCCTGTCCTGCTTCTCTGCCACAGCTGTGGCTGTCAGGAGGCTCTTCCCTGGGAAGCGGCCAGGAGAGGCTTCTCAGAAGGAAGAGCTGCAGGCGACGGGGTGAAGGCTCATGGTGAAATCACCCAATGTAAAGAGGGTCTTGTATTTAGCCCACAAAGCGTGGTAACCCCCACTTAGACTCTCCAATTATCCCATAAAGAAGGTTTTATCATCTACTTATCTTACAGATGAAGAAACTTTGACTCAAGGAAGTACACACGGGACATCCGACCAAGGCTGTGTGTGCCCAATTCCTTCCACTTGACCAGCCACGTTCCTCTCCAAGAAGGTTCCACCATTGCCCGCTGACCGTGGGGGAGGGGAGATGCAGGCTCCACGATGTGACCCGGGGATCACTCCCTTCCCCTTGGGCGCCCTCCCTTCCTCACCCGAACACTGGGGCAGACCTTGCCTCCTGTGGTTGCCAGAGCTCAGGTGAGGCCCTCGGGAAGTCGAGTCCTTGTTTTTCAGAAGCGGATGGAGACAACGGCAGGTGTGCTGTCATCTCACCCTCCCTCCCGCTTCACCCTTGACCCTCGGCCTTTCCTCCCCTCCCCTGGATTTCCTCTGTCCAGCTCTCATTTTTATTGTTTCTGCAGAAGGTGAGCACGACGTCAGGGATGCTGGGAGACAAAAGGCCTCCCGTCTGACAGCAGCTCTGAGGCAGGGTGCACTGTCCTTCCCGCCTCTACCCCCTGCTGGTTGGTTCCCCGCAAACACACGCCCCCTCCACCCAGCCCTGTCTACTGGAAAAAGCAGATAAGGCAGAAAACATGGCCCCTGTTCTCAGGAAGCTGACAGTCCCATGAAGCAGAAGACCCTGCCTCTCACCGGCTCACTGACACCCACTGTTCACCAGGGCTTGGGAGTGGCGTGGATGGCTCCGAGGCATGAGCCCTAACATCCAGGCCACAGGGCCCACAGGAAAGAGAATGCACCTCAAGCAGCACCGATGAAACTCTAAGCCCAATTCAGAGAGGGACCAGTCAGCTCAGCTTGAAGGATGGAAGGCTTCCTGGAGGAAGCCATTGAAAGAAGTAGACTGAATAGGAGCTCACCGTTCTCTCTAGGCCTCTGAGACTGCCCTGCCCCTTCCCATCTCCAGAACTGTTCTGGTCGGCTTCACATGCCAGGTGAATGCGACCCACCCTGCCCTCCAGACCCTCCTGCCTTCCTCTGGACTTAACCCCCGCCAAGGGGGGGCCCAGCCCTGGCTTTGAATCACCTCTGCTTCTCGGCCACATCCTTCCTGATCCCCAAGTCAGAATTCAGGAGGCCCGCGGTCTAGTTTGTGGCACTTGGTTACGGCAGTCATAGGAAGTTCATACAGACTGGGGCCGGTCTGGGCTGTCTCTCAGACTCAAGCCACCCTGTCCACTCCCCTCACCTTCGCAGAATCCCAGTCTCCGGGGAGCTGGAATCAGGGGCTCTGGAGACCAGGGGAGGGAAGGATTTGGTCATGAAGTGCCAGCTCCCCCGAAAGGGCCCCTCCAGGCCCCGGAGAGCTGCCAGGGGAAACGGGGGCGGAGGCAGGAGGGGGAAGGGTGGGCAGCATGAGACCGGTGGAGGCCTGGAGGCCCCAGGAGGGAAGCCTGGTGCGAGAACCTTAGAGACACGACTGAGTGGAGCCCATCTGTGTGGGGACACGGGATGCGGAGCCGTGGTTAGTGGGGTCCTCTTGTGTGGATACGTGGGAGGGCGGTGAGGCCTATGTCTACCCATGCCCGTCCAGTGACCTCAAGCCTTGGAAGGTCTGGGGGCGGCCACACGGCTGGTCATCAGCCAGGCTCGGCAAGAGTCAGGTCGTCGTGGCAACCGGGAAGCGTGCTCCAGAAGCTGGGACCAGGCCAGGCGCGGTGGCTCAGCCTGTGATCCCAGCACTTTGGGAGGCCGAGGTGAGTGGACTGCCTGAGCCCGTGGGTTCGAGATCAGCCTGGGAAACTTAGTGAGACCCCCCGTCTCTACATAAATCAAAACATCGGTCGGGTGTGGTGGTGTGCACCCGTGGTTCCAGCAACTTGGAAGGCTGAGGCGGAATGATCGCCTAAGCCCAGCAGGTTGAGGCTGCGGTGACCGTGAGTGTGCCACTGCTCTCCAGCCTGGGGGATGGAGTGAACTCCGACTCAAAAAAAAAAAAGAAAAAGAAAAAGCGGAGACCTGAGATGCTGAGTTTCGGGAGACAGAAGCCTAGACTGACAGCAGAGCCTTCGGAACCAGGGCCCAGCGCCCGCCCACAAGTTACTTCCACATATACACCTTGCTAGACCTGCAGCCTGAGAAAACCCCAGAACACCAATCTCTTTTCTACTGGCGCCTCGACTGAGGAGAGGGTGGAGGGCTGTGCGGAAGGAAGACGCGTGTTATCCTGGAAACAGAGGACTGGCAAGGAACAGGCTGGTTCTGGGCTGCAGGTGCAGAGGGACCGCGTGGAACCTGGGGCTTCCAGCGGGAAGTAAACTTGGTGGGGTCAGAGGCCTTCCATGCCAGTGTCCTGGCCACTGAAGTGGATGAGGCAAGAAACAAGACACCAGCCGGGCTCGGTGGCTCAGCCTGTAATCCCGCGCCTTGGGAGGCCGAGGTAAATGAACTGCCTGAGCCCACGGGTTCAAGACCCGCCTGGGCAACTTGGCGAGACCTCGTCTCTACAATAAATCAAAAAATCAGCCGGGCGTGGTAGCGCGTGCCAGTAGTTCCAGCTACTTGGAAAGCCAAGGCGGAAGGATCGCCGGAGCCCCGCGGGTCGAGGCTGTGGTGGCCGGGAGCAGCCACTGCACTCCAGTCTGGGCGACAGAGTGAGACTCCAACTAAAAAAAAAAAAAAAAAAGAAAGAAACAAGACACCCTGCTGCCTGTTTGCACAGAAACCGCCCCTGCAGTCCCAGATCAAAGTCTGCTCCCAGGGACACAGAGAACAGTAGGAGGGACTCACAAATCCCCCCTCAGAGGACCTGGCCTGGGGCCAGAAGTCCAAGGCGGAGACTCCACTCCAGGGACACTATCTCTCTCCTCTTTGGGCCTCTGTCTCCTGGTTGTAAAATTAGATGGGGGCAGGGAGGTTATGCGAGTTGATCTCAGCAGCTTCCTTTCCAGGCAGTCTGGAGAGCCAGCAGCTCCTTCCTTCACACCTCCCCACCACACACACCCTCCTCCTCTGACACCACCCAGGGGTCAGTCACCTCCCCTTGGCATCTTCTGCCTCCACTCCCCGCCCCGCCCTCCTGCCAGGACTCTCACTTCTCCCTGGACCCCAACTTCCTCCCTCCCCACTGGCCGAGGCAGCGTCCCCATCCTGCCCTCGCCAGGGTCCCTTCTAGCCAGGGGCAGCTCAGGACCACAGAGTAGCTCCAGGCCCAGGGGGCACCAACGCAGGACAGCGCAAGTCTTTAAGGAGGTCGTAAAAGTGGTGAGTGCGGGTCAAGGATGCTGGAGGTCAGTAGCTCCCTGGCAGCAGAGAAAACCCTCGAGCAGGAGGATGGCGCAGTGGGCGCTGGAGGAACAGGCAGGCCAGACGCCCTGCCAGGAGGGAGTTCTGCGCCTCAGGAGTCAGCCAGTGAGAGAAGGCCCGAGGTAAGATGGAGACAGGCTCGAGGGGAGGCGCCCAGGGAGCCCATGGTCCCGGACAGCCCTGCTCCCTCTTGGAGATCAGCTGGGACAGGACGAGGGTTCCCAGGGCGGTCACCTCTCCTCTCCCTTCTCTCCCTCAGCCCCGCCCTCACTGCAGCCTTGGTGTTCCTTCTCTCCTCCACTTCCAGGAGACGCCCCCTCATAGCCCCCTCCCCTCTCCCGACCCCAAACCAGCTTCCCCCGCCCCGCCCCTAGCATCAGGTCGGCCTCACTTGCTGTGGGAGCCTCGGGCTCCGAGGCCAAGTCCATCCCCTCCAGTTGCCCTCCCGGCAGGCGCCCCCAAGCTGCAGGGGGCCCGGTGGGGCTCCAGGACTGAGAGGGCGCCTCCCCTCACCCCTGGCGGCATCAGCTCCGAGGACCAACGTACCCCAGGCCGGGATGTATCACCTGTGTGGTCTGCTTCACACGGCTCCTCCACCTGGCCCGCGCCCCGCGAGAAGGCGGCTGGGAAAGTCTCAGCTGGCTCACAGGCTCACAGGACACTCTCGCCTGCATGGGGGTGGGGGTGGGGACGGGCGGCTAGGCCTGGTAGACCGGTTGCCCCCACCAAAACACACACACACACACACACACACACACACACCTGGTAGACCGGTTGCCCCCACCAAAACACACACACACACACACACACACACACACACACACACACACCTGGTAGACCGGTTGCCCCCACCAAAACACACACACACACACTGGCCGAGGCAGCTGAGACTTTCCCAGCGGCCTTCTTGGGCCCCTAGCCCCACCTCCTGCCCAGGACTCTCACTTCTCCCGGACTCCAACATCCTCACCTCCCTGGACTGCTCACCTGCTCGCTGATGGGTGCAGGACCCAGTGAAGCGCAGAGCCGCAAATGTCACCAGGACACTGTCACCTCACACGGGGGCGTGCCTGCAGGGATAGAGGGACGGCCCAGAAGTCTGTTTGGGGTCAGTCAGAAACATGCGTCCCTGCCTCAAAGCTCTTCAGTCCTATCTGAGGGAAAACGGCTCTCTACGCCTGCATCGACTATGGAGTTGTGCAGTGCACAACCTGCGCAGCCGTAAGGAGCAGACCTGAGGGGCTGGGAGGCTCCCGGGAGAGAGGCCCCGTCGGGAGGCGGGCGAAGCCGGAGTCAGGGACAAGGTCTTGGGACTTGACAGAGGTGCATCCGGTCGGAGGTCGCCAACCGTGGCGCCTCGGGGGTCGCCGAACCTCTTGACTCGAGCCCTCCCCGGGCCTCGAGCCCTCCCGGCTGCCTCCCGCGACCGCCCCGCCCCGAGGCCCAGGGCCCGGCGGCCCCGCGCCCGCCCCCCGCGGCGCCGCCGTGGCCCCCAGCTCGGCCGCCGCCCGCGGAGCCCCCCGCCGCCCCCGCCGGGGCCCGGCGCGGCGCCTGGCGCCCTCGGCCGGGGCGCAGCCCGTCGGCACCCCGGAGGCGGCGGCGGTGGGCGCCGGCGGGAGAGACCCCCGGGCTCCGCCTTGCGGACCGACGCGCCGGGCCTTCCTCGGCCCCCCTCCTCCCCTCCCGCGGGGCAGGGGGACGCCTGGGCGCCTCCTCGGGCGTCGGGGGCCGCGCCCCGTCCCCCCTCGGCCCCGGGGCCCTTCGAGGCCCCGGCGCGTTCCCTGAGCTCCCCCGGGGCAGCCGCCGGCCCCACCACCCACCAGACTCGTCTCCCGCCGAAATGCAGCTTCCGAGGCCCCACCCCAGGTTCCGGCATCGAGGCCGGGGAGCTGCAGAAAAGCAGGCTCCCACGTGACTAAAACACGTCGGGGCCTCGGAGTCCTGACTGTCCGCATTCCCGTTCCACGTGGCAGTGGCTCTCAAGCTTCGGCGGGTTTCTTCAAACAGGTTTTTGGACCCCACCCCCGAGTCTCTGACTCAGTGGGTCTGGGGCCCAGGCCCTGGAGGTCTGCATCTCGACCAGTCTCGCGGGATCCGACACGACTGGCCCAGGGCCGCACTCTGAGAACCCCTCCTTTCAGTACACTCAGGCGAAGACCTACTCGCGAGGGCCGATTCGCTGGGCTCCAGGCTCTGTGCAAGGCACTTCACATTCATACGAGGCTATGGCACCGTTACCCCATTGTCCAATAAGAAAAATGAGCTACAGATAAGTGAACAGACGTGCCCACGGTTACACAGCCAGGAAGGACAGGATTTGAACCCAGTTCTTTCCGAGCCCAAAGAGAGGGCTCTCTGCGGGACCAGCTCCGGCAACTTGGCGAAACCTCACGTCTCCAATAAAATAAAGCACAGAGCCAGGTGTGGCAGCGTGCGTCTGTAGTTCCGGCTACTTGGAAGGCTGAGGCGGAAGGATTGTTTGAGCCCAGCAGGTCGAGGCTGCAGTGGCTGTGAGCGTGCCACTGTGCTCCGGCCTGGGTGACGGAGCGAGACTCCGACTCGAAAGAAAGGAAGAGAGAGAGAGAGAGAGAGAGGAGAGAGAGAGAGGACGGAAGGAAGGAAGGAAGCAAGGGCTCTCTGAGCTGCTTCTGCCTCCTGCGACTGCTAGTTATCACCTCCCAGGGGTTTATCCTGCCTCTAGAAGTCACTATGAGTTCCCTTAAGTCTGAGGAAGTACAGGATAGACTTTTGAAGTCCCTCCCACACTGCCCTGGACTCGGGGTCTCTTCTGGGTGCCGCGTTCTCTTCCCTGAGAGCTCATGAAGGAAGGCCAGGGAAGCCGATTCCCCGACCCCCACCCCCGCTCTTTGGTTCCTGCCGGTTCCCGCAAGGAACACGTTGCAAATGGAAGACCCCTGCCTTTTCGCCGACCGCCTCCAGAAAGGTTTCCTGGACAGAGAACAAGAGGCCAGGAGATGGGGCAGACACTCAGGCACGGCGGGCAGAGCAGGAGAGAGGCAAGCCCGAGGGGTCCTCGGGGGAGCAAGGGAGAGTGGAGCCGCCCAGGTCCCCTGGATGCCCCTCAGTGCTGCCCAGACAGATGCTCGGGGGAAGCCTGACCTGGAGGGCAGGGACTCACAGGTCCAGTCATGACCGGTGGAGAGTCGAGCAGAAAATCCCAGCAGAGCCCTCAGGTGAAGGAAGATGTGGTGGGAGAAGAATGTTTCACAGCCGGGCACGGCGGCCCACACCTGCAGCCCCAGCACTTTGGGAGGCTGAGAGGACTGCCTGAGCCCACGGGCTCGAGACCAGTCTGGGCAGCATGGTGAGACGTCGTCTCTACAATAAATTTAAAAATTAGCTGGGCATGGTGGCACACACCTGTAGTTCCAGCTACTCGGAAGGCTGAAGCCGAAGGATCGCCTGAGCCCAGCAGGTCGGGGCTGCGGTGGCTGTGAGCGCGCCACTGCACTCCGGCCTGGGCAACACAGTGAGATCCGACTCAAAAAAAAAGTTTACCAAAATAGATGGTCAAGGGCGTCCGGGGTCCTCTTCTCACCCATCTCTGCCGACCTTGGGCCTGGGTCTCTTCGATCCTCGCCTCTGTTGTGGGCTTGAGGCAGGGGATCAGCAGCCCCCGCGCAGTGCTGAGTCTTCTCTGACTTGTTCTCGAAGCCCCAGCTCTGTGCGTCTCTTGGCTGGTTCTTGGGTCTTAAAGATCCCTTTGGGGCGAGGAGCACAGCCTGGGAGCCAGAGGCAGGGCCCTAGGGAGGGAATCTGAACCTTGGTGAGCTCATGGGGGGGCAGGACCAAGTCATGAACGCCCACTGAGTCATCCTTCCTTATCTCGGACGTTCACTGAGCACCTACTGCATGCCAGGTCCCATGCTGAGGCAAGCCCTGTTCTCGGTGGTGAACAAAGGTCTGAGGGAGAAATGAGAGCAAGCCAAATGAATGTGGGGGACCAACTTTCAAAACAGAAGGATCAGCCGGGCTCAGAGGCTCAGCCAGTAGTCCCATGCTTTGGGAGGCCCAGGCGAATGGATTGCCTGAGCCCGCGGGTTCGAGACCTGCCCGGGCAACTTGGTGAGACCTCGTCTCTACAATAAATCAAAAATTAGCTGGGCGTGGTAGCGCGCGCCTGTAGTTCCAGCTACTTGGAAGGCTAAGGCGGAAGGATCGCCGGAGCCCAGCAGGTTGAGGCTGCAGTGCCACTCCAACTAAAAAACAAAAAACAAACAAACAAAAAACCCAGAAGAATCAGAATTTGCAAAGGCCTGGGGGAAGAAGAAAGGAAGTGAAACTAGCCTAGCACAATAGAAGGGGCCAAGCAGGTAGCAGGAGACACAGCCAAGAGCTGAAGTGAGGGGTTTGGATTTCATCGTAAATGCTACAGGATGCTCTAAAAAGATCTTCAGGAGTGAGATGACATGCTCCAAGGTACACTAAAAAGATCCTTGAGCCCAGGAATTCAAAACCAGCCAGGGCAGCATAGCAAGACCTTACCTCTACAAAAAGTCAGCAAATTAGCCAGATGCAGTGGCATGCACCTGTAGTCCCAGCTACTCAGGAGGTTGAGGCAGGAAGATCACTTGAGCCCAGGAGTTAGAGGCTTTGGTGAGCTGTGATCATGATCACTGCACTCCGGCCTGGGTAACAAAGTTAGATCCTGACTCAAAAAACAAAAAACAGCCGGGCTCGGTGGCTCAGCCTGTCATCCCGCGCCTTTGGGAGGCTGAGGTGAGTGGATTGCCTGAGCCCGCGGGTTCGAGACCCGCCTGGGCAGCGAGACCTCATCTCTACAATAAATCAAAAAATCAGCCGGGCGTGGTAGCGCGTGCCTGTCATTCCAGCTACTCGGAAGGCTGAGGAGGAAGGATCGCCGGAGCCCGGCAGGTCGAGGCTGCGGGGGCCGGGAGCGGCCGCTGCACTCCAGTCTGGGCGACAGAGTGAGACTCCAACTCAAGAAAAAAAAAAAAATCAAATAATAGCTAAAACAGTTTTTGAGAAGAATAAAACAGGAGGAGCCACTCTATCTAATGTTGAGGCTTACTACGGCAGTCAAGCCAATGCAGCACTGGCAAAGGGACAGGTGCTTCGATCGATGGAACCAACTAGAGAACCCAGAGATAGCAGAGATAGGCCCACACAGATACACATGCCCAGATGATTTTTGACATTGGTGCAAAAGCTATCCAATGGAAGCAGGGTATCCTTTTCTTTCTTCCTTTCTTCCTTCCTTCCTTCCTTCCTTCCTTCCTTCCTTCCTTCCTTCTTTCTTTCTTTCTTTCTTTCTCTCTCTTTTTTTTTTTGAATTGAGTCTCACTCTGCCGCCCAGACTGGAGTGCAATGGCCGCTCCCGGCCCCCGCAGCCTCGACCTGCCGGGCTCCGGCGGTCCTTCCGCCTCAGCCTTCCAAGGAGCTGGAAGCCTCAGCTTTGTTTATTATTTATTTTTTTAAATTTTATTTTAGAGATGCGGGGTACAGTTCAGGATTGGACATGCAAGTAGTCATCGTACAGGTAAAGTTTGGGCCTCCCCTGGGTCGCCAGTTTGCCTGGTTTGAGATCAGGTAGCCTTATTGATATTGAAGCCACAATTTATAAGAGGAAAAACTGGTAAATTGGACTTCATCAAAATAAACTCTTTTTTTGGCAGAGCATGGTGGTTCACACCTGCAATTCCAAAACTCTGGGAGGACAAGGCAGGAAGACGGCTTGAGCCCGGGAGTTTGAGATTAGCCTGGGCAACATAGTGAGATTCCACCTCTACAAAAAACAAAAAATTAGCTTGGTATAGCCACTCTGGAAAAGACTGTGGCAGTTCCACACAAAACAAAACATGCACTCACTATTTGATTTAGCAGCTTCACTCATGTATGAAACGAAAACGTATGTTCATACAAAACTCTGTATGTGAATGTTCACAGAAGCTTTATAAGAGCCGAAACACTGGAAGAAAACTCAAATGTTCTTCCATGGGTGAGCGGTGAAACAAACGGTTATATCCATACCATGGAACACTACTCACCAATGAAAGGGAACCAATGGTTGGTTCTAACAACAACTTGGATGAATCTCAAGGAAATTGTGCTGTGTGAAAGAAAGCCAATCCCAAAAGGCTACCTGCTATCTGATTCCATTTACATAACATCCTTAAAGTGGTAAAGCTATGGAGATGGAGACCAGATTGGTCGCTGTCAGAGGTTAGAGAGGGGAAAGCAAGGAAGGTGGATATGGTCACCAACGGCTAGCACACCTGGGCTCGGTGGCTCAGCCTGCAGTCCCGCACTTTGGGAGGCGGAGGTGAGTGGATTGCCTGAGCCCGCGGGTTCGAGACTCACCTGGGCACCTTGGCGAGACCTCATCTCTTCAATAAATCAAAAAAATTAGCCGGGTGTGGTAGCGCGCACCTGTAGTTCCAGCTACTTGGAAGGCTGAGGCGGAAGGATCGCTGGAGCCTAGCAGGTTGAGGCTGCAGTGGCTGGGAGCGTGCCACTGCACTCCTGTCTGGGTGACAGAGACTCCAACTCAAAAAAAAAAAAGAAACAATAAGTCAGGCTCGGTGGCTCAGCCTGTAACCCCAGCACTTTGGGAGGCCGAGGCGAGTGGATTGCCTGAGCCTGTGGGTTCGAGACCCGCCTGGGCAACTTGGTGAGACCTCATCTCTACAGTAAATCAAAAAAAAAAGGTGGTGGCGCACGCCTGGAGTTCCAGCTACTTGGAAGGCGGAGGCAGAAGGATCGCCGGAGCCCAGCAGGTCGAGGCTGCGGTGGCCGGGAGCGGCCACTGCACTCCCGTCTGGGCGATAGAGTGAGACTCCAACTCAAAAAAGAAAAAAAAAAAAAAGAACACAACAACAAAAACAAAAAATAAAAGGCTAGCACAAGATATACATGTGATGAAACTGTTCTGTAACTTGCCTGTGATGGCGGTACAGGAATCTACACATGTCATAAAATTCCGTGGAACTAAATTCACACACACACACACACACACACACATCACACAAATAATAAATAAATACATGTAAAACTGGTGGAATCTGAATAAGCTCTGTGAATGGTTTCGAGGTCAATTTCCCGATGATGATATTGTACTAAAACTATACAGTATGTGATGGTTGGGGGAATCTGGATGAAGGGTATACAGGATCTTTCTGTATTATTTCTCTCAACTGCATTAAAAATCCACATTATTTCAAAATCAAAACTTCAGAATGAACAGAGAATGGTGTTAACATATTTGCAACTCATCACAGAGAAAGGGAAAACAGTTTTGCAGCTCATCATAGACAAAGAGTTAATAATGTCCCTGGCCTGTGAGGGGCTTCGTGACATCCCTAAGAAGTAAGAGCGAAAACAAGCTTATAGGCAGCATACATGTGGCTAACTGTTGTGTTTTCCAGGCGCTAAGTCACTTGTTTACTAAGTATGCTGGCATACAAACACATATTGCAATTTCAAATACTGTTAAATCCTCACAATTCTTTTTTTTTTTTTTGAACGAGGTCTCTGTCGTCCAGGCTAGATCACGACAGTCGCTCATGGCAGCCTTGACTTCTTGCGTTCAGTTGACCCTTCCACCTCAGCGTTCTGAGTAGCCAGGACTACAGGTGGGCATCACCACATCCAGCTAATTTTTATTATTACTATTATAATTTGTAGAGATGAGATTTCACTATGTTGCCCAAGCTGGTCTCAAACGCCTAGGCTCAAGCAATCCACCTGCCTTGGCTTCTCAAAGTGCTGGGATTACAGATATAAGTCACCACTCCCGGCCCCTCACAACAATTTTATATCACCTCCATTTTACAAGTGAGGCAGCTGAGAACAGAGAGGTTAAGTAACATGCCCAAATTCTGTGGGTCTCTAGTGAAGACTTGTAACAGTACAAAAATAGGCAAGCCGGGTGTGGTGGCTCAGGCCTGCAATCCCAGAACTTTGGGAGGCCGCGGCGAGAAGACTGTCTGAGCTCAGGGGTTCGAGACCAGCCTGGGCTACTTGGCAAGACCTCATCTTTACAATAAATGAAAAAATTAGCCGGCCATGATGGCATGTGTCTGTAGTTCCAGTGACTTGGAAGGCTGAGGTGGAAGGATCGCCTGAGCCCCGCTGGTCAAGGCAGCGGTGGCTGTAAGCATGCCACTGCACTCCAGCCTGGGCGACAGAGTGAGACTCCAATGCAAAAGAAAAAAAGAAAAATAGGCAGATCACATTAAGCAGTAAAAGAAAAAGTTGTCACGCCCGCAATCCCAACAACGTGGGAGGCTGATGCGGGAGGATCCCTTGAGCCCAGGAGTTCAAGGCTGCAGTGAGCTATGATCATGCCACCGCGTTTCAGCCTGAGTGACAGAGCGAGACCCTGTCTCTAAAATAAAACTTTAAAAAACATAGCCGGGCTCGGTGGCTCAGCCTGTAATCCCGCACCTTTGGGAGGCTGAGGTGAGTAGATTGTCTGAGCCCGTAGGTTCGAGACCCGCCTGGGCAACTCGGCGAGACCTCATCTCTACAATAAATCAAAATGAGCCGGGCATGGTAGCACGCGCCTGTAGTTCCAGCTACTTGGAAGGCCGAGGCAGAAGGATCGCCGGAGCCCAGCAGGTCGAGGCTGCAGTGGCCGGGAGCGGCCACTGCACTCCAGTCTGGGCGACAGAGTGAGACTCCAACTCAAAAAAAACCACAAAAAACATAAGGGAGGAGACAGAAAAAGAAGGGTGGTACAGGCCACCTCCCTACCCACTGGTGATCCATCTTCCTACAGCCTCCTCTGTCCCAGTCTGGGCAAGCTCAGGGCCTGCCCTCCTCCAGCTGGGCCAGCACAGACTCCCCCTGCAACACAAAAGACGAAACCCGCCTTCCGAAGCCGGCCACTCTGCAGCCGTCCACCCCGGAAGGCACGAGGGAGAAAGAAAGCAGGCAGAAGGCCTCAGCTTTTGCAGGAAGACAGATGTGAGCGTGCCAGGTGAGGTGGCCAGACAGGCATGGGGCAAGTGGGCACAGATCTGAAACAAAGAGGACTGAGAAGGGAAGAGGAGATGCCTCCCTTTGTCCATCTTCCTCTTGGTGATCATTTTTTTTTTTGAGTTGGAGTCTCACTCTGTCGCCCAGGCTGGAATGCAGTGGCACGCTCACGGCCACCCCAGCGTCGACCTGCTGAGTTCTGGCGATCCTTCCGCCTCAGCATTCCAGGCGGAACGACAGGCACGCGCTGCCACACCCAGCTAATTTTTTATTTCTTGTAGAGACGAGGTCTTGCCAAGTTTCCCAGGCTGGTCTCGAACCCACGGACTCAGGCAAGCCACTCACCTCGGCCTCCCAAAGTGCAGGGATGACAGGCTGAGCCACCGAGCCCGGCCCTCTTAGAGATCTTATACCTAGGCTGGGCAGGGAGAAGACAGGCAGCTCCACAGGTAGATGCTGTTAGCAGATCTGGCAACCATGAGCCAGGAGACAAAGGACTCAGCGTGGACTCAGCCACCAGAAACACCTGCTCCCAGACATGCGTGCAGGCCCCTTGGGAAAGCTCCAGCCCTCTGAGCGCCACCATCCCCCTGTATCCCCAATTCCTGGTGGACCATGGGCATATCTTAGGAAGGGGGTGTGTCCACAGCAGTCCTAGAGACTAATGCCTCCTTTGACAGGTGACTTTTCAGATGCCTGCTAGGTAGAGAATGTCATCTCTGCAGTCCTGGAATCTTCTCCTCTACTCCTGGGAGGAAAATGGGAAGAAGTTAAAATGCAGATACCGATGCCCTCAAGTACATACAGACACGTGCTACTGTGTGCAACCAGCTATATACACACATCCAGTCTCTGTCGTCCATGGGCTGCAGAGGTCCCAGGGAAGCAGGGAAAAAGATTTGCAGTTTGCCGGGCTCGGTGGCTCAGCCTGTCATCCCGCGCCTTTGGGAGGCCGAGGTGAGTGGATTGCCTGAGCCCACGGGTTCGAGACCCACCCGGGCAACTTGGCGAGACCTCATCTCTACCATAAATCAAAAATTAGCCGGGCATGGTAGCGTGTGCCTGTAGTTCCAGCTACTTGGAAGGCGGAGGCAGAAGGATCGCCGGAGCCCGGCAGGTCGAGGCTGCGGGGGCCGGGAGCGGCCACTGCACTCCAGTCTGGGCGACAGAGTGAGACTCCAACTCAATAAAAAAAAAAAAAGAAGAAGCTTTTTTCCTTCTGCCCCAGGGGTCACTGTCTCCCGTTGTTCTCTTCTGGGAGAGGGCTGGGGGGATTCTTATCCACCCAGCCCCAAATCTTCACCCCAGGAGACCCCACCAGCTTCCCTCCCAGTTGGAAAGTTCCTCCTCTGGTCCCACCACAGTCCTCCAGGGCTCTGGGCTGAATTACTCAGGAAGGGTGAGGAAGGAGGCTGACTAGGTGGGCTCAGAAAAAGCAAGTTCTTTTCTTTTCTTTTTGCATTGGAGTCTCACTCCGTCACCCAGTCTGGAGTGCAGTGGCACGCTCACAGTCACTGCAGTCTTGACCTGCTGGCCTTCAGTGATCCGTCCGCCTCAGCCTTCCAAGAAACTGGAACTACAGGTGCACGCTGCCATGCCCAGCTAATTTTGTCTTGATTTATTGCAGAGCTGAGGTCTCGCCAAGTTGCCCAGGCTGGTCTCGAACCCCTGGGCTCAGGCAATCCTCTCACCTCAGCCTTCCAAAGTTCGGGGTTACAGGCTTGAACCACTGCGCCTGGCAAGAAAAGGCAAGTTCTGTGGAGCATCCCCTTCCAGCCTCCTCCTTTCTCTCCCACAAGCCTCCATGTCCCTGCTTGGCCAAACCCAGACAGGGCTTCGTGTCCAGGGAAGGAGGGAGCTGCAGGATATCCTGGTGGCTCCCTTGGCTGGCAGTGTCTTGGGAGACACTGAAGAAGCCAGAGAAAAATGAAAGCAGTATTCCTGTCTACGAGCTCACAGCCTGAAGCCCAGGTAAACTCCCGGGCCTGTGGCTACTTGCAAGTCTCTCTTTTTTTCTTCTTTTTTCGAGACAGGGTCTCACTCTGCCACCCAGCAGGCTACAGTACAGTGGCATGATCATAACTCATTGGAACCTCAAACTTCTGGGCTCAGGCGGCCCTGCTGTCTCATCCTCTTGAGCAGCTGAGACTACAGGCGTGTGCGCCAGGCCCAGCTAATTTTGTTGAAAAAACTTTTTGTACAGTCATGGCTTCGCCCTATCCTACCCTCCTCTCACTGAAACTTCAGGTCCCCAGTGAAGAGGAACCCATCTCTAAGGACTCGGGGGTTGAACCTGGATTTTTTTTTTTTTTCTTGAGTTGGAGTCTCACTCTGTCGCCCAGACTGGAGTGCAGTGGCCGCTTCCGGCCACCGCAGCCTCGACCTGCTGGGCTCCGGCGATCCTTCCGCCTCAGCCTTCCAAGTAGCCGGAACTACAGGCACGTGCTACCACGCCCGGCTGATTTTTTGATTTATTGTAGAGATGAGGTCTCGCTGCCCAGGCGGGTCTCGAACCCGCGGGCTCAGGCCATCCGCTCACCTCAGCCTCCCAAAGGCGCGGGCTGACGGGCTGAGCCACCGAGCCCGGCTGATGCTGACTTTTCTAGGGGATCTAGTGCTTCCAGCAGACCACCCCAGTTGCTCCTCACCGCCCCCTGGCTTTGCCCACCCTCACCGCTGCTGTTCACAAGCCACCGCTCCTTGAACAAGACCCCGCACAGCTGTCTTCAGCCTCGCCCCTCCCATTTCTGAGGTCTCCACTGCCCCTCAAGCTTGGACTCTGCTGCCATCCCTTCCTCCTTTCCCAGGTCAGCCCCAAGCCCTGTGACCCCTCAGACTCCCAAATTTTGCTGTCGATTTTGTGAAATATCCTGGCTTTTCCTTGGGGAGCCGCCTCTGTCCCTCTGCGCAGCCTGGCTAGACGGCTCCAGGGTCTTCTCTCTGGTCCTGCTCCAGCCCCCGCAGCCTGCCTCCAAATCAGGCCAACCTCCCCTAGTCTGGCCCCGCGCTGGACCCCCTGGGAGGTGAGTCCCAGCTCTGGGCAGGGCGCAGGCAACGGCCGGGCGTTCCTTCCCAGCAGACGGTTGTGTCTCCCGCGGCTCCCCACATGCACCTGCAGACGCACGACCCTGTGAAGCCACGACCGTGGAAGCCCGAAAGGGCCAGAGAGGCAGGGCAGGGGGCTGGCTCTGGGCGCAGGTGGTTTCCAATGAGGCCTCTTTTGCTGCAGAAACCTGAGTCGGTCCCACAGCCCACCCAAATGCCTTTCCTTTTTTTTTCTGAATTGGAGTCTCACTCCGTCGCCCAGGCTGGAGGGCAGCGGCACGCCCCCGCCCCCCGCAGCCTCGACCTGCTGGGCTCCGGGGATCCTCCCGCCTCGGCCTTCCAAGTCGCTGGAACTACAGGTATGCGCTACCACGCCCGGCTAATGTTTTGATTTACTGCAGAGATGAGGTCTTGCCAAGTTGCCCAGGCAGGTCTTGAACCCGTGGGCTCAGGCAATCTCACCTTGGCCTCCCAAAGTGCTGGGAATACAGGTGCGAGCCACCGTGCCCAGCCTAAATGCCTTTCTTGTAGGAGACTGCCAGGGAGAGCGGCTGGCTGGGTGCCTGGTGCCCAGCAGGTCCTTGAGAAATGGCACCTGCTGCTACCCTTACTAGCCAGGCAGAGCTGCCCACGGCAATTCAGCGCCTCGAAGGGTGCAGAGCCCAAAGCAGGAACCCCGTTGATTCCCGCCACCCCCAAACAGACCCATGGGTCCCTCCCACACGAGTCAGCCCCCACCTCAGCTGCCTCCCCCTGGCCACCCAACTCCCCTGACCGCCTCCGACCATGCACAAACACACCCTACGCCGACTCAGAAATAGCTGGCTTTTATTTCCCCAGGTTTTGGTAATTTTTCAAAGTAACTGAATACATGGAACGAAGGGGAGTATATGGGACGGCAGGCCTGGTCTTGGACTCCCAGGGAGAGGGGACAGTGTGAGATATCTCCTCGCCCACAGCTTCTGGCTGGCCGCCCTACGCCCTGGCCCCTCCTGACGGCTTTGCCTAAAAGTGAGGTGGGGGCTCTCTGAGGACCCGGGGTCCCCCCTAGAGGGGACTTCGGGCATCCAATTTCAGGCACTGAACCGGGCTGGGTTGGGGGGACGTGTGGGCCCGGACGTGGCGCCGCCTACGCCTCTCCTGCCTGCGTGCCAGCAGCCGCAGTTGTTTCCGAATGGCCAGCAGCACCAGGTACATTTCCCACAGCATTTCGGCCTGTAGCGTCTCCAGAGGGGACTGGGTCCTCAGCTGGGAGGCGATGGAGGCAGAACTCACGGATGACTAGAACAGAGAAGAGGGGCGCACGTCAACAGCCAGGTGTAGGGACAAACCGCTGGGGAAATCATTTACAGATACGCAGCAAAGGGCTTGCTAACTCCACCTTCCCCATCAAGTCGTCTCAGACACCACCTCCTCCAGGAAGCCTTCTCAGGCTGCGCTAGGGGTTTCTTGTCTCTATGCTTGTGTTCGCCCTGTCGTCTGCATCTCGTTTTCTATTTGTTCCAAGGACTCGTCTGTTTTCTCCACCGGAATGCAAGCTCCCGGAAAAGAGAGACCATGCCTGACCACCTGGGAGTTCCCGCTCAGGGTTTCATGGAGAGCGTGCTAACAGGAAGAAGGGACGGGAGAAGGACACCGTGGCTTCGTCTCAGCCCAGAGCTCTCTCCTGACCTCCAGGCCTGTGTATCCCACCGCCTCCTGGACATCTCCATGCAGACGTGCTATCCACAGCGCAGCTCGCCTCACCCAATGCCCTGCCCTCGTCACTTTCTCCAAGTCTGTTCTTCCTTCATTCTCCATCCTAGTGAAGATTCCCAGCCTGCCTGACTTCTGTCCATCCCTCTGTTACCTCCATCCCATCAACCACCAGGTCTGCAGATTCTACCTCCTAAATATGGCTCAGCAGAACCGCTATTATTAAAAAAATAAATGACAGATTTTGGAGAGCATGCAAAGAAAGGGAACATGCACCTACCGCTGGTGGGAACGCAAATTAGTTCCACCTCTATGGAAAGCAGATTGGAGATTTCTCACAAAACGAAAAACAGAACTACCATTCGACCCAGCAGTTCCATTACTAGGTATATACCCAAATGAAAAGAAATCGTTCTACTAAAAAGCTACCTGCACTAGTATGTTTATCGCGGCCCTATTCACAATAGTAAAGTCGTGGCACCCAGGTGCCCATCACCGGCGGATTGGAGAAAGACAATGTGGTGTGTTGACACCATGGAATACTATGCAGCCATAAAAAGAATTAAATCATGTCCTTTTCCAGCAACAGGGATGCAGCTGGAGGCCATGATCCTACGTGAATTAATGCAGAATCAGAAAATGAAAAACTGCATGTTCTCATTTATAAGTGGGAACTACATAATGGGTGCACACAGATATAAAGACGGAAACGGGCCAGACTTGGTGGCTCAGCCTGTCATCCCAGCACTCTGGGAGGCCGAGGGGAGTGGATTGCCTGAGCCCCTGGATCTGAGACCAGCCCGGGCAACTTGGCGAGACCGTGTCTCTACAATAAATCGAAAATTAGCCAGGCGTTGGCAGTGTGCGCCTATAGTCCCGGCGACTTGGAAGGCTGAGGTGGAAGGATCACCTGAGCCCAGTAGGTCGAGACTGCGGTGGCCGTGACCAGTGTGCCACTGCATTCCAGCCTGGGTGACAGAGTGAAACTTCCACTCAAAAAAAAAAAAAAAAGAAGCCAGGCTCGGTGGCTCGGCCTGTAATCCCGCGCCTTTGGGAGGATGAGGTGAGTGGATTGCCTGAGCCCGGGGGTTCGAGACCCGCCTGGGCAACTTGGCGAGACCTCATCTCTATAATAAATCAAAAATTATCTGGGCGTGGTAGCGCGCGCCTGTAGTTCCAGCTCCTTGGAAGGCTGAGGCGGAAGGATCGCCAGAGCCCAGCAGGTCGAGGCTGCGGGGGCCGGGAGCAGCCACTGTACTCCAGTCTGGGCGACGGAGTGAGACTCCAACTCAAAAAAAACAAACAAACAAGTAAGTGTGGCTCAGATCTGTTTATTTATTCTACCTGATGCCTCTCCCCAGTCCAGAACAGCATTCACTCTCAGCCTGGATTGCTTCTGTCTCTAGTGGGTCTTCCTGTCCCTCCTCTTGTCCCGTTAATTCCTCTCCACAAGGCAGCCAGGTGAACCTTTTACCACTACTGCTACTATTATTATTATCACTACTTTTAGAGACAAGGTCTCACTCTGTCTCTAGGCTGGAGTGAAGTGATGCGATTATATCTCACTGCAGCCTCAAACTCGTGGGCTCAGTCTCAGAGATCCTCCTGCCTCGGCCTCCCAAGTAGCTGGGACTACAGTAACCCACCACCATGCCTGGCTGATTTTTAAAAAATTTTGTTTAGAGATGGGGTCTTGCTGTGTTGTCCAGGCTGGTCTCCTGGCCTCAGGTCATCTTCCCATTTTTCAGCCTCCCGGTAGGTGGAACTATAGGCATGCACTAACATGCCAGGCCTTTTTTTTTTTTTTTTAAGTCAGAGTCTTGGTCTCCTGGGTTCAGGTGATCCTTCTGCCTCAGCCTCCCAAGTGGCTGGGTCTACAGGTGTGTACCACCATGCCTGGCTGATTTCTTGATTTATTGGAGAGAGGAGGTCTCACGATGTTGTCCAGGCTGGTCTCAAACTCCTGGGCTCAGGCAATCATCTCACCTCGGCCTCCCAAAGTGCTGGGATTATAGGCATGAGTCACTGTGCCCAGCCTTTTTAAAAAAAATTACTCATACAGTAATACTTTATTCAAGACCAAAATAAGTTGATTTGATATTGACCTCAACATTTCCCCCTTTTAATTTATTTTTAAAATGTTATTTGTATATTTTTTGAGTTGGGGTCTCACTCTGTCATCCAGTCTGAAGTGCGTGGCATGATCACGGCACACCACAGCCTCGATCTCCTGGGCTCAGGTGATCCTTCCACCTCAGCCTCCTGAGTAGCTGGGACTACAGGCTCGTACCACCACGCCTGACTAATTTTTTAATTCTTTTAGAGAGGAGGTCCCACTATGTTGCCCAGGCTGGTCTTGAACGCCCAGATTCAAACACTCCTCTCTCCTTGGCCTCCCACAGTGCTGGGATGACAGGTATAAGCCACTGCATCCAACCTTCTCCCTTTTTAAATTGAACTTTTATTTTGATATAATTGTAGATGGACATGGAGTTGAAAGAAATAAGATAGCCTGTGTATCTTACTCAGTTTCTCCCAATAAGAGAAATTACAGTATCATACTCAGGATGTTGACATTGATGCAATCTACTGATCTTATTTCTGTTTTTGTTTTTGAGTTGGAGTCTCACTCCATCGCCCAGGCTGGAGTGCAGTGGCACACTCATGGCCACCGCAGCCTCGACCTGCTGGGCTTCGACAATCCTTCCGCCTCAGCCTTCCGAGTAGACGGAACCACAGGCGCACGCTACCACACCCGGCTAATTTTTGATTTATTGTAGAGATGAGGTCTCGCCAAGTTGCCTGGGTGGGTCTCAAATCTGCAGGCTCAGGCAATCCACTCACCTTGGCCTCCCAAAGCGCTGGGATTACAGGCTGCGCTACCGAGCCCGGCCTACTGATCTTGTTTAGATCTCCCCAGTCTTACTTGAACGCACTGGTGTGTGTGTGTGTGTGTGTGTAATCTTACAGTGTCATCACATGTGCAGGTTTATCCAGCTACCATAGTGGAGAGACAGAACATTTCCACCAACTACAAGGATCCATCCGGTTGCCCTTTTAGAGCCATGCCCTTCCTCCCCTGGCAGCCCCTGGCAACCACTAAACCACGAATACGGCCTCTGTTTCTCCAAGTTTGTTATCCCAAGAACTTGGTATCATGTACATGGAATCACTCAGTATATAACCTTTGGGGACTGGTCGTTTTCACTTAGTATGAGTTCATCCAAGTGTTGAGTATTGAGACTCATCCAAGTTGTTGAACGAAAGTATCGATAAATTTTTTTGAGTCGGAGTCTCGCTCCGTCGCCCAGACTGGAGGGCAGCGGCCGCTCCCGGCCCCCGCAGCCTCGACCCGCTGGGCTCTGGCGATCCTTCCGCCTCAGCCTTCCGAGGAGCTGGAACTACAGGCGCGCGCTACCACACCGGGCTAATTTTTTATTTATTGTAGAGGTGAGGTCTCTCCAAGTTGCCCAGGCGGGTCTCGAACCCGCGGGCTCAGGCAATCCACTTGCCTCGGCCTCCCAAAGCGCTGGGATGACAGGCTGAGCCACCAAGCCCGACTCGATAATTTGTCTTTTGACTGGGCCCACCTGTAATCCCAGCATTTTGGAAGGTCTGGGGCGGGAGGATCACTTGAGCCCAGGAGTTCGAGACCAGCCTAGGCAACATAGCAAGACCTTGTCTCTAAATAATAATAATAATAATAATAAGCCTGGCATGGTGGCGTGCACCTGTAGCCCCAGCTACTTAGGAGCAGAGGGAGAATGGCCTGAGCCCAGGAAGTCGAGGCTGTGGTGACCCTTGATTGTGCCACTGCACTCCAGCCTGGTTACAGAGTGAGACCACAACCCAAAAAAAATAGTAATAGTAGTAATTTGTCTCTTTTTATTGCTAAATAGTATTCCAGGCTATCGCTATATCACAGTTTAACCACTCACTGAAGGGTATTTAGGTTGATTTTAGCTGTTATAATTAAAGTTGGACACACATACAGGTCTTTGTGTGAACATAGCATTTCATTTATCTGGAATGAAAGTACAACTGCTGGGTCTTATGATAACTGCATGCTTACTTTTTTTTTTTTTTTTTGAGTCGGAGTCTCACTCTGTCGCCCAGACTGGAGTGCAGTGGCCGCTCCCGGCCACCGCAGCCACGACCTGCTGGGCTCCGGCGATCCTTCCGCCTCAGCCTTCCAAGTAGCCGGAATTACAGGCGTGCGCTACCACGCCCGGCTGATTTTTTGATTTACTGTAGGGATGAGGTCTCGCTGCCCAGGCGGGTCTCGAACCCGCGGGCTCAGGCAATCCACTCACGTCAGCCTCCCAAAGGCGCGGGATGAAAGGCTGAGCCACCAAGCCCGGCTTGCATGCTTACTTTTATAAGAAACCACCATCCTTTTTTCCTGAGTGCCTGCACCATTTTACAATCCCACCACAATGTGTAAGTGCAGGTAAGCTTTCTAAATCAAAATCTGACCATGTTGCTGCTTTGCTCAAACATCTTCAAGGTCTTGCGTTGCTCTTAGGGTCAAATCCATAGGCCACAACTTGGCCACGCACCCTGCCTGGTACAAGCGGACCCGTGGCTTCAGGACCGTTCCACTCGGACCCACACACCTTGGGACAACGCCGCACACACCTGCTATTCTCTTTCTGGAAAACTGCTGCCTTTGCACCTTCCCCTAACAGGCCCCCGACCAAGCCAAGCTGACACCTTTGCATCTCAGCTTCATTCTGGCAGGAAGGCCTCGCCTGTCTCCCTGGGCCTGATGAGACGTCCGCCCCTGGGCTCCCACAGGCCCCTCGACCTCGAAGTCAACAGGACGTGTGGACGCTAAACCAACAATGCCTGTTATCTTGTCCACAGCCTCCTTCCTGCCCAAGTCTGGAAGTCTTATTCGACGTTGTAGCCTCAGTGCCTGGCGCTCGGTACAGGCTCAGGAAGCAATGGCTGAACAAGAGAATGGAGGGAGGAACCAGTCAGTGGGGACTGGGAGGCGGCCTGGGAACCAGGGGGCCAGTGCTGACCTTCCAGCTGCACATCTGCCATCCCGTCTGCAGGGCGGAGACCATGAGCGTGGAGACAGACCGGACGGCTGTCTGGGGCAGCCGCAGGAGAGATCGGCCCTCGCGGCCCAGCTCCAGCTCGGTCCCGTCTATCGTCTCGGCCAACACGCAGGGCTCAGCCAGCTGGGGACACCCATCCAGCTCGGGGAGCTTAGCCTCTCCCAGGGGCTTGACCAACTTGAACGTCTCAACTGTCTTGGAAGTCTCCTCTGCCTCCTTCACTGTGCATTTCTTGGAGCCAGAGTGCCCCGTGACGGTTAACTTAGTTTTGCGTCTCCAGAAGAAAACCTAAGAACCAAGACACAGAGAGGAGAGAGGGACAAGGCGGAGGAGACAACAGTCCACAGCAGGCACGGCACAAAAGGACGGGGCAGCAGCTTTCGTGGCCGTCTTCCCCTCCAGCCCCTCCCCAGCTGTCCACCCCTCCTCTCCTCCACCCTGTCTCGTTGGGCGGCCAGGAGGGGAGGGAGGCTGCACCGTAGGGAGCTGCTGAGGAATGATGGATGACCGCCCTCATCCCAGCACATCACGAGGACGGGGAGATCTCTGCAACTCACCCAGGAAGTAATCTTTTGCCAAGCCCGCTTAAGCAGCCGAAAGAACCTCATGACGACAGCCATGTCCCGCGAGGCGCTGAAGTCAGAGCCGGGGGCAGAGCCAGCATTTGGCACGCTGGGGGTGGGGTGGGCTACAGGCCACTGGTGGCCGCCCGGTCTCCTGGGAGCCGAGGAGCCTCAAGCACAGTGGGGAAGGAGGAAGTGGGAGGCTCAGGGGGACAGCCACCCCCCGCGATTCATCCCAGGCCTTTCCGCCCCTTCCTGGGAGAGGGAGCGGCGTCCCGGTAGGTGAGAACCTACAGGCCGGGAGAGTTCTAGCCCATTGTGAGGGCCTGCGGGCTCTGTGACCCCCACCCCCAAGGCCCTTCCAAGACCCAGGCGGCCCACCCCTTCTGCTCTCAGCCCTCTGCCCTCAGATCCAGGGACAGGAAACTGACATGCGCGGAGGGCCTAGTACCTGCGAGGCATTTTCCACGTAGTAGCATGTCACGTAGACTCGCAACAGCTCCTCAGGGAAGTATCCTTGTCTGTGCCATTTTGCCAAAGAGAAACAGGAGATTTGGGAAAACCAAGAGGGTCCCACTGGCGATCCCAGCACTTTGGGAAGCTGAGGCGGAAGAATCGCTTGAGGCCAGGAGTTTGGGGCCAGCCGAGACAACGTAGTGAGACCTCAGCTGGGAAAAAGTTAAAAGACAGGCGGGGCGTGAGCCTGGAGTCCCGGCTACTTCAGAGGCCGGGGCAGGAGCATCGCTTGAACCCGGAGTTGGAGGCTGCCGTGGGCTATGACTGCGCTACCGCACTCCAACCTGAGTGACAGAGCGAGACCGGGTCTCGAGGGAAAGAAGAAAAAGAGAGAAAGACCAAAGAACTTGCCCAAGGTCACAAATCTGGGAAGCCCTAAGGCCGGGAGCGCAACCCGGGTCAGCCTCCGAGGAGCTGGCTTCTCCGCAGTTGCGACTGGCCCTGGCGCCCTCCGCTCCTTCCAGGGGCCTCTACCGGCGGCGGCCACGGCGGTCCCTCTCCCCCACTAGAGGGGGCCTTCTCCCCAGCTGACTCTTCGGCCGGGCCGGAGCCGAGGCGGCCAGGGCGGCTGCTCACCCGCAGGGCCGGCCTCAGCCAGCTGGGGGCGGAAGCCGCGGCGGCCGGCCAGGCCTGGCGAGGGCACCGTGTGCCCAGGGAGCCTGGCCCACGCCCAGCCCTGAGACAAGGGGCCCATTCAGAGCCCCCCGCCCCACCCCCAGGCAGCCACCCGGATCCAGCCCGCAGAGGGGACACACTGGGAAGCCGGGGGTGGATCCTGCACGGTCACCAAAGGCCCCATTGTTTCCCTCCCCCCGCCAGCACGTGGGCGACCCCCCCAACACACACGCCTCTGCTTGCCTCGCCTGCCCCTTCCCAGGACCCGCACGGCCGGGTCCCCTTTCCCGCAGGTCCCGACCCCTCTGCCTCGTTAAAGCGTTCAACCTCCCCGGGAGGGAAAGGCTCTCCGGGGGAGCTCAGACGGCGGGCACGGCCCCCAGGCTTGACACAAGCAACGAGATGCCAACCTCCAGCTTCATGCTTCTTCCGTGTTTTTAATTACTATTATTTTCATCACAACCTGAATCCCAGAACTTCCAGATATTGTCCATACTCCCTTCCCCGGGATGGCGGGGGGGGCACAGGAGAGGGGGCACGTCGAGGGGAAAAGGTGGGGGTGGGGTGTCTGCCAGAGTTTCCGGTTCCCCCAGGCCATCCACCGCTGGAAGTCCTACGGGGGGAGGAGGGGCCGGATCCCTCATGGAGGAGGCTTGGGGATGCCCCATCCTGAAGCCCTCCCTCCTCCACCAGGCCCGGACGACGGGGAGAACGGAGCAGGGTGGGGGCCGGGCGACGGCGAGCCTCGAACTCCCACCCTGGGGGCCAGGGGGCATTAAAGCTGCATAGGAAGAGGGGTAGGCAGCTGGCACGAGGCCTGGAGGCCTCAAAGGCACATTGTGGGGGGGCTCAGACGGAGGGCCCATTGGGCGCGGGGGGCCCGAGCCGCGGGACCCCCGAGGAGGGCAGCTGGGCCAGCTGCTCCGGGCTGGCCAGGGCACGCAGCAGTCCGTTCTCCTGCTCCAGCGCGGCGTTCCGCTCGGCCAGGTCCCGGATCTGCTCCTTCAGCACCTCCACCTCCTCCCGGACCGCAAACATGAGGTGGGACTTCACCAAGTCCTGGGGGCCGGGGCGGGCGCGGCGTCAGGGGGGCCGGGCCACCCGGCCTCCTCCCCTGCCCGGGGCCTCGAGAGAGTCCCCTGCGCCCGCAGGACGAGGAACAGCGCCTAGAAGAGCCGGAGGCCAGGGCCCGAGCAGGGGCAGAGCTGGGGCTCCAAGACGGAGCTGCGGGGCCGGCGCTGGACCGGGCGCCGAGCGGAGTCCAAGGACCGGGGTGGAGCCGGGAGGGGGCCGAGGGCCCCAGGGGAGCCCGGCAGGGGCTGGGCCCAGGAGCTGGGGGTTAGGGTTCTCTGGGAATGAGGGGAGCAGGGGGAGGGCAGACACAAGGGGGCTGGCGCCTCCCGGGGCCAAGATGGCTTCTCTTACCATGGCTTGCTCGATCTTGTTGTCAATGCCAACCAGGCTTCCGGAGCCACTGGAGAAACACAAGGAGGTGAGACGGAAGCAGGAGGAGCCGTCCCAGGTGCTGCTCTCTTGGAGCGAGCTCTGGCCCCTTCAGAAGCCCCGGTCACTGCAGCCCCTGCCCATGCTCCCCTGTACCTGTGGCAGCACAGAATCAGGGAGAGGAGGGTTGTGTCCATCCCCCGGCGGGCTGAGGGCCGCTGCCTGGGTGCCCCCAGACCCCGGGGCGGTAGGGGTCCCGATGCCCCTCGGATGGGAGACGCTCCCCGAGGGGAGCTCGGGGAAGAGACGCAGCCCCTTTTCCGGGGCGGCCCTGGCGCCGCCCCCACCACTCGGGTCTCATAAGATGACACCAGGGACTTGACCGAGACCCCCGGCTGGGCCATCCCCGAGAGGAAGAGGGTCCTCAGGGCCCCCAGGGGAGAGGGCTGTGTCAAGGGGAGTGCCTGGGGGGCCCGGAGCCCCCCGGGCAGAGCAGGGCCTGGCTGGTGCCAGGCAGGCAGAGAGGAGACAGTGCCTGGGGGTGCTGGCCTGAGAGATATACGCCGGCCCCCCCGGGCAAGGCCTGGCTGCCATTGGCTCCTGGGGACACGGGGAACCCCCTCCCACTGGCTCCTCGGTGGGCGGGAATTCCCAGACACGGTCAGTGCCAGTGTCCCCTTCTCACCCTGGCACCAGTCCCAGAGTGGAGGGGAGAGGGCCGGGAGGGAAGTCAGCTGGTCGCCGGGCTGGGGGAGGGGCTGGGGGTAAAAGCCTGGGTTTAAGAGGGGCTGGGGGTAAAAGCCTGTGGGGTCGAGGAAGGGCCTGGCCCTCCAAGGCCTCTCCCCATCCTGCCCCCTCTTGGCCAGGACTCTCCAGGCCACGGGGAGACAGTGAAGGGAGCTGGGATGGGGGCGCTTCCGACGTGCTGGTGCTGGCGGTCTTCCTTGGGCCGAGAGCGCACCCCCACCCCGGCAGGAAAAAGCACAAAGCCTGAGTCTCGGGGGACCCCCGGGCCTGGGTCAGAGGGCCCCTGACGTCCCACCGCCAAGGGCAGGAGTCATGGGAGAGGTTGCCGTGGCAACGGCAGGGAGCCCAGAGCCCAGTAAGACAAACGCAGCCCGTGGACCTGGGACCTGGGCCTGGGGTCTCAGAGGGAGCGAGGGCTTGGCGACCAGGAGGGGGGCGAAGTTGTCTGGAACAGGATCAGGGGCTTTGGAGCCAGCGGAGGATGACAGGCAGCCGGGAGCGAGTCCGGCTGCAGTTTGTCGCGTGGGCACCAGAGGGCGACTCAGGCCTGGCTCAGCGGCCCCCAAGGCGGGGCTCCCGGCTGGCCCAGGACGCTGGGCTCCGGGGCCCAGAACCTGGTGCTCCCTCAGGCCCCTCTCTGTGGCCCAGGGGCGGCACAGGCCCTCGCGGCCCGCCCCGCCGCCAAGGCTCCCTCTCCCACCGCCCATGCCCAGGCTCCTGCCTCGCCCTGGGGCTCCTTGCCCCTCCTCTGGCTTCAGCCTCAGCCCCTGGGCCGGGCCTCCGCCCTGCCTGCCCCGTGGTGCCGGGGGATCGTCAGTCCTGCCCTGCACCCCCGCCCGAGCCCCTCGCCAGCAGGAGCCCCACAGGCCGCGTCCGTGTCCCCCCTTGGAAGCCCTCCCTCCCGGCTGCCAGCTCCAACTTGCCTCCCTGCGGGGGGATCGGCCCTCGATTCAAGGTGACCCCGGGATGAGGCCCTGCAGCCGGGAAGGGAGCTGGGAATTTTCCATTTCTCAACCAAGCTCTGGGTGCAGAAGGCGCTGACAGGTGGAGCAGCCAAAGGGGTGACCAGGCCTGAGCAAGCAGGATGGGGTGGGGTACGGGGAAGGACACCCAGGGCTCCTGGGGCTGAGGGGGAGAGGAGAAGCAGTGAGTGGCAGGCGGGCCAGCCAGCGGGAGAGGCAGCCAGTTTTCAAGCCGTTTCAGTCAACACCCGGGTGGAGACTGGGCCGCCACAGAAAACCCAATACCCCTCCACCCCGGCCCCTGAAACACAGACGCAGAAACCCAAGGGGGCAAATGCACAGGAATCGGAACGTTGGCTCTGCTTGGCGGACACTCGCGGAAAGGTGCCAAGTAAGTTGTTCATTCTCGCCAGAAATAGAGGAATGATACAACAATAAACACGTGTTGACCGATCGATGACTATCTCCTGTTTGTCTAGCGCTGGAGAGGCTTTGACAGCACTTTCCACTGCGACATTCTAACACTGACACTTCCAGGGACCAGGACTCTGGCGACCCAAGCCCTCCCTTTGAGAATCCCTGAGTGAGGGGCCATGGGCACCGTGCTAGAATCCTCCGGCAGGGTCGGGACCAGGAAGCCTGGGGTTGGACGGATAGGATCAACCTTCACCACAAGCCCAAAAGCTAGTCTGTGTGAATTGCAACAAAATGGCCCTCTCCTCAGGACAGTGACTGCCATCTCCCAGAAAACTGTCGTGACGAAAAGCATCGACTGTGACTCCAAGTGTGCGAGAATCCCCTGGAGTTGTCCTGCCCACGATGGGTACAACTGGGGACTCTGTCCCTGCAGGACCCTCGGGTCCCGGGACAGGGACAGCCCTAAAGGCTGGTCTCCCTCTTTGAAGGTCAAACAGGACAGCCTCAACACGAGGCTCAGGCGAAGAAGCAGGACACCTGGCAGAGGCGGGAAGGTTGGGTCCTGGGGACACGGGCCAGCCCCGCTCCCTCTGATGTGTTCTGAGGATCCCCCAGGCGCTGGGCCTGAGGCCAGCAATGTGGCATCCGGCTGCCCTGTCTACGCTGCCTCCCGGATCTGTGCTGCCTGCGGGGCGGGGTCGGGCCAGGGGGAGGAAGAGGGCTGGCTCCTTGCCCCCACGCAGGAGAGCTGCTCCTGACTCTGTCCTAGCGAGAAAGGGCATCTAGAAACCACGGTCACTCCTCTTCTTCTGGAACTCAGGCATCCCAGCAGGAGAGTGGAGTGGGTGTGGCTTCGGGGTCAGATCCAGGATCTGACTGCAGTCCGGCCACTAACTAGCTGGGTGACCTTGGGTCGGTTTCTAAAACGCTCCTCCTCTGGGTCTAAAATGCTTCACTTGTACAGTAAGGAATTGCTTTTGTGATTACACGAGAAAGAGGCAGCACTGGGTAAATAAATGTATCTCTCCTGGCTGGGCTCAGTGGCTCAGCCTGTAATCCTAGCACTTTGGGAGGCCGAGGTGAGTGGATTGCCTGAGTCCGCAGGTTTGAGACTCGCCTGGGCAACTTGTAAGACCTCATCTCTACAATAAATCAAAAAATCAGATGGGCGTGGTAGCGCGCGCCTGTAGTTCCAGCTACTTGGAAGGCGGAGGCGGAAGGGTCGCCGGAGCCCAGCAGGTGGAGGCTGCGGTGGCTGGGAGCGGCCACTGCACTCCAGTCTGGGCGACGGAGTGAGACTCCAACTCAAAAATAAATAAATAAAAATAAATAAATAAATGTACCTCTCCTTCCCCAAGTCCTTGGGACCCACTCCCTGTAATGCCTGGATCTTCCAGGCGACCGTCCACCCATCCACCCATCCATCCATCCATTCATCCCTCCATCCACTTATTCACACCTTGACCCACTACCTGTCGCCTCCCAGGCCCTGTTGGGGACCCCAAAGATCTTCCAACCCAGAGCACATGAGCAGCCCGAATTCACCGGGAGGCCCTCTGTTCTCCCACTCCCAGATTCAGGGACTGGGCAGGCACCCTCAACTCCCTGCTGGGATGCAAGCACTCAATCCCCCAGCCTGCCTTTCCTCTCAAAAGGGACCGCCCACGCCCCTTGGACCCTGCTCTCCTGCCAGCTCCAGGCACCTCACAAAGGCGAGGTGGGATCTACACACACCATTCCTGGGCTGGGGGGGTAAGGCGGGGCCCGACCCAAGCCTCCTGGCCCAGCAGGGTGGGGTACGCGGGGCCGGGTGGGGACAGCGCCCCAGAGCCTCGGAGCACAGCAGGGTAAAGTGGAGGCTGGGCGCTCACCGGTCAGACTGGGGCGCAGAGGGGGTGGGACCGAGGGAGAGGCCAACCCGAAGAACGGAGCCAGGAGGCCTCGGGAGGCAGAACCTTCTCAGACAGACAGCAGGAGGCTGGGCTAGGAAACCAGCAGGGGTGGGGGAGGGACGGGGAGACCTCTTGCCAGGGAACCTCCCCAGTGGGAGGGGGAGAGGGTGGGAAGCGCTGAGAATAGCAGCCACGGGGCAGGTGGCTTTCTCGGCCCTGGCGGACCTCACACCTCGCACATTCCAGAGAGCCTGGAGCACTGAAGCCGGCGCCCAACCCTGCCCGGCCGCCCCCTCGCCCTCCATCCCGCTGGCTCCAGCCACCCCTTCTCCTTCCTCTGAGGGACCCTGCTCGTCCGGGTGCCTCGGGGCCCCTTCCTCGGCGGGCCTCGGGCCTTGATTCAGGGAAGGGGACGCCACACCAGGGGAAGGCGAGACGCGATGGGTCCCTCCAGCACCCACTCAGCCACTTGGGAAGTCCCACCCCCCGTTTCCTCCCGGACGGGAAGTCCCTCCTCTCGAGGGCCTCAAATAGGAAGTCCCACTTCTCCCTCCGAAATAAGAGTGGCGACTCCCCAGCCCTTCTCCTGGGTTGCTATCAGTCTGCAGCCAGAAGCAGGCAGCCCGGCTATCTTCACCCGCGATACCGTTCCTCCCGTTTCAGTTGGCTGGCCTGGCTGCGGATGGCGGCCCTCAAAACAGGAAGCTCCGTCCACCCTGCCACCGGAGAGGGCATCCTCCCCCAAAGGACAGACCCCAGAAAGTCCTCCGAGCCTGCTCCCAGACTGCGATCCCCCTGCTCCCCACGCCTGGCCCCCAGGAGGCCCTGGCCCCCACACTGCTCCCAGCTCCAGCTGAGGGGCCCCATCGCCTTAGGGCCATGCTTTCTCCGAACTAGAAGTCTCGGGATCCCGAAGTGGCCCGCAGGCATGGCCTGTCGGGATGCCGTGGACGCTCGGTCCAGGAGGGCTGTGAGGAGCCCCTCGCCGGTGGGGAGAAGGAGATGGAACTGGGAGGGGACAGAGTTCCTAGTCTCGTCTCCAACACATTTGCCAGTGGGTTCTTGGGGTTGGCCAGATGATCTCTAAATCCGCAAGAGCTCTGGAATCTGACAACAAGGACTCCCTTCAAAGTCTAAAAAAGTCTCTGACCTGACGGTTCTAAGCCAGGGAGTCCCACCCAGCTCTCTCCACAGAGAGGGAGTGGGTTCCAAATCAACTCTGCCCCGTGGTTATGCCCAGGCCGGGTTTCTCTGTTTAAGAGGTCCTCGCCAAGTCCAGTGTGGGGGAACGACGGCGACCAGGCAGTTTCCCGCAGCTGTCCCAGGTGCTGGGCGGGGGGCCTCACCCTCACGCCCCGCACCTCGCGAGCCCACCTACCTATCATCATCGCTGTCCAGGTGACCGCTGATGGCCAACATGGTGCGAGCCAGGCTGAGGCTCTGGGCTGCCGCCGCCCCAAAATCTGGAGACTTGTGAACCAGACTGGCATCGGGGAAGAAGTAGAGGCCCGGGGAGGCGGGGCGGGAGTCGAGCGGAGGCACCTGGGGGCGAGAGGCGGGAACCACTGCATGAGACAGGGAGAGAGGGAGAGAGACAGAGAGACAGAGAGACGACGGCGAGGCCAGAGAGAGCCAGGAAGCTAGAACCAGCTACCTTACAACTTGCCTGGGAGTCTTCCTCCCTCCCTCCCCACCTCCCCAGCTTCTTCCAGGGACCCAGGCATCCGGCCTCCACAGCCCTTCCCTCCTGCAGTTCCGGGAATGGCCTTGCTTGGGCAGGCACCAGACTGAGCAACGACTGAGTGGTGCCAGGGGTGTCAGAGAGGCTCCCAGGAGGGATGGCGAGAGGCGCCGAGAGGAGAGTCTGGCACCCCTCAGGGGCCTGAGCCTGGGTCCCGGTCAGAGGCTACTCCGTCTCTGCCTTCCCTCACCAGTTGCTTCTTAAAGCAACTCCAATATCACTTCCTTCGAGGGGCATTTCCCGTCCTTCGCTAGGCCACTGAGCGGTTTCACTTTTTTATAGCACCCAGCCGTATCTGAAATTAGAGTATTTATTGCATCTCCCGGCTAGAAGGTCAGTTTGCTCGGTGGCTATTCACAGAATGAATGAACGCTCAGAAATCGCTCCTCTGTCCCCCCCATCCCAGCCTCTCCTCGCAGACTTCTCAGGACTCAGGTGAGGTTCCGCGCCTGCTCCCTGCCCCGGTTTGGGGTGGGGGGGTGGAGATGGGGGGAGGCGGAGCCTGGGCGTGGACCCACACGGCCCAACAGGCGCTGGGGGCGGCTGCGACAGGGCGGGGGCGACAGGAACAAGACAAGACTCCTCTGTGAGGCCCCGGGAGGCCCTCGCTTCTCGGAAAAGCCAAGCACAGAGAGTCCAGGGCGGTTAGAGGGACAGAGCCGAGGAAGGGGGCCCAGGTGGCGTCCCCTGGCCCTCGTCCACACCCCCACCCCGGCGCTGTCAGAGGGAGGAGAGACATGGGGGGATGGAGAGCGGAGACACGCTTCTGGACGGGGAACGGCGACACGGACGCGTGCACGTGGGAGGCTGAGGACGCGGGGAAGGAAGGGGTGCGGGGGCGCTGAGGAGGGCAGGGTCTGTGAGCCCAAGAGAGCCTCAGGCCGGGCTGAAGGACGGAGGGTCTGGGGCAGAGAGACTGGGCCAAGGGGGCTTGCTTTGGAAGAGGCTGGAGACAGGGTCCGGTAAAGGACACGGCATCCTCTCCCCCGGGTGGGAGCTGAATTAAAAAGCTCCAGAAAAGTTGGGGGGGGTCATGCGAGTTGTGAACTCGGGGCGGGCGGGGGTGGGGGCAGCCGGTCCTGACTGGTCCTGACAGGACCCAGACATCCAGTCTCAGGTTATTTTTATGCTGTGGTTTGTGCCCAAGGCCAGGAAGGGGGAAGAGCGCTCGTCCTCACACTCCCTGCCTCCTCCCGGCAGGCCAAGGTGTTATTTTCTGCTTCGTGACAGAAGCATCCAGCCCCCACCTCCCTGGCTGCTAGCCCCCACCCCAGGGACCCAGGCATCCTGCCCCCCAGCCCAGACTTGTGCCTCTTTTGGAGACAGGAAGCAGGAAGAGCAAAGGCTTTAGCTCCTTCGGGGTTGCCTCCCGCCTCCTCGGTCCTCAATCCTGGAGAGGCCCAGATGCGGGGAACTGAGACGGCGCACGGGGGTGAAAAGGACGAGCCAGCAAGCCCCCATCCCTGCACGTGGTCCTCCCGCCGTGCCTCAGAGAAACCCGGCTTGTCCCAGAGCTGGAGCCGGGGCTGGCGGGAAGCAGGAAGCCCCCGTGCTCGGGACAGGGCTGCCGTGGAGACCTGCAGGGTGGAATGCCCGGCTTTTCCCTCTCCTCCCGAAACCCTGGCAGCTCCTCCCCCGGGGGCCGGCTACTCAGCTGGGGCCTCCGCCGGCACCACCTGGAGCCAGGGGGTGACACCAAGACAGAACGAAGGTGAAGGCCAGGCGAGGAGGCCACACACGCTCCAGGCTACGTGGAGACCACGGCCAAAGACAATACATCAAAGGCCAGAGAGAAAGAGAATGGGGAAACGGGAACGAGCCGGAGAGAGAAAACAGAAGGGCAGGGGGAAAGCACTTCAAAGCGACAGGGCAGGGAGAGGAAGAGGGCTGTCTGCGCGGCCACGGTGGCGTAGGGGAGGGCCGAGGCAGGGAGGCCCGGAGTGGAGGTTGGGAGGAGGCCGCCACACGGCTCCCGGGGGTCCCTCCCCACCGGGAGCCCGGCTCTTACCTGCCCTGGCTCCTCTGGAGCCGCCAGCTCCATCCTCAGCCGCGGGTCTCCATCCCTCCGCCGGGACAGTGGAGGGGTCCCCGCCGCCGGGCCCCTGGACTCCACCTCCACCCTCAGGGAGGGCAGAGGCGTGGTGGCCCGGGAGGTGGCGAGACCGTCCCCGGCCCCGGGCTCTGGGGGGCGCTGCTGGGGCGGGGCCGCCAGCAGGGGTGGCGGCTCCACCTTGGCTCGGCCGGGCCCCACCAGCTGGCCCAGCCCCCCGGTGAAGGAGCGGGCCTGAGGTCCCGGGGAGGGGGGCGGCGGGCGGAGCCAGGAGGTGGGGCCCTGAGACAGGCCGGCCGGCGGGGCGGGGGCGCCTAGGCCCAGGCTGGCCAGCTCCAGCCTGGAGTCCAGGGACCTGCCCCCCGCTCCCCCCGAGGCCCCGCGGGTCCCCTCCAGGAGCCGGCCCAGGCCTGGGGGCTCCAGGTCGCGCTCGTAGACGTCCACACATGTCCAGCGGCCTCTGCGGTAGGGCTCTCCCAGGCCGTGGGGCAGCTTCACCACCCGGAAGCGGGAGGCGGGGGCCCCGGGGGGCGGGGAGCCGTTCCGGGGGGTGCCCTTGCCGCCCGGGTCGGGGCCGGGCTCGCCGTTGGGCAGGCGGGCCGGGGGCCCCGCGGGGGCCGGCGAGTCGGGCCCCCCGGGGCTCCCCGGGCCCTCGTAGTCCGTGGTGACGCTGGTGATCTGGAAACTACTCTTCTTCTTGCCCCCGCTCATGTCCCTGGGGCTCAGCACTGGCCAAGGTCGGGCGGGCTGGGGCTCCGTGGAGGGGCTCAGGCACCCCTGGAGCAGGGGGGCCACGTGGTGGGGGCGTCCGGGCCCCTGGGGACCTCTGGGTCCGACATGGTCGGAGGGCCTTGCGGGAACGGGGGTGCCTGCTCGCGGAAGGGAGAAGAGGGGAGGGGAGGCGGTGGGGGGGCCGGGGCAGGTTTTTCCTGCTGCTGTGGCTGCCGCACTCCAGAGCTGAGTTTGCAAACTGGAAAAAGAAAGGGAGTGAGAGAGTGTGTGAGAAAACAGTGGGCCGGCCACCTCCGGGGCTTCCTCTCCGGGGAGCAGAGTCGGGGAGGAAGGGGAAACCGCCAGAGACCCAGAGACAAAGAGACAAGCAGAGACGACAGAGGCCGGAGCAGAGAGGACGAGATCCCAGAAGGCAGGAAGAGGCAGCAGAGCCCCAAAGTTGGGCGCTTCTTGCCTGGGATCCAAACTCAGGGAACCCGCATTGTCCCACGAGCCTGGGCTCCAGGGCCCGGGCGAAGCCGAGCGAAGCGGCTCCCCGCCCAGCCTGGCCGCCCCGAGGTCTCCCCCGGGCCTCGAAGCCCAGCACCCCGGCTCCCACTTCTCTGCCGCCCAGAGCACCCTGCCCAGTCCAGAGCTCTACCTCTCAGGCCTCGGCCACCGAGCTGAGCCGCCGGGGGTCCTGGCCCCAAGATGTCGGGCTGTCCTTCTCCTGGGGCCTCCTGGCCCCGGCAGAGAGGGGCACACAGGCGGCGATCAGAGGCTGCCCGATCCTCTTGGGGGGCCACAGCTCACCCTCGGCGGCATCCCTGTGGAAAGTTTGCTCTCCAGAAAAGAGGGAACCCGCACCTCCTCGGTGGAGCCCAGGTGCGGCCTCTGAAGTCCCAAGGGTCTCCTGGCCGGTGATGCTGGGGGGAGGCTTGGCCCCCCACGACTCCAGGTGGCGGCCGGCGAGTGCGTTTCCCAAGTCTCCGCCCGCCTGGCCCGGCCGGATCCGTGTCTCTGCACCTCCGCTCCTCTGGGTCTCTGTCTCTCCGTCTTTCTCTTTCTGGGCTGTTGACAACCCCCACACCAGGAAGTCCTGCCTCCTCGGGCCTGCTGACGGCTCTTCTCCTCCTCCTCCTCCTTCCCCTCTTCCTCTCCTTCCTCCTGCCCCCCCTCCCAGGGCTCCCTGCCCGCTGGCGGGGGGCCAAGCCTGCCACAGCTGCCGCAGCTTATGCTGCTGCTCCTGGGGCCCCGACAGACTCCCTTAACCCCACACCTGCTGGGGCCCAGCCCGGCTCTTCCTCGGAGGGAGGGGCGGCGGAGGGCGGGGAGGGAGGGGAGGAGTTTGCAGGGAGGCGAGGGATTCCCTTACTTGTAGGCACTTGCTGCCATTGGCCTACAGACTCACGGAAGAGACGGAAGGAGCACACCGGGCAACGTACTGGCTGCCTGCTCGCCCACAAGTGCCCGGTGGACGTGATGCTGTGGCCATGGCTGTTAGTGTCATATCTTCCTTGGTTTTCACAGTAACTGCGTGAGGAAGGTACTATTCTCCCCCACACACACTTCTTCTTGTAAGCAGTGGATTATTATGAAACCTTTCAAACATGTCATGCAGACATGGAAAGAGCATGCCAACTCCACACAGACAGGGGCCCTGGAATGGCCAGGAATGTTTTTTTTTCATCAACGTTGTCACAAAACGACGTTCGATGAAATGATGTTATTTCGGGCTGTATTTCGCTGGGCTGTTTGAAATCAAATCCCGGACATTGTCTTATTCTCCTTCTTAGATGTGGGAATTGAGAGCCAGGAAGTTCAAAAGGACGGTCAGTGGTGGAGCGGGGACACTCCAAACACTCACATGTGTCCTTGTCTGGCCCCCATACAGACAGACGCGTGAAGACCTGGACCTGGAGACGCAGGCGCCGACCTGTACTTTCTCCCCAACGACTGGACACACATGTGTCCACACAGCAACCAACACGGAGGTACCTGAGGGCTGAGGCAGGGTAGCTAGCACAGGTTAGGCATAGATACATTTCTTGTAGGCAGGCGTTAGAACGTGTCCAGACATATTGTCAGCAGGCTGACCAGCACCGCAGCCTGGAATGGGGATTCGATATGGACTCCCAGTCCGCCCCACCCCCTCAGCTCACCAAAGGAAGACTCCATCAAGGCGGTCCTGGACCAGGAATCAAAAAGCCACAGAAATGATCATAAGACCCCTTTTAGCTCATGAGTTTGTGAAATGAAAGAGTCTGGCAAGTTTCCCTGGAAAAGCCCATTCCTTCCCTCAGAGGGGAAGAGATGTCACTCTCGCCAGGATGAAGGTTACCTGGACTCTACCCTCCTTATCATAGCAATCACTGTGAAGGTGTATCAGGTCTATCGTAAAAAAGTGCAGCTCCGGCATGTCTGTCTTTCCCCTCTTCTTTCTCTAATAAACTTTGTTTTAAAACTTTGCTGGTCTCTCTAAAATTCGTTTTTGGGTGGAGTCAAAGAATCCACGAGTTTTGGGCCACGCCACACCCCACCCAGCATCAAGGACCAACCCATTTGGCCACAAGTGTAGACCCCTTCCTTACCTGACACCCCCCCCACTCCATCCATCGTTTATTATGAAGGAAAATCTACACACACTCATGAAAGGCCTACTATGTGCTTGATGAGAAAGAATCAACCTCCAAATGCCATCTTCTCTCTTTTTTTGGCACCCCTGGCCAACAACCTGATTATTGTGAACAAAAACAGAATCCAAAGGCCACATCACTCCCAAGTTCAGAAGAAAATGGATTCTAATTAATTTTGGGCAGATGGAACTGTTCTCGAGTATATTAAAAATTCCTCCCATCGTCTCATCGGATCACAAAGCAGCCCTGAGAAGAGAAATGGGCAGGCTTGTAGCTCCGGCTGAGGAAACTGAGGCTCAGAAGCATTCAGTTCTTCACTCAAGGGCTCAGAACTAGTTTTTGATGACACCGAGACTGCACCTGGGCCCTTTGACTCCTATTCTAGTGCTCTTTCCCACATCCCTCAACTTGAGCTCATGGAAATTTCTAATCACGCTTTAAGGTTAGGCAAAAAGACAACAATGCAACTCCTGCCCTCCTTTATATACCGGAGGTGCCTAAAAAATGTTTACACGTTTTAAGAGATGTTCTCGGTGGCTCAGCTGTAATCCCGCGCCTTTGGGAGGCTGAGGTGAGTGGATTGCCTGAGCCTGCGGGTTCAAGACCCGCCTGGGCAACTTGACAAGACCTCATCTCTACAATAAATCAAAATGAGCCGGGCGTGGTAGCGCGTTCAGGTAGTTCCAGCTACTCGGAAGGCTGAGGCGGAAGGATCGCCGGAGCCCAGCAGGTCGAGGCGGCGGTGGCCGGGAGCGCCCGCTGCACTCCAGTCTGGGCGACACAGTGAGACTCCAACTCAAAAAAAAAAAAAAAGAGATGTTATCTATGTATCACTTTTAGTTCGTTGTAGTCAGAGGTGTCTGGATGCTGACAGTAACCACTTTGAGCACCTCTTGTAACTGCAGGAGGCAAACGTGACTTGTATTTGTCTTTTGTTGTCAGTATAGATTGAGTACTACAATTTTATTTATTTTTATTTATTTATTTATTTGAGTTGGCGTCTCACTCCGTCGCCCAGACTGGAGTGCAGTGGCCGTTCCCGGCCCCCGCAGCCTCGACCCTCTGGGCTCCGGCGATCCTTCCGCCTCAGCCTTCCGAGTAGCCGGAATTACAGGCGTGCGCCACCACGCCCGGCTGATATTTTGATTTACGGTAGAGATGAGGTCTCGCCAAGTTGCCCAGGCGGGTCTCGAACCCGCGGGCTCTGGCCATCCCGTCACCTCAGCCTCCCAAAGGCGCGGCATGACAGGCTGAGCCACCGAGCCCGGCGAGTACTACAATTTTAATACAACCTTTTCCTTTCTTGAAGCATGAGCACTTTTTCTGGCACCCTCTGTACTTGTTTATCCCTTGACTAGAATGCACCTGCAGTCTCACACCGCTCCCTTCGGCCGTGGCGACGACGGCTGCCACGGCCCAGGCCTCTAGGCCTCCCACGTCTCGAGGTCCAGGAAGCAGCCGCCCACACGCCCCCAGCCCCTTGGGGGCCGGCAGAGCCTTCTGCCCGGTGGCGACACTCGGGACGCAGAGCGGGCCGCGCCGCCCCGCCCCGCCCCCCTCCCGGCCGGCAAGCCGCGCTGTTCGGAGCTCGTCCTCGGGCGCTGCCCTCCTCGGCCGCAGGGTCTCAGGGTCCGCGCGCGGCGTCCCGGGGACGCCGTCGGTTTCGGCAGAGGTGTTCGTCGAATGAACGCGCGCACATTAAGCGCACCGCGGCGCAGACGTTAAATGGCTCTTCTGCGTCCTGATGCAGCGCCTCCCCGGAGCATCCGCGAGCGCCGTCGCCACGTGCGCGACTTGCAAGGCACCTCGGCATCATCGGCGCGCCCCGCCCCTCGCGACGGCCTCGGGCCGGGGGTCTCTCCACGCGGGCTTCGGGCGACGCGCCGCCGAGACCTGGCCACGGCGCGGGGCCCTCGCAGGCCGCGGGGATCGGGCGGCGGCCTCGGGTCCGGCCTCCGGCCGTGAGCTGGGCCGGGCCGCTCGCAGCGCGCCCGCCGCGCCCACGGCACGCGGGGCCAGAGGCTTCCCGAGGCGGCGGGAGCGAGGCCGGGGCGGCCCGGGCGGCCGGGGAGGCGGCGGCGGCGGAGCCGAGGGCCGCGGGGGCACCCGGGCCGCGGGCGCGGCCAGCCGGGCCGGAAAGGGGCCGCCCCTCGGCCCGGCGGGCGGCCCCTGCCGGCCGGGCGCCGCACTGCACCCGGGGCCGCCGCCGCCGCGGCCCGGCCCGGCGCCGGCTGCGGACCGGGGGCGCGCGCGGGCCGGGGCCGCCGGGGGGCGCCGCCGCGCGCCGCCCCGCCCGGCTCGAGGCCGAGCCCGGCGCCGCCCGGCCGGGCGGGCGGGGGCGCGGGCGGCGGGCGGCGGGCGGCGGGCGGCGGGCGCCGGGGCCCCGGGCCCCCCGCGGCCCGCGGCGGCGCGCCGCTCCCGCCCCGCGCGGGCGGGCGTGGAGGGTGGGCTCGGCCGGGGCGGGGCGGGGGCGGGCCGGAGGCGGGGCCGTCTCTGCGGCAGGGCCGCTCCGCTCCCCCCGGCCGCTCCCCGTCTCTCCTCCCTCCTCGGCTCCGGGCGGAGCCCGGCATGGGGGGGCCGGCGCTCGGCAGGCCAGGTACGGCGATGTGGCGAGCGGCGCCGGGCGGGAGGCGAGGGGCGCGGCGGGGCCGGGCGCCCTGGCGGGGCCGAGGCGGCGGCGCCGGGCGGCGGGCCGGGCGGGGGGGGGCCGGGCCGGGCCCGCGCGGCGGGCGCGAAGCGGGCCGGGTCCGAGCCGGCCGCGGCGGGAGGGCGCCGGCGAGGAGGGCGCCGGAGCCGGAGCGAGGCTGGAGGCGGAAAGGAGATGTCTGGGGGGAAGGGCGGCCCGAGCAGGTATGGAGGCCGCAGCCCAGAAGGTCGCCCCGGGCCCGGCCGAGACCCCGGGTGGGATGGAGGGGTGGGGCCTGGAGGCGGGAAGCCGGGGGGAGGGAGAAGGTGCTTTGGGCCGCCAGCGAGGGAGGGGAGGCAGAGGCCGCAGCCGAGGGGCCAGGAGGCAGGACTGGGTGGACCGAGGCCCGGGCCCAGGAAGGGCCGGAAGGGGGGCGACAGGGTGGAGATCGATGGAGGGGCGGCATTTTAGATGGCCCGCTCGGAGGGTCTCCCTCCGCCCTTCGGCCTCCCCCCCGCTCCCCGCGACGCCCCAGCCTCGGCCCGTGAGCGGGTGGAGTCTGGCCGCCTTCCCCGTCCCCAGTGGGGTGCACTGCCCGCAAGTAGGCCCCGGGCACAGCTCCTTGCCTGTAGGTGTGTCCGGCTCCGTGTAGCAGGTTTGCGTGTGTCTGGAGGTCTGTGTGTGTCTGTGGGTGTGTCTGTGGGTGTTCATGTCTGTGTGTGCTTGCCTGTTCCGAGGTTTGTGTTTACCTACGCCAATCTCTGTGTCTGGTCCTCTGTCTGTGGATGTGGGTCTGTGGCTCCGGGGTGTGTGTGTCTGAATGTGTGTTTTTGTGCCTGCGGGATTGCTGTCCGTGGTGGGGCCGGCCGGTGTGGTGGATCAGGATGTATTCACACAAGAAGGGAGTCGGTGTGGATCCGATCGCTCCAGAGGGTGTGTTTGTGCCTCTGGGTGCCCGTCTCTGTCTGTCTGTCTGTGGGTCCTCAAAGCTGTTTTGGATTTGGGTGTCTCGCCCAGGACACGAGTCAGGTCTCTGCTCCTCCTTCTCTCTTGCATTCATTCCCGGCCCCCGCCCATCCCCCTCTCTTTTTCCCTCCTGCCCCCCCAGTGGATCCGGGACCCAGGGAGGGCCGCCCCCCGGGCCTGGTGGCGCTGAGTAGGGCCCTCCAGCCCCCACCTCCTGGCCCACGACATGAACCTCCTCTACCGAAAAACCAAGCTGGAGTGGAGGCAGCACAAGGACGAGGAGGCCAAGAGGAGGTAAGGCCGGGCTCCCGGGCTGCCTGTCCCTTCTCCCGCGTCTGCCGGGCCCCTCGCAGGCCGCAGCCCAACCTGGGGCTTGTCAGCCTTGTCCTCAGGGCGGTCTCTGGCCTCAGAGCCTGTGCCCAGCACAGCAGCGCTGGGACGGATGGCACATGTGCAGTCCCGGCCCCGCCGCTGGCCTCCTGGAGGCTTCCGGCTCGGGGGCACCCTGTTGGCTGGTCCCCAGAGGCCCAAGTCACTCCTTCCTGACTCACTTCTCGCCTGTGGTCTTCTCTCTGGAAATTTGGGGCTGGCTGCGAGCTCTCCTGTCACCTGACCTTGGAGGCGGCAGGCCCCGCCTCCCTCATGGGGACTGGGGTGGGGTCGTTTCGGGGGGCACGGGGGACATCTCTCTGGCTCCCTTCCAGCCTCCTCTGCGGGGGGAGGTGGGTGGCCAAGGGACGGGGGTGTGTGCGGTGGGGGCCGCGCAGGAGAGCCAAGGCGGCCGGGACTGCCTCCCCTTCTGCCTCTCTCCTGGGCCCTCCCGGGGACCTGGGCCCGCCTCTCCCATCTCGCTCCCTTCTCCCCTTCGCCCCGTGGCCTGCACAAGCACAAGCGCTGGCAGCCTGACTCAGAGCCACCTCCCTTCTCCCTCCTCGCGACTGAGGACTTTAATTCTTGTTGTTAATTAGATTAATCAGAGTGATCGCTGCAGCGATCTCTCCCTAATGAAGGGTTCGTCGACAGGCCCTCAGTGAGAGCTCACCCCACACAGCTCTCCCCCTTCCCTGCCAGCCGCCCCTCCCCCCTCACACAGAAGAACTCAGGGACAGTGAAAGGGAAGGGAGTGAGCCCAGGAGGGTGACGGAGAGAGCACTGCGTCCAGGGAAAGGGAGGAAGGGAGGAGAAGGGGTCATGGGGGAGGCGGCTCTGGCTCCTCGAGGGCCCAGCCTGAAGCTGGGAGGGAGGCGTGCCACTGTGGGGCCTGGGCCTCGGTAGCCGGGCATGAGCGAGCCCAGAGGCCGGGCGTGTGCCAGTGGGAGTGAAGAGGAGCTGTTGTCGCAGGTGTGTCCGTGTGTCAGGCAGAGCTTTGTCGCCTGGTTTGCATCTTTCTCCCTGTGTACAAGGCAGGCCACACAGGTGCCCAGATGGGGATCTGCCAGCTCCAGGGCCTCTCCCCTGCACGCATACGCACTCCTCTCATCCCTGCCCCGGCTGTCCTGCCTTTTTGAAGCCTGGGGTTCTGCCTCAAGCCCCTTCATCTGCACCTCGAACCTTCGGGCGCCCGCCCATCCCCTCCCCGCCCCAGCGGCTCCCTTCCTCCTCCCGGGAGGCCACAGGGTCGCCAACACCTCCTGGGACGGAGGAAGGGGAGGCCCGGCCCGAGGCCTGCCCTCCACCCGGCTGTGGTCTTCTCTCCCCAGCTCCAGTAAGGAGGTGGCCCCCGCAGGCCCAGTGGGGCCCGGGGCCGGCCCGGGGCCTGGGGTCCGCGTGCGGGACATAGCCTCGCTGCGCCGCTCCCTCAGGATGGGCTTCATGACGATGCCCGCCTCCCAGGAGCACACCCCACACCCCTGCCGCAGCGCCATGGCCCCCCGCTCCCTCTCCTGCCACTCGGTGGGCAGCATGGACGGCGTGGGGAGTGGCCCTGGGGGAGGGCGCGGGGGCCTCACAGAGGACAGCAGCGCCCGAAGACCCCCGGCCAAGCCCCGGAGACACCCCAGCACCAAGCTCAGCATGGCAGGGTCGGGGGCAGAGACGCCCCCCAGCAAGAAAGCAGGTGAGATGCCCCGTCTCTCCCCAAGAGAAGCTGGAGCTGGGAGAATCCATTGCAGGCCCAGGGAGGTTTGCTGGGAGGGAGGTTCTTTCAGGGAAGAACCAGGGAAGTGGAAGGTTCCATTCTCAAAGGGAATGGGGGCCCTTGTGCATGGGCCTGAGATGAACCATTCCAGGGCAGGGGACACTCCCGGAAAAGTCCCTTCTCGGGAAAGGGGTGGTGGCCTTGAAGGCACATGAGGCGGGCAGGGAATTCAGGGTGGGACTGCGGATTCCGAGGCCGGAGGCCGGCTGGTGGACGGGTTGACTGGTGGCAAAGGGCCCATTGGGGCCGTGAGTTGGAGAGCGCGGGAGGAGAAGAGGCGGCCTGTCCTTGCAGGTAGGACACGGGGCCAGAGGTGGCCCTGTCGCCCCACCAGCAGCCCAGCTGACGCTTCTCCCTTGCCCGCCCTGTCCAGGCTCACAGAAGCCGGCCCCGGAGGGCCGAGAGGCCAGCCGCAAGGTCCCGCCACAGAAGCCCCGGCGAAGCCCCAACACCCAGCTGTCCGTCTCCTTCGACGAGCCCTGCCCCCCAGGCCCGGCTCCTCGCGCGGGGAACCCGCCCCTCCAGCGCCTCGGCAGGGGGTCCCGAGGGGCCGCGGACCCCGACGCGGGCGCCCCGGAGGAAGAGCCCGTGTACATCGAGATGGTGGGCGACGTCTTCAGGGGCGGCGGCCGCGGCGGAGGGGGCCTGGCCGGGCCGCCTCTCGGCGCCGGGGGCCCGCCCGCCCCCGCGGGCGCGGACTCGGACTCCGAGGACAGCGAGGCCATCTACGAGGAGATGAAGTACCCGCTGCCCGAGGAGGCGGGCGAGGGCCGGGCCGACGGCCCCCCGCCCCCGGCCGCGTCCCCGCCGCGCGCGCCGCACGCGCGCCGCCCCGCCTCCGCCCTCCCCGGCCGCAGGGACGGCCCGCCCGCCAAGGCCGCGCCCTGCGACATCCCGCCGCCCTTCCCCAACCTCCTGCAGCACCGGCCGCCCCTGCTGGCCTTCCCGCCGGCCAAGGCCGCGCCCCGCGCCCCCGGCGACGGGGCCTCCCGGCTGCCCGTCCTCTGCCACGCCAAGGAGCCGGCCGGCGCCGCGCCCGCGCCCCAAGTGCCTGCCCGGGAGCGGGAGACGCCGCCGCCCGCCGCCGGCCTGCTGCTGCTGGGACCCTCGGGCCGCGCCCGCAGCCACTCCACGCCGCTGCCGCCCCAGGGCTCGGGCGCGCCCCGCGCGGAGCGGGAGCTGCCCAGCTCGCACAGCATGATCTGCCCCCGCGCGGCGGGGGCGCCGGCCGCCCTGCTGGCCGGGCCGCCCAGGGACAAGGCCGTGTCCTACACCATGGTGTACTCGGCGGTCAAGGTGACCACGCACTCCGTCCTGCCGGGGGCCCCGCCGCCGGGCGCGGAGGAGCCGAAGGCCGAGAAGGAGATCGCCGTCCTCCACGGGATGCTGTGCGCCAGCGCGAGGCCCCCCGCGCCCGGGAGGCCCGGCCCCGCCGGCGCGGCCGCGGGCGCCGCCGGCGCGCTCCACCCCCGCGGCTGCCTGGCCGCCCCGCACGGCCTTCCGGACCCCGCCGCGGGCCCCCTGGCGCCGCTCTGGACCTACCCGGCCGCGGCCGCCGGGCTCAAGAGACCCCCGGCCTACGAGAGCCTCAAGGCTGGCGGGGTGCTGACCAAGGGCTGCGGGGTGGGCGCCCCGCCCCCCGTGGTCAAGATCCAGCTGCAGGAGCCGGGGGCCGACGGCGGCGCCTTTGCCAGCATCTCCTGCGCCCACGTCGTCGCCAGCGCGGGGACACCCGAGGAGGACGAGGAGATGGGCGCCGCGGCCTTCGGGGCAGGCTGGGCTCTGCAGAGGAAGGTCCTGTACGGCGCGAGGAAGGCCAAGGAGCTGGACAGTGAGTGAGGGGCCGGAAACGGGGGGCCCGGGGGGCGGGGCGCAGCCGGCGATGCTGGTGCCGATTCGGGGCGGTGTCGGAGGGGTCGTCTGGAAGTCACGGCCTTTGTCTGGGAAGTTTCTGGGAGGCCGGGGGGGGGCTGGGCGGCCGACTGGAGGACGGCGGCCCCCCGGTGTACTCTGGCGGGCCAGGACGGTCCGGGAGAGAGAGGGGGCCGGTCTGGCCCTGTCCGGCCCTGCTCCCGCCCCCCCTGCCGGGGGCTGCAGGGGGGTGCGCCTGTGAGTGCGCGCGCGCTCGGTACCCGACGCAGCTGCCGCCCAGCTGTTACCATGGCAACCCATCCAGACAGGAGGGAGAGGAGAGGGAGGCGCCGGCCGTTGCCTGGCAACGCAATGCTCTGCCAGGCCTCGAGCTGGGTTCACACGCTGCCCTTCCCCCCAGCGCCCCCCCCTCCGGGGCTCCAGGTTCGGGGTTCTCCCCTACCGGTCTCAGTCCCAGGAGGATGGCCCCCCGGCTTCCGCCTGGAGCTGGAGGGGCCCGCAAGCTAAAGCCGAAGCAGGGGAGGCCCCTCCGATCGGGGAAGAGGGTTTGGGAGCGGCAGACACACACGAGTCTCAGTCCCGTGGGGGGAAAGGAAGCAGGCAGCGCTGGGGTCCCTCCTGGGCGTGGACGTTTTAGGAGAGCGTGAGGTAGTCCCGTCGCTGCTGTGGCCTGTGAAGGGGCGGCTGTGCCTCCCGGTCTACCTGTGCTGCAGGGGGTGGGGCTGGGCGGACGGCAGGACCCTGCCTGCTGGGGGCAGGCATTCAGCGCTCCTTGTCGTCCAGCAGAGGTCGAAGACGGGGCCCGGGCCTGGAATGGCAGCGCCGAGGGTCCCGGCAAGGTGGAGCGTGAGGACAGGGGCCCTGTGGCGTCCGGGATCCCGGTGAGGAGCCAGGGAGCCGAGGGCCTGCTGGCCAGGATCCACCACGGAGGGGACCGAGGAGGGAGTCGCACGGCGCTGCCGGTGCCCTGCCAGACCTTCCCTGCCTGCCACCGCAACGGAGGTGACGCCTGCCCACGCACACCCAACGCCCCGGGGCTGGCGGGGCAGGTCTAGAGTCTATCCCAGCCCATCCAGACCTCCTCTCACCGGTTCACGTCCATGTCCAGGGCCCTGTGTCTTCACACCAGGTCTCCACCCTCCCACGAGGCAGGGGCAGCCGGGGAGGGGAGGAGCAGGGGCCGGAGGAGAGGTCACCTGAGCCCCTGCCCTCCTCACCCCTCCCTACCCCTCCTTCTGCCGCAGACTTCCCTGGAGGCTACCGCCTGGGGCGATCAGCCTCCACCTCCGGGGTCCGGCAGGCCGCCCTCCACACCCCCCGGCCCTGCAGCCAGCCCAGGGATGCCACAAGTCAGGTGAGCGAGTCCCGGTTTCTGTTTCCTGTGGGAGGGAGCAGGGAGAGAGAACGGCTGGGGCGTGGCAGGAAGGCAAGAAGGGGACCGGCAGGCTGGGGTCTGAGCCTGCTTGGCCGGCCCAGACCAGTGGTGACTCCAGGTTGAGAAAAAGGGGGCAGGGCAGGCCCCAGGAGGGGCTGCTTAAGACGGGCAGTAGGGCAGAGCCCGGCTTGGAGATCAGTCAGGGCCACCGCTAGCCCATGGAGTGGTGCAATGCGTGCGATTTAGAAGCAGGACCCAGACTGGGTGTGGTGGCTGGGCATGGCTGTCGTCAGCACTCTGGGAGGCCGAGGCTGGAGAATCGCCTGAGGCCAGGAGTTTGAGACCGGCAGTCTAGGCAACATAGCCAGCCCCCGTCTCGACAAAAAATAGCAACACGAGTGGGGCATGGTGGCACGGACCTGTCGTCCCAGCTACTCCGGAGGCACAGTGAGCCATGACGGTGCCAGAGTGGGACTCTGACTTGAAGGAGAGAGAGAGAGCAAGAGGAAGGAAGGAAGGACGGACGGGCGGGCAGAGGACCCGTCCCGTCTGGGAGGACCAGTTTAAAAATGCGTCTTTCAGCCGGGCTCGGTGGCTCAGCCTGTAACCCCGCGCCTTTGGGAGGCTGAGGTGAGTGGATTACCTCAGCCCGCGGGTTCGAGACCCGCCTGGGCAGTGAGACCTCATCTCTACAATAAATCAAAAAATCAGCCAGGCATGGTAGCGCATGCCTGTAATTCTGGCTACTTGGAAGGCGGAGGCGGAAGGATCGCCGGAACCCAGCAGGTCGAGGCTGTGATGGCTGGGAGCAGCCACTGCACTCCAGTCTGGGCGACAGAGTGAGACTCCAACTCAAAAAAAAAAAAAAGCGTCTTTCAAAAAATAAACATAACCGGGCTCGGTGGCTCAGCCTGTCATCCCGCGCCTTTGGGAGGCTGAGGTGAGTGGATGGCCTGAGCCCACGGGTTCGAGACCCGCCTGGGCAGCGAGACCTCATCTCTACAATAAATCAAAAAATCAGCCGGGCTATGGTAGTGCCTGCCTGTAATTCCGGCTACTTGGAAGGCGGAGGCGGAAGGATCGCTGGAGCCCGGCAGGTCGAGGCTGCGGTGGCCGGGAGCGGCCACGGCCCTCCAGTCTGGGCGACAGAGTGAGACTCCAACTCAAAAAAAGAAAATAAAAACATAAAAATAGATGCGTAAAGATGCATCTTTCTAGGAAGGTAATTTTCCAAGAGGATGAGACAGGCCAGCGTGGCGCCAGGGCGCAGGCACGGCTGGGCAGAGGGTGCCGGGTCGAGCGTCTGTCGCCCTGGGACCCACAGCCGAGGGAGGGGACAGGCACCGTGGGAGGCCAGAGAGGGCTTGTGTCTGCGGACGCCGGTTCCTCCGCGTCCCTGACCCTGCCTCCTCCCGTTCTCCCGCGGGCCAGCCCCACCCTGCGCTGCCCCTCCCGCTGCCCCTGCCGCCCCAGCCGGCCCGCGAGCGCGACGGGAAGCTGCTGGAGGTGATCGAGCGCAAGCGCTGCGTGTGCAAGGAGATCAAGGCGCGCCACCGCCCCGACCGCGGACTCTGCAAGCAGGAGAGCATGCCCATCCTCCCCAGCTGGCGGCGGGGGCCCGAGCCGCGCAAGTCCGGCACCCCGCCCTGCCGCCGGCAGCACACTGTCCTCTGGGACACGGCCATCTGAGGCGGGCGGGGACGGGCACCTGGACTGCGGAGGGTGCGGGCGCCCCGGCCCGGCTCTCCGGGACCCTGCCGCGAGAGGCACTGCGGGCCAGGTGAGAGTCCAGGGCGGAGCCCGGCCCTCCACTCTAGCCCTCGGGGCGGGCAGCCTGCCAGGCCCGCGGACTTGGAGCGCCTGCAGAGCCGCCCGGAGATCTTGGGGGGAGGGCTTGCTCGAGGTGGGGGTCTTTCCTCCCCCCGGACACGGGAGACCCCTCCTCCTGAGAGGGCAGAGGCCAAGCCTGAAGGTCAGCATGGGGAGGGAAGGAAGGGGGGCGGGTCGAGCGAAAGAGGGCACTGGAGTGCCGGGTAAGGGAGCGCTTTTTCTGGAGTCGGGGCAGGGGTATTTATTTTGTTATTTATTCTGGAGGGCGATTCTGGGCCCTTCTGACCCACTCCTGAGCAGGGCCTAGAGAACGGAGCCAAGTTTGCACTCTCCCCAGTGCCAGGGCCTGCAGGCCACCCGTGCCACCCCCCGGCCAGGGAGGGTCTGTGTGGGACCCGACTGAGAGAAGGGAGAGGCCCAGGCGAGCTGAGGGCAGCAGGCCGTCTGCCGCATTCCCAGCTTGCCAGAACTTGGGAGTCCACGTGGCCGCCTCGAAGCAGGCGCTCGTTAGTTCTGGGGTGAGGCTCTAGCAACAGGGATGGGCGGGAAGACGGGGAAGGAGGGAAACAAACTTTAGCGGGTGGGGGGTGGGCAGGGTATTTATTTAAATTAAGACACAAAACGGAAGAGATGTCAGGAACTTTTTTTTAATTCCTTTCTTTTCAGAATAATATATTAAAAGACTAATGATCCTAGCGCTGGCTTCGTATGTTTCCCAGTGTGCCCTGGCTTCCTTTTCCGTCTTGCCCTTGGTTGGTGGGAGTTGAAGGTGGTGCGGGGAGGGGTGAGTCGCTGTGGCCCGCAACAGGGAGAGGTGGAGCCTGCGGTAAGTCTCTGAGGAGGCCGCCATGCAGTGCGGCCGCTGGCGTTTGCGGACTGAGCCCCTGAAGCGTTCTTGGCATGCACCCACGCAGACGGACTGTGCAGGCATGCGGTTTGCGCTCACATACCGGACGGGCTACTCAGGGCAATGAAACCCCGAGACAGCAGTGGACCGAGCTGCAGCTGCAGGAGCAGGAGAAGGAGAGGGCTGGAGTTGAGGCTTCCTGGAAAGTGAGCCTTAAGGGCACAGGTGAGGTTTGGAGGAGCAGAGGGGAGGAGCGAAAGCTCTGAGATCACAGTGTGGTTGTCCGTGGAGCGGCAGGAGATGGGGCGGGGGCGGGAAGGGAGCGTGTGTACACGACGCAGAGGGCCTCAAGGAGTTCAGCCATGACGAAGCCGGTTCAGAAAGGTTGGTCTCAAAGCAAGATGCAAGTCCTAGGAAGGAATTCAGAGGAATCCTGCTGGGAGGCAAGTTGTCCCCAGGGAGGAGGATGAGGATGGTGTCTGGGAGGGTGGAGGGCAAGGGATGGCTGCGAGAGGAAGCTGAAACAGAACAGCCTCAGGATCAGGATGGAGGAGCCAAATTGGTCATGCAAGTTTGGATCTCCAGCGACTGGAGAAATGACAGAGTGGGAAAGGTGGGTTGGAAAGCCTGAGGGGAAAAGGTTGAATTGGAGGCAGTGGTCGATATTCGGGTCGAAAGGGTTGTTACCCACTAGAACAGGGTTCAAAAAAGTGTGGATGATACCAGAGATGTTTTTAAAGGGTATGACGTTTTTTTTAAAAAATGTTAAGGTTTGTATTCATTATTATTCATGTTAAGAAAATTATAACCAGTGTATCAGGCTACTTACTTAATGGATAGTATTGCACAAGATAAGGCTAAATTCATTTTTAATGAGTGGGTTTAAAGAAAAAACGTTAAGTAAATAATGGTACAGGCAGTGTACATAATCTGAAAAATGATGACAGTGGCAGGTGAATTTCTGAAATTTAGAAAACATCAAGTTAGAAGTAAAATGATGATAGTTTGGGAGGGAGGGACAGGCCATAAGTTAGGAGTCGTTGACATAGAAATGGTTCTCAAGGCCAAGACAGGTGAGCTCTGTAAGGGGGGGTGGGCTGAGTCAAAGATCAAAACATAAACAAGCAGTGGCTTTTTTATAACTAGTTAGAAAACTAATGGAAGGACGTGTTCCATTCATAAGAGCATAAAAAGCCACAAAATATCTTGGAGTAGCTTTAACAAGAAATGTATAGAACCTACATGGGATCAATCTGATAAAACTAAAGTCCTCTGAGTTGTTTAAAAAGGAGAGACTTGAGTAAGCAGAGTAGTAACTTGCTCTTCGATAAGAGGACCTGATAATAGAAAATTCATAAATTCAATGCAATTTCTAGATCCCAAAAAGATAGTTTAGGAACCTTGATAAGCTAATTTGAAAGTTCATGCAGAATGGTAATGAGAAAAACCAGAACATTCTGAAACAGAAGAGTAAAGAGAAGACCTACCCTAGCAAATACTAAAACATGAAATAAAATCTCTAGGCTGGGCTCGGTGGCTCAGCCTGAAATCCCAGTACTTTGGGAGGCCGAGGCAAGTGGATTGCCTGAGCCCGCGGATTGGAGACCCACCCAGGGAACTTGGCAAGACCTCGTCTCTACAATAAATAAAAAATTAGCTGGGCACGGTAGCACGCGCCTGTAGTTCTGGCTACTTGGAAGGCTGAGGCGGAAGGATCGCTGGAGCCCAGCGGGTTGAGGCTGCGGAGGCTGGGAGCGTGACACTGCACTCCAGTCTGGGTGACAAGAGTGAGACTCCAACTCAAAAAAAAAAAAAATTCCACCTTGCTGGTCCTAGCACAGGACTGGCATAATCCATCAAAATAGAGAGTCCAGAAAATAGCCCCTAATGCACTGGAAATTTATAATTTATTTGATAAAGGTGGTATTGTAAATTGGTTGGGAAAAGATTAGTTACTCAAGGATTGTATGTTGAACAATTGACTGGCCAGAGGAGGGACTGTGGTAGACTGTCCCTTTATTTCGTTCATTATGCCTAAAGATTTAAATGTAAAAAATGAAACATTAAAGGGGAAAGTGTGTGAAACTTGGGATAGACGAGGCCTTTCTAAAATGACATGGAAAACAGAAACAAGCCAAAAGACTTTTAAATATGTTCATATTAACAATTAAAACTTCTATATGTCGAGTCAAACCACAAACATTTAAACTAGGAAAAAATTTTTAACACAATAAAAAGGTTAGTAACCAGGTGCAGTAGCTCAAGCCTGTAATCCCAGCATGTTGGGAGGTGGAGGTGAGAGGACTGCCTGAGCCCAGGGGTTTGAGACCAGCCTGGGCAACTTGGTGAGACCTCATCTCTACAATAAATAAAAAAAATTAGCCGGGCATGGTGGTGCCTACCTGTAGTTCCAGCTACTTGGAAAGCTGAGGCGGAAGGATCGCCTGAGTCCAGCAGGTCGAGGCTGAGGTGGCTGTGAGCGTGCCACTGCATTCCAGCCTGGGGAACAAAGTGAGACTTAAAAAAAAGATAAGTACAATATAAAATAAGGTTTCTGAGTCAATAAGAAAAAGAAAAAGCAACCCAGACAAATGTGAACAAAGAACATAGTTCACCAAAGAAACTGAAAACAAGAGTACACATGTTCAACATTAACAATAATTAAGTAATGCATAATAAAGCAATAATAAGATATGTTTCACCTATCAGATAAACAAAGTTGAAGAAAATTTATAACACCAATCTGACGAGTATATGCAGAAAACAGGCTCTTATTGTGCAGATGTGAATTAATACAGCCATTTTGGAGGTTGGTAAAATGTTAAATGTGTATAGTTTTGACTCAAAAATTCCGTTTCCAGGAATTTATCCTACAGAAATAGTTGCACAAGTGTGCAAAGCTAAATGCAACAGGAGTGCTAACTGCAGCATTGTTTGAAATAACAAAAAATTGGAAACCACCCCAAAGTTCATCAGTATGGCATTGACTACATAATTTGTGGTAACAATGGAAAACTGAAGCTGTTAAATAGAAAGCAGAATCTATCAATGTTCTAAACACAAGAAGCCGTCCACAATAAATTAATAAGTGAATAAAGCCATGTGCAAGAAAGCACATGTAGAAAAACCTCATTTTTAGAAAAATTACTTACTTGTAAATATTTATTATTTTGAGGACTGAGAAAAGAGGGTCCTTAATTTACTATTTATTTATTTATTCTAGCGACAAAGTTCTTGGGCTCAAGGAATCCTCCTGTCTTAGGCTCCTGACTATCTAGCATCTCAGGTTGTCCAGGCTCATCTCAAACTTTCGACCTCAAGCAAGACGCTCACCTCAGCGTCTTGAAGCACTGGGATTACAGCATGAGTCCCTGTGCCTGGCCTTAATTTACTTTTTTCTTATCTTTTAAAAAAAAATTTTAATTAAAAAAAAATAGACAACGTCTTGCTGTATTGCCTAGGCTGGTCTCAAACTCCTGGGCTCAAGCAATCCTCTTGCCTTGGCCTCTCAAAGTTCTGGGATTACAGGCATGAGCCACCACACCTGGCTCCTTAATTTACTTTTAAAAAGTAAATTTATATCGCTTGAACTTTTTTTGTCGTTGTTTTTTAAGTGATGGGGTCTTGCTACTTTGTCAAGGCTGGCTTGAACTCCTGGGCTCAGGCAGTTTTTCCACCTTAGTCTCTCAAGTAGCTAGGACTACAGGCACGCCACCGCACCAGCCTGCTTGAATGTTTATGTGTATGTCTTAATTCTGAAATCAGAGAAATATACATATTTATTTATTTTATTTTATTGAGTTGGAGTCTCACTTTGTCACTCAGACCGGAGCGCAGTGGCTGCTCCCGGCCACCGCAACGGCGACCTGCTGGGCTCCGGCGATCCTTCCACCACAGCCTTCCAAGTAGCTGAACTACAGGAGCGTGATACCACTCCTGGCTAATTTTTTGATTTATTGTAGAGATGAGGTCTCACCAAGTTGCCCAGGCGGGTCTCCAACCCGCGGGCTCAGGCCATCCACTCACCTCAGCCTCCCAAAGTGCTGGGATGACAGGCTGAGCCACTGAGCCCGGCCACATATACATAGTTAAAAAGAAAAACAAGTGGTTAAGTGTTCAAGAAGAATGAAAAGGGGACAGACAATTGTGCTAAGTGCCATGATGTGAATGTGGCCTGTGTGTGTGGTTTCAAATCCAGACTGACACTGACAGCCAAATTCCCCAGTGCCCTTATCTATAAAATGGGGACAATGAGAAGACTGCTGAGGAGGTGGAGGAAGAGCGCAACGCTTCCTTGAGGCTGAAGAGAGAGGGGCAGGGGTAGGAGACAGAGGAGTTGAGACGGAAAGGGACTAGCCCTTCAGCAGAACCGGAGTGGGAGGCGAGGCGTGGAGGAGGTCTGGTGGGAAGGGCCGTGTCAACAGCAGGCTTTGGCGGCTGCTGGGAGCCTGGCCTGCGTAACTCCTTGGCTAGCCCGGGTCGGAAGCCTGCAGAGAGTTAGACGTTTAAAGGACGGCGGCTCTGCTGGAACGATAACCTCTCGTGAGCGGTGAAGGGAAGGACACCACCTGGGATTCAGCACGGGCCCTGCCCCGCCTGACTGGCACTTGCTACGACTCACCTGGAACTCACGTGGGACTTCGTGTCCCCTCTTGGGGTCACGAAGACACTGATGCGGACTGACTTCTGAAACTCAAGCAAAGCAGGGGACGCTGGGGAAGATCCCGCCAGAGATGAGAGGGCCCCGGGGCATTTAAGTCAAGGTTGGGGGGAGGGATTGGTATTGCATGAGTCAAGCAGTAGAATGAAAGGGGAGAGAAGAAATCGGCCTCAGAATAACATCCTGCCTCAGTTTTCACGGCCTGTCTTGCCCGCTGAGATCATATTTCGGTTCTGAAAAGCAATTTCCACCAGAGATTCCTAGGGTCATGTCAAAAGACTCAGGAGCAAACTTAAAGAGGCTCTCAGCCAAAAGATGGGATAATTTGAGCATCCAGGAGGGTGATGACTACAGTGCATTGAAAGACAAATATGGCTGGGCTTGGTGGCTCAGCCTGTAATCCCAGCGCTTTGGGAGGCCGAGGTGAGTGGATTGCCTGAGCCCGTGGGTTTGAGACCCGCCTGGGCAACTTGGCGAGACCTCGTCTCGACGATAAATCAAAAATCAGCCGGGCGTGGTAGCGCGGGCCTGTAGTTCCAGCTACTTGGAAGGCTGAGGCGGAAGGATCCTAAGGTGGTCGAGGCTGCAGTGGCCAGGAGTGGCCACTGCACTCCAGTCTGGGTGACAGAGTGAGACTCCAACTCCAAAAAAAAAGGAAGGAAGACAAATATATCGAGTTCATATGATTTTTTAAAACTTGCTTACCTTTGGAGGATGCTAAGGAATTGACTCATTATTTTGGAAACTGGTAAGTAAAAGGAAAGAATCATCTACTTTTAACAAACAAAAATGAAGGGAAGTTTCTCCTTATAGAAATACTCTGGCTAATAAATGAAGAATTTCAGAATAGCAATATCACCATGAAGTAATGGGTCCGTAAATTGAGTTTCAACAAAAGCTAACATCATGCATCACATGAGACACGTAGGAGCTGGGTACAGTGGCTCACACCTGTAATCCCAGCACTGTGGGAGGCCAAGGCTGGAAGATTGCTGGAACCCAGGAGTCTGAGACCAGCCTGGGCAACATAGAAAGACCTCAGCTCTACAAAGAAAAAAAAAAAAAACTAGCCGGGTGTGTGGCGGTGTGCCTGTAGTCCCAGCTACTCGGGAGGCTGAGGTGGAAGGACTGCCTGAGCCCAGGAGGTTGAGGCTGTGGTGAGGTGTGATTGTGCCACTGCACCCAAGCCTGGGCAACAGAGTGAGACTCCAACTCGAAAAACAAGCAAGCAAAAAAAGAGATATGATTAGGCATGATGTGCCTCTTGACGGAAGGACATGTACCACCTATGAAACTGTCTAAACCTCTGGATTCAAGCCTCTGGATCCAACTACCAATTGCAGGAGACGCAGAGGAGAGGCGAGTACATTCAGCTCCACCATGAGATGCAATCAGCGAAATCAGACTGTGGGAAATGCCACAGGACAAGCCACCTGGAGTCTTCAACAAATACACTGCTGTGAAAAATAAAGAGACGGAGAGGGAAGCTGTGGATTAAAAGAGGCTTAAAAAAGACATCTCGCTAATTGCAATCTGTCGACCTTATTTGGGTCCTGATTCAATCAATCCATTTTTTTCTAGAAAAACCTCACTGATTACTTATTACATTTATGAGACAATTGGGAATATGACCACTGACAGGATATTTGACTAGATTAAGGAATTATTAATTTTTGAGACATGATAATGTATTGTGGTTGTATATGTTCGAGTCCATAAAGAATACTGAAATGTTAATGGAAGAAATCATGTGAGATCTTGGATTTGCTTCAGAATAAAATGGGAAGGAGAAAATATGTGGGGGAAAAGCTGAAAGAAGAATGGCCATGAGTTGATAATTGCATGCTGGGTACATGGGTGTTTATTATATTGTTTTGTCTGTGCGTGAGTCTGTTGGAAATTTTCCACAATAAAAAGTGCTTTTTTTAAGTCAATGTGATGAGTCAAACATTTTTTTTTCCTTTGAAAAAAATGAGGGTTGGGAGCAGATGATCTAGGAAGCTCCTCTTGGAACATATATTCTAATTAAAAATAACCTTTTGTTTTTTTATAAAAGCAACACGTATGCATTGTAGGATACTGAAAATTGTGGAATACTAAAAAACAAACAAAAAACCTTACTTCCACCACCCAGAGTTTATCATTGAACAGCTAGAACTTTTTCTTTGCCTACCTATATTTTATAACAAAACAAGACCATGCTGCAAGTACTGTTTTGACAGGTACTTTTCTCAAGTGATGATCTTCATATCCATAGATTTTTATCTTACCTAATATCCAAGCCATAAATACATTTCCCTGGTTGTCCCCCAAAGGGACCTGAAATCTTAGTCAGTGCAGGTTGCCATAATGAAATACCTAAGACTGGATGGCTTAAACAACAGACATTTATTTCTCGCGGTTCTGGAAGTTGGGAAGTTCAAGGTCAAGGTGCTGGCCGTTCTCTTCCTAGTGAGGGGTCTCTTCCTAGCTGGCAGACAGACGCCTCTTTGTCGTGTCCTCAGATGACAGAAAGACATTAAGCCCAGGACTCTCTTCCTTTTCTAATGTGGACACTAATCCCATGATGAGGGCCCCACCCGCGCAGTTTAATCTAAACCCAATTACGACTTTCCAAAGGCTCCACTTCCAAATACTGTCACACTGGGGGTTAGGACTTCAGCATCTGAATGGGGGCGGGACACACACAAGGTGGCTTTATTCAGACTGAGAGTCTATGCAGGCCCTGCATTGCCTCTGGTTGCCTCCCTTTCTTCGTCTCTTCCAATCTGGCATGTTCTCTTCGGGTTTGCTGTTCCCATAACCTGGGTTTGCGGACGAGATCAGATCAGTGTCCCATAGAGAGTAAAGATTCTGGTTGGGCTTGGTGGCTCAGCCTGTAATCCCAACATTTTGGGAGGCCGAGGTGAGTGGATTGCCTGAGCCCGCGGGTTCGAGACCAGACCGGGCAACTTGGCAAGACCTCGTCTTTACAATAAAAAATTAGCCAGGCGTGGTGGCGCACACCTGTAGTTCCGGTCACTTGGAAGGCTGAGGTGGAAGGATCGCTGGAATCCAGCATGTCGACGCTGGGGTGACCGTGAGTGTGCCACTGCCCTCCAGCCGGGTGACAGAGGGAGACTCCAACTAAAAAAAAAAAAGTAAAAACTCTGTCCATTTTGGTTGTTTCCTCAAGGTGCTGCCTGCAGTTTACAGGTGCCGTGAAGTGGAGCAGCTCGGCGCTGGTTCTTCAGACCGGCTGTCCGTTTTGTGTGGCTGCAGGGTGGCTGTCCACTCTGAAAGTCCAGCTTCATTGCTCCTGTGCCACCTCCAAATCGCCCCCAGGTTGGCGTGAGAAGCATGGTGGCTGGGATTCCCCCAGGCCATGTACTGACCTCTGCCACCACCCCAGGGCAGTCTCTTGCCACCAAAAAATGGCTGGAAGCCAGAAACCACAGGCTGAAAGCGGCAGGGATGGTGTCACCACTCTTTAAAAAAATTTCCACTGACCAAGCGATGACCTTTTGCTGATTGTATTTGATATTCCTGCCTTAAAGCCCAGGGGTGGGTGGAACAACAGCAGGTACACATTCCAGAAATTTCAGGGTAATGAGGGGGAAGCCTGGAAAAATTAGAACATGAGGGAAAATTTTAAATATATGCGTTATTTATTTCACCAATGACTTAGATGTGAAGTTACTTGTACCCTTGCATTTGGGTCATAAAACTGTAATGGTTGGTCTACTTAGAGATACGGAAATCTGAAAAATGGAGAACTCCTTTCCCCTCATTTTGAAGGTAGGGTGAAGTGAATGAAAAGGCCTGTGGGGAGGCCGGGCTCGGTGGCTCAGCCTGTCATCCCAGCACTTTGGAAGGCCGAGGCGAGAGGATTGCCTGAGCCCGCGGGTTCGAGACCAGCCTGGGCGACTTGGCGAGACCTCGGCTCTACAATAAATCAAAAACTAGCTGGGCGTGGTAGCGTGTGCCTGTAGTTCCAGCTACTCGGAAGGCGGAGGCAGAAGGATTGCCTGGAGCCCAGCAGGTCGAGGCTGCGGTGGCCGGGAGCGGCCACTGCACTCCAGTCTGGGTGACAGAGTGAGACTCCAACTCAAAAAAAAAAAAAAAAAAGCCTGTGGGGAAAAGTCCCCTCTTCTCCTTTGTATTGCTTTCTTCCTTTCCCACCTAGAAGGCCCTAAATTAAGGGAATGTAGACAGCTCCTAATAGGGCCTTTGTTTTGTTTTGTTTTTTGAGTTGGGGTCCCTGTCACCCAGGCTGGAGTGCAGTGGCACGATCACGGCTCACTGCAGCCTCGAGCTCCTGGGCTCAGGTGACTTTCTCACCTCAGCCTCCCAAGTAGCTGGGACTACAGGCACATGCCACCATCCCGGTTAATTTTTAAAATTTTTTGTAGAAATGAGCTATGTTGCCTTGGCTGGTCTCAAACTCCCGAACTCAAGCAATCCTCCCACCTCAGTCTCCTTAAATGCTGGAATTACAGGGGTGAGCCGTTGTGCCTGGCTTAATAGGAACTTCTTACAGAGGCAAACACATGCACCTGGGGTGGGAAGGGTCACTGAAAGCAAAACAGTCCTGAGGAGGGATGAGTTAAGCTCTTAGAATTCTCTCCTGGGGTGGGGATAGCTTAGCCTCTTCCCATGAAGAGGGGTAGAAGGAGACTTCCCATCCAACCTACCGCCCTCAATCCTTGCTCTAAAAGAGACCATCCCCATCCCTTCCTTCCTGCAGTGGATTTCCCTTCCTTTGACATTCTGCAGGACAGGGAGGCGGCCTCTGCGGGAGAGGGGACATGGTCTCTGTCCACCAACAGACCATCACTTTTTTTTTTTTTTTTTGAGTTGGAGTCTCACTCTGTCACCCAGACCGGAGTGCAGCGGCCGCTCCCGGCCACCGCAGCCTCGACCTGCTGGACTCCGGCGATCCTTCCGCCCCAGCCTTCCGAGTAGCTGGAATTACAGGCATGCGCTACCAGGCCCGGCTGATTTTTTGATTTATTGTCGAGATGAGGTCTCGCTGCCCAGGCGGGTCTCAAACCCGCGGGCTCAGGCAATCCACTCACCTCAGCCTCCCAAAGGCGCGGGATGACAGGCTGAGCCGCCGAGCCCGGCTAGACCATCACTTTTTATGTCTTGGAGGAGGAGACCATCCATGCTTTGCAGAGTGTGTTCGGTGTTGGGGAGGGCACAGGAGGCCAGCAGAGAGGTCAGCCGTTGCTCCCGGAGGTAAAGACAAGGAAGCAATGTAGAACCCCCAGACGCGGTACGGGAAGAAGATGGTCGGCGCACAGTGGAGAAAGCGCCCGGCCAAGGGGGCAGGCAGCAGCTGCCTTTCTCAGAGGGTGAGTGGGATGTGCCCAGATGGTCAGAAAGTGGCCTGGGCATGCCCAGCATCCCGGGTGGGCCCAGTGTACACGAGTCCTTGACCGCAGTGTATTGCAGTGCAAGAGAAGACTGCCCCATCCAGGTGATGAGCTAATGGATAGTTAGAGCGTAGTTAGTTCTCAACCGGAGAGATTTTGCCCCCCAGGGGATATCTGGCAATTCTACTGGATGTCACAACTAGGGTGGGTAGTTGAGCTGCAGAGGCTGAACATCTTACAGTGCACATGCAGCCCCCACAGCAAAGGAGAATCTGATCCTAAATGCCAATAGTGTTGAGGTCAAGAAACCCTGAGGTTTGCAACTGGAAGTGAAACAAGCTAAATCAGTTAATAAAATCAAATTGCTAGCAAAGTCATAATATTAACCAACTTACTCCATTTTGTTTAAAACTTTCATCTTAGCTGGGCTCGGTGGCTCAGCCTGTAATCCCGCGCCTTGGGAGGCTGAGGTGAGTGGATTGCCTGAGCTGGTGGGTTCGAGACCCGCCCGAGCAACTTGGAGACTTCATATCTACAATAAATCAAAAAATTAGCCTGGTGTGGTAGCGCACACCTGTGTTTCCAGCTACGTGGAAGGCTGAGGCGGAAGGATCGCCAGAGCCCAGCAGATCCAGGCTGCGGTGGCCGGGAGCAGCCACTGCACTCCAGTCTGGGCGACAGAGAGAGACTCCAACTCAAAAATAAATAAATTAATTAAATAAAACTTTCATCTTAGTTACCTGCCTGACCTAAGAATCAATGCTTACGTGTGATTACAGTAACATTCCCATGACCACAGACGCCCAGCTTTGTCCCCTTTGGGCAGGTTATGCTGACCGTTGCCTGCTGACCGTTACAGAACTCCTTCGCCATAAGTTCCATGTGATTGTACGCTTTGTTAACTGAAATCAAATGCTACGCATTGACATTTTCATAGTTTGTTCTTATATTCTGTTAGTGACCTAACCAAGGTAACTCCATTGTATAATGATTCTTCTTCCTCGTCTCTATGTAACTACCTTAAACTACATCTTAATGGTAAAACTCCAGGGACTTTCTAAACACTGGCTATACCTAGGACACGAAATTCATCAAAGCTCCCTGACAATTGAAGTTCTCATTTTGGTTGCCAAGTCGTTAGTTAATAGTTGCTATGGTCACTAAGTTGCTATGTAGCCAGTGCTGCACATTTTACCTATAAAAGCTTATCACAAACTGCACCAATTTGCCAAGAGTTTTTCCAGCGTTTGCCTACTCTTGACCTGCGCGTTTAATAAATTCATAATTAATTAGACTCAACTTGCTGGCATAACTTCTTGCTTTCTCGGTCATAACAGAAGTCCTGAGTTAGGGTATCTCAACACTTAGAGCACGGGACTTTTAGATTCCTAATGTAAAATCTAACAATTGCATTTCTTCCATAAGTATTTTCTGGTTTGTTCTGAGTCAGAGTCTCACTCTGTCGCCCAGGCTGGAGTGCAGTGGCACGGTCACAGCCACCACAGCCTCAACCTGCTGGGCTCAGGTGATCCTTCCGCCTCAGCCTTCCAAGAAGCTGGAACCACAGGCATGCACCACTATGCCTGGCTAACTTTTTTATTTATTTACTGTAGAGACAAGGCCCAGGCTGGTGGTCCAGGCTGGTCTCGAACCCATGGCCTCAGGCAATCCTCTCACCTCCGCCTTCTAAAGTGCTGGGATTACAGGCATGAGCCACAGTGCCCAGCCTAAAAAACATGTTCACTAATAGACTTATGAAGTCATGGTTAGAAACGTGGACTTTGAAGACAATCAAACCTAGGTCCAGATGCCAGCTCTGTCTTCTACTAAGACTTGGTTTTCCCCTCTGAGGCATTACTAGGAGCACTGAACTATGACACACTTGAAGTGTGTAGCATGGTGCCTGTCTGGCGCGTGGTGAAGTCTTCATCAGTGGTAATAATAGTCATGGTCATAACGACTCTCACCACTTCATGGCATACTTGGTGATACAGACTGCATGTTTGTCCCCCACAAAATTCACAGGATGAAATCCCAAGGTGGGACCTTAGAGAGGTGATTAGTTTGTGAGGACAGAGCCCTGGTGAATAGGATTAGTGCCCTTATAAAAGAGACTTCAGAGAGCTCTCTTGTCCCTTCTGCTACATAAGGACAAAACAAGGAGCTGGCCTACCATGAACCAGGAACCAGGCCCTCCGCAGACACAGAATCTTCTGCAGGTACCTTGATCTTTGCAGTCCTCAGGACTATGAGAAACAAACTTCTGCTGTTTAGAAGCCACCCAGTCTATGATATTCTGTTATAACATCCCAGATGGACAAAGAGACTTGGCTAATAGGGTCTCTTTTTCTTTTTTTTTTTTTGAGTTGGAGTCTCACTCTGTCGCCCAGACTGGAGTGCAGTGGCCGCTTCCGGCCACCGCAGCCTGGACCTGCTGGACTCCGGCGATCCTTCCGCCTCAGCCTTCCGAGTAGCTGGAACTACAGGCGCGCGCGACCACGCCCGGCTGATTTTTTGGTTTATTGTAGAGATGAGGTCTCGCTGCCCAGGCGGGTCTCGAACCCGCGGGCTCAGTCAATCCACTCACCTCATCCTCCCAAAGGCGCGGGATTACAGGCTGAGGGTCTCTTTTTCTGTAGTTACATGACTTCCTAGGATGATCATACCTTTCCCAAGATTATAATATTGACACATACATATGTGATTCTCAGACAAGTATTTCCAGCCTCGCCCTGTCTCTTGGGCTCCAGAATCACCGGGCAGTTTGCCCTGGGTCCACCCCAAAACAATCCGTCTATAGCTGGACTCGTCATCCTCCCCACCCCCACCTACCCACTCTGTCTCGGACTGACCATCTCAGTCAGTGGCATCACGTTTTCGTCCCAAAGGCAGAAACCCCTGTGTAGAAATACCTGGTTTCTGAGTCGGGTACAGTGGTGCACAACTAAACTCCCAGCACTTTGAGAGGCTGAGGCGGAAGGCTTGCTTGAGCCCAGGAGTTTGAGACCAGCATAGGAAACATAGCAAGACCTCCTCTCTACAAAAAAATAAAAAATTAGCCAAGCGTGGCGGCACACATCTGTAATTCCAGCTACTCAGAAGCTTGACATGGGAGGATCACCTGAGACCAGGAGTTCGAGGCTACAGTGAGCCATGATCATGCCGCTGCGCTCCAGCCTAGGCAACAGAGTAAGACTCCAACTCAAAGAAAAGAAAGAAAAGAAAACAAATACCTGGTTTATTTTTCTCTTGCATACACCCTTTATTAATTAGGACATTCACTTAACTGTTCCAAGGTAGATCCAAATGACAGTGGTTGATTTTTTTTTTTTTTTTTTTTTTGAGTTGGAGTCTCACTCTGTCGCCCAGACTGGAGTGCCGTGGCCGCTCCCGGCCACCACAACCTCGACCTGCTGGGCTCCGGCGATCCTTCCGCCTCAGCCTTCCAAGTAGCTGGAATTACAGGCATGAGCTACCACGCCCAGCTGATTTTTTGATTTATTGTAGAGATGAGGTCTCGCTGCCCAGGCGGGTCTCGAACCCGCGGGCTCAGGCAATCCACTCCCCTCAGCCTCCCAAAGGCGCGGGATTACAGGCTGAGCCACCGAGCCCGGCTGACAGTGGTTGATTTAAATGGGATTTCACTTCTTGCTCATCTAAGTGTCTAGACATTAGCAGTCACAGCAGATATGGTGTCTCCAGTATATCAGGGGCCAGCAACTTTCTATTCAATTGCTCTGCCTGTCCTAGGACGCTGCCTTTGTTCCATAAAGTGTGAATAGCTTACTACAGGGTCCACCTTTTGTGCGGCAGGCTGGCACTTGCTTATGATACAATAAGTTCTACTTTTTTTTTTTTTTGAGTCAGAGTCTCATTCCGTCACCCAAGCTGGAGTGCAGTGGCATGCTCACGGCCACCCCAGCGTCGACCTGCTGGGCTCAGGCGGTCCTTCCACCTCAGCCTTCCAAGTAACTGAAACTACAGGCACGCACTCCCATGCTCAGCTAAATTTTTGATGTATTGTAGAGACGAGGTCTCACCAAGTTGCCCATGCTGGTCTTGAACCCCTGGACTTGGGCAGTCCATTCCCCTCGGCCTCCCAAAGTGCTGGGATTATAGGCTTGAACCACTGTGCCCGGCCAGTACTACATTTAATTCTCATACCATCTAAGAGGTAGTAGTTTTGTTAAGTTGAACTGTATGAAATTGCCATTTTTGGGGTCAAATATTATAGAATATTTGCAATATTATATAATTCAACCCATAGTATCTCTACTTCCCAGATAAGAACTCTGATGCACAGAGAAGACAAGTAGCTTGCTCAAAGCCACACAGCAAATGAATGATAGAGAAGGGGTTAAAACCCAGAACCTTCTCAGAAGGGCCCATGAAAGATTCTTCAATGAATAAGCCTTGGTTCCTCTGTCTCTCATGCACTTATAACCTAGTTGAAGGGCAACATATGAACACTGGAAAGCTAACAGAGAGGTAAAAACAGTTAGCTATTGCTATGTAAGAATACCATAAGGCCAAAAGAATATCAAGAAAGTCATCACCGATTGAGTTGTAGGACATGATCATCTGTTTTTAGAAATCGAATAGACAGGCCAGCCTTGGTGGCTCGGCCTGTCATCTCAGCTCTTTGGAAGGCCGAGGCGAGTGGATTGCCTGAGTCCATGGGTTCGAGACCCACCCGGGCAATTTAGTGAGACTGCGTCTGCACAATAAATAAAAAATTACCCGGGCATGGCAGCACGCACCTGTAGTTCCTGCTATTTGGAAGGTGGAGGTGGAAGGATCGCTGGAGCCCAGCAGGTGGACTGGGCTCACAGAGTGAGACTCCAACCTGGGTGACAGAGTGAGACTCCAACTCAAAAAAAAAAAAAAAAAAAGGAAAGAAGAAAAGTTGAACAGACAGAGCAAAACTCCAGACTGGTATGACCTGCAAGGCTTTCAAGAAGGGGGGAATGTTCAGCTGGGTCTTGAAAGCAGAAGAGGATTCGTTCCATAGTGAGGGTGGTAGGGAAAGTTTAGTGATAATAATTTCATTCTGTATGTTAATAAAAGTTTGAGAGGTTCTGTAGACCTGAGTCTTTGTCATTACTTGGCTGTGTGTGCACACACAGGCATAGCTACTTCCATAGCTAATCTATACATGTATTTGTTCTGTCTCTCCACATTTCTTACTTTGTGTTATGAGTCTGGGTCACGTCAGTCTGTGTCTTTCTGGGTCTTGGCACTTGTTTCTCTCTCTTCCCCCCTTCCTTCCTTCGTTTCTCTTTCATGCTCTCTCCCAACATCTGTCTCTTCCTTATCTTTGCTCTATAACTGTCACATGTAAATTCTAAATATATCTTTTATTATTCATTGCACATATTAAACGGTTTGATTTTGCCCTGCCCTTGATTTAAAATGCAAACGAACAGAATGTTCCATCGCTTCACCTAAATCTCTCTTCCGTTTTATCGCTTCTTCTCCCGGCCTTTTATTTAGTTCGTTTTTATTTTTGTAGACCTGTTCACAAAATTTTATTTTAGACTCAGGGGGTACACATGTGCCTTCGTTACATGGATGTATTGTGTAGTGGTGGGGACTGGGTCTCAGGGGGCCCATTCCCTGGATAGGAAACACTGTGCCCCATAGGTGGTTTCTGACCACCAGCCCCTCCCCCGTTGGCGTCCCTAGTGTCGATTATTTCTATCTTTGTGGCTCTTTCGCTCCCACGTATGAGCTAAGCGTGTTCATTGGATCAGAACATGCGTTGTTTGGCTTTCTGTTTCTGAGTCAGTTCTCTTAGGACAACAATCTCCAGCTCCGTCCACGTGGCTGCAGAGGACACGATTTCAATCCTTTTCGTGGTTGCTGTAGACATACACATACTTTTAAGAGCCAAATCGTCCGAAAAGGTGCTTAATGTTGAAAAACAGACTCTCTCCTTTATACTCTCGACCGCTTCTCAGAGTCCACCGTTGTCAACCCCTTCAGCTGTTCCTTTTTTTTTTTTTTCCGAGTTGGAGTCTCGTTCGGTTGCCCAGACTGGAGTGCAGTGGCCGCTCCCGGCCACCGCAGCCACGACCTGCTGGGCTCCGGCGATCCTTCCGCCTCAGCCTTCCGAGTATCCGGAATTACAGGCATGTGCTACCATGCCCAGCTGATTTTTTGATTTATTGTAGAGATGAGGTCTCGCCGCCCAGGCGGGTCTCGAACCCGCGGGCTCAGGCAATCCGCTCACCTCAGCCTTCCAAAGGCGCGGGATGACAGGCTGAGCCACCGAGCCCGGCTTCAGCTGTTCCTTTTGGTATGTGCTCCCTGTTTCCAAATAATGTGCTTGTACAGCTATTTCTTGATTCTTCAGTTTTAGATATGATTTCGATTTCTTAAAACAGAAAACGAGGATTTAACTTTTACATCCTGGCCTCCACACAAAACTTCTTCCCTTTCCCTATCCCCCTAATACAGTTATAATTTGGGGTCAGATCAGAATTCAGTGCTTACAATATTTTTGTTGTACAGAAATTGTTTACAGCTGAGTGCATGATAGACTGTGATTATATTTTCTTTCTTGGAGGTTTCCTGCCCTGGAGTTAACCTTCTGAATGTTTTGCTGGTCTAGTTTCCCGTGTACCTATCACAAATTCAATCCATCACTGGATCAGCTTCCTCAGGGACATCTGTCCTTACCTAAGGACTGTCCTACAGTCCTTACCCTTCTGTTACGCTCTAGAGAGCTCACTCTAGGCCGCGGCATGACTGTCGTCCTGGGATCACTTCATTTTATTTGATTTTATAGGGAAGAGGTCTCGCTGTGTTCAGCCCAGGCTGGTCAGGAACTCCTGGCCTCAAGCAGTTCTCCCGCCTGGGCCTCCCAAAGTGCTCGGATTACAGGCATGAGCCACTAAACCCAGCCGTGGGCTCTCTCTCCCCTACTTCTGTCCCTGAGTGCCACATTGCCTCTCTCTTGGATTATTCTCTCATTTTATTGGAGTCTATTCTCCAGTAACTTCCAATGAAAGAAAGAGCTTCATGGAGATCAGTTTTTGAGACCTTACCTGCCTGAAACCGTCTTCTTTCCTAACTGGATCGATAGTTTAACTAGGTACAGAATTCTAGATTTCTAGTCATTTTTCCTCGGATTTGGGAAAGTATTGCTTTATTGTCTTCTGCCTTTGATGGTTTGGGGAAGTCTAAATTCATTCTGATTCTGAGTTCTCTCTCCTTATAACACTTGCAAGATCTTTGCTTTGCCCTCTGTGTTCTGAAATTTCAAGATGATTTGTCTTAATATGGATTTATTATAATTCATTGTATCAGATATACATGGGGCCTCTCTACCTAGAAATTTAGATTCTTCAATTCAGGAGATTTTTCTAGAGTTACTGCTTCGATAATTTCTTCCCTTTTAATTGTCTCCTTATGACTTCTGTGTTTTTGTGTTGGATCAATCTCCTGAGTTTATCTTAATATTTTCTTATTTTATTCTCTCCTGTTTTTTTCATTTTTGTTTTACTATCCAGGAGGGTTTTTAAAAGTCTTTAGTTTTCAAATTTGCTACTGAATTTTTAATTGTAAAGATCATATTTTTCATTTTCAAGAGCATTTTTTGTTCTCTGAATGTTCCTTTTTTATGGCCTTCGGTATTGCTTCAAGGATGAAATATATACCTTATCTAACAACCAAGAATATTAATTTTTTAAAAAGCATTTCTTTTGTTTTTGCTCCTGCTACCTCCAAGGACATTCCCCCCCCTCTTTGTTGCTTTGATTTGTGTCTTTCATGCCAAAGACTAGTGTGACGTTTGACTCCCTGTTCAGATATCATCGGTCTTTCTCTTGGGTCAGTTATTCCAGAGAGGACTTCTCCCATCATTCATGGGAAGTGGGGGAAAGAAGAGGGAACAATCCTGGCTCCAGAACTCAGAGGGGTGAGTGAAGAGGGCGAGTGGCTGGAGTCCCTCTTGCCCTGTGAAACCTGTCGCCCTCTGCTGTGTTATGCTACTTGGCCCAGAGTTCCTCTGGCTTAACCTCTCCAGAAAGTCAGCATCCCTTCTTCAGCCTGGATTAGGGAAGGCACTGTCATCCCATTCAGGGTGGGGCAAGGGAGCTGAAATTTGTTATTTTATAAACTTTAAAGAAAAAATTGGAGCCAGGCTCGGTGGCTCAGCCTGTCATCCCGCGCCTTTGGGAGGCTGAGGTGAGTGGATTGACTGAGCCTGCGGGTTCGAGACCCGCCTGGGCAGCGAGACCTCATCTCTACAATAAATCAAAAAATCAGCCGGGCGTGGTAGTGCATGCCTGTAATTCCAGCTACTCAGAAGGCTGAGGCGGAAGGATCGCCAGAGCCCAGCAGGTCGAGGCTGCGGTGGCCGGGAGCGGCCACTGCACTCCAGTCTGGGCGACAGAGTGAGACTCCAACTCAAAAAAAAAAAAAAAATGGTAGCAAAATACACATAATAACATTTATTGACTGGGCGCAGTGGCTCACGTCTGCAATCCCAGCACTCTGGAAGGCCAAGGTGGAAGGATTTGAGTTTCATAACAAAATCTCGTCTCTGTAAAAAAATTTTTTAAAAAAATTAGCCAGGTGTGGTGTAGTCCCAGCTACTCAGGAGGCTGAGGCCAAAGGATTACCTGAGTCCAAAAGGCTGAGGCTGTGGTGAACCATGATCATGTCACTGCACTTCAACCTGGGTGACAGAGTAAGACTCTGACTCAAAAATTAAAAATAAAATAGATAAATAAAATGTATCATCTTAACTGTACGGTTCGATAGTGTTAAGTACATTCGCACTGTTGTGCAACCAATCTCCAGAACTCTTCATCTTGCAAAACTGAAACTCTATATTCATGATACAGTAGCTCCCTATTCCTCTTCCCCTCTCTAGTCCCTGGCAACCAACATTCTACTTTTGGTCTCTATGAACTTGGCTACCCTAGGTTCTTCATAGAAATGGAATCACACTGTATTTGTATTTTTGTGATTGGCTTCTTTTGCTTACCATAACACACCTCAAGGTTCATGCATGCTGTAGCATGCGTCAGAATCTCCTTCCTTTTTAAAGGCTGAGTAACGTTTCATTGTACGAATGTGTCACGTTTTGTTTATCCATTCATCTATCAATGGACATTTGGGCTGCCTCCACCTTTTGGCTATTACAAATACTGCTGCTATGCAATGGAATATTATGCAGCCATAAAGAGGGACAAATATATGGACTTCGCAGCAACTTGGGTGGATTTGGAGTCGATCATACTCAGTGATCTATCACAGAAACAAAGAGCAGTGTACCATATGTTCTCACTCATAAGTGGACCTTGAACAATTATAATACTATAAGAAAGCGTTGGGAAACCGTCAGGGGAGGGGAGGTGGGATTGGCAGTTGAGGGAAACTGCTAGGGGAGGGAGGGGCTTACCTCATCAACAAGGATACCTGCATAATCGATGTTTGTATACCTAACTCTGAATTGTATCCCACATCTTTATAATTTAAAAAAAATACTGCTGCTATGAACAAGGCAGTTTTATAAGGTTTATAAACTTTTATCTAATCTCTTTTGTCCATCCCCACTACACTTCCACTTTCAGGGATACCTGGAATTTCTCACATCCAAACCCTTCTGGGGTTCCATGATGCCAGTCAGCTTTCTGCTGGGCTCCCTGATTGCTATCTTAGGTCTTTGCTTCCTCTGGTCTGCAAACCGGTTACCATTGTCCGTCTGCTTTTCTTTTTTTTGTTTCTATTTTTTTTTTTTTTGAGTGGGAGTCTCACTCTGTCGCCCAGACTGGAGTGCAGTGGCCGCTCCTGGCCACCGCAGCCTTGACCTGCTGGGCTCCGGTGATCTTTCCGCCTCAGCCTTCCGAGTAGCCGGAATTACAGGCGCGCACTACCACGCCCGGCTGATTTTTTGATTTATTGTAGAGATGAGGTCTCACTGCCCAGGCAGGTCTCGAACCCGCAGGCTCAGGCAATCCACTCACCTCAGCCTCCCAAAGGCGCGGGATTATAGGCTGAGCCACCGAGCCCGGCTCCGTCTGCTTTTCAACAACAAGAAGTTTTGTTATCCGTTTTCTTCTTTCTGTCTTCTTTGTCCAAGAGATCTTAAGAGAAAATCTCTTCCCCTGGAATTTTAACAGGATTTCAGGAGGGAAAAGTAGACAATTCTCCATATTTACCTCAAGTATCTAAATTATTTCTGAGTGATGTGGTTTCTGATTTTTTTTTTCTCCTGTGGGTAAGTGGCATTGGATGAAAAGAAAATGCTCTTACCTTAGTGTAAAAATATATGTAGCTGGTCATGGTGGCTTGTGCCTATATGCCCAGCTACTAGAGAGGCTGAGGCAGGAGGATCTCTTTGGCCTAGGAGCTCATGTCGAGCCTGGGCAACATAGTGGGACCTTTTCTTTTTTTTTTTTTTTTGAGTTGGAGTCTCCCTCTGTCGCCCAGACTGGAGTGCAGTGGCCGCTCCTGGCTACCGCAGCCTCGACCTGCTGGGCTCCAGCGATCCTTCCGCCTCAGCCTTCCAAGTAGCTGGAACTATAGTTGCGCGCTACCACACCAGGCTAATTTTTGATTTATTGTAGAGATGAGGTCTCACCAAGTTGGGACCTTTTCTCTAGGATAAGAAAAAAAAAGTGTGTGTGTGTGTGTGTGTGTGTGTGTGTGTGTGTGTATGTGTGATCTTGAAAAACAGTTTGGCAGTTCCTTAAAAAATTAAACAAGCCGGGCTTGGTGGCTCAGCCTATAATCCCGCACCTTTGGGAGGCTGAGGTGAGTGGATCGCCTGAGCCCGCGGGTTCGAGACCCGCCTGGGCAGCGAGACCTCATCTCTACAATAAATCAAAAAAATCAGCTGGGCATGGTAGCGCGCGCCTGTAATTCCGGCTACTCGGAAGGCGGAGGCGGAAGGATCGCCGGAGCCCAGCGGGTCGAGGCTGCGGGGGCCGGGAGCGGCCGCTGCACTCCAGTCTGGGCGGCAGAGGGAGACTCCCACTCAAACCACAACAAAAAAAGAATAGAAGCGAAAGCTAGAACAAAAAATTAAAGGCAGAGGCATACGACTGCGTTGAGTTCTCTTTGTGTAAGGGGCTGTGGGGAGGCGGAATGTGAAAGCCAGCATCCCCGCTGGAAGCAACACCTTTCCAGCTCACACGATTTTGAAGCATCAAGTGGCTGGGATTTGCTGTAACACGGAGAAGAGAAGACACTCAGGTAGGCAGCAGAGGAACGAGACTGCGAGACCACAATGGAAACCAAAAAGTCAGGGTTCTAGGCTCAGTTCTGCCCTGGGTGTCTTCTGTTCTCATCTGTAAAGTGAGAAGTTTGCATTCAATCCTGAGTCTTATCTAGATAAGATTTAGTAGGTCTAGGTTGGGCCCCAGAAGTTTGACTTTTTTTAAGTTCCCAGGTGACTCTGAAGCTCCTTTAGGTTGGACACCTCTTTTTATAAAATGGAGTGTTCTTGTGTTAAAGAATTATTCGGTCAAACTTTCTGAAATTCTTTTCGTGAAAGGCCAACAGACTAAAAATCTCAGACACCCCATCGTATGCTAAGTATATTCACCAGTAGCAAACTTGGAACAATCACAGTTATTCCAGAGCAGAAATGGTACAAAGTCAATTCATCCAGGACCCCATTTGAAGGGGGTCGGTTGTCTACGTCCTCATCTTCATACTCTCTGCTGTGTTTTTTTGTGGGTTTTTTTGTTGTTTTTTTGAGTTGGAGTCTCGCTCTGTCACCCAGACTGGAGTGCAGTGGCTGCTCCTGGCCACCGCAACCTCGACCTGCTGGGCTCCGGCGATCGTTCCGCCTCCGCCTTCCAAATTGCCAGAACTACAGTTACGCGCTACCACACCCGGCTAACTTTTGATTTACTGTAGAGATGAGGTCTCGCCAAGTTGCCCAGGCGGGTCTCGAACCCGTGGACTCAGGCAACCCACTCACCTCAGCCTCCCAAGGCGCGGGATTACAGGCTGAGTCACCGAGCTTGGCTAATTTTTTGATTTGTTGTAGAGACGAGGTCTTGCCAAGTTGCCCAGGTGGGTCTCAAACTCGCGGGCTCAGGCAATCCACTCACCTTGGCCTCCCAAGGCGCAGGATGACAGGCTGAGCCACCGAGCCTGGCTTCTCTGCTGTTTTAAGCCTTCCTCCATTTACCTATGCTAGTCCCTAGACCTGGAACAGCACAGTTCTGGACGATTCTTGTGTCCTTCAAGACTCAGTCCGAGTCTTCTCTCCTTCATAGCTCTCCCGTGTTGAGCCAAGTGCCCAGCCTTTGTTCCCTTAGCACTGTGCACACCTGCCACCATTGCATCAGTCATCTTTTGCTGCTTAGCAAACTGTCTCAAAGCAGAGTGGCTTAAAACCACAATTTTCATTTATTCTCTCACAGTCCCGTGGATCAATAATTCAGGGCATGGCGGGATTGGCTTGGCTCTGCTCCACAAGGCGTGGGGCCTCAGCTGGAAGAGGAGAAGGCTGGAGGGCTGAAATTATCTGCAGGCTTGACTGAGGCTGGAGCCTCCGTTTCCCAGATGGCTTGCTCGCACGGCAGGCAAGTTGGTGCTGGTTATTGGCAGCCTGCCTCGGTTCCTCCTGGGCTACTCCATGGGCCGCTTGACTGTCCCCAGGATGTGGCAGCTGGCTGCCTCCAGACTGGGAGATCTGAGAGGGAGAAAGGTAGAAGCCCGATGTATCTTATGACCTAGGCTCGGAAGTCACACACTATAATTTCCATCACATTCTACCTGTCAAAAGCGAGTACCAAGTCTAGCACACGCTTAAGGCGTGGGGAGTCAGACTTCACCTTGTGAGAACAGGAGCATCACAGAACTTGTGGACACATTTTAGGACCACTACAAGTATTCACATGATGGGATATTGAATTACATGTTTCTCTGTGTATCCCCTCCTGGTCTGCAGGCACTCACACGTAGCGGGACTCTGATACAGGAGTCTGGCTCAGTCGATATTTAACTATAGCTTGGATATCAGAGAGCTCAATTGGCCTGACTGTGGGACAATCAGACCTTCTCTGGCTTCTGAGAATGGGCTCAGGAAACTAAGAGGCACTGTCCAGGCTGACTTCTTCTCCAAGTGCCCTCAGCGGTCTCCCAGCAAATTCCTCCACCCTGGTTAGGACATTTCTAGGTTTGGGCGGGGGGAACAGGAGTACAGTGCTACAGAGCTTAAAATCCAACGTACACACTCTAGAGCCACAGAAAGCTCAACATGGCCAAATCGTGCGTCTGTCCCGTTTCCAAACCTACTGCTCTTCTGGTGTTTATCATTCTTATTTTTTTTTTTTGAGTTGGAATCTCACTCTGTCACCCAGACTGGAGTGCAGTGACCGCTCCCGGCCACCGCAGCCTCGACCCGCTGGGCTCCGGCGATCCTTCTGCCTCAGCCTTCCGAGTAGCTGGAACTACAGGCGCGCACTACCACGCCCGGCTAGTTTTTTTTGGTTTGTTGTAGAGATGAGGTCTCGCCAAGTTGCCCAGGCGGGTCTCGAACCCGCGGGCTCAGGCAATTCACTCACCTCGGCCTCCCAAAGCGTGGGATGACAGGCTGAGCCACCGAGCCTGGCTCTGGTGTTTATCATTCTAACGAAGGATGGCAAAGACACAGGCACCCTTCTGTCGTCACCGCTCTGCTTTCCCCCAACACCCAGTCAGACACTAGGTCCCCCAGATGCATGGGAGGGAACCCAGGGCAGGAATGCCCAGTTAGTGCCAGCAAGTGTTTATACATGTGTATACACCAAGCATTAACTGTGGGCTGGATAAATGACATGTCATATATATATATATATATATATATACATGGTTTCAAATTTAAATAAATAACATGTCAATTAAAGTACAAATTCACCTAAAAGTCTCACTGCATCAGAACAGTCTTTTGTAAAAACAAACAAGCAAACAAACAAACAAAAAACAGGCAGCACAACTATCTTCGTGGGGATCAGTGAGCCTTTCGGGTGTTAGAAGGAAATTCTTAAAATAAATGCCATAGATGTACTTGTACATGTGCAAAATGTAAATAAATCTTGGAATATCCATACAGTGAAATGCTAAACAGCCACGGGAAAAAAAGAAAGAAGCTCTTTAAGTATTGATATGGAATGATCTTAAAGATCTATTAACAGAGCCGGGCTCGGTGGCTCAGCCTGTCATCCCGCGCCTTGGGAGGCCGAGGTGAGTGGATTGCCTGAGCCCGCGGGTTCGAGACCCGCCTGGGCAATTTAGCGAGACCTCATCTCTACAGTAAACCAAAAAATTAGCCAGGCGTGGTAGCGCGCACCTGTAGTTCCAGTTACATGGAAGGCTAAGGCGGAAGGATCGCCGGAGCCCAGCAGGTTGAGGCTGCAGTGACCGGAAGCAGTCACTGCACTCCAGTCTGGGCGACTGAGACTCCAACTCAAAAAAAAAAAAAAGATCTATTAACGGAAAAAAGCAAGTTGCAAGGGCAGTGGGTTGCAAGTTGTATATGTGCCCAAAACAGTATGTGGAGAAACTTGGTAACCCTGGTTTCCCCCAGAGAGGGGACTGGAGGTAGAACTAGAAACCACAGTCTATAAATGAGGGCTAGGAAGAGAGATTTTCCACAATGGACCCTTTTTGGATTTTGAATCATGTGATCTTTTCCTTGTCCGTCCCTTCCTTCCTTCCTTCCTTCCTTCCTTCCTTTCTTTCCTTCTTTCTTTCTTTCTTTCGCAGGGTCTTGATCTGTCACCCAGACTTAAGTGTAGTGGCATGATCATAGCTCACTGCAGCCTTGAACTCCTGGGACTCACCGATCCTCCTGCCTCAGTCTCCCAAGTAGCTGGGACTATAGGCACTTGCCACCATGCCCGGCTCTTTTTTGCCCAGGCTGTTCTTAAACTCCTGCCTTCAAGTCAAGTGATCCTCCCACCTCAGTCTCCCAAAATATTGGGTTTATAGGCATGAGCTGCCACACTTGGCCTGTGTTGCCTATTTTTAAAAACCAAATTATATTGATTTTTTTTTAAAGAAAGCAGGATTTCTTGAGAGGACAGAAAAGGTCCCACAGTGGGAGGGGACCCGAAGGGGTTGCCCTATATTAGTATTTTAAGAAAGAAGAGTCCTCTAAATAGGCTGGAGTCTATAGATTTAGATTCTGTTTCTGAAATCACTCATACCCATCCAAGTTTCCCTCACAACATCCTTGAGTAGTTCCCCATTGCTTTTTGCATACTTTTCAAATTCCTCAGCACAGCACTCATGACCCTACTGATCTGGCCCTTTTCAGCTTCAGCTCTGCCTTCTTTTCCAAGAACCCTGACCACCTTCCAGCTCCCTGAGGGGTCCGGGTTTCTCGTGTCTCCACGCCATTGTTCACATTTTCTCTGCATGGAGACCTTCTCCCCTAATCTCCAAGGCTCATCTCTACCCGCATTCCGAGATGCAACTCACGGGTTACCTACTCTGGGCAGTACTTCCTGCCTCCTTCCTCCAAGATGAGTTCGACCTCCCTTCTCATTTATCCAGTCTTCTGTAAAGATTTGTCGCCCAACCTGGCCTGAAGCCCTGCTAGGTGGTGTTAGGTACAGAAGTTAAAAACAGAGTCCTGTTTTTAAGAAAATAGTAGATTAATACAAAGGCACCCATTGGGATGAAATCAGTGCCTCCTCAACTCCCTCTCCTTGAGTCTGGAATGTTCTCTCGTTCAACCAACCGCACGGTTTCTGCCCTGCTCTTCTAGGACACGCTGCACACGCCCGCAAGTGTGTTATCGCCTTGCGACACACAGCCCGATTGTCTCGTTTATCTCTTCTACCAGACCGTGTGCTCCAAGAGTGGGGAGGAAGACGGGAAAAAAAAGGTTACGTGAAGGTGGTGGAATTATAATCAGGCCTTGAAGAATGGAGACAATTTGAACCGTTGCTGGGAATGTGGAGGCTGAAGAGCATTTCAGCTTGAACCGGGGTGAGCAAATGAGGGGTGGGGCGAGATCCAAGAAGACAAGCGGTTCTCTGTGGCTCTCATGAACGTCTGTACCACGGGTGGTTGTTAAACTGTGCTTAGGTTCTCCGAAAGACTTTGAGAGAGTGACGCAATGAGATCTGAGTTTTAGGGAGGTGACTGTGGGGCTGGTGTCAGAGAGGGGTTGCATGGCGGTGAGACGGGCCACGAGATCTGTTCGGAGTCCACAGGGCTTGGCAACAATTGGGCTTGCAGAGTGAGGGCGGTTCTTGCCGGACCTTCCCCTTTTCCTTGTGTATCGAATCGCCGCCTGCGATTGACTTCAGCACCTTCATCACCACTGCTACGGCCTTAGGTCAGTCTTCTCTACTTGGTCTCCTGTCTAGGGCAGGCCATAAATCTTCATGATGCCTTCCAGACTGCTAAAGAAAAGCAATAAAATTTCTTTTTGTAACAGGTTGATTGAGGCATAATTCACATACTATAGAATTCATACACCTTAAAGTATACGTTTCAATGGCTTTTGGTGTGTTCGTCCAATTGTGCAACCACCACTGCAATCCGCTGTAGAACATTTTTTGTTTTTGAGTCGGAATCTCACTCTGTCGCCCAGACTGGAGTGCAGTGGCCGCTCCCAGTCACTGCAGCCTCGACCTGCTGGGGTCCAGCGAGCCTTCTGCTCAGCCTTCCAAGTAGCTGGAACTACAGGTGTGCACCACCATACCTGGCTAATTTTTTGATTTACTGTAGAGATGAGGTCTCGCCAAGTTGCCCAGGTGGGTCTCGAACCCGCGGGCTCAGGCAATCCACTCACCTCAGCCTCCCAAGGTGCGGGATTACAGGCTGAGCCACTGAGCCCGGCTTGTAGCACATTTTTATGGTCCCCCAAAGAAGCCCCATACCCTTAAGCTATCACTCTTCCACACCCTCTTCCCCTCCCAGTCCTAGACAACAGTAATTTACTTTCTGTCTCTATGGATTTGCCCATTTTGGACATTTCATGTACATGAAGTCACGTAAAGTACATGTCTGGCTTCTTTCACTTAGCACAGTGTTTTCAAGGTTCATCCATGTTGTAGCTTGTATCAGTACTTCATTCCTTTCCATTGCTGAATAATATTTCATTGTATGGATATGCCACACTTTGTTTATCCATTCATCAGTTGATGAGCATTTGGATTGTCTCTACTTTTTGGCTTTTTGTGTAATGTTGCTATTAACATTCGTGTGCAAATTTTCATGTGGACATGTTTTTTTCAATTGTCATGGATATATATATATATATATATATGGAATTGCTGAGTCCTAACTGTAGCTAACAGAATGTTTTCCAAAGCAGCTATATGCCATTTTACATTCCCACCAGCAGTGTGTGAAGGTTCCAGTTTCTCTACATCCTCACCAATACCTCTTTTTATCTTTTTTAATTATAGCCATCCCAGTGGGTACAAAGTGGTATCTCATCGACTTGTGGTTTTGATTTTCACTTCCTTGCTGACTAAAGATGTTGAGCATCTTTTTATGTGCATATCGTTCATTTTTATATCTTCTTTACAGAAATGCCTATTCAGGTCCTTTGTCCATTTTTAATTGGGCAATTTGTCTTTATATTATTGAGTTGTACTTCTTTTATTAATGTCTTAAGGTAGAAGATTGGTTATTGATTTGAGATCTTTCTTCTGTTTTAACATAGGCATTTACAACTATAAATATCCCTCTATATACTGCTCTAGCTGCATTCCTTAAGTTTTGGTGTGTTGTTTATTTTCATTAGTCTCAGATTGTGATTCCTTCCCTGACCCATAGGGTTATCTAGGACTGTGTTGTTTAATTTATATATATTTTTAATTTCTTGAATTTCTATAATTGATTTCTAATGTCATTTTTGTTGTGATATGAGGACATACTTTGTATGATTTCAGTAAATGTATTGGGACTTCTACTTTTTTTTTGAGTCAGCCTCTCACTCTGTCACCCAGGCTGGAGTGCAGTGGCACACTCGCGCCTACCACGGCCTCATTCTGCTGGACTCTGGAGATTCTTCTGCCTCAGCCTTCTAAGTAGCTAGAACCACAGGTGCACACCACCATGCCTGGCTAATTTTTATTTATTTATTTATTTATTAAGAAACGAGGTCTTGTCAAGTTGCCTAGGCTGGTCTCGAACCCCTAGGCTCAGACAATCCACTCACCTCCGCTTCCCAAAGTGCTGGGATTACAAGCATGAGGCACCACGCCTGGCCCTGAGACATTTTTTGGTGACCTAAAGTACAGTCTATTCTGGAGAATGTCCTGGTGCACTTGAGAAGAACATAGGTTCTGCCGTTGGTGGGTGGAGTGTTCTATTGATGCTTGTTAGGTCTAGTCAGTTTATGCTGTTGTTCAAGTCGTCTATTTCCTTGTAGATCTTCTTCCTAGTTGTCGCTCCATCATTGAAAGTGGGATGTTGGTGTCTCGTATTATTAGTATTGAATTATTTATTTCTTCCTTTGGGTCTGCCAGATTTTACTTCATAAATTTGGGGGCTGGGAGGGTGGGGGGTGGAGGGGGTGAAAAAATTGGGTGGCTCTATTGTTAGCTTCGTATATATGAACACAATTGTTACACATTCTTGATGAATTGACTCTTTAAACCTTATGAAACGTTTCTCTTTATCTCCAAATCTCTAGTAACATTTTTTCTTAAAGTCTATTTTGTCTGATATTAGCATGACCTCTTCATCTTTCTTATTCCTACTTCATGGTCACTTTTTTATTCTTTTACTTTCAGGGGTGGGCTTTGTGTGCATCCTAACTGGATGATTGGACCAGGGGCTGCCTAATAGAGACATTCTGAGTCTGAAGATGATTAGCCAACCTAATGAGATCCCTGTTGCTTAAGGGGCTGACAGTGAGAGAGAGAAGGATGCCAGACAAGAGGCTATATGGGCCATGAGAGATGGAAGAGACAGTGACCAGTTTTCAGCCCAATCTCAGATTCTGAGATTTTCAGTTCCAGCCCGCCTGTATCCATACAGACACCCAAACTGCTTTTGTCCTAAAATTTGCAGAGTTAGCTCTTGCTTCTCGCAAACACAATGCCAAACTACCCTTAAAAAACACAGAAGTTTATTCCAGGCGTGGGGCTGCAAGGGTCGGAGTCTCAGAAGAGGCATGGACCTTCCTAGTAACACAACAAAGAATGAGGCAGAGATCATTTCTACATTCCTGAGTGAGAAGTTAGAAGTCCATGGATTGACAAATTAGTAAATGAAGTCTTGGTATTCAGATACGCTGCCCATTAAAATAAAGCTTTGGTGGCTTTTATTGCCATTCCTTGAGAGCACTTTAGAATCACCCGGAGAACTTTGATGCATCCCCAGAGATTCTGATTTAATTGTCCTAGGGCAGGATTTTTCAGATCTCCCCAGTTGATCCTGAAGTACATCAAAACTGAGAACCACTGCTTGAGAGACATTCTAAAGGAATAGAGAGTATAACAACTGGGTCGACTGGACACGGTGGTTCAAGCCTGTAATCCCAGCACTCTGGGAGGCGGAGGCGAGAGGACAGCCTGAGCTCAGGGGTTTGAGGCTGTAGAGGCCGTGAGTGTGCCACCGCACTCCAGCCTGGGTGACAGAGTGAGACTCTGACTCAAAAAAAAAAAAAAAAAGAAGGGGTTAGATGGACATTTTTTTCAAAGCATTAGGTGGTTTGCATCAAGAAGGAACAAATGTTAGTCCCAGGATGCCTGGGTAGACTGAGATAACAATATTGAAGACCATTTTCTGGACTTGAGACAAGAAACACACTTTACTATCCACCAGTGATCAGAAACCTCCAAAAAATTAGATTCCCCAAAGTGAATGTTGACTACATTCTATTTCTTGAGTGGTGGGATACCAGTGTTCATTTATGTTTACGCCTCACAGTTAACACGCATAATTCATATTATTTGAATATTTTCAACTATGTTATAAAATTTTTCTGCCAAATGTTTTATAATAAAAAAAGATACTGTTAACTGCCAAACTACAGCATTTGCAGAGTTCACAACTGTGTTGGGTTTTTATGGTGAATGTTACGATCTTGGTGATCAAAGACTGAAATCCTGAGAGTTAGAATAGCGATATCTTGAGGGGATGGGGCTTTCCAATCCCTTGGGCCCCTCCAAGTAATTTTTATGGCATTCACAATTGCCAGCCAAATGTGGTGAGTCACCTCATAATGAGAAACAGCTGGTCACAGGAGTTTGGAAATATCACGAAACCGTGGAGGGTGCGCAAATCCAGGCAGGGAAGAGAGGAATTACAGGCAACATTTTTCTAGGGAGTTACTGCAGGAGTTAACTATGTGGATTTGAATCCTGCGAGGTTATAATCGAGGAGGAGAGACTAAATCAAGGAGGATAGAATGTTTTTTTTTTTGAGTTGGAGTCTCACTCTGTCGCCCAGACTGGAGTGCAGTGGCCAGCCTCGACCTGCTGGGCTCTGGCGATCCTTCCGCCTCAGCCTTCCAAGTAGCCGGAACTACAGGCGTGCGCTACCACGCCCGGCTGATTTTTTGATTTATTGTAGAGATGGGGTCTCGCTGCCCAGGCGGGTCTCGAACCCGCGGGCTCAGGCAATCCACTCACCTCAGCCTCCCAAAGGCGCGGGATTACAGGCTGAGCCACTGAGCCTGGCTAGAGGATAGAATATGTATTTTCTTCTTTCCTCTTGCCCCTCTGGCTCCGTTTCTCTCTCTACCCCACACCCTCATCTCCCTCTCTTCTTCTTGGTTGAGTATACTTCTTTGTTGAACTGACACTGAACGGCCCAGTTCAGTGTCTCCTGGCACTTCATATGTGAATAAATACCAAGACTGAAGGAGAAGGAAGTGCCTGATGTCACCAATAACTGGCTTATTGCTGCCTCCCTTACCCGCATTGCTAATGTCACGTTATTCTTTGGAACCCAGGAAAGCTTGCCACAAATGAAAAACCCAATCAGCATAGTCCCTTTGTTGGGGGCTCAGGGAGACTTGTCCCAGCCAGGAACAGGAAGGAGGGTAGTTAACCAACATGAAATTTCTGATAACATTCGGAAAGGCGGGAACTGGGTGATCAGACCCAAAAGGAGCAGGGTGTGCAGAGCCAAGGGGTGGACCATTCAGGCTTTGCGGCTCTGCTGAGGCCCGACCTGTGGCCATACTGGTCCTACCAGTTGGTAAATTGCTGCCAAGGGTCTCCTGAGAGCCCCACCTCCATGAACCTGTTTTTAGGGCACAAGACCTCCATTTCATTCAGCAATTAGAGAGTTAACACCCAGCGCAGTTGTTGATCTCCAGGAACCACTTACTGCTGAAGTCAGTGTCAGTTCTAAATGGCTGCTGGCCATGTGGTAACCAGCTGCTAAATATTTTGAATATCACCCCTAGCTGTGGCCACAAAAAAGCAAAAGTCAAGTAGGTGTGGTAAATTTGTTGCAAGAGATGGCCTAACACACTGAGTTGAGGTTTTTGGCTTCTGCTTGAAGCTTTGGCAGGAGCCAAACAGATGGGCGGGGCCGGGGTTCTGCTTGGTTTGCATAGCAAGATACTTCCTTAGTTTAATGAACAAAGATCTAACAAGCCAGTACACTACACATGCACCGTTCCTCTAGCTGAAACTGACTAAGTTTCTAAACCCAGAGTTTCTCCAAGAAGACGATGGGGACCTTAGAAGGCTGTTTCTCCAGGCTCACGGGTACTGGAAAAATAACGGAAGATTACCCTGAGCTTAATTAGGTGGGTACTTGATTCGCTGCCTTCAGTTTGATGAAAGCATTTTTCTCTGTTTCTGGTCACCCACACCAACAGAAGCCATTTATCTTCAGCTAGCAGGTGGAACAGTATACCTTCGCTGGGACCTAGTCTACTTTGCTTAGGGACCAGCCATCTGGGTTTGCCCAGGACTGTTGTTTAGACCCTGAAAATCCTGCATCTCAGGAAGCCACTGGTCCCTGGCAAACTGGGATGGTTCATCGTACTAATTGATTCTTCCATAGGGTGTCACCCTGATCTTCTACGTCAATGATACCATGTTGATTTGCCTTAGACCTGAGGAAGTAGCGAAGCTCCTCTATGGCCTGCTGAGACACAAGTGGGATGGAGGTGTGAGACCAGACTTGCAGAGATGCAAGGACCTGCCACATCGGCGGCGTTCTCAGGAGGTCATCAGTAATGAACAATACAGCAATGGATTATCTCCTTCAAAGTGCGGAGGAGGGGGAGTGAGACTGGGGGGAGGGTGAATAAAGGATAAGTTGCAACATTTTATACCCTTTCAACTAATAAGGAGTTTTGGAAGTAGCCTATATCTCTATTTTAGCAAGACTTTTTTCACCGCAAGAAACGAAAGTTTGTCCAACAAATCTCAAGTAAAAGAAACAGATAGATGAGAGAGACCAAATCTCTTAGATCTGGGACATAGTGGGGTCAGGCTTCACGCAGATCGAAACGCAAGGAAATCCTAGGTCCAGAAAAATTCCAAGTGCTTCACAATAGGAATTAGTGAATTTTCCCTCTACCTCAGAGTGTTAATATGACAGTGACTATCTGCCACTGTTGGTGTTCATGTCTTTCCACCTGATCCCACATTTCTCACCTAAAAAACTCAAGAAAGGCTGGGCTTGGTGGCTCAGTCTGTAATCCCAGCACTTTGGGAGGCCGAGGCAAGTAGATTGCCTGAGCCTGCGGGTTCAAGACCCAGCTGGGCAACTTGGTGAGACCTTGTCTCTAAAATAAATAAAAAATTAGCCGGGCATGGTAGTGCAGGCCCGTAGTTCCAGCTACTTGGGAGGCTGAGGTGGAAGGATCACTGGAGCCCAGCAGTTCAAGGTTGTGGTGGCCGGGAGCATGCTGCTGCACTCCAGTCTGGGCAACAGAGTGAGACTCCAACTCAAAAAACAAAACAAAACCTCAAGAAAGCGAACCTGATTAATACATCTTTTTAAAAAATAAAGCTTGGGCCGGGCGTGATAGCTCATACCTGTAATCCCAGGACTTTGGGAGACTGAGGTGAGAGGATTGCTTGATCCCAGGAGTTCAAGACCAGCCTAGGCAACATAGTGGGACCCCGACTCTATTTTTAAAAAAAATTTTTTAGAACATAAAAATGAAATTTGACTATGTACATATACACATTTTTTTTTTGAGTCAGAGTCTCACTCTGTTGCCCAGGCTGGAGTACAGTGGCACACTCATAGCCACTGCAACCTCGACGTGTTGGGCTCGGGCGATCCTTCTGCCTCAGTCTTTCAGGTAGCTGGAACTACAGGCATGTGCCACCACGCTCGACTGATCTTTCTTTTTTTCTTTTTTTTTCTTGAGTTGGAGTCTCAGTATGTCACCCAGCCTGGAGGATAGTGGCAAGCTCACGGCCACCACAGCCTCGACCTGCTGGGCTCCGGCGATCCTTCCGCCTCAGCCTTCCAAGTAGCTGGAACTACAGGTGCGCGCTACCACGCCTGGCTAATTTTTGATTTATTGTAGCGACAAGGTCTCGCCAAGTTGCCCGGGCGGGTCTCAAACCCGCAGGCTCAAGCAATCCACTCGCCTCGGCCTCCCAGAGTGCTGGGATTACAGGCTGAGCCACCGAGTCTGGCCTCGGCCTCCACTGATCTTTTAATGTATTGTAGAGATGAGGTCTTACCAAGTTGCCCAGGCTGGTCTCGAACCACTAGGCTCAGGCAATCCTCTTGCCTCCACCTCCCAAAGTGCTGGGATTACAGGCGTGAGCCACAGTGCCCCGCTTATGTACATAATTTAAAGAGATAAATACTTCCAAAGGCTTGTTAGAAAAATAGAGGCTCCTTTCAACCCCCTCCATTTCCAGTTCCTCAGAACCAAGCATGCTTTCAGTTCTTACAGCTGATTATTTTGGTATTTAGTTTATCTCTAATATTTCTAAATAGCATGGCTATATTTGTAGCTCTTGATTTTTTTTCAGTTTTACCTATTATCTATTGACTTACCACCACGGACCACGAGGGTTAGCTCTCTTTAACTTCCTAGTCACACATATACTTCCCATTCTGCCATCCTCTGAACGTAGATGGTCCTAAGGCTTACAGTAGTTCACCTTAAGTATTTCTCAACAGCCAGGCTCGGTGGCTCAGCCTGTATTCCCAGCACTTTGGGAGGCTGAAGCAAGTGGATTGCCTGAACCCGCGGGTTCGAGACCAGCCTGGGCAACTTGGCGAGATCTCGTCTCTACAATAAGTCAAAAATTAACCAGGTGTGGTAGCGCACACCTGTAGTTCCGGCTACTTGGAAGGCTGAGGAGGAAGGATCGCCAGAGCCCAGCAGGTCGAGGTTGTGGTGGCCGGGAGCATGCCACTGCACTCCAGTCTGGGCAACAGAGTGAAATTCCAACTCAAAAAAAAAAAAAAAATTATTTCTCAACTTAATGATTTTCTCCTGGGTTAATCAGGACATATCCTCACAGTAAGGTGGGGAGCATCTGTGTATGTTTGTCATTTTAGTTAGAGAGATATTTAGGGCTATATTTTTATAAGAATGTATATGCTATTCTTAATTAAGCCATATGTTATAATGTTACTACTTTTCTGTTCGTTTCCCCTGGGGAGTCAAAAATTGCCATGTCTTTTTGTTTGCCTACTTCTCTAGGTATTATTCCTAACTGAACCCCCGGTGTATAAATGTCTTCTCATGATGTGCAAACATATGAAGTAGACTGCCACAGGGCAGCGAAGGTGTGTTGCTGTACCTGCCACACGAAGATAAATGATCACATCTTTTGTCAGTTTCTTTTTCTAGAAGAAGTCCCCCAAGAGCCCTCTGTTCTTGTCCACTTTGGACTGGCTGCCTTCAAGGCCAGCAGCTTAGCTATCATCTTGGGGTCTCCTTTCCCACTCACTCTAGGAATTCCCTTCTTCTTCCTTGTATTGGATACCCTGATTCATGGATCCCGTCTTCCTCTTTCTTTCTTTATGCCTTCATGTAGGTAGTCTGTTCCACCAACAGCTTCCTGAGAGTGTTCAGGAAATATTCAAGGGTGTAGAGCAGAGACAACTACTTATTCCGCCAACGTGTCTTCCATTCTTCCCTAGAAATAAATTTCTACCCGGGCGCTAGGTCATCCAAAATAAAGTCTGTGCTTCCACACTCTTCAGCCTCGCTTGTTGCTAGGTGTGACCATGTAACCAAATTCTGACCCATGGAATACAAGGACGAGTATGTGGCCACTTGTGGGACACTTTCTGAAGAAACAGTTGGCAAATGCCGCTGGTGCCTTCTTCCATCTCCTGGTGTCTGGCACTCCTGTGCTACCTTCCTAGACCATAAAGATAAGGGCCACACCCTGGATGGGGCAGAGTGGGGGCTGGGATGAACTTGGGTTGCTGAGAGTTTCACGGATAGAGTCACTCTACTGACCTAGATTTGTACGTGAGAGGGAATGCAAATTGTAACTACTGTTTCGGGGTTTCTGTCACTTGCATCTGAATACTGAATTACTGAAAATGTCTTTATTCCGAAGTAATTCTTAACTGTAGATTGGCTGTATGTGGAATTACAAGCTGGAAATTGTTTTCCTACAGAATTTTGACTACATTGCCCCTTTGACTCTAATTTCCAGGGTTGTATTGTAAGTTCTAATATGGATCATTTGTTTGTACCCTTAGAAACTTTTTTTTTTTTTTTTGAGTCAGTGTCTCACTCTGTTGCCCAGTCTGGAGTGCAGTAGCACGATCACGGTTCACAGAAGCCTCAACCTCCTGGGCTCATGTGATCCTTCTGCCTCAGTTTCCTACAGGGGCATGCCACCACACCCAGCTAATTTAAAAAAAATTTTTTTTGCCGGGCTCGGTGGCTCAGCCTGTAATCCCGTGCCTTTGGGAGGCTGAGGTGAGTGGATTGCCTGAGCCCGCGGGTTCGAGACCCGCCTGGGCAGCAAGACCTCATCGCTACAATAAATAAAAAAATCAGCCGGGCGTGGTAGCACATGCCTGTAATTCTGGCTACTCAGAAGGCTGAGGCGGAAGGATCGCCGGAGACCAGCAGGCGAGGCTGCGGTAGCCGGGAGCGGCCACTGCACTCCAGTCTGGGCGACAGAGTGAGACTCCAACTCAAAAAAAAAAAAAAATTTTTTTTTTGTAGAGACAAAATCTCACTATGTTCCCAGGATGGTCTCAAACTCCTATGCTCAAGCAACTCTCCTGGTTCAGTCTACAGGTGTGAGCCACTGCACCCAGCTGAGAAACTTGTAAGATTTTAAAAAATCTCCACTATTCTAAATTTTACAAGGATGTGCCTTGGTGAGGTTCTTGGTATTTTTTTGTTTTGTTTTGTTTTTTGAGTCGGTGTCTCACTCTGTCGCCCAGACTAGAGTGCGGTGGCCGCTCCTGGCCACCGCAGCCTCAACCTGCTGGGCTCCGGTGATCCTTCCGCCTCAGCCTTCCGAGTAGCTGGAACTACAGGCGGGCGCTACCACACCCGGCTAATTTTTTGATTTATTGTAGAGATGAGGTCTCTCTGCCCAGGCGGGTCTCGAACCCGCAGGCTCAGGCCATCCACTCACCTCAGCCTCCCAAAGGCGCGGGATTACAGGCTGAGCCACCTATCCCAGCATGGACAGGTCTTTTAATCACCCCATATTTTCTTCATCACATTTTTTAAACTTCTTTTTGGTAGAGTTTCTCAACTTTATCTTCCCCCATTCTTATAAGACATTAATCTTGGTTTTCATATTTTTAATTTCCAAGATTTCTTTCTTGTTGTCGGAATACTCTTTTTATTTTTTTATTTTATTTTATTATAATGTTTTTTTTGAGTTGGAGTCTCACTCTGTCACCCAGACTGGAGTGCAGTGGCCGCTCCCGGCCACTGCATCTTGTCTTTGTTTCATGAATATGGTGTCTTATCTCTCCATGGATATTAATTATGGTGGCTCTTTTGGTAAAATTTTCTTCTTTCTACATAGTATCTGTTTCAAGTTGTTACTCTTCCTTTGTTTGGAACTATGCTTTTCTTTTTTTTTTTTTGAGTTGGAGTCTCACTCTGTCGCCCAGACTGGAGTGCAGTGGCCGCTCCCGGCCACCGCAGCCTTGACCTGCTGGGCTCCGGCGATCCTTCCGCCTCAGCCTTCCAAGTAGCTGGAACTACAGGCGCGCGCTACCACGCCCGGCTCATTTTTTGATTTTTTGTAGAGATGAGGTCTCGCCTGCCCAGGCGGGTCTCGAACCCGCGGGCTCAGGCCATCCACTCACCTCATCCTCCCAAAGGCGCGGGATTACAGGCTGAGCCACCGAGCCCGGCTGAACTATGCTTTTCATTGAAGACATCTTCCTCAGAAATACTGGTGAGCCTTAGGTGGGCATTAGATTGGTCGGCAGGTCTGTGTGCCTGCATAGAGCGTTTCATTTATGGGGTTCACTGTAGGGTGACCCAGCTAAGCCCTTTCCATGGAGAAACTCCAAAGTCAGTATCTTTAAGTATGTTCTCTTGGGCTCATCGTATTTCCCAGGGAAAGCACTTATAAACTCTGGCCTGTAGGAGAAAAGCCTATATGGCTACCAGCATCCAGGAGTTGTGGAGATAGGCTGGGAGTCTCAATGTCTGGTGCACTGGCTTTCTTTAAATCCCCATATTTTCAGTAAGGAACCCTCATCCTCCACTGGGATTGTGTCCCACAGTCCAGAAACCCTCTGTTTTACTTTCTCCAGTAATAAACCCCCCGTCTTCTTTAAGGGAGAAGTGGCAGTCACCCACCTGCGGGTGTTGGCTAGGGAGAGAATCTAGGAATCTTACGCCTTTTTAAAAAAATCGAGGTGAGGCCAGGCTCAGTGGCTCAGCCTGTCATCCCAGCACTTTGGGAGGCCGAGGCGAGTGGACTGCCTGAGCCCGTGGGTTTGAGACCAGCCCAGGCAACTTGTTGAGACCTCGTCGTTCCAACAACAAAAAAAATTGAGGTGAAATTCACATAACATACAAATACCATTTTTTATTGAGTCGGGGTCTCTGTTGTCCAGACTGGAGTGCAGTGACACCATCATGGCTCACCTCAGCCTCCACCTCCTGGGCTCAGGCAATCCTTCCACCTCAGCCTCCCAGGTAGCTGAGACCACAGGTGTACACTGCCATGCCTGGCTAATTTTTTTTTCTTTTGTAGAGACAAGGTGTCACTATGCTGCCTAGGCTGGTTTTGAACTTCTAGGCCCAAGTGATTCTCCCGCCTCAGCCTCCCAAATTACTGAGATTACAGGCATGAGCCACGCTGCCTGGCCACAAATAACCATTTTGAAGTGTACAGTTCAGTGGCATTTGGTGCATTCACAGTGTTGTGCAACCACCGCCTCTATCTAGTTCCAAAACATTTTCATAACCCCCAAAGAAAATCCTATAGACGTTAGCAGTTTTCCTCTCTTCATTCCCCTCTCCTCCATCCCCTGGCAGCCGTCAATATGTTTTCTATCTCTATGAGTTTACCTATTCTGGATATTTATGTAGGTAGAATCATATAATATGTGACCCTTTTGTATCTGACTTCTTTCACTTAGCATATTGTTTTCAAGGTTCACCCACACTGAGGCATATATTAGCACTTCCTTCTTTTTTATGGCTGAATAATATTCCCTTATATGTATATACAATTTTCTTATCCATTCATCTGTCAGTGGACATTTGGGTTGTCTCCACCTTTTTGTCTGTCTTGGGTAGTGCAGTTAGGAACATTCGTATATCAGTATTGGTTTCAGTAGCTGTTTTCAATTCTTTGGGGCACACAACTAGGAGTGGAACTACTGAGTCATATGGTCATTCTATATTTAACTATTTGAGGAACTGGTAGACTGTTTTCCATAGCAGCTACACCCACTGTAAATTCCCTCAAGGGTTCCAATTTCTCTGCATCCTCATTTACAGTTGTTATTTTCCCCTTTATGGATTACAGCCATCCTAGTGGATGTGAAGCAGTATCTCATCATGGCTATGGTTTGCATTTCCTAATGTCTAGTGATGTTTAGTATCTTTTCTAATGTGTTTGTTGGTCATTTGTATGTCTATTCAAGACCTTTGCCCATTTTTGAATTGGGATTTTGGTTTTTTGCTGTTTTAGGGGTTCTCTATGTATTGCAGATATCAATTCCTTATTAGATGTATGACTTGCAAATATTTTGTCCCTTTCTGTGGGTTGCTTTTTTCTCTATTCATACAGAAAATCTTTTGATACGCAAAATTTAAAAATTTTCATGAAGTTCAATTTGTCTATTTTCTATTTGTTGTCTGTGCCTTTGGTGTCATAACCAAGAAATATAGTCATGAATTATATAACGATGTTTCCATCAGCCACAGGCCACATGTATTAGTGTATTTTTATGGTAGTAAGTGATGGTGATCCTATGAGGTCATAATAGAGATTCTAGATCATATTTTTACTGTGACTTTTATAGGTTTAGAGGCAAATGTTTACCATCATGTTACAATTGCCTACAGAATTGAGTACAGCTACATGCTTTACAGGTTTGTAGCCTATGAGGAATAGGCTATAACATACAATCTAGGTGTGTAGTAGGCTCCACCATCTAGATTTGTGCAGGTACTCTTTCTAATGTTTGCACAATAACAAATCACCTAACAAAACATTGTTTCTCAGAACGTATCCCCATCAGTAAGTGATGGATAACTGCTCAGTTGACCCTTGAATAATACAAATTTGGACTGCGTGGGTCTTACTTATATACAAATTTTCTTCAATAAATCTATTGGAAAATTTTTTGGAGATTTGTGACAATTGAAAAAACTTGCAGACAAATCATGTAGCCTAGAAATAGCAAAAATATTAAGAAAAAGGTATGTCATGAACGCATAAAGTATGTATAGAGAATATTTTATCACTTACTACCATAAAAATACACTAATATATTATTAAAAGTTAAAATTTATCAAAATGTATGCACACAAACATTTATGAACTGGGCATGGTGTCATTTGCAGCTGAGAGAAATGTAAACAAACATAAAGATATGGTTTTAAATAACTACATGAAATGAACTGTAGTACATACTGTACTATCGTACTAAGTTTACAACCACCTCCTGTTACTATTGCAATGAGCTCAAGTGTTGCAAGGATCCACTTAAAATGCCATGTGACACTCATCACCTCTGCATGAGCAGTTTGTCCCTTTATAAATTGCACATTGAAGTACAAAAATGATGCCTCAGGCTGGGTGCAGTAATGCACACCTGTAGTCCCAGCCACTTGGGAGACTGAAGCAGAAGGATCACTTGAGCCTCAGGAGATCAAGTCTAGCCTGGGCAACTTAGTGAGACTCTAATCTCTAAAAAAATAACAATGAATGAATTAATTAAATAAAGTTGGACAATTTAAAGCCAGCTAAGGACGAATTGATCGTTTTAGAGAAGGGTTTGGCTTAAAATGCCAAAATAATAGACATTTGTTGCTTCTGCTGATAAAAAGACATTCAATGAGTTCCCACATGCCATTAAGAAAATTACTGAGAGCCGGGCTCGGTGGCTCAGCCTGTAATCCCGTGCCTTGGGAGGCTGAGGTGAGTGGATTGCCTGAGCCCATGGGTTCGAGACCTGCCTGGGCAACTTGTCGAGACCTCCTCTCTACAATAAATCAAAAATCAGCCGGGTGTGGTAGCGCGCACCTGTAGTTCCAGCTACTCGGAAGGCTGAGGCGGAAGGATTGCTGGAGCCCAGCAGGTGAGGCTGCGGTGGCCGGGAGCAGCCACTGCACTCCAGTCTGGGTGGCAGAGTGAGACACCGACTCAAAAAAAAAAAAAAGAAAATTATTGAGGAGGAAGGCTGTCTACTTGAGCAGGGTTTTTAAAAATAACATATCTACTTATTGTAGAGTTGGGGGGCACGAGTGAGGGTTTACTACATAAGTAGGCTGCTTGCAGGTAAAGTTTGGGCTCCTAGGTGGTCCTCACTCTCCCTGGCAGTGGGCCAGGCACCCTCGGTTACCACGTGCTCCTCACCCTCTGCTCTCCTGCCCTTCCCCAGCAGTGCCCGGTGACTGCTGGTCCCACCCTTGTGCTGATGTACCTCGTGTTCCGAGCCCACTTACAAGTGAGAACATGCAGAATTCAGTCGTTTGTTTCTGTGATAGGTCACTCGGTATGATGGCTTCCAACTGCAACCAGGTTGCTGCAAAGTCCATGATTTTGTTCTCTGTTAAGGCTGGGTGATACTCCACCATTTATATGTACCACATTTTCTTTATCTAGTCCTGAGCACATTTTTAATGCAGGCAACCATGCCCTGTTCTGGGGGGAAAATGCCACAAAGGACATTTATAAGTAAGGAAGAAAAGTGAATACCAGAATTTAAGGCAGGAAGGGATAGGCTAACTCCACTGTTCTGTGCAAATGCAGTTGGTTTTAGCATCAAAACTGTCCTCCTCTATAAAGCTGCTAACCTTCAAGTCTTGAAGGGAAAGGATCACCAGCTACCAGTCTTTTGGTTGTGCCAAACGAAGGCCTGGACAACAAGATCACTTTTTTCTAGATTGGTTCCATCCATGCTTTGTCCCTGAAGTCAGGCAGGACCTTGCCAGTAAGGGACTGCCTTTCAGAGTTCTTTGGATAGTGGACAGTGCCCCAGACACCCAGAACCCTAGGGGTTCAACAACGAAGGTATGAAAATAGTCTACTCCCAAACACAATGTCTCTAATTCAGCCTGTAGGTCAGGGGGTTCGTCATAAGGATCTTTAAGGGTCATTATGCCTTATTGTGATTACACTTTAACTGTCAACACTATGAGACAATACTATGGGAACAGACCCTCAAGAGGAAGAACATCACGGAAGTCTGGGAGTATTACCCCATTGAAGACACCATCATTGTTACAGAAAAAGCCAGGAAAGCCAATAAGCCCCAAACGATAAATTCCGGCTGGAGAAAACTGTCCAGAAAGTATGCATGACTTCACAGGATGCACGGCACAGCCGATCATGGAAATAATAAAAGAGATTGCAGACGTGGAAAAAAAAAAAGGCAGAGGGCAGGGGATGAAGGGTTTCCAAATCTTGGGAAATTCAAGAGCTGACAAACACCACACAGAGGAATTAACAGAAGATGACTCAATGAAGATGTGTGCTTATAGACCAGTGCCAGATGATGAGAAAGAAGACGAAGATGAAGCAGTGCCAGACAACAAACTGACAGCAGGCAATCTGGAAGAAGGGTTCAGATTATTTAAGACTGTTTTTGGCCGGGCTCGGTGGCTCAGCCGGTCATCCCAGCACTTTGGGAGGCCGAGGCGAGTGGACTGCCTGAGCCCAAGGGTTTGAGACCAGCCCGGGCAACTTGGTGAGCCCTCGTCTCTACAATCAAAAATCAAAAATTAGCTGGATGTGTTAGTGCGCACCTGTAGTTCTGGCTGGTTGGAAGGCTGAGGCAGAAGGATCACCAGAGTCTAGAAGGTTGACACTGGGGTGGCTGTGAGCATGCCACTGCACTCCAACCTGGGCAACAGAGTGAGACTCCAATCCAAAAAAAAAAAAAGATGACTTTTTTTTTTTAGAGACAGGGTCTTGCTCTGTCATCCAGGTTGACAATCCTCCTGCCTCAGCATCCTGAGTAACTGGGACCACAGACACCTATGACCATGCCCAGCTGATTTTTTAATTTTTGTAGAGACAGGATCTCACTCTTGCCCAGGCTGATCTCGAACTCCTGACCTCCAGCAATCCTCCCACCTCAGCCTCCCAAAGTGCCGGCATAACAGGTGTGAGCCACAGTACCTGGCCTCAAGGCTGCTTTGGACGTCTTTTACAACATGGACCTTTCTGTGATATGGACACTGAAACTAAAGCGAACAATGGAACAAGAACTGACACTGTGTAGCCACATTTTTGGAGAAGTGAAAAAGTAAAAAAGTCAGAAATTCCAATGCATTTCCATAAAGTCGCACTGACTGTGCTTGCCTGTCTGCTTCCCCTTCCCCTTCCTCCACCTCTTCCACCTCTGCCACTCCTGGGATACAGCAAGATGAGCCCCTTTCTGTGCTCCTTTTCCTCAGCCCACTCAACACGAAGACAAGGGGGATAGAGACCGTTATGAGGATTCACTTCTGCTTCATGAATAGTAAGTGTATCTTCTCTTCCTTATGATATTCTTAATAGCATTTTCTTTCCTGCAGAAAATAGAAAAGCCCACTCTCAAATTCATATGGAATCTAAAGGACTCCTAAATAACCAAAACAATCTTGAAAAAGACTGACAGAGTTGGAGAACTCATTCCATATGTTCTCACTCACAAGCGGACCTTAAACAATTACCATAATACTATAAGAAAGGGATTGGTAGCAGTGGAAAACTGTCACGGGAGGGGGGTGGGATTGGCAGTTGAGGGAAACTGCTAGGGGAGGGAGGGATACCTCATCAACAAGGGTACCTGCACAGTCGTTTGTATACCTAACCCTGAATTTTATAATAAAAAAAAAAGTTGGAGAACTCACACTTGCACAACTTACTCCAAAGCCACAGTAGTCAAAACTGTGATACTGGCATAAAGACAGACGTATGAATCAGTGGAATAGCTTGCCTTATTGTAAGAATACAGTATGTAATGCAGGTGACATACAAAATACGTGTTAATCAACTGTTTACATTAATGATGAGGCTTCATGGATTGCCTGAGTCTGCAGGTTCGAGACCTAGTCTCTACAATAAGTCAAAAATTAGCCAGGCATGGTAGCATGCGCCTGTAGTTCCGGCTACTTGGAAAGCTGAGATAGAAGGATTGCTGGAGCCAGCAGGTCGAGGCTGCGGTAGCCAGGAATGGCCATTGCACTCCAGTCTGGGCAACAGAGTGAGACTCCAACTCAAAAGAAAGATGAGGTTGCTGATCAATGGCAGGCTATCAGTAGTTAAGTATTTGGGGAAGTTCTTCCAGTTTTGTTTTCCTTGTAGTCCATTTTTGATAGTTTCTATTCCTAAGTCTTCAAGTTCATAATATATTCTTCTTTTTTTTTTTTTGAGTTGGAGTCTCACTCTGTTCCCCAGACTGGAGTGCAATGGCCATTGCAATGGCCATCCAATGGACTGGAGTGCAGTGGCCGCTCCCGGCCACCGCAGCCTCGACCTGCTGGGCTCCGGCGATCCTTCCGCCTCAGCCTTCCAAGTAGCCGGAACTACAGGCGTCCGCTACCACGCCCGGCTAATTTTTTTGACTTATTGTAAAGATGAGGTCTTGCCAAGCTGCCCAGGCGGGTCTCGAACCCGCGGGCTCAGGCAATCCACTCACCTCAGCCTCCCAAAGCATGTGATTACAGGCTGAGCCACCGAGCCCGGTTAAGATATTATTCTATAGTGTCTAATCTGCTGTTAAGCCCACCCGCTGTACTTTTCATCTCAGATGTCACATATTTCATTTCTAGAAGTTAGGCTTAGGTCTTTTTAATATCCTCTTGATTTCCCCTTATCATGTTCATGCTGTCCTATATCTTTGTCAACATATGAAGTATATTTCTAAGAGCTGTTTTGATGCTCTTGTCTACTAATTCTATCATCTGCGTTATTTCTGAGTTTGTTTCTATTGTTGGCTGTTTTGTAGGAGGTTCACTATGAGTTATGTTTTCCGGCTCTTTTGCACCTCTGGTTGTTTTTTATCGATCCCAGACAGTGTTAATTTTGCATCTGAGAACCGGATCTCTTCATATTCCTTTAAGCATTTTTTATCTCTATCTTGGAACACAGTTAGGCTATTTGAAAACAGTTTGTGGCTTTTTTTCAAGGTTTGCTTTTAAGTTTTGTCAGTAGGGGCCCAAGGCAGCCTTTCTTACAGGGCCCATTTGGCTACACTGCAGAGGCAATACCATTCGGCATATTCTCAACGCCTTGTGTATTATGAGGTTTCACCATTCTGGCTCTTAGGAATGCAAGCTATTTCCAGCTTCGTGTGATCCTCAGAAATTATGTTGCCTATTCCTTTTTGGCGGTTTGTTTATCTGAACTTAACTAGTTTCTTCATACAGTGTGCTGATAAGTACTCAGCTTCAGCACTCAAGAGGAACTGAAGATCTCAGGAGTTTCTTTCTCCCCCTCATCACTGTCTGTCTCTCTATTTCCTCTGATACTTTGCCCCGACTCTCTTGCCTGTAAACTTGAACTGCATTGGCCTCCCTGAATTTTCAGCTCTGTCTCCTCAATGCAGGGAACCCAGTGGGCTCTATGTGGGTTCCCTCTCCTTGCACTGTGGACTGGGAAGTTGTTCTAGGCAGTAAGCTGTGGCAATAGTAGGGCTGACCGAATTATTTTCCTTTTTTTCAGGGATCAGTGTCCTGCTGCCCACTGTCCAATGTCCAAACACAGTTGTTTTAAGGCTGGGCATGGTGGCTCACACCATAATCCCAGCACTTTGGGAAGCCAAGGTGAGAGGACTGCTTGAGACCTCATATCTACCAAAAAAAAAAAAAAATTAGCCAGGTGTGGTGGTATGCACCTGTAGTCCCAGCTACTCTGAAGGCTGAGACAGAAGGATTGACTTAGCCCAGGGGGTCGAGGCTGCAGTGAGCGTTACACCACTATCCTCCTGCCTGGGCGACTGAGAGACTCTGACTCAAAAAAAATAAAAAATAAAAACTATTATTTTATATACTTTGTGTACTTCTTAGTCATTTAAAGTGGGAGGAGGAATGTGGTCCCTGCTATTCCAGCATGAGCAGACGCTGACGTCCTCTTGTTTGTCTGTCTCTTCACATCAGACAATTTCATAGGCCACAGGCCATCCTATGATTTGCCTGCCTTAGGATCATAGGTCTTCTCACCCTTCAGTCATCTGTAGCCAGCAACACAATACAAAATGCTGCCCAGTCAGCAGAGGTTATGAAAAAACGAATTGGTTTCCTTAGAAGAATCTGTGGCCATGGAAGATACTATGGCCTACAGACATAGACCAACCCTTACTCAGGAGTCCTTCTTTGACTCACTAACTAGTGGGCCTGAAAATATTTCTCTCTGAGGGTCGGGGAGGGGAAAAAAAAGGAAATTTTGAAACTAGTCCAGGCTTGGCTGGGCTCGGTGGCTCAGCCTGTAATCCCAGCACTTTGGGAGGCCGAGGCGAGTGCATTGCCTGAGCCCGTGGGTTTGAGATCTGCTCGGGCAACTTGGCAGACCTCATCTCTACAATAAATCAAAAATTAGCCGGGCGTTGTAGTGTGCACCTGTAGCTCCGGCTACTTGGAAGGCTGAGGCGGAAGGATCATTGAAGCCCAGCAGGTTGACGATGGGGTAGCCGTGAGTGTGCCACTGAACTCCAGCCTGGGCAATGGAGTGAGACTCCAACTCAAAAAAAAAAAAAAGAAAGAAAGAAAAAGAAAAAGAAACTAGTCCAGGCTACAAGGCAAGATGCCTAATGGCCTTGCCAACTCAATGGTGCTAGAGGTGTCTAGCCTACCAAATCTTTGCTGTGCCCAACAGTGAGTCACAATGAAGCCTTCTAGGGTTTTGAAGCAAGGCCACATCTCAGCAGATAATTCTTCTTCTTCTTTTGAGTTGGGGTCTCTCTCGGTTGCCCAGGCTGGAGTGTAGTGGCACGCTCACGGCCACCACAACCTTGACCTGCTGGGTTCAGGCGATCCTTCCGCTTCAGTCTTCCAAGTAGTTGGAACTACAGGCATACGCCACCATGCATGCCCAGATAACTTTTTGATTTCTTGTAGAGATGAGGTCTCACCGAGTTGCCCAGGCTGGTCTTGAACCCCTGAGCTCAGGCAATCCTCTCTCCTCTGCCTCCCAAAGTGCTGGGATTGCAGGCATGAGCCACTGCGCCTGGCCTTAATTATTCTTCTTACAAGAGACATCTCCTACCTTGCTCCTGAAGTCTGGTATAAATATCTTGGATGAAAAGTTACCCTTCAACATGAACTGAGCATTGTTTAATCTGCCTCTCCTAAAAACTGGGCAGCCCATCAACTTTCCATTATTCAGTAGACTCCAGATACTGAAGGCCTAGGTAAGCTACTTGAGCAGTTGCTAGTCTTTATACCCTTCCACCCTCCATGTCAAGTGTGCCTTCCCTTGCCACATTGCCCCCTGTCCTCAACCTGAACACGTGGCTGTGAGGGAGAGAGCCCCCTACAATTACTTTAAAAGGGACAAAAAGACTTTAGCCAGGTTTGTGGATGGCCTGTGTGATATGCTGGTACCACCCAGCAGTGGACTGTCGAAGCATTATTACACTAAAAGCCCACAGAAAATTCCATTTTGAAGGTGATCGCATAAAGGCAACATCTCCCCTCTGCCTTCTCGGGAACCATCAGGAGATATAGGACGTATGAGAAACAACAACACAAATTCCAATTGCTGCAAAACCATGAGTTAGCTAAAACTTCAAACCACGATCCAGGTGGAAGGGCTGCCAAAAGTAGTGGGGTTCTAGCAGAGGGTCACGTGGAAGGAGAGGCAAGACCACTGCTACTGCAGATCTTAAAATGAGCTAAGAAATATCTCTCTCAAGGGTGAGGGGCATGCTATGACGAGCAGAAGCCACTCTGGGTCTGTTTCAGGTGTTTGTCACAGCGGAATTCAGCAGGGCAAGTGGCAGCAGAAGCTTCCTGGACTTAGCTTAACTCTGAAAAGCAGGAGAGGTGGGGCTGGATGACCCTCAGACAAGCAAGCCACTGCATGAGGCTGTCCATCTCTGGGGAAGCAAGGTAGGGGAGGCACTTCACATTATTCAAAGCTCAACAGGCCGGGCTCGGTGGCTCAGCCTGTAATCCCAGCGCTTTGGGAGGCTGAGGTGAGTGGATTGCCTGAGCCCGCGGGTTCGAGACCCGCCTGGGCAACTTGGCGAGACCTCATCTCTACGATAAAATCAAAAGTTAGCCGGGCGTGGTAGCGCACGCCTGTAGTTCCAGCTACTTTGGAAGGCTGAGGCGGAAGGATTGCCGGAGCCCAGCAGGTCGAGGCTGCGGTGGCTGGGAGCGGCCACTGCTCTCCAGTCTGAGCGACAGAGTGAGACTCCGACTCAAAAAAAAAAAAGCTCAACAAATACGTGAGGAGTTGGATGACCTCAGTAGCTTAATTAATGAAGTAGATCTGATATTGTCAAACACACCCTAATTTCAGGTACCTAGAGAAAATTCACAAAGGCTGACTGCATATTGGGCTGCAAAGAAAGCTTCACTTAATGCCAAAAAATAGAACTAGCACATATACTGTTATCTAGCCACTATGTAATTCGACCAGTACATTAGTATTAAAACTAAGAGGGAACTGGGTGTGGTGGCTCACGCCTGTAATCCCAGCACTTTAGGAGGCCAAGGCAAGAGGATTGCCTCAGCCCAGGGTTCAAGACCAGCCTGGGCAACTTAGCAAGACCTCATCTCTACAATAAATCAAAAAAAATTAGCCAAGCGTGGTGGTGTGCATCTGTAGTTCCAGCTACTTGGAAGGCTGAGGTGGAAGAATCACCTGAGCCCAGCAGGTGGAGGCTGCGGTATCTGTGAGCATGCCACTGCACTCCAGCCTGGGTGACAGTGAGACTCTGGCTCAAAACAAAACAAGACAACAATAACAAAAAACTAAGGGGATAACACCCCAAACACCTGAAAAAAAAATGGGTGATCCCTCTGCCTCAGCCTTCCAAGTAACTCGAACTACAAGTGTGTACCACCATGCCCAGCTAAATTTTTTGATTTATTGTAGAGATGAGGTCTCAACAAGTTGTCCAGGCTGGTCTTGAACCCTTGGGTTTGGGCAATCCTTTCACCTCTGCTTCCC